>OU779871.1:3755000-5005000 GCA_916999025.1 Orgyia antiqua | reverse complement strand
TAATACTACAAAAATATATCTACCAGATGAAGTAGACTAAATGAAGTTTAAAATGGCAGTAGGTAAAACGTTTCATAATTCTGAAAGAAAACTGTTATTAAGCGATGGTTAGATTTTAGCATGGTGCGATATTACTGTAATAATGTAAAAAATATGAAAAATAATGTGTATATTTTAAGCCCGTATTCTGTATTCTTACAGCCAATATTTGCTTTGCCCTTGTTTTTAGCTTAAAAAAGTTAATATTGTAGATTTTTGCAAAGGTATTTGTGATGATTCCAGAAAAAAAAGTTTAAATCTGAAATTGAATTCTATTTTCAAAATATATCGTGTGCCGTTCAGCAGTGGTATTCAGTAAGAAAAAGTGAAGGGAGTTTTCGGTGAATCTTGATCACGTGACAGCGCTCCTCTATTTTTACTGGAGGAGCGCTGTCACGTGATCAAGATTCACCGAAAATTCACTTCACTTTTTCTTACTGAATACCACTGCTGGTCAGGAGTAAAAATCCCTTCTGGTATCATGAAAATAAAAAATGCAATAACACTGATCCGATTAAGGTTTTGTTATTCTACAAGAATTAGAAAAAAAAAATAGGTTCCTTATCTTCAAAACTTCTTCGAAGTTCTAGTTTATATTTATTTAATTAATCAGAATTTGGAGAAATATTTATTAGTATTTGTTTTTATTTCATTTAACATTAGTAAAGTATATGAATATTAAATAAGCAGCGAGTCTTCTTAATGATGATTTTGATTTTGCCACGATCCGTTCTTCAAAGTATTTGACTTTCCTAAATAATTTCTGACGAGAATAAATAAATAAATATTCATGGACATTTCACACAACGTCCTCTGGTCCCAAGCTAAGCTTATTATGCTTGTGTTATGGGTACCAGAATACGGATATAATACAGAAACTACTTTTCTTTTTTTTTGTAAATATATACATATAATACATAGAAAACACCCAGACGTAGTACAAACATTTGTATGACATTTATGAATATCACACAAATGATGAACGGCAGTCCAGTACATGAACCACTACGCCACGAAGCCGTCAATAAAAAATTCAAAAGAATTATTTAATTACTTTCAAATTAAGCAAACAAGTCGAGCGAAATCAATAGATTTTACTCAAAATGTTTGATGGCTTTGGTGGCTTTTACTAAACGGTGATGATTGAAAGTAGATAGTTTAGTAGTTGGTAGATTTAACCGTACCTAGAATTAAAATAAAATTGATTTATTCATCTCGAAGAAGTGCGTCACGAACATTTTGATATTTGGTAAACGGTTCCTCAAAAAGATTAAACAAGAAAGGATGTCAAATTTGCAAATACTTAGAACAGTTTTTTTTTTACTACTATCAATCTTACGGCTCGCTTAATGGAAAGTGATTACTGTAGCCTAAAGATGTTTGCAACACCACAGGTATCGCTCGATGTTGCCGACCCTGTAAGAAATTTTTAATGCCCTTATTGAAGAGCCCCATGCTGTAGTCCTGTGGGAAAACCACAGCAGGAAGTTCGTTCCACAACCTGATTGTACGTGGGATGAAGTTAGGCTAGAACCGTACAGTACGGAATCATAGTAGAAAGTATTCCAATTAAAGTATTTATTAGCTGTGCTAATTTCTGCTCAAAACTTCGTGGGTTCCTAAAGCTTGCAAGCTTCGTTTTTTAATCAGGTATTAACGCCCCTGTTCCAATTAACTATTATGACAGTTACTAGTATAACCTGCACAATCATTGTTGTTCCTACAAACAATAACCTGATCAATAGCAATTCCATTCTCATAGTTTCGTTTCGATATACTTATACCGATGAATACCGATAGTACCAATACAATGGAAACAATGATAGGCTTTTGAACAATATTCAATTATAGATATTTGGGTGTATGTGTAACTTTTGGCATTCATCGTCTTTCATTATAATAATAAAATTAAAATCAATTGTAAAATAGTCTGTTTTTGAATACTTTTGATGTTTATGTGATAAAATGAGGGAAAATGTTAATAAACTTAATTCCGTGTATGTCCTTTAAATCAGGTCAAAGTATTTAACATTTTTTTTTGTTATTTATGGTGAATATTATGACAAAATTATAAGCTCTATCATTTATCTATTGTTCTATTTTGGTAGAGTTAAGCAATAGTTATTTAGTTTTCTAAAATTGGCATAGATGATTAATTTTTTAAATACATAACTTAAACAGATAGCTAACGTTTTTGTAACACTTAAGTGTACTTTATGGAATACTGTCATCTTAAACAAAGGCAAGAAAAATCTGTATTTGTAAATATATAGTTACTTGTTCAATATGAAAGCTAAGTTAATGCAATGAGATGAAGTAGTCTAAAATTGAATCACGAACGTAGTAAAGTGATTTTAAAGTAGACTGCCGAGAATAAGGGATTTAAAAGATCTAAGGAAATTACGTGATGTAAGAAAATTGAATTTTCATTTTCGGCGAGAAAAATATCATCTATTTAAATATAAAACAAACTCACAAATGTATGTACGCGCATAACTTCCCATCGACTGTATAAAGTTACTTAAGTAATTCTTTTTTCTCTCTTCTCAATGACAGATCTAATTTATCCATTTATTTATTTATTGCCATATCCCTATCGGTGTCTATATGGTACGTTCTTGTATGTGTGGTGACGAAAATGATTCATAAATAATGTTAAAAAAAGCTCATTCAAGTTTCTACACTGACATCAAAAAAATAAAAACTTGAAACAGTATAGCGCAAGATAGAAGAACCAACGCTCTTTAATGAATCTTATAAAACATTTATAATATTAAATTATCTATTCCTTTTCAATGTCGTGTGGCTTGTAATACGAGTATACTCCTATTAGGTATTTTATAAATAAGATATCCAAATATTCAGTAACAAAATATTTCAAAAAAATGAAAAACATAGTAAGTTATAAGTATACATTATTTTCTTTGTTTCAGAGAGGAGCTCGTTAGTGGAAGCCTTCAGTTGTAAAAATAATAAGGCACGTGGATTTGTTTTTATAACTAATGGATTGCCCGCGGTGTTGTCTGTCACAACTTATTTTCTTGTTATGTATAAAATGTTACCTGTGATTCGGAAATCATGTTCCAAGATATTTGCTTATTTTAGAACGCTAGTGATTTTTTTTCTTATCATAGCTCTAATAGTATAAATATCTATTACTTGATATGATTATGGATAGAAAATTGCCTCGCATCACATAGAAAATTGCACGCAATCGGCTGAAGCGGTGGAGACTTATGGGGGAGAAATCTACATATTACAAGGGCATTGTCCAGCCAGATCATTTTTTACATTTGAGCTATCACCGATATCACGTCATGGGGAATGGTGGTATCCATCAGAAATACCCGAAAAAAGTAATGAAGTAAGTAAGTAGTCCTATTAATGTTGTGAGAAGTAATTGAGTGAGTGAGTGTAATTACTTGAGACCCTGGTCACTAGTCTTTTAGTTAAACATTATCTATACTTATAATAAATCTGTAGAGAGGTCAATTCTGTACATGAAATATATTTTCAAAATAACTATCAGGGGGTGATTAGTGATCGATACTGATGCCAAAAATGCAATGAGTAAAATTTTTGTCTGTCTGTCTGTCTGTCTGTCTGTCCGTCCGTCTGTATGTTCCTTATAGAACCAAAAACTACTCGACGGATTTTAACGAAACTTGGTACAATTATTCTTCATACTCCTGGGCAGGTTATAGTATACTTTTCATCACGCTACAATCAATAGGAGCAGAGTAGTGAAGGGAAATGTTGAGAAAACGGGAAAAGGTGCACCATTTTTTAAGCTTCCGTCGCGTGTGCAGCCTTAATGGTTAAAGTTACATAGAAATCATGTATGACGGAAATATTCTACATATAATTGTCTAAAAAATATCCCGAAACAGCACATATCTATATTTTATGGTTGACTCACAATAACACGTGTAACTCCTGATAGCTTAGCAGTTCGTTTATTCTGATTATATGTATTTGTTTACTCTTACGTTTAGAATACTCTCACTCAAGCAGTAGTTAAAAATGTTGCAAAAACGGGGAAAATTTCCTAAATTCTACGCGGACGGAGTCGAGGGCAACAGCTAGTTAGTTATAAAGTCGGATAAAATTAGCAAGAAAAATGGATATGATAGATTTTCCGTGTGGTGACGGATTAAGAATGCAATTATCACCACCCCTTTTCCTTCCTAGGATGCTGTAAAAGCTAAGAGATATTGCACAGGACAGCTCGAAAGTCAACTCTACGTCTGATCAGCGCGGCATTGTAGACCGTATTCCCTCACAAAGGGGTGGAGGCGCGTGCCCAACTGTGGAACGTTAATGGGCTGAAGAGAGAGAGAAAGAGATAAAGATACTAATCTTTATAAAACTAACTATATAACTAACTTGATGATGATGTTCAGCACTTATTGATGGAATGAGTTCAGAACCAAGACAAAAGAGATGCTATATTTAGCTTGAATCACATTAATCGTTTTGATGTAGGTATTGTCCAAAGTACTCTGTCAAACCCAATTACGCCTGCAGCAAAGCGTTTATGTGAACTAGCGGTACAACGCATAACCTTATTTAATTTTTGTATTTATTTGAATTATGTGAGTTTAGGGTACGATGGGACTAGCATGTTTTTAAAATAAAAGTCCCAAATAAAAACATAAGAAAAAAAAAGACTATATAACTGTCTATGATCTTAGTGTATAAGATGCTTATAGTTAAATGAACATAGTACGTACACTGTCAATGTGTTTATTGATCTTGCAAAATGGAAGTGGAGTGTTGTTGAAAGCAATATCCTGAGCGAATATTAAGTTTAGCACTGTTGTGTTACCTTTGTGGTTATAACGTTATTTGTGCATTATCCAAGAGAGACAAGACAATAAGAGACATACTACACAAGATGTTGCAGGCGACTTCTTACGCGTAAAATTCAGAGAATTTTCCCGATTTTGCAACATTTTTCACTGATGCTTCGCTCCTAATAGTCGCAGTGTGATGTTATATAGCCTATAGTGATGTTATATAGTGTTGGTTAGGACGTTTATTCGGTAAGGCTTTACCGGATAAACGTCCTCACCAACACTGAAATAATTCTCCAAAACAGACCGGGCGGTGGTTCTTCAAAACGAGGGCGCTGTTTAGATCTGCTGAACAAGAAGATATGAGCGAAAAAAAATTAATACGATATTAAGTCTGACCGAAAAGTATAGAAGAAATAGGCATGAATTGAATAGGATAAAAAAAGGAAACAATAAAGTTTATATTACGTCTAACAATGTGATAGATAAAGGATACAAGCGTCATCACATCACCTTCCTAGAGACCTCTAAAACCAGATAATATAAGCAGAAAACTTTCTCTGTGAAAGAAGGAAAACTCGAAATTACTTGAAATTAGACTCCTTAGGCCCTCTTGAAATGTAGGAAGCCTGTGTCCAACAGTGGGACAGCTATGAGCCGAGCTGACTAATGTGGAGTGCTTCAGAAGATGATGAATATATTATATCAATTTTGTAAACTTAATCATACTTACATTAAGACTACCATGAGACTTGTCTTCGCCGAAGCTATCAGTGGAATTGTGACTTTGCCCGCTACTCGCACTAGAAGTTCTTTCTCTAGCAGCCCTGGCCCAGGACTCCAACCTCTTCTGGGCGGCCCATACCCCAGCTGGGCCTAACCCACTCATCCCTACTACAATATCATCACTACAGTATAGAACAGGCCGAAAAATACACCTTTAGGCTCGGTTTATACTAAAATTTGTCTAACTCGTTGTAAAGTTTGTTTTGTACAGCGCTGAAAGTCAATCATAATTAAAAATAAAGTATAAACCTATTATATTTAAATTATAAAGATTGCTGGTCTGGAAAGTACTTGAATATTTTTTTAAAGCTTTGAGTCTAGTTTTAGAGAACGTTAGTTATAAAATATTTGGCAATTGTTTGCAATTTAATTATATCGTTAAGCTCAGAAAGATTTTAAAAGAAAGAGAGGTATATATTATTATTATATAAACCGAGTTTTTGATGCTGTTTGTACTTAATTATTAGCTGCCTTGACCAGAAGGGAGAAAAATTTAATTTCCTTTTTATAATAGCTAAGTGAAAATCATCTATCAATTAGGAAATATTGACTAATAACATTTCGTAATTGATAGATGATTTTCACTAAACTGATATTTTACATTTATTAAAATATTTCAGAAAAATAAATTTGTTTTTTTAAGTAGGTATCTATAGAATATACGGTTTCTGTGTTCAACAGTAATAGAGCAAAAGACTTATCTTTGCAAATATAAATCATAAGTAATACAATTTAGTAGAAACTTATGCTTAAAAAAGATCTCACTTCTTTTATTTTGGTTCTATACCCGAGCGGGACAAATTCTTTGACAAAGCTAATTTTAATTAAATCTTAGAACATATAATAATATACCAGTCAATTGAAGTAAACACAACAGTAATTTTATTAAGATGCGTCATAGTCTCGAATGTCTTAATTGCAGACAAGAAAGTAGCTTGAATTAATAATCAGCGCTTTCAAAATACATTGTCAAAGCTCTTGGGTTATTAATAATAAAATATGAGATCGCATCTTAAACACAGCTTCAGTTTCATATCTTCTTAGATATTTGTAGATAAATAAATTAAAATTCTGACTTGTTTATAAGTAGTTATTAAGTTAAAACAAAAGCAATTTTACAAATATATTTTGTTTTAAATTTAGCCCGAGACTTAGAGCTTTTTAGCCTCCATGACTACCTACCTAGGTATCTACGTCATAGATCTGTAAATAGTGATTTCAATAGAATCTTAAACAGTATAGAATCGCGAATAATATAATTAATAGAGTCACGCGCTTAGAGTTTAGTTTTAATTACAGATGGTCTTTAGTCTTATGCTAATTCTAATAAAAATATGAATATAATATTTCACATATTTTCATTTTTATCTCATTAATACAAATAATTTTTAATAAATCACTACAAGTTTTCGAAAAAGAAAATAGGCAATATGCTATAGATTTTACAGAAACTTATAATTAGGAATGGAACTGGATTATAATTATAAGAGTTAAATTATTTTGGCCAGAATAGCTGACGTCACAGACAGCTTTTGTCCTGCGTGGGCGCCTCACAATCATACCGTAGTACGTTTCGTAGTAATTCTACGGTGTGTTTACCTTCAGCGCAGCGCTATAAATTCAAACATTGAAGATTTCTCAGAAATTATTATTGTATCACATTTTGTTCTATCAATATTTATTGTTTAAGTTATCTCCTGACGATTTATCAATATTATGTAGTACTTTACGTTTTTGGAAAAATATTTACAGGAAATTATTTACTTAAAATAGTTAGTAATATGGTATAATAATATATACTTAATGTTGTGTTTTTAGCATTTAGGAGAGAGCTACTAAAATTTTTATTTATATACCATGTATTTTTTTCTTATATGAAAACCTGAGTTAAAGCTCGCCTTTTTGCACATTTTGTATTGGATTTAATTTTCGCAATAATTCTATGTAACTATGCAGTGTATAATAAAGAATAAATGAAAGAATAATAAATAATAATATAATAAACAAATAGTAGCATGTATTGAAGCGATAATAAAGCCCGCGTTGAGCGCCAAAATACACAAACGTATACATTAAATACATATTTTATTATACTATTCTGTAACGAGAGTAATTTTTATTCTATGGATATTTATTTCATGCCTAAATAAACGACGGCGTAGCAAAAGCTCATTGGAAAAATATTGGCTATCTGTTGCGTCTTAACAATATCAAGATAAATAAAACCACGGAGATTGCGTGTTTATTAAAATTTTCTATCTAACGATGTTCTCATTATCTTTGATAATCTTATAGCGGAGTCGCGGTGAATTGTAGCTTGAAATTGGATTTTGAAATATAGATTGCTATCAAGACGTTTTGATTACATACATGTCGACTAGACGGCATTTATGTGAACAAAATTTGAATTAGCGCTGGATTGAGTGAGTGGTGGTGAGTCAAATATACTTTACATTTGAGTATGAATTTTCTTTTAACTCTACCATGCTCTGTAAATAAGGAATAATTTTATATGATTCCCAGGAAGAAATATAGAGTTATTTACATAACAGTAAAGAGACTGGCACTGAGTGAATATGTAAATCTCTATAAAATATTAAAAGACGCGCACAAGCCCATTTCAAAGAGGAAAATTTTTGTTTGTTTTTATTAGAATTTATTTTGTTATAATATTTATTCAAGCACTTTCTATATCTTTGATTTTTAAATATTTTTTTTATAATTGAAATAATTTATTAACAAAAAGTTTAACAGCATACAATTTAAAGGACGCAATCAACTTTAATTTTAATATTTTTTACATCTTAATAACTACTCTAAACAGTAGAAAATAGAATAGAACACAGAGTTTCTAACACGTATAACTAATTAGGGCTGTGCTTATAGTATGATCTGTTCACTTTCACTAGGGTTGTTCAAAAGCGGTCGGCGCGGTGAACGACTCGCGCACACTGCCGCCGCCCGGGCTTAGTGTTACCAACCTTCGACGCTACATTCCCTTAAATAATTTAGTTGCATGCTATGGAACTATCAAATGTAGCCATGCGTGTAATCACGGCTCTTGGGTCAGTGCGGATTCGCAGACTTAGCCTAATTGTTAGTCATTATACAGGCGGAAACGAAAGGGTACTGCGCTCCGTATCTTCCTGTGTTTTATTGTCCTTATTTTGTCTTGACAACTCGCTCTTAATAGTTTCCTGTTCGTCTCGTTCATCTAGAGCCATACTCTAGATAGCTATTCTTATTTGTCTTAATTCCTATAGGCCATTTAAACATTTAAAAATGTTTACAAACTGATGGATTATAGAATCCATCAGTTATTTTTAGTCCCAGCATTTTTGCGTAAACTAGTGGACACAATCCTCCCTCATAAAACGCAACGTTTAAGCCGTTTGCATCCAGCGGTTTCCTGTGATGTTGATGACATTGTCGCTCTACACTTTAATCTGAGTTGTTCTACAGGCTCTCGAGAGCCTTCTCAAACGGTTCTCTTTTTGTTGATGGCAGAAACAGGTTGCAACTTCATTATATTTCGGGCTCTCGTTCTACAATCGCCGTGTTGCTGTCTTTATCACCGATACTTAATAACAGTAGAGGTCAATTATTATTCTATTAAAATATTCCCAAAGCTGACACCGTACTCGTAAGTGAATGAGGTACTTACTTTTGAAAATCAATTATACAATAGCAAAAATTGCCTTTGTTTTTGGGAATCAACTTAAACCTGACAACATAGGGCGGTGGCGCATTTTGGTCGCGTCACTTTCTCCAAACGCGAGCAACAGGTATAACAATCGTATCTTTTAAGTATACCTTCAATTGCATGAATGATTCGGACTAATGATTGAGCAATCAATAAATACAAGTTGATGTAAATTAAAACTTCTCTTCCTGTAATACCCCTTTAAATAATATAATGAAATACGGGTATTTACCAGTATTATATAAAAATCTTAACAAAATCTGTTGCCCAACATATTTTGACGCTTTTGTAAATCATTTTTGAAGCCATTTTAAATGCATTTCAAACAAACAACCAAATCTTTCGTGTTTATAATATTAATATAGATAGCTCATTGATGGTTTGAATTGGTTAATTGAATAAATATTGTTATTTAAGCTAATCGGAGACGTCAATAACAACAACTTGTACTTCATACCCTGTTAACTATGGGATGATTAAATAATCACTAAGCGCTGTCGTTTATTGATCCACGGTAGCTCAGTGGTAATGAAACTGAGCAGTGTTTACGTGAAAATTAATATTTCCCTGAAGCTTAATCTAAAAGCTTTTAGTATAAATTTTTTTTAAATTACTTTTTATTATATTTTAATTTTAAGTCATATAAACGTTATTTAATTAGGATATTAGATGAGCATTAAATTTTATAGTAATATTTAACCAACTTAAAAAATAAGGAAGTTCATTTGATTAATTTATTTGATTTATATTATTTTGATTTATTTTTAATTTACATTATCTAAAAAAATCTAGTAAATCTAAGTGTACCGTTTTAGGGTTCCGTTTCAAAAGGTAATACAGGACCCTTTTACGAAGACTTAGACAGCGAAGTCTTCGTAAAAGTCCGTTTGTCATCAGACTGTATCTCTGACATGGATAACTAGAGAGCTAAACATTTCGCAGTTTGTGCACATTTATTCATGTTACAGCAATAAACAGTACATCATCATCATTCTCCTACCCTTATCCCTCTATTTGGGGTTTTGTTATTTGGTGTTAATTAAAGTCGGAATGACAAATATATTATGATAATAACAGTAGGTACGGAACCCTTCGTGTCTGAGTCCAATTCGTACTCGGTTATAATTATTTTAAATTTTTTAACACGCTTTTATTAGTTCGGTAGTTTAGTATCTATCAATGTATTAATCTATGTAACGGAATCTTTGAAAGTGATTTTCACCCACTTGCAGTAGGATATTTTTAACACATATTGAGGACCGATGACAATGCAATAAATACAGAGGGTTACTTACCCTAGAGCCATGGAGGCCATGGTCCGGGGCGGCCAGCCTGAGAAGGGCGGCAAAAGCCTTCAAGTTTAAAATTTTGCTCTATCTCTATTAGAAATATTATATTACCGGCTAACACTCACTGTGAGTGAGTGTTCACAACACAGTGAGTGTTAGCCGGTAATATAATATTACTATCTCTATTAGTTTATAGTGCGTCAAGTCAAATAACCAGGGGCGCTAATTTTCAAAAAACGCCTCTGAATAAATAGTGATATGTTTTTCCAAATATAGTAATAAAACATTTTAAAAATAAATACTAGAGATGGTTGACAAAGTTTTTCAATTGGAAATCATATCTGATTGTGAGTGCTTCCGACAACGAGCAAGTTTCACAAATGCTTTTTGATGTTAAACTGTAAATGATTATGATTGATTTTGTGTTTAACTTTCTTAGCAGTATTTTTACTTATTCATTAATTCATTTTTTTTTTCACGTCCTCTGGTCCCAAGCTAAGCCTATATGCTTGTGTTATGGGTACCAGAATACGGATATACTACATATACTACTTTTCTTTTGTAAATACATACTTATAATACATAGTAAACACCCAGACGCAGTACAAACACTTGTATGACAATTATTATATACATCACACAAATGATTGTCCTGACCGGGAATCGAACCCAAGACCTTGTGATCGGCAGTCCGTTATATGAACCACTAGACCACGAGGCCCGTTTAGTATGTACATAATGGTTGAAGTAACTTCTAATATTACTTTTAAGCCTAATTTTCTATATTTATTCGTAAGCTATCAAAGTTCACTATTGGCCATGGATCTCCTCACATCGGGGGGGTAGTTAGTCTACTGTGCATACATATCGACGTGTGTTGGCATAGAGTTTTGTGTCATGTTTTCAGTCTATCAGTATATAATTGATGTTACCTGCTTATAATATACCTTAGGTGGCTCTTACACTCTAGGGAGAAAATGGTGTGTTGCCACTTGCATTCTTATTCCGTCACCTTAAGCAAAACAAAACCAATTTTACATACGTAGTATCAACTATTAAAACTTTATGGACTATCTTTACTTATTATAAAACAAAGTCGTTAATTTTGTACTTATGTCACCATGTGAGCTTATATCTTTTAGCTAGTTGGAAATAAAGTTAAATAACCGATCAAGTTCGAGTTGGATTCGCATACGAAGGGTTTCGTTTCGTACCGTTATTATAACAATATGTTAGTAATATTTCTAAAAAGCAAAAATAACATCATACGGGCAGGTTAATAATGATAAGTATTTATTGTTGTAGCATCAACTATAATATACACGAACCAGTAGAGCATGAAGCCCGTCAAATTGTATCAAGATTGTATTTAGTGTTCTCTTAAATAAGTAAATAGTAGTAATACTTAATGTTAAAATATGTATTTAAATGTATATTTATGTAAATGTTATGTATGTATATGTATTTGTATATTATATCTGCTATTATATTAGTTCACTTATTTTTAGTACACCAAAAGTCGCCTATTCTGCCTCGGTCAAATCCATCTTATGGTTGTCTAGGAGATCGCAGCTCGCGATAAGATCGCCCTTTGTACCTATGACATGTCTGTTATGTAAGCTTTGTAAATCATTATGGTGTGCAATAAAGAATATTTTACTTTTACTTTAAGCTACAGATTTACTATAATTATATCTATTACGTGAATGCGGGCAAAGTAATTACAGATGTTTTTTATGATCAATGATTGAAATAGAGGAAATGATTCTATTTATGTGCTATTACTACAAATGTACGATTATTTTGATAGCAGAATAAGCGGCTTAGCGGAAAACCAGCACTGGTTTTCAACCAGCAATATACTGGCTGGGGCCGTTTTATCATGGACACTGCTTATTTATTTTTTTATTTCTACGTTTGTTTCGACGGTGTTAAGGGCCTACATCAATATTATCGTATATCATCGCCGACACGTACATATTAACACAGCCAGTAGGCACAGAAAATGAAGAATTAGGGATACTTTTCCTATTTACTCATAATCTACTAAATATATTTTAATTCTGATTTACGTGTTTCTATACATAATAGTTACCAATGTTTTTAAAGTTATTTCATTAGTAAATACGCGATAATAGACCGACAAATGAAAAAAATAAAAAATTTGAGAGGTTGTTTCGCCAAGATTTTCTATCGAGAAAACTTTTTCTAATCGCGTTTCTGAGTTCATGCGATCCTAGATCATATATTGAAAAAACATATACTTAAAAATTAGAGCTCTAGCCATTCAATCTAAAGAAACAATGAAATCTTCGTACATAGAAAAATGCACGAAGCTATTTTGGTATCGTCTTAACGCAATGAAAATTTGTTATAATATCAGATTACGATAGCTCATTAGAGTAATTGGGCGGTAACGACTCTTGGAGTCTACTGTTCGAATCCTGGTGTTTACTTCTTCAATTGTGTTCCTTTATTATTGTTCCTTTTTATACAATTTGTGAAAAAAAAACATTTCAAGACGAAAAAAAAACATCTCTCTGAATTTCATTCCGATCTTTTGTGTGTATGTCCCTATATGAGCTTATATCTTCAAAACCACGGAACGGATTTTGATACGGCTTCTCTTAAACATAGACTAGTTAATGACGATGGCTTTTTTGTAACATTTGTTAAGGTTTAGCTTCTGAATTCCACATTTACGAAGATGCGGGCAATAGCTAGTATTAAAATAAAAAACAAACATTCTAAAGTTTTAATATTTATAGAACTGATATAATACCTATTCATGGATTAACAAAACTTTAATACTAAAGTATATTTTACAAGCAAGGTATATAATATGCAAAACAGCTCTACAAAGTTGTGAGTATACATACATATATTGTTGTCGTGTTTCATTGCACTCCGCCACAAATTGTATGAAAATTTAATTTAATATGTACTATGTTGGCATCGAGCTATTTTCAACTTGTTTTTGGTTGCCAGATATATAGTTTTCAGTACTTTAAAGAATGATTAGCTAGGCAGGTTATTGCTGGCTTATATAATAAATAACGAATTTGAATATGAGCTACTTTTTGTAAGTATATACAAAGTTAAATAAATAAATATGAGTTTAAAAGAAACAAAACATGTTTCAATATTATATTACTAATAATCTCAATATTTTTTTAAATTATGATTGCATTTTTATCGGTCCAAATTTTTACTTACTTATAGTAAGTAAAAATTTAGATTAAATTAATAACAATAAATAATTGTCCGTATGGTGACGGATTAAGAATACAAGTGTCACCACCTCCCAAGGGTGCTGTAAAAGTCAGCTAAGGGATATTGCATACAGATAACATCCTCTGTGAGAGACGGAAATCTCGAAAATAAACCCTGTGCCAGTATGCCTAGTCAGCGCGGCACAATGGACCGTAATCCCTCCCAAAGTGGAGGAGGCCCGTGCCCAACAGTGGGACTTAAACGGGCTGAAGAGAGAGAAATAACACGGCACCTTAAAACAAATGAAAATCCCGTTCTAGAAAAACATATTGTTAAGGGCCTACATCAATATTATCGTATATCATCGCCGCCACGTACATATTAACACAGCCAGTAGGCACAGAAAATGAAGAATTAGGGATACTTTTCCTATTTACTCAAAATCTACTAAATATATTTTAATTCTGATTTACGTGTTTCTATATATAATAGTTACTTATGTTTTTAAAGTTATTTCATTAGTTAATACGCGATAATAGACCGACAAATGAAAAAAATAAAAAATTTGAGAGGTTGTTTCGCCAAGATTTTCTATCGAGAAAACTTTTTTCAATCGCGTTTCTGAGTTGATGCGATCCTAGATCATATATTGAAAAAACATATACTTAAAAATTAGAGCTCTAGCCATTCAATCTAAAGAAACAATGAAAACTTCGTACATAGAAAAATGCACGAAGCTATTTTGGTATCCTCTTAAGAGCAAATTATTATGACACGCTTACATAGAAACAGACAGACCGTATGAAAGTTTTTAATTAAACTTATAGTCGAATAGAAGTTGACAGTTGTAAATAGCTATATCTATAGGACATAGATAAATCGCTGTATACAGAAGGTGAATCGATGGCATCGTCAGAATGTCAGAGAGATCCCAAAGCTGGCCGACGTAACAAGCGGAATAGAGAAAGTTGATAATTCTATAGTAACTTTATACCGAAGAATTATGATTCTCATAATAAACTTAAAAAAAATATTGACCTTTGACCCATCTTTTGGTACATAACTATAATAAGTAATTATAATTTTGTCGTCGGTACTTACGATTTTATGTGTGGGTACATTGTGTTATTATTAATTATAATCAACTATTTTTTGTTGTAATTTAACAATTATCCAATGCTTTTTTGACCAATGTTGCACCTGTGAGTCTTGAACTCACTTTGAGATTTTTTTTGTGTACGGTGTTTGCCTATAAGTAATTGTTGCATGTTCATTTGTTTTGTTTTTGAATGTAATTTTTACTTTATCTAATGTAAACAATTGTTGGTGAACCTAAATAAATAAATAAAAAGAAGCCAAGAAGGTAGTATACTACGCTCCATTAGTCACTTTACAGTGATAAATTTGTCACTTTGTTGTAATTATTGAAGCACATTTATTTTAATTACTATCGAGCAATGGAGTTCGATTAATTAATTAACTAGTTGTATAATAAGTTATATCACTGTTCAGGAACTGTTTTTGATATGTCTTCTTACTTATAACAATACCTTAAGAGGATACCAAAATAGCTTCGTGCATTTTTCTACGTACGATGTTTTCATTTTTTCTTTATATTGAATGGCTAGAGCTCTAATTTTTAAGTATATGTTTTTTCAATATATAATCTAGGATCGCATGAACTTAGAAACGCGATTGAAAAAAGTTTTCTCGATAGAAAAACTTAGCGAAATAACCTCTCTCATTTTTTATTTTTTGTCATTTGTCGGTTTATTATCGCGTATTAACTAATGAAATAACTTTCCTGTTCCTGTTTAATTTAAAACATAGTTTAAAATAATCTAAGATTTCTGTGATAATTTGTGATTGTTTCTTGTGAAACTAACTGAATAATAAAGTTACGATATTAACTTAGTATTTTTAACTAAAGTACCTAGTAACCTAAAGACTACGGGCCTAACGTATTTAGCCAATATACTTACCTACATTTATGGTTTTAACGTAGAACTAATTGATTAAAACAAACACGTTATATCACCAATTGCCGTGGTAATTTAACCATTTACTTCGACGTGGCTTTATGGAAAATTCCTAGTTGAAATAAAGCGCTGATGAGTACCAGGATAACAGAAACGAAAGGAGCATGCGAATCTTGTACATAGATATTTGGTGCCTGTTGAACGCGGCAACAAGTGCTGCATCGATCAGAATGACGTAAGCAACTCCCCGCGCACCCCCTTCTTCACACCCGCTACTCTCTGAACACGCTCGCCCCGCCCGAACCCGCAACTGATTTGCTAGAGCCTCTAAATGTATATGTCGTTATGATGAGTACTTCATAAATGACCTTTGGATAGATCAAGTTATGCTGGTTATGTTGTGCCTATGCATAAATTTATGCCAACAATAATTACCAACGGCAACTTTATCAGGCTTTATTGTGCCTTCAAAACGTTCTAAGTAGTTTAACAAGACTTGTGGATCATCATCATCATCATTATATCACGCCATTTCCTATAGGGGTAGGCAGAGACTATAGAGCGCCATCTGCTAAGATCCAAACACACTTCCTTGGCTTCATTTACACTATATTTACACTCATAGAAAACAAAAAAAAAATTATACATATTTAGCTTAAGGGCCTACATCAATATTATCATATATCATCGCCGACACGTACATATTAACACAGCCAGTAGGCACAGAAAATGAAGAATTAGGGATATTTTTTTTGTTTACTCAAAATCGACTAAATATATTTTAATTCTGATTTACGTGTTTCTGTATATAATAGTTACTTATGTTTTTAAAGTTATTTCATTAGTTAATACGCGATAATAGATCGACAAATGAAAAAAATAAAAAATTAGAGAGGTTGTTTCGCTAAGATTTTCTATCGAGAAAACTTTTATCAATCGCGTTTCTGAGTTTATGCGATCCTAGATCATATATTGAAAAAACATATACTTAAAAATTAGAGCTCTAGCCATTCAATCTAAAGAAACAATGAAAACTTCGTACATAGAAAAATGCACGAAGCTATTTTGGTATCCTCTTAATTTTAAGTAGATGAACGATATTGCTATACTAAATAATGCTAATGCTCTGTCTGTTGCTCTTTCACGGCTTTCCTCTGTCTCATTTACACGAAGAATATTTTCAATAAGGTATCTTGCTATAGTTGATAGTGTATCTGTATTCCATGCATAGAAGCTTTTTGATAAAATTAATTATCTGTAGGTTATTATTAGGGCTGTATGTGATTCTTAGGAGTAATATTTATTTCGATCATCCCCTATGAGGTCTTATCTCTGAACACTACTCACTGTTTTTCTCAAAAGCTTTTGTACCGTAAATCAGGAAAAAGGTACTAATTCTACTCGCACAATAAAACTTAACTAAAACAAAAATATTAATGTTAAATTATTATTAACACAATTCCACAATTTTAACCAAACATTCTTATTTAAAAATACGTATGATTATAAATAAATTTTTTATAAATATTAAGCGCCGATAGCAGGATAACAGCATACATATCGTATACAGCGAAATAGCTATGAAATCACACCATCCCTTGGTTGGTTTTGGTAAAGTTAGTTTAATTGTTTGACGCATTAAAATCGGGGCTAAAGATATTCTATTTCACATTTATAACATAAAAGAAATGGCCAGACCGTGGGGAAATAACATCTAGCTTATTAAATGTCAAATATATTTGTTACAATTTATTGATATTGAGATTGGTTAGGTGCACCGTTTGTTTATTTATGTATAATGTTGCTTACATATGAATTACAAATATACTTTGATTAGACGAGACAAATCTCTTATGTATTGACTATAAGAATTGAGAATACACATATTTTATAGTGCACTAGCTGTTTACTATATGTGGATAGAATTTAGATAATTCTCCGCTCCTAGAAGTCACAGCGTGATGTTATACATCCCTCAAGAAATGGACTATTTAACAACAATAACACAAAAATAATTTTTCAATTCGAACCACTAGTTCCTGTGATAGCGCGATCAAACAACCAAACAAACTCTTCAACTTTCTAATATTAGTATTATATTTTGATGCGTCAAAAACTTAATTATATTGAAAACTACTATGTTGTACTTTAATTAATAAACCGCGATACTCTAAATGTTTATCACACACGTTTAGACATAATTAATTATTTATTTTGGAAAGCCAATTAAAGCAGCTTGTACAGTAAAATATAGCTAGATTACAATATTATCTAAATAAGCCTTTTGAAGCTTCCTCAGATAGACATAGGAAAACAACTCAAATAATATAAATTATACAAATAAAAGATGTAGTGATTAGTAAAGACCACACAGATACTTAGACAGACACAGATATTACATAACCAACAAGGTCGAAAAATATATAAGGTAAATATACAAAAAAATACAAAGAGGCTTCCTTTTTGATGACAAAAATGATATTTTACCGTAACAAAACAAGGAAAAAATTTAATAATATTTTGAATAGTCTTCAATAACTGTTTGTCTGAACCTTTTTGCATAAAACATTAAATCTACATAAAGGGTTTTCTGAATGAATTGTTTTTAAATTACTTTTTACTATTTATGCTCGTTTTCTTTATGTCACGTGACGGACAAAAAGAATGCAAAAGTTGCCTCCCGATGTCTTACCCGTGGGCGTTGTAAGAACCGAGTGAGTGGAGTGAGGTAACCACGTGGCATGGGCATGCGTTCCGTACCAAAAAGTATAATGGAACCCATATTATTGAGACTTCACTAAATATAAATGAATTAAATGTCGAATTATGAAGTTAAATTTCATCATTATCTGTCAAATTCTATAGCTCTTTGGAGTAATAGGGCGTTTGTGTTATTAAAAATTCATCCCCGGCTATGTTCGTTCAACCAGATATGTATTTTATTATATAAACACCTGTGTTAATACTTATCTATTTTGTATCGATTTAAATATTGTGTTTTCTCGTAGACTGTCGTAGCACTTGTAGCATTCGTAGCAGGCGGTAAGAATTGTAAAGTTTAAAGAAGTAATACAAAAGTAGTCATGTCTTGGTAGATGTGTTAATTGTGAATGTGTTGTGAATCATCATCATGATTCACATCATCCTCCTGCCCTTATCCCATTATTTGGGGTCAGCGCAACATGTCTTTTTCTTCCATAGTCTTCTATTGGCCGTGTCAACTCCTCGTTCTTTCATGTCCTCTTTCACACAGTCCATCCATCTTTTCTTAGGTCTTCCTCCAGCCTTTTTGTCTTCCACATTTATACTCAGAACTCTCCTAACGACATTACTTTCCTCTCGTCTCATGACATGACCATACCAGGACATCCGCTCGTTCTTCAATTTTTCAGTCACTGGCATCACTTTCAGACTTCCTCTAATATATTCATTCCTTATCTTATCCATTCGCGTGACGCCACACATCCATCTCAATATCTTGTGTTATATTATGACTTATATGAGCGCAACGTAGGCTATTAGAGGATAATATAAAAGGCATGAGTGGTGTATCTTGAACGTTTACCTGTTGCCAGATTTTAAATATTTAAAATTCAGTAAAATCGAAATCAAAATGTATGTGTTATTCATTAAAGTTTAACATAAAATATTAATATAATTCATTTAAATACAGAAAGAATAACATAACATCATTAAACACTGGGAATGTATTTTATAGGTCAAGTACACAACGGCTGTGGATGAGAGGCTTAAGTTATTTAGGTCGATTAACTCGAATCTGTTTCAAAGAGAATGTTGGATCTACTTTTATTAATTTTTTATTTATAGCAAGTTAATACTAGTCGAATGCTTGAGAAGGATTAGTACTTTAATACCATGTATGATACCCTGAACTAAAGAGGGCTTAACATATCTAACTGTTAAGTTGAGCTTATTGTTACCGTTTTGTTTGAAGCTATGATGAAAATATTCTTCACAAATTCTGTTATTAAAATATTGAATTACTATCTGAATTCGCAAAGGTTTTTCTGGTAAAATTATAATGGGTAGAATAAATAATAAATAAATAATAATAAATATTTATGGACATTTCACACAACGTCCTCTGGTCCCAAGCTAATCTTATATGCTTGTGTTACGGATACCAGAATACGGATAGAATACATATACTACTTTTCTTTTGTAAATACATACTTATAATACATAGAAACACCCAGACGCAGTACAAACATTTGTATGACAGTTAGAAAAGTCACACAAATGTTCCCACACAAATTCCCGAGCGGCTTCGAACCCGCGACTTCTTGATTGGCAGTCCGTTACATGAATCACTCAACCACGAGGCTTGTCAGAATAGGCTTCCTCCTTAAGATATATCGGTGGCAATCAGAAATTGTTACATGAATCTTGCGATGAATTGCTGTGCGACGTATACCTTGTAGGTTGTAACCTAAACCACTGACGATAAATAATTCGGTGATATTAAAGCTATTAACTTAAATAAATAGATGTATTTAATTTATTTGGTTGTTATACACAATTATCATATTTTCAGAATAAAATTCTATTTGTTATATTTTGTACCACTTCTAACAGGCATTGAAAGACATCCTACTACTAGCGCCATCCTGTAACTTGTTTCAGCAAGCCTCAAGCTTACGTAGCAGTTATTTACGGAGCAATGTTAAAAGTGGTGGCTGTTGGAAAACTTTGCTCTTGGTTTAAGAAAACGTTGTTAGATGGAGCTTTTTGCTTAATACAAATGGAAAAGGAAAAGGTTTTAAAACACAAGAGCTTTTAAAAGCTTCTAAAAGATGGCGACAAAAGCAGTCTCATTTATGCATAGTTTTTTACGTAGATTGATTAAAGAGGAAGATTTAAGTGAAATCACTTTGTACAGATTTAGACGCGCATATCGTCTAAATCCATAAAAGTTTAATCGAATAAATGAGTCAAGTGTTAGAGAATATTAAGATTTAAGTGTTTAATTTGTTAAGATTTTCTGAAATCTTGTTGCGAATATATTGTAGAAAATGTTGCAAAAAAGTCATAATGACTAAACCCGGAAGGTCATTTAGTACTTGTTATTAAAACAAATATAATAACTATTTGAGTCCTTCCTTTACATAATTGAGAAAAAAAAATACGTTAAGTAATATGCATTGTAAGTGAATCTATGATTCTATGTGACTTACATACAACACGCGTAGCACGTTACGTTTCAAATCAACATAGCGTGTGTACAAAGACGTAGATAGTACAAAGAGGTAGATCTAAAAAAATGTTAATTCAAGCAATGCAAAACTAGTAGAAATATAGCTCAGCCCTTGAGAAAAGGTTCAAATTCGGGTTCGTTAACTTTATATATCAGTTCAAAGACCTCCCTAAGGAGAGAACCTTTCGTAGAAGTCTCCAATATTTTTGGACTACGCAATAAAATTAAGCGTGATAAATTTTCGTTTAGAAATAATGCTAAAGTATTAATATTCAGTTATTTAATACTTTGCTACTTTATTATATTACTCGGAATATTGAAATATAATGACTGTTGTAAGGTCATAAACCTTCATGGCTGTATAATTGACCAACTTATGTATGACTGTAGGAGGGGCATATTGAGTACTTGATGCTGATAATCAGACCATACCCTACAAAACTTTGCACCTTGCTAGACCACAAATTCTTCCAACGGGAAGGTTACCTGTGACCAACAATGGGCCATTAATATGCTGGGTAGCTGAACTACATATTATCTAATTTCTATTACTTATCCTCAAAGAAACATATATTTGTTAAAAATAATTTAAAATTATAATCAAGAGGAAGTCCACACTAGGTTACCACACACCACAAACTGTTACCATCTGGTAACAGTTTTGCTACCTATCTAGATATAGGTTATATTTACTCCCAATAAGTTATGTTAATGTTTATTATAGACATAAGATTCTGGCACAAACTCTGTATTTTATGAGAGACATTTCCATAAATATTTACGTTGATATTGCGAACTTGCATGAGTACACTCGGCTTAGTTTATTATAATTACTTTCTGTATCAAAGGAGTACTGTACCAAGTTGTTTGACCTTTCACTAATGTTTATGTTTCATTTATATTGCTACAGTCTAGTATATATTGTAGGTACGTGTGTACATAGTCTCTCTCTAATGAAAACAAGCTGTAGCAGCTACTTTTCGTAACAAATTATTTACTTAAATGTTTTCTTAAGTTTCAGAAAAAGAAGCGTAAATAATTATTAAAATACAACAATTCTTTACAACTTATACATACTAATAGAAAATACACAAACACTATACAAATAACGGTAAATAACATGTGTCGCTGCGTGATGTTATATAGCCTTCCTCAATAAATATACTATCCATCATTGGAATAATTTTTACAAATCTCTTCAGTGCAGCAGTGGTTCCTGAGATTAGCGCGTTCAAACAAACAAACATACTCCTCAGTTTTTTAATACATATTAGTATAGATAGACTATTGATTAAAATGGAAATTGATAACAGTAAATATGGTATACTTTGCGTGCAGCGCAACGTGCTTCAGTACTTTATCATCGTCTTGTAAATGACAACTACATACAGTTGGTTGGATATAGTTACTCTAAGATTTTATATAACAACTAGCTGTCCCGGCAAACGTTGTTATGCCATACTAAAAAAAAAGGTTTGAAAAATAGATCTTGGCCGATTCTCAGACCTACTGAATACGCATGTAAAATTTCATAAAAATCTGTCTAGCCGTTTCGGAGGAGTACGGTAACTAACACTGTGACACGTGAATTTTATATATAAGATTTGCGAATATTATTTTATCCAGAAACTAGTTGAACATCGTTACTTTCTCTAACATACCAACAGAAGCAGTAAAACCCCAAAAACAGACAAGTCACGCTTTTTCTCATCGTGGTAGCCAACGCTATAAATAATATGAACAGTATACCTACTACTATTAAAAAATAAAGTTGTTATTTTTGTATGTGTGTCCCTATGTGAGCTAAAATCTTCAAAACTGAGCATCGGCTTTTAATGTAGTTTTTTGAATTGATAGAGCTGTTCAAGAGGATGGCTTTTTTGTATATTTTTTTAGGTTTTGTTCTGTGAGTTCCACGTATCCGAAGTTGAGAGCAAAAGCTAGTATGTGCTATTTCGAGTTTAAACACAGATCTGTGGCATAATTTCAGGAGGATTAAGTAATAACATACAAGATTTGTACTTGGGTGATGTTTATATACACTAATAAAAATTTATATTGTACGTGTGTGTGTGTGAAAAGGCTCTCTGAAGATTGCCGATATAAACGAATATACCTAATAAGGTTTAACAACATAAGGCTGCCAATGAACAAAATCATATACAAGGGCAGCGTAATAATACTGTATGATTACATTAATATACTGAGATTGGAATATTTTTAGAAAGTAATAGCTTAGATTATAAAGAAGAACATGTCCACGGCATTGACTCTACATTTATATGAATTCTTTGTGAATGAGAGGCCTCGTGGTGTAGTGGTTCATATAACGGACTGCCGATCATGAGGTCTCGGGTTCGATTCCCGGTCAGGACAATCATTTGTGTGATGTTTTTAATTGTTATACAAATGTTTGTACTGCGTCTGGGTGTTTACTATGTAAAATAAGAATGTATTTACAAAAGAAAAGTAGTTTATGTATTATATCCGTATTCTGGTACCCATAACACAAGCATATAAGCTTAGCTTGGGACCAGAGGACGTTGTATGAAATGTCCATGAATATTTATAAAAAAAAATTAAGTTAAAAGAAATGTATACTAATAATATAAAGCTGAAGATATTGTGTTTGTTTGAACGCGCTAATTTCAGGAGCTTCTGGTTCGGATTGGAAATTTTTTTCAGTGTTGTATAGTACAGTTGTCGAGGAAGGCTATATAACATCACGCTGCGACCGATAGGAGCGAAGCATCAGTGAAAAATGTTGCAAATACGAGAAAAAAATGCCTGTGTCCAACAGTGGTCAGGGAACAAACATATACCTATGTGTATGCTTGTCATAATTATTTAAGTTGCTATTTGCAAACAAACCAAAAGCTTGTCAATATTTATTTGATTTATCTATTGAAATTAAATTAAATAAAGATTTCAGTTATTTTTCCACGCGCCTTTTTCAATTCCATTACTGTTCGTTCATTTCACGATTTTGTTTGATGTTAAAAATACATAAGCTTTGTTTTATATTTAAGTCTATAAATAAAGTCTATGTAAATATTGAGTATTATTTTGTATTAAAAATAAATCTTTATAAATTAAATTTATACAGTCGTGTTCAAGGAAATTTTTTAATTACATCTCTTAATTAGTTTGAAAGTAAACCAAGCGATGTAAAAGAATACTCAAAACTGGTTAAGTACGAGTTGGATTCACACGAATAAAATAATATATCCCGACCCTAAAACCCCAACTAACGGGACAGAGGCAGGAGAATGACGATCATAACTATTTGTTATTTTTGCATCAATATACACAAAACCTGTGAAATTTTTATCTCTCTAGCTATCAAGAAAGGCTCTATATCTATATCCATGTATAAAATCACGCTGTGACGTATAGGAGCAAAGCATTAATGAAAGATGAGGGACGGTATCTGATATACTTAAACAACGGAGAGCTGGAATATTGGCAGAATCTGATAAAATAAAAATCATGTTTACTGCCACCAGAAAGTTCCAGACGTTGTGAAAAACATGATATGAAGAAAATACAAAACTAATTTTGCACTATAAAACAAAATATTTATATGTGCAATTTTGGCATAAAGTTAAAACTTAACGTAGCCTAATAAATCAATTAACTTTTTTTTATTTTATATTTTATTTATTAAGGGGCTTGGTCGCTTAGCCACTATATTAATTAACTTATAGTGGAAAAAATGATCAGCATGAGCGGGACTTGAACCCACGTTTCGTTGGTCTTCCAACTGAGCAGGCACCGTCGTAGCTCAGTTGGGTTATAAAATGATTATAGTTGATAATTATTTCCACTATAATTTGATTAATTAAGTAAAGGCAAAGCAAGTCAGTTGACAATATTAATACCTGTTAACATAGCCAGCACAATTTATGATCGAACTTAACCTAGTCTGCTGTATCTTTATCTTTACTTAATTACTTATAATAATAATAATTCTTATAAAACAAAGTCGTAATTTTTGTATGTATGTCCCTATGTGAGCTTATATCTTCAAAAATACGCAACCGTACTTGATGCGGTTTTTTTAATAGATAGAATGGTTCAAGAGGATGGCTTTTTTGCATAATTTGTTGGGGTTTGCTATATATTGGATGAGATATGATTAAATTTGCCGAGAAACTCGGACGCGTGCGAGCTATAAATGAAAACGCTGCCTAATCTATGTGAGGTACAACAAACTAATGTATGGAGGAATTGTTTATTACCTATAGTTCTTCAAAGTCCGCGATATGTCTATCTTTTAAGGGAAACCCGCTGTACCCATAATAATGTCGCAAAAATTATCAAATTCAATAGGGTGTTTTCAAAAGCTATTTATGTGTATATAGTAATCTTTTTTATCAAATTAAATACCTTAGTTAGCTTACACGTTTAATATAGATTATAACTGCTCTTTACAGTATGCAATTTAAATGAATATCTTAGGAGATATGACGAAAAAAGAATTACGCGCGACAAAATAAAATACTTAAACTGTTGGCCGAGCAACGCGAACGTTTCCTCGGTCTTCTATCCAAACTCTAATGATTGGATGTTTGGTTAATGTTGGATTGTATGAATGTAAGGATGTTTGTTGTTGTTTCACGTAAAGACTACTGGATGGATTTTCATGAAACTTTCCTAAATTCCACGCGTACGGAGTCGCGGGCAACAGCTAGTCTTATATATAATAAAGACCTCATATAAAAATTTAATGAAGCACAGATCACTGCTCATTATTAATACAAGTTAACATGACAGCATTGTCTTAACATATTAGAATCTAAATTATATAATATGCCCACGTGTGACTCCTGAACTGTGAAAACACAGTACGAACTCATCGTAGCGAATATTCAAGTTATGTATGGTGGTTTTATTGTTGTTATAAGACATATTCAAATTATTTGAAGGATTTTGAGATACTAGTTCTCGTTAAGTAATTAAAATTTGATCGTATTTCAATAACATTTAAGGCAAATTCTCACTTATTTGTAATTTCAGCAATTAAGGGCCTACATCAATATTATCGTCGACATGTACATATTAACACAGCTAGTAGGTATAGAAAATGAAGAATTAGGGATATTTTTTTTGTTTACTCAAAATCTACTAAATATATTTTAATTCTGATTTACGTGTTTCTATATATAATAGTTACTTATGTTTTTAAATTTATTTCATTAGTTAATACGCGATAATAGATTGATAAATGAAAAAAATAAAAAAATAGAGAGGTTGTTTCGCTAAGATTTTCTATCGAGAAAACTTTTTTCAATCGCGTTTCTGAGTTTATGCGATCCTAGGTCATATATTGAAAAAACATATACTTAAAAATTAGAGCTCTAGCCATTCAATCTAAAGAAAACTTCGTACGTAGAAAAATGCACGAAGCTATGCTTTTTTAATAATAACATTAAAGTCTGGTCCATGCCATTTTTTTTAAAATTATACCAAATAAAAAATAGATATAAATATGGCACCAAGCTTCTGCCTTTTTAAACACGCTTTTATTTGTTCAGTACGTTTCTATCAATGTATTAATCTATGTAACGGAATTTTTAAAAGTTATTTTCACCCACTTGCAGTAGTCGGATTGATCTTTGTACACTTATTAAGGACCTATGACATTTGAATTAAAAAATACATTTCATAAATTAAATTATGGTGGAAAAAGTGATTTCCGCAAGCGGGACTTGAACCCACGACCTCGGAATAAAGATTTAAGGGGGGCTCCCATACAACAAACATGATTTTTTTACCGTTTCTTGCTCGATACTAATAACGTTGCCTTATGTTGCATAGATAATGGTACGGAACCCTTCGTGCGCGAGTCCGACTCGCACTTGACTAATTTTTTAATGAGAAATATGACTAAGCTATAAGCGTAATATAGTAAATTTGTATGTATATAAAATAATGACGTTTCTTATACGCAAATTACTTATTTTGAAAATTAATTAACTGCCAAGTGTATTAGTTCGATATTTCCTCTATCCCCTTAATTAGTTTATCAAGAATTACTAATAAAGATTAGGTAATATTAAATTATTTTATGATCTAATAACCATATAGTGCTTAATTGGAAATATAGTCAACTAGAATGTATAATGTATGTCTGTCTGTTAGTGATAAACACAAAAACTACTAAATGATTTTTTCATGCCTCAACCTGAAGAACCTTTTCAGAGAGTTATTTTACATTACTTGGCTCAAATTTTAGTTATAAACGAAGACAGTTTAAAAAGTAAAAATGAAATTATTTATGCTATTTTTATATGTAGTAATGGCGTCACATATTAATAAAAACTTTCCTGAACACAGAAGATGCTGCAAAAGTGCAAAACCTAATTAAGGTTCGTTTGAAGTTTCTCTCACACGCTCTTACGTCGTGAAAGTTATCATAGCGTACTGTTGTTAGTATATAGCGTTTACTTGTTGATATTTTATTAAAAGATTTGACGGAAAAGTAGTTGTTTTATATATATATATGTCTTTGTGACATTGAATTAGCATTAATTATTAGAAATGAAAAGACTTTCTATTGCATCGTATGCGGTTCAACGCATACCTACTCATTAGATTACTTCAAATTCACTCCGCCGAACATAAATGTTAGTTATAGGCTACATACGCGTTCTCATTCTCTTACACTACTTGCCCAATTCCTTAAGTCAAATGAAAACCATTCTATTTTTTTTCTGATATAGTCACTTATATATATATGCTAGCTGACATACTAAAAAAAAAAAGTTTGAAAAATAGATGTTGGCCGATTCTCAGACCTACTGAATACTACGCATGTAAAATTTCATAAAAATCGGTCAAGCCGTTTCGGAGGAGTACGGTAACTAACACTGTGACACGTGAATTTTATATATAAGATATATATCTCTCTCTCTCTCTCCAGCCCAATAACTTCTTATTATTTTTCGTCTAACGATTATGATTTTTTGTGCTGCGCTTAGGTACCAGGCGTGTTAGCACAGGGTTTATTTTCGAGATTTCGTCTCCCACAAAGGAATAGCACTGCATCGATATAGGCTTCACCTAAATTTATTTTATTATTATTCTAAAAGATACGCGTCTAAATCCGTAAAAAGCGGGTTTTTAAATAGGCTACGAGATATAATCATATGAAGGCATCATTAAACCTGCTAATATATTAACATACTCGTAGATAGCTGAATCAGGTAGGTCTAGAGACTGTTTTGGAGCAGAAAGAGCGAGCAGGTCTGATCTTAACTAAAAAATGAAAACTGCTACGCCGTATTTTGATTATTTGGCTATTTTGTTGTGCACATTTATATTAATTAAAATCTTTAGTCAATAATAAACAGTTTTATAACAAGAAAATTCAGTTAGCATTGCCGAATTGTGATATTGACACTATCAATTTTCATTTTTAAATTAAGTTTAAACTAAACTAAGAAGTTGTGCAAAAAAGGAAGTGTGCACGTGTGAAGTTGTGCACTAAATAAGTTGTGCAAGCAGAATCGGTAAGTACCAATATTATGTGAATTTCAGATTCATGAATTGCACATATAATTAACTTAAAACAAACTTAAAACGTAATTGCATTGAATATTTTATTGATTTGAACGCTGTATTTATACAGCAAACGTCTGGAAAATATTCTGAAGTCTTGAGCAATCTAGTATAAAGTTCTAGAACTAACAAAGCGTATTTTCACAAAAAGGCGAAGTGCAAATTCTGACAGAACTAAATGAACTCACTATTTGTTTAATGTATCTAGTTGGATGGTATACATAATAATGAATATTTTCTTTATAATATAACTCACACTACTGTGTGTAATACTTTTCTAGACAGTAAAGATATAAAAAATACCTATAAATTAAAATACTTACGATATAGTCATGGAAGTGAAAAGTAAAGAGTCTCCGTTCGATGCAGGGGCGTAGCTACCGCCGTATCAGCCGTATCAATTAAACAAGCGACCGTGCGAAACGTGCGAAAGCAAAAATAAATAAATGCTTTCCAAATTTTTTTATTATTTCAGAAAATTTATGCACAGATTTTTTTTCTTTCGTGTGAAATCTTTACCCATCATAAGGGCCCCCATATAAATTATTATACGGGGCAAGGCCAAGGCACGCTACGCCACTGGTTCGATGTTACAAATTCTAACATAATTTACATTCCATTGTAATTTGTATAATCTAATAAAGTTCGGATTAAATCCCTTGACTTATACACGAGTTTGTTAACCAAGAAGGAAACGAACAAGGTTGTTTAAATTTTAATTTGATTTGTTTGAATTACAATGTTTTTATTTAATTCAAATATTTTGTTTGCATTTTCCGGAAAATGTAATATGGTTGCGAAACTGAATTTAATAGACATGTAAACTTTGAAATACGTTCACATTATTATGCAGGAGATAAGAATTATATTCAGATCCAATACAAATAATAAGATGGTTCAAACAACATAAAGTTTGACGGGGTTACGATGTTCCATTACAGAGATCCAATGCTCATCTTCCAGCTTCAACATTAGATCAGCTGCGTATCATGTAATTATAATACTATATTGTACCTATGAACTCATATATACATATACATGTAAGCAAAATTACCAAAGATAGAAACCAGGAAGTGTGTCAAACATAGCTTTTCTTTCTTCTCCAGCCCATTTACGTCCCACTGTTGGGCACGGGCCTCCTCCACTTTGGGAGGGATTAGTCTACTGTGCCGCGCTGACCAGGCGTGTTGGCACAGGGTTTATTTTCAAGTTTTCCATCTCTCACAGAAGATGCTATCTGTGTGCAATATCCCTTAGCTGACTTTTACAGCACCCTTGGGAGGAGATGGGGTGGTGACACTTGTATTCTTAATCCGTCACCACACGGAGGACCACCAAACATAGCTTGCAAGATTGGATTACAGACAAACTTTGAGGCTGGAGAAACTAGATTTTTTTAGCTTAGAAGATACATCGAAAGTATATACAAACGCCTTCATCTCATAAAAAGTAGACTGAATAGCATTTAAACTCGACTTTATAATATGCTTATACATTAAAAATACCAAAAAACCGCATAACCCTTTTGGAGATATGTTCGCCAGATAATACGTGATATATGTGAGTATAAAAATACCTATAAATATAAATATTTATGATATAGTTATGAAACTGTAACAAACAAACTCACCCTTAGTGTTTCTATTTTTAGAACAGGTGGTGGCTATTAATCCATAATAACAAGAACCACTTCATTTTGTTTAGTATTTCATTACAAAAATAGTTTTATATTTACTTTGTACTTAGTTCAAAATTGATCAGTTTTCGTTTGCAACTTATCTACAAAGCGTATATCATTGCTATTTAATCTATACTATCAAATACGTAAAGTTTGTACATAATATGTATGTATGGGGTAATCTCTGAAAGTCTCCGAGAGTGCCATTATCATATCTGCTAAAAGTAGTTCTAAGTTCCAGAAGTCGCCGGCAAACTAGCTGTAGTTTATACATAAGTGAACTACTTTTGCTCCCTTGAAATAAAATTTTACAGCCGGCGTTAAAATTCAATTAAGAATATGCATTCCCTTTGAAAAGTAGAGCAAAGAAAATAAAATGCCACGTAACATGCTCGTAAAATACAGTACAGGCGTTTAATAAACTTTAACTAAGGTAATTAGATTTGGTATCCAGGTTTACATCGCTACTTACTATAGATAGTAATAAAGCTATATGTAGCGATTTGAAATTCAAAAAATAAATACTGAACTTCATCTGTTCCCAAGCTAGATTTATTGTGTTATGGATACTAGAATACGGACTAACTACCGATAATAACCAAGTTTATTTTCGGAAATTCTTACTTAAAATAGATAAATGACACGCCAAATGTGTAAATCTCCAACACAGTTGAACCGATTTCCATAATTTGTTTTTAGAACATTGCTTGAAGTACGAGAATGTTTCTTATTCAGAGAAAATCTTTAGAAACTTACAAATTACACAAGGGAATCTGTGGGGCACAGCTAGTAATAAAGAGAAAACACCTAGACGCAGTACAGACATATCTGTGACAAATATAAACATCACACAAATAATTGTCATGTGCAAGATTCGAATCTGTAATCTCATGAGTGGCAGTATGTTTCATACCATACCATACTGTGCCGCGCTGACCAGGCGTGTTGGCACGTCCTTTATTTTCGAGTTTTCCGTCTTTCCGTCTCTCGCTGACTTTTACAGCACCCTAGGGAGGAGATGGGGTGGTGACACTTGTATTCTTAATCCGTCATCACATGGAGGATGATTGTCTGTCATTTAGTTTTAAAATTAACTTACCTTATGTCCAACATCCATAGGTGCTAATATCGGTAACTCGCGCCTTCGTGGCTTTCTCCATAACAGGACTAGAGCCGCAATCAATAGGACTGTGCCTGCGCCGATAACAGCTCCTAAAGCCGCACTCCAAGCATTCCCATTTACATCCCAAGAGTTCGGTTCTTTGGCCATCCTTGCCTCAGAAACTGCAGTTTCAATAGCATTTGTAGTTGATTCTTTATCTATGTTTTTTTCTATATTGTATTCGTAGTCCCATGGCGTATCATAACCCCGCCTCTCTGCCCACAGCTTATCTGTTTGATAACGAAATTAGCAACGTTTAATAGTAACATCGATCCAATGTTCAGTATAGTATTCATTATGTTAGTTATTTTGAAAAGCAAGATTGTGAAAAAATCTATCCCATCGCTGTCCTTATAGTTTGACTTTGAGTTTAAATATGTATGACTCTCTACAGAATTAGTTAAAAGAAATTTTAATTTCTAAACTACTTAGCCAGTCGGCAGAGACTAACTTTTACAACTGAAATAACTGTTAAAGAAACTAATTTATTAAAAATCTACTCAGTTATACTAAATATTCCATACATTTATTATTTCCTGCATAAAGTGAGGCATATTACCAAAAAATATTGAGAAAGTTAGTGATTCTAAATAATTATCATAATGAGATTAGTCTAGGATTACAGTATTCGTACAATATTTAACATAATAATACTTATGACATTGACGGAAAATAAAAACAAATGATGAAAGCAAAACAACATACAATAGGAATTTCAGTTATGGAATATGTTTTTCCGAAAGGAAGTGATCTCATCACATGTTCATAGCATGGTTGACAGTACATTAAGTTTACGCGTCACTTTTTATTTTCACTGACGCACAAAATACTATAAAATTTGTTACTCATCTTTACAACATTAGCCATTAAAAAAACACCCACCCAAAGAGATCAAAAATTTAGAAAAGTTTCAAATTCAAAAATAGAATAGCAGCTAAATAAAAAAAATTACTTCTTTTTAATTATTTTAAATGGCCTACTTACCCATAAGGTGAAAAAAGGTTTGAGTAGTTAAATGCAAGTCGTTGGAGGTTTTACTGGTTAGACACGTGCGTAGGGCGGGCGGGAGCGCGCGACTGGCCGGCGACGATACTTCTTATCATTACGGCAACTTGTTTACCCGACGGGACGCCGTGATCTGTGTCGCGATGTTGACTTTATTGCGCTCAAATAAACACGCAATATCACCATAATATACATACTTACACTGTAATTCGCCATACCATACAATCATACTCTGTATTGTAGTTAAACTACCTCGTAGGCTCTACATACAAATAAATCATTTAATTAGTATACTAGATTAGATACACGACGTCTTGGCTTGAACGATAAAAGCTTTCTAGTGGTTTAGGTATTGTATTGTTAACATAATATGTATATTGTATTATTCTTTTTAATAAAATGTTTAAAAGAAATTGTACAACAAATTCATATATGATGTAAACCTTCTTCATGAAATTACTGTTTCCACTGGCACAACCAAAGGGATCATTGGTGACTTAGTTTTTAATAAGTAGGTAATGATTGGAAAAATGAGTGTGTCCGTTTGTTACTTTTTGACTTTCACACTACTGAACTTATTAAATTTTATAACTGTACTAATAACTGCACAAACCTTTATAGCTTTAAGGGCATCAGTGATGTACTTCAAAAGGATCAAATAACTGTTACAACGGTCATGGATAATGACCAAATGTATGAGTATAAATAAAGCTAAGAAAGTATGTTTAGATCGTGGCAGATGGCATTTCATTATTTGCTTACTTTCATGGCAAAAAGGCGTAACGATATGTATGTGTGCGTTATATGTAGGTAGAAAAAAAAATGTAAAATATACCACAAAACACACACAAAATATCATTTTTAACACCCTTGCTCGTAAAGCTGATGTAATTCCACCGGTTTTAAATATGTAAAGCGGGTCATAAAAAACGCGTGTGTTACCAAAGCAAATAGTTAAGGGCCTACATCAATATTATCGTATATCATCGCCGACACGTACATATTAACACAGCCAGTAGGCACAGAAAATGAAGAATTAGGGATACTTTTCCTATTTACTCAAAATCTACTAAATATATTTTAATTCTGATTACGTGTTTCTATATATAATAGTTACTTATGTTTTTAAAGTTATTTCATTAGTTAATACGCGATAATAGACCGACAAATGAAAAAAATAAAAAAATTGAGAGGTTGTTTCGCCAAGATTTTCTATCGAGAAAACGTTTTTCAATCGCGTTTCTGAGTTCATGCGATCCTAGATCATATATTGAAAAAACATATACTTAAAAATTAGAACTCTAGCCAATCAATCTACAGAAACAATGAAAACTTCGTACATAGAAAAATGCACGAAGCTATTTTGGTATCCTCTTAAGTTATAGTCTATACAAATTTCATAACAGTATTATTTGCCATTTCAAATATGGAACTGATCGCCGCCGTACGACTCAAGCAGCGCGCTGTTGCTATTCAAATTTCGAACTAATCGCCACGCGGCGTCAGTCAGTAGGCAGCGCTAGCGCGCTGTTAAAATGGCGGGAAAGCAACAGTGTGCATTCACAGATTGAGTATATTAATGTTTTTTTTCTGTTTCCTCGCAAATGTGTTAAAAAACGTCGTACGATATACGTGCGTATTGGTTATAACATGCTCGGCTCAATTACGGCTAAAATTCCGCCTCCCATGTTATAACCATCTTAACGCACTAATATCGTAATGTACTATTAATTTTATGTTATTAGAAACGTAAATTACCTGTCATAAGTAATCATGATATTATAGAACATGAAATGTAGGGCACATGTCCGGTCTAATACACATTTTCGATGACACATTCATATCGCTTCAATGGAGATGAATCAATATTTTGTAAAACTCTTAGTTTATGTATTCCAATATATAACACAAGCTGTTACCCGAAACTTCATAGGCGTGGAATGTAGTTACCAAATCCCTATTGAACCACTCAATCATTTAAAATACCCGTATCAATGTCCGTTATGTAGTTTTGTAGATATAAGCTTACATAGGTACATACTTAAAAAGGTAAAAAGACTTTGTTTAATAGTGGTGTCGATTCCAGTGCAAGTCCAACTAGACTAAACTTAACCATAAATAAACTATTTTTAGTTTGGTTTTAGTGATAAACCTATTCTGTTTCAAACAGAAATTAAACTTAAAATTTTAGTTGACAGCACTTATTTGATTTTGACATAATCTTTAAAGCTGCCCACTAACAGACAAAAATGCCTTTTATAGTGAACGAATGAATGAATGAATAAAAAAATAACTAATATAAAATTCCTTTTCAAACGTTATTTGAGCAATATAGGTATTTATAAATATTTACAACTATTTCTGCATCATTGTTATGAACATTTATTAATAATTTAATTAGTTGGCGGCCTTATTTCAGTGTATTTCTCATCTTAGATATGAGCATAGTGAGCATCAAATCTTTTAGGTTATCTGTGGAGTGATTAGCACTACTTTTACTCTGTGGTATGCCTATATTACTTTCCTTGATTACTTTATACAAAAAACAAACAATTAAATTCGTTAATTATTTATTTTAATAGGTGTTTAGTGTAAATAATTACAGCAACTAAGGAAAAATATGCTTATAAGCAAATATTTACTTCTCATCTACCATAAACTGATGACGGAAATTCATAATTATCAAGATAACAATGACAAAAGCCAAAAAGTGTATTTATGGAAACATGAAAATCTGTATTTATAAAAATTTGTGATATCATGTGGTGTATAATTATGCAAGAGATATTAAATGAACCTAATAATTTATTTCTACTTTTATTTATAACTTATAAAAGTGTGTTAAGTTCAGTATGTAGTTGTATATGTTAAGTATTCTGATCTATAAGCTACACAACAGTAATTAATTCATCATAGTCTTTTCTTAAGGGCAACATATATCCATGAATTCTTACAAACATATTTAGATTAATAGAATGTTAAGAATTCCAATAAATTATATACTTTATTTCTAACTTAGCTAAGCCTGCTAGTGGTTACTATAATATAGCCTATGTGTTAAGTATTCTGATCTAGCTATAAGCTACAAAACAGTATTTATGTATCTATGAATTCTTACAAACAATCTATATGGATTATTAGAATGTTAAGAATTCCAATAAATTACATATATGCATAACACATTACTTTTTGATATAGTAAGAGGCTTAATACTTACTTATTATACAAAAAAAATGCAATATTTGTTTAAATACATGTTTTACTAAATAAATCTGAATGTTTTCCGAGTACATATAAATAAATGTTGGTCCACAGAACTCTCTGGCTTGGCTTGGCTGATTCTATTCATTTCTTCATTAGTTATTTTTAATAATAAATTTAGAAACCTACTGATAAAAAATATAGCTCACTGTTCTAGAGACAAACTGTTAGAAACCTTATTAAGTATCACAGATCAAGTAGCACCATTTGGTAGGTATAGTTTTAAGACTGGCTACAATTATTATTTCTACTATTAAATGATATTTACATAACTTTAGGCAGACACACACAAATACACATTTTTTATCACTAGTTTCAATGTTCCAAACTATGGTTCAAAGATTTCTAGATTTTTCCTGTAGTTCACTTAATATAATTGGTAGCAACTGCATTTATAGGTACTGGACCACAATTTTCCATTAGGCCACCAACTGGATATTTATTTTCCCCTGCATGACCTGGAAAAAAGTTATATTTATCATTAGACGCCATTAACCTCAAAATCGTTCACTTTGTATTAAATTATATATGTTTATAATATTTTTACGATAACTTGTATACTTACATAATATATGATGTCTTAGAATTCTATGGCTAAGTAAAAATACGTATTATATTATGTATGTAAATTACAAAACTATTTCGACAAAAATTAAGTAAACAAAGAAATACCTAAATAATTAGTTCTACGAATCTCCGCACTTGACTGTGATTCGTCTGTTTTTCGCGCTTTGTTTAACCTCAATTTTGGCGCCAATATTTAATTTATCAAGTATAATTTTAATTTATAAATATTTTTTATTTGCTAACAAACATTTATTATTCAATATTTAATCAGAAAATCAATTTTTAATGTTCAAAAAGCCATGATAAAATTTAGTGAATTTAAGTCGGCACCTACTCATATCCCGACTAAATAAGTCGAGAACTCACTAAATTAAGTGAATTTTTGACATTTATGATGTACACCAGAATAGCATTATCACTAAATTGTATAGATTGACTAATTTTGGTCCTGTCAAACTTAATTTAAGTGAAGTTGTGACTTTCAGAATAAGAAAGTGAGATTTGACAGGAATAAATCAATTTTTAGTTAAGTTTAGTTACGTTCTTGGACACAGAATCGACACCAGTATGTAAAAATATTAAATTCAGGCACGTTTTCTAGTAATCATACGTACGATCAGGGTCTATTATGTTGTATGACGAGATTTTGCTCTTGCACACATGCTCAAATATGTATGTGTGCGTTGCTATTGTAGCAGTATTGCATAGGAAAAAATTAAAAATTTTTGGTCTGGTCACAATGTCGCTTCAATGAGGCCGCCATTATCATAATATTTATTGTGGTTATGATACTTTAATATTTTTAAAAGAAGTTGAAGTTGAATATTTTATCCAAAGAATCAAAATATTATTAAAATATACTCTCTAGTAGTTATTATAGTAATTTTGACTGAATATTCTACGTTCTTGGAGTAAATTCTATGTGTTGTGCGTAGAGAACATTATTTACGAAAGGACGTTTATTGTTAGGTTACTTTTTCTTATTTTTGTTTAAGTTTGGTTATTTAATTATGTCCGTGAATAACCATAGAAAGTGTGCTAAGTGCGGCAGAACACGTGCCGAAGACATGACGGTGACCTATCACAGGTTTCCAAATCCAGGAATAACCAATGTTACTAGGTAAGTACAAAATACAACCCGGTATATTTAAGACCTCATGCGTTTATTAAACAAAATACTATTTTAATCTATATTTACATCATCATATACTATCACCTACTGTACTCATCGTCCTTCTACCTTTTCTTCCAAAACTATGTTGGAGTGGGCTTCCAGTATTACCTGATTCAACTGAATACCAGTATTTTATATGGACATTTTACAGGGCTCGTGTTTGGGCTAAATACTGTTGGCCAAATGAAGATTGGACTTCCATTGAATCATTACATTCACTCTATAGTCGGAATAAGGTGTTGTGTGGAAGACATTTCAACTCAATTCAATTTATGGATGATAAAAGGCAAAAATTGAGTAAGTTTGCCGTTCCTGAGTTGACTATAGTGGAAGAAGTACTAAATGAAAGAGAAAATATTTTCAACCAGGTATTGTATTCATATAGATTGTTCTAGTAATAGTCTCCCGAACAAATTCCTACAAAAGCAACCAATCTCAGTTGGGTTCAGCCAACTATGCATGACATATTACAGTGTACGAGGGTGTGCGCAAACATAGGTGTGAGATTACACCTATGTTTGCTCACACCCTCGTGCACTATTCACTCACTCTCATAATCCGATGGGATGACAATCGAACACTGCTGGAAAGAGATCAGATGAAGGATTGTTCTAAATAGCAGTGGTGAAGCATATAGGGAAGTCGGTAGAACCAGCCTAGAAGTGACCAACATGTTTTACTTTATAAATCTAGTCAATATTGTTACTATTATTGTTATAGATACAATAATAGTTATGCGTTCAAAGTTAGCACAATGGATCAAGATTCTAAAACTTTACAATACTATGATAGCATTTGCAAAAGTTTAAAATTATGTAATAATTAATTTCAGAATGTCAATCAGTCCGATGTAATTGCTGCACAGCCAAAGTTAACAACACCTATGTCGCAAATAGAAAATGTTGTGATGGAACCTAGTACCAGTACAGGGTCATCAAAACAACACACTTTTGCAGTTTTCATAAGAACAACTGAATCCATTAGCCCTACGCAGGTAATTAATTTTAGATTTTAGATTTTTATTTTAATCTTTATTATAAGTTTGATAATAGCGGACTTGCAGAGAAAGTACCCTAAATATTTATGTTATTTTTTTTATTATTATTTATTATTATATGCATTTAAGGATATTTGATAAATTATCTGCTAGCTAACACAACAACAGTTCTTTGTCCCCTATACTGTTATTACAACAACGTTTCCATTATCATCATAATTATCGCATGTTTACCATACATACATATATCATTAAGCGCGGTGCTTGTTGTGACCCGAAATTCGACAATGGCTACATGGTAGAGGATATGAGGTTTTTTCGTTACGGAATTTCTTGATTCGGTCGCCGCGCTCGAGGCCCGCGTTAAAAGCTATACAATAGCTTAATAATATATTTTTAGAAATAAAATAATAATTTATATTGAATGTTTGTATTTTCAGGCTGCACCAATTCCTGAAAATCTCAGCGTGGCAACTTGTAGTAATTTAAATACGCCTAAAAAACGACAGACCAAAATCTTGGCCACCCTAGGTGTCACAAAAGTAAGCGAAATGACACCAAGAAAAAGGAAGTTGTACAAAATATGCAGAAGTAAAATGCGTGAGGTAATACGATTACGTAACAAAATTAAGAATAAGAAAGGGAGTTTAAAGAGGGTGCTTGAAAGTCAACAAGTTCAAGAATTATATGAACTAAATATTAGCAATTCTTTTATAACTTTACTACAAAGCCAAGGGTGGATTCATTCATTAAATGCAATAGAAAGATTGTGGAATAATTTGCGGGCTATAGGCATTAAGAGTCTTTCCACACGTCGCTTAAATCAAGATCCCTTGGAAAACTGTTTTGGCTGCATCAGATATAGCTGTGGATCCAATAATAATCCAACAATTAATCAATTTATAGCAGGAATCAAAACTGCTATAATATCCAATTTAAAACATGCTGGACAAAAAAGGAACTGTGAAAATGACTCGGCATTAATTGCAAATAATTTATTAACTTTTTTAACGGGAACCATCCCTTCGTCGTGTGAACCAAACTCGTCTTCCTTCAAATTTGACGAAAATAAAGAGATGGCAAATTTACTATCTGATGCAGTTGAAGCAGTTGAACAAGGGATATCCGAAAGTCAGGCTTGTGGATATGTGTGTGGTTTCATATTTAAAAGAATAAAATACAATGACTGCCTTGATTGCCGAAAGGCATTTTTGTCCCAAAATATAGAAACCATACACATGTTTACAAGTTTCAAGGAATATGACTCAAGTCATGAGTCATTAAATTATGTTAACAAAGATATGGTGACGTGTGTAGAAACGATGTCAACTATAATTAATGATTACATGAAAACAAATGCCTTTAGGCAACAACTTAAAATTAATGTTGTTAAAAATCTAGAATGTGTGAATTTTGTTTTTTTAAATAAATGTATAAATCATTTAGAATTAAATGAAAATCATTTAAAAATAAGCACATTTTTTATTGTAATTAAAAGATATTGTGTTTTAATTAATAGAGCTATGGAAGACGAAGAGAAAAAGAAAAGTTTTGAACGCAAAATGAAAATATTAAAGAATAAATAAAATAATAATATGATTGTTTTAATTACTTCCTGTAGGCAAGAATATGAAGCACGATCCTTAATAATATATTAAGGAACAATATATATTTAAAATGGTTCACGATCATAATATATAGTACAGCCAAGAGCAAATATTACAACGTTTGAAAGTTCCCGCGCGTGTTGATTTATTGCTATTCCGCAATGGCGCTAGCGTCTCGTACGTGTATTGGCTGTGGTTGCATTTTTTTACTATAGAGATGTACTTCTTCTCTCGTTAGAGAGTAGTATATTCTTTGCGTACGATTCTCGTGTCGCGGTATTTGTCAAACTAATCAGAAGCTCGACTGATTTTTAGCAGTTTTCGAAATCGGGTAGGTCGAAGACTCGGAAATAAGAAGGGAATTTTTAACCGACTTCAAAAAAAGGAGGAGGATTTCAATTCGTCTGTATGTTTTTTTATTTTTTTTATGTTTGTTACCTTTTAATTGGGCGAAGCGATATTGACAATTCTTTTTTTAATTGAAAGCTGGTGGGTCCCGTTTGATCCCATTGGCACCAGGTCAGGATCTGATGGTTACCTCCTGAGAAATCGCGAAAAACTCTCAAATTTGAAAGTTACACGAAGTCGGTTATACTTTTTTTTAAAATATACACAATTATCCTGGAACCACAGCTAGTAAGGAAGGATATAATTATTTTCACACCAAAGTAAAGTAAGTATAAAGTCATTAAAGTACTTAATAAACTTAATATTATGTACCTTGCAGGACGGTATAATTTTTCAGACGTAAATTGGACAGCTTTAAAAACTTACTCTGTAGTAAGCTTGGTATGACATGTCATTGTATAAAAGCATTTATTTTTGTCATTAGATGAAGTTCTCAAGGGTATGGACGTCTGCTGACCGCAACGAGACGAGCGCAACGTTATTAAGGTTGTTTCCCGTGAGGGGAATTCAACCACAATATTGTTCGCTAACTTCTACAACTAGGATTTCTAATCAGGGGCATAGTGAGTTTCTTTAACGGACCCATCTGGCTTGGATAAAATACTATTTATTATTACCTAGCTGTTGACCGGTCCTTTGTATGCGTGAAATTTAAAAACGAACCCAATAAGCCCATAGATTTATTTAAATTCTTTTTAATTACTATAATAATATTTTACTTTTGTCGCCACTTCCAGATAGGGACCGTATTTTTGTAGTAAGCTTAATATGTTTTTTTCTGCCTTACGACGAGTAGGTACGAGTTACACAAAAGGAATTGTTTACTTACAAATACTTACAAAAAATGTGGACATAATTATACTTCCACGCACATAACGTATAACCGGACGTTATCTAGCTCGATAAGATCAGTGGAAAATAAACATCTGTTAAATGCTTAGAGCATTAACCCCACAGGAGTAGGCATTGTCAGGCAAATCCCGATGAAAAGAGTACGAGAGCATAGCTCATACCCATAGTGCTGTATACTAAGTACGAACAATGCTCTCGTACCTAACGAATAGTGTTGTCTCTGTAAATTGTGGTCGCGAATTTGTGCGACCGTAGCGACCAATGGAATTACATTATTGTTTGCACTCAACCGATCTAACAGTAGGTATATTTGACAAATAAAACAGAGCGAGGCGTGAAGAGGCACCTTGCGGGCCGGCAAGGTGCCAATGTGAGAGCGGCTAGTGCTTTCACACTGTACTAGCCGTCCTCACATTGGAACCGAAAATCCCGGGAATTTTGAGCCGTCCAAGAACCGGGAAATCCAATCATAGGAACCGGGAATTTAGGGATTTTCGGTTCCTGTAATATCGATTTAAAAATGATTTAAAATAAGCTAAATTAGCGAGCAAACTCTATAATAGATTAATTATTTTAGTCTTGTTTATCATATAAGGATATCATAAAAGGATACTTAGTTTGAAAATAAATGAGCACTCTATTGCCCTGAATCGGTCTATTGTTCTGTGTACATTAAAAATAGACGAACTGTTTGTAATTATAAATTATTTCAAAATTTTAAGCGCTGTGTAGTTGAGTTTGCATGTACATATCATGTAATACATAAAACGAACATCGAAATTTGTATTTGGGCACTTAGAACTTGAAATATTCCTAAACATCCTCGAACATGACGGGCTTCGTGGTCTAGTGGTTCATATAACGGACTGCCGTTCACGAGGTCGCGGGTTCGATTCCCGCCTCGGACATTCATTTGTGTGGTGTTTTTATATGTCAAACAAATGTTTGTTCTGCGTCTGGGTGTTTAGTATGTATAATAAGTATGTATTTACAAAAGAAAAGTAGTTTATGTATTCTATCCGTATTCTGGGATCCATAACACAAGCATAATAAGCTTAGCTTGGGACCAGAGGACGTTGTGTGTAATGTCCATAAATATTTATTATTATTATTTATTATTATTAACATAGCCAAAAGGTCATATTAAGTACTTATTGACTAGAAATTACATAAAACGCAAAACTATCCAAATCGTTTCATCTTTACTTATTATAAAACAAAGACGTTTATTTGTATCTATGTCCCTACGTGAGCTTATATCTTCAAAACTACACGAATTTTGATGCGGTTTCTTTTAATAGATAAAGCGGTTCAAGGGGATCGCTTTTTTACATAATTTGATAAGGTCTTTAAATTCTAGTTGATTTTAAAGCAATATTGTTGGCATCAGAAATAATAACCAAATATTTAAAATGTGGTGGAATTTTGCCCATTTTATATACCAAACAATAGACATCCTATAAACGCATAAACACAGCAGCTTCTTATTTTTTTTCTTGCAACACATTTAAAATGATGTTGTATCTTGAGTCACATTCAGAAAAGAGATGATGTAGAAATTCTTGACATCACAAATACTTAAATTACGTACAATCACAATATGCGGGAAAACATGAATTACATGACTAAATTTGAAACGTGATAAAATATTTCAGTAACAGTAGTTCAGACATATATTACCGGCTAAAACTCAGTTAAGAGGTCGATTCTACTAACAGTTTACACTGACCATTCTATGAAATTAGTTATTTTATTTTAATAAAATATTTTGCAGTGTACTAAATAGAAATGAATACTATATAATGATGAATACTATGATAGAAAATTATCCAACGATTTGTCTATTTAATTGGTCTTTTTCATTTTCTATTTTCTCTATCCGAAAACAGCGTTAGGTATAAGAGCTTGAACTTAGATTTACATTATTTTTAGCGCAAACGTTTTTTTTTATTCTTTATTATCATGTAGAAAGAATAACAAATACAAATATATACAATAAGAATGGCATTTGGAAACCACTAGGGTTTATGATTTGCCATCATGAGTTTACATTTTAACTTAATACCTATATACATTGATTTTTATTTAATACATCGATTGTCACTAATTTGTATATAATAACTACAAATATATTACTATAGGAAATACTAAATACATATACATCAAACAACATTATAATAAACCAAGGAAATATTTCTTAAATTTCAATTTAATATTATTTTGTGTAAGGGTATTCGAAAAATCTGCTGGCGAGTTATTAATAAGTCGAGGAATAAGGTAGGCAGAAGTTCTTTCACCATACACATTGTTAGCGCGTGTCGTGCAAAACCGATTCTGAGAAACAGCTCGAGTGCATACAGGATGTTTTATTAGAATTTTTAAGGAATCGTTGAAGAATTCTTCTTTTAATAATTGATTATTTATTTGCACATGTACTGGCAATATTTTACAATATTTAAATAGGGCAGTGTCTTGGTCTTGAAATTTAATTTTAATATTATTAGGAACAATCGTTTTGAGTATCCTCAATTGCAGTCGGTATATTTTGTCAAGATTGGTTTTGTATGTACGTACACATATACTTGCTGTAATTACTTAAGCTGCGATTGAATTCCTCAATTACTTAATAAAATATGATAATTATTTGTGAATTGTTTTGTCTTTGAATTTGTTGTCTTTCTACATGAGCGAAAAATTTCCCGAAATTCCCGGGAATTCCCGGTTCCAGCAAAGGCCGATACCGGAATTCCCGGTTCCTAGAATAAGAACCGTTTCTCGATTCCCTAGTTTGCACTTCACTTAACATCAGATGAAGTGTTGTCATTTGTCTAAACCCAGCCATAAAAAAGAGCGTGGGTAACTCCTACTGGTTTAATACTCTAAGATTAAATGGAATGGCCAGCGTAGTCATTCCGTGACATTTACTCGTAATGAGTACGATTGCTAAACTAGATGAAAAGGAAATTGCAATAATATGGCTTAATGTACTGACAGAAATAACTGCAAATGCATTTCTCGTAAGTATTACTTCCTGTTTAGTGTTACGAACATGTTATACATAGTATAGATTTCAGCGGTCAGTGGGGCTTATTAGACCGTAAATAGTATGTAGGCTGAAACGTAGAAGGTCCGTGCCTAACAGTGGGACGATAATGGACTGGGAAAGCGAAGGTAAGTGTCCTTTCATAGTTCAATACAACAATTCCAGGTATAGTAAAATTTGACATTAGTTAGTTTTATCATAGGCTATGAGATTACTCGCATGTGTTTCATTTCATTTTCATTTATTCTTTATTGTACACTCATACAAAGTAAGGCAACATAAATAATGGTGTGACAAATGTGCACAAAGGCGAGCTTAACTCATGTTGAGTTTTCTACCAGCAAACCCTTGAGTGTATGGAGAAATGCTATAATTAAGGATAAAAGTTACTAACAATAAAACATACATGTGTTCAATAATAAATAAATAAATATTTATGGACATTTAATTTTAACATAATGTCCTCTGGTCCCAAGTTAAGCTTGTATGCTTGTGTTATCAGGTCGTACCTGAATACGGATAGAATACATATACTACTTTTTTTTTGTAAATACATACTTATAATACATAGAAAACATCCAGACGCTGTACGAACATTGTAAACAAATGATTGTTCTGAGCGGTAATCAAACCCGCGACCTCGTGAACGGCATTCCCTTACAATAACAACTCTACCACGAATCCCGCCGTAATATGCACGAAATGGAAAATATTCTACCGTTAATAACTTCAGTAAATCGAATATCAACGATATATCATATCGAATTTATGATATATGCGTTTTACTTATGGTCTGGTAGAGTACATTATTATTTATTTACCTATTTCAAAATATGATAATATATTTTCTTATGCGCATCAATACTCATATTGAGTTATTTTAAGCATCACTTGTTTATTTATCTATGTTATTTTAGCTCTTAAACAAGTTTCATTATTGCAGAATAAATGTGGATTGGACGTGTGTTTATAAGATAGATGGGAGGTATTCAGCTACTTGCTAGGCTGCTTCTCAGTTTTATCTCGTGGCTTTGCAAAGTTTTTTTTTTCATTAGGTAGTACAGACAGGGTCAGTGTTGTGACGGATTAAGAATACAAGTGTCACCACACCCCATTTCCTTCCTAGGGCGCTAAAAGGCTAGCAGAAGGATATAGTAGAGATAACATCCTCTGTGAGTGATGAAGCGCTCGAAAATCAACTCTGCGCCAACACGCCTGGTCAACGAGCATAGTAGATTATAATCCCTCCCTAAGTAGAGGACGCCTGTGCCCAAAAGTGGGCCGCTGATACCTGGAGAGAGAGCTATTTTAGAAAAGAGAGAACTAAAGTAATTTATTGATTTTGCAATTGACATGCTATGTCTTACTTAACAAATCAAATTGAATGGTGCTAGCACGACCGCAATAAGCTCAGTTGGAAAGAGCTTCGGAACGGTATTCCGAGGTCGTGGGTTCAAGTCCCGCTTGCGGCAGTCAATTTTTTCCACCATAATTTGATTTGTTAAGAGAGAACTAGTTTAGTTAAACTGCGATTGTAATCTGAAATATATAAAAAAAGGTTTTTTCATTACGCTATTTTCGTTATGGAATTTCTGGATGCGGTCTCCACGCTCAAGGCTAGCGATAGAAGCTATGCAATAGCTTAATAAGTGATTGAATGGGTACCTCACCCATTCAAGCATTTTTTTTTACTACAAAGTTCGAAAAGGAAATCAATTTTATAGCATCATTCATTGGCAATAAAAAAAAGTTCAATTATTTCGTATAACACATTAAATTCGACAGACGGTATTTGTTTTGTTTTCATTCGACGATGGAACAAACCAGCTGGCCAAACAAAAACAAATTACCACTCTTAGGCTAAGTTCACATGTAACGCGCGTTAACGCAGGTCAACGCGCTATCAAATTTTAAAAGAGTTCAGATAACAAGCGCTAACGCTCGTTGCGAGTAGCTCGTCAGTCTGTATCGATAGAGCTTAGAAAATGGACGCGGAAGATGCTATTATTTTGTAGTTATATTATAAAAAAAATATGGTAAAAGAAAACGCACACACTGGGTTGGTCGTTTTAAAATTTTATATTTATTCTGAAGCTATATCCTAAATCGCTGACATTTTCCTGACTTCGTCAATTAGTAAGTCGATGCCAATATCTAATTCACTCATTTTGAACTAAATATAAAAGCAAGTCACAAAAAAAACGTGCAATTGCGATGTAAGCGCCTGCTCAACTGAACAGTCAACAGAAGTTACACAGATGTCAAAGCGAGCGTCAACGCGCGTTGACGCGCGCTCATGTGATCGGTTGTATGTAAAGACTACGATGTCTAGTCGCGCGATTTTAAAACGCGCGTCAAAATGTTGTCATCTGAACATGGCCTTAAAAGGTCGCAACATCAGTAGAGCTAATATTGACTGATAGATCCTTCGTCTTTGTATCAGAGCCTTGATACAGTTCTGCTCGCGCACTGAATCCCAAATAGTCTATCTCATGGAACAATAAATTTGCCTTGTAAATTGATGTTACCGGTTTTAATATTTATGAAAATTCCGCCGTAGAATATTTTGCTCGTAGCTAATATTTTAAATTCAGATTCACTTATTTGCATAACACAGGCTATAAAAATGTACATAAACAATAATTAAACAAGTGCACTGTGTATTACCATAGTTGGAGGGCAAATTTTTTTTTAATTATAATGTAATTAATTCTATTATATTGTAATGTAAATATTTTTTATTTTGTAGAGTCTATTAAATCTATATTAATACTAGCTGTCCCGGCAAACGTTGTTTTGCCATATGAAAATAAAAAAGCTTTGAAAATAGATGTTGGCCGATTTTCGGACCTACTGAAAGTGCATGTAAAATTTCATAAAAATCGGTCAAGCCTACACGTGAATTTTATATATAAGACTAGCTGACCCGGCAAACGTTGTTTTGCCATACAAAAAAAGAAGTTTGAAAAATAGATGTTGGCCGATTCTCAGACCTACTGAATACGTATGCAAAATTTGAGAAGAATCGGTCAAGCCGTTTCGGAGGAGTACGGTAACTAACACTGTGACACGTGAATTTTATATATAAGATTATAAAGCTGAAGAGTTTGTTTGTTTAAACAGGAACCACTGGTCCGATTTGAAAAATTCCGTGTTGCATAGAACATTTATCGAGGAAGGCTACATAACATCATGCTGCGACAAAAAGGAGCAAAGCAATAGTGAAAAATGATCCAAAAACGGGAAAAAATTCTAAATTCTACGCGTACAGAGTCGCGGGCAACAGCTATATTTTGACGTAGCATTTATATTTCGACGTAATTTGTGGCAAATTTTAATGCCACTAAAGCATTTCTTTTCTATAGCAACTCTTATAAGATGGAGTGGTCCAAGAGAATGTTTTATTTGTGTTCTGACGAGCCTCGTGGTTGAGTGGTTTGTGTAACGGACTGCCGATCAAGAGGTCGCGGGTTCGATTCCCGCTTGGTACAATTATTTGTGTGATTTTTCTAATTATCATACAAATTTTTGTACTGCGTCTGGGTGTTTCAATGTATTATAAGTATGTATTTACAAAAAAATGTAGTATAATATGTATTCTATCCGTATTCTGGTACCCATAACACAAGCATATAAGCTTAGCTTGGGACCAGAGGACGTTGTGTGAAATGTCCATGAATATTTATTATTTATAGGATTTTACTAAAGTAATTTATTAATTTTACAATTGACTTGCTATGCTTTACTTTAGGATTTTTATATTTGCCACCACGCGTACAAAGTAGCCAGCAACAGCTAGTTTCTTAGAAGGGATCAAATAAGTAGGTCCTTATTTGACAAGACGATGAACGCTTCCTATCCGTTTACGGTACACAAAACGTACGTACGTTTTTGTAACATAATTTTAATAACAAAATCAAAGCCTCATCTTTATTTTCTTTTTGGAATATTGAACGCGAGGAACATGACATGTATTAGATTATCTTCCATAACGTCGGATTTAACTTTATTTTATAAAATATTTGCAAGGTTGAATTTACGAAAACAACTCGTAGATAGAAATTTACAGATAGATGCGTACGATTTCACGAGGGGCGTGGCTTTCAATTAAGGCCGACAATACACGGACCGCTTGAAGCAGTCAGGGGCGACAGCTTCAAGCTGCGACTGCACAGTGAACTGCAGAGTTCTAAGAGACCCTAAATCAAAAAGATTAAAAGCAAACTGATCTAAAATATCCACAACGAATAAGACCCATAATAATATTATTATCATTTCTAGCCTACTATTGTTTGATATTAGAGCCATCTGTGTTCCATTTTCAAAACTAACTGAAACTTCATGTCTTTTCAGACGCAAGGTATCTCTATGATAACAACACGAAAACGTTGTTTCCAGTAATTCTTCTTTTACAGTGACATTATTTTTAATGGCGTTATAGAACAGGAATTAAAGATTTTTACTCTGTCTTCATACAGGTCTTTCATTTAGTGTTTAATCAAGTTTAAAACTGTTATTTATTCCAAGTTACTAAATTCCAACAATGGTACTCGTAAAATAATAAACCAGTTTAATTAATAATTTAATTTTATATAATCTACATCTATATTACATCTAAGGTATTATTTACATTCATAACAAGACCTAGCCACTTCAAAGCAGCTTCTGAACGTTATTCCATCATTGTTTACTAGATGGCACTGATGTAAGTTTCAATAGCTTATTACCCCACTTCTACTTTCAAGGCTTAAATGCAACTTTTTGTTTTTACTGCTTCAAAAATTAATCAGAACTACTACTGAACAACTACAATCAATTTCAATGGACCAAAATTGTAAGATTCTTAAATAAACAAGAAACAATTATTAATCGAGGACACAGCATTGCCCCCGCATACTTGGTCTATTTTACCTGTTGGGTATTTCTTTGACTTTCATTCACATTTCTACTTGTGCTTAGTATTGTGTTTTTTTAACTTATTATACTTACATTTAATAGATAAATTTACAGTTATTTACATTCTCTCTAATCATACATTTACTTTTTGGTTTTAAAATCTTCATTCTTGTTGAAAGGGAATGTTTGCTTATATCTTGCTACTCCAAGGCAAATGAAAGCTGTAAAATAGTTAAATACATTTAAACATTTTAATTATTAGATAAAACAATATATTTTCATACTATAATGTTTGCTATTACATTGTATTGTAAAAAATTATGAAACCATACTTCTTAATCAAATTATTTAAATTTTTCTTAGAAATAGCTATTTAAAATTGTTCTCATAAAAAAAATAAAAAATTAATAATATAATTAATAACAAAAAAATTTAATCAACTTACTTTTTTCCATTTATTAGGCAAGGAGGGACAAATACTTAATAAGAAGAAAGCTTAATAATATAAATTTATAAATATCGACACCCAGAACCTTTGAACTATTCCCTTAAACCATGGTATTGTTTTTTTTATAACATAGCCTGCTTAGCTAATTAAAAAAAAAACTAGTATTCAATTTATTTTGTAAAAAAAAATATACATACCAAAGGATAGCACAGATACGAAATATTTTCCGGCATTTGATTTGTTTTTACTAGCATTAATACCAAGATAACCTCCAATACCGACTAAACCCACACTGCCAACAGCCCTACACGCAAAGCAGTCGCGAGGCTTATCTTCTGTAGAATTAGACATTTCACTGTTATATAATTTCATTAGTGTTATTAGTTTAGATTTTACAGGATATTACAAAAATTAAAAATATTAAAGTATCCCGTGTTTGTTTTGTAACCATTGACTGACATTTGTGACAGTTCACTTGTCAATGTCAATTGTTAGTTCAGTGCTGCCAGTGTCAAAAAAATTTTTTTACGCAAGGACATTTTATTCAGGTTTTAATAGGTATTAAAACCGGCATGAAACGTCCTTGCTTAAAAATTTTTTTTCAATCCATCAGAACTTTAAACTGCTGTTTAAAGTTCTGATCGATTGAGTAGGTACTCTTAAAAATTTACGAGTATGTTCATTTCATCGCATTCGTCTGGAAAAAAATAACAAATAATTGAACACTTACTAACCATACAATATCGCAAAAACACATTGTATCAATACGAGTTTATTCAATATTGTAATCTTTTATTGTTATCGTTTGAGTCGTCGCCAATCGGAAAGGAAATGAAACGGAAATTAAAAGCAGTCAATAATAAATAGGTACCTGTGTGTGTCTTCTCAAATCAAATTATTTTATCGATCAAGATTAAGATCAAAGATTTACTGTGTAGGTATTATATTTTAAAAGCACATTTTGTGTCGGTAATACATATTTTTCATTAATTTAATAGTTTTATTTAATAAATATGCGAGTTTAATATTACAATGTAATAGATGTTGCCCGTGACTTTGTAGGTACCCCTGGAATTTGGAATAGGTCCATTATCAAAACCATAACAAATTATACGTAATAAAATCCTTTCCCTTGAACCACTCTGTCATCTAAGTAAACTGAATTAAAATTCGTCTCGTAGTTTTAGAGATAAGCTCAGACAGGGGCACGCAGAGCAAGAGGAGTTTGTTTTTTAAAATATTATAATTTAGATAATTATTTAGATACCTAAGAAAAATGTAGCATAATTAATTATAGTGTTAAGAGGATACCAAAATTCTTCGTGCATTTTTCTACGTTCGAAGTTTTCATTGTTTCTTTAGATTGAATGGCTACAGCTCTAATTTTTAAGTATATGTTTTTTCAATATATAATCTAGGATCGCATAAACTCAGAAACGCGATTGAAAAAAGTTTTCTCGATAGAAAATCTTAGCGAAACAACCTCTCTCATTTTTTATTTTTTTCATTTGTCGGTCTATTATCGCTTAATACCTAATGAAATAACTTTCAAAACATAAGTAACTATTATATATAGAAACACGTAAATCAGAAATAAAATATATTTAGTAGATTTTGAGTAAATAGGAAAAGTATCCCTAATTCTTCATTTTCTGTGCCTACTAGCTGTGTTAATATGTACGTGTCGGCGATGATATACGATAATATTGATGTAGGCCCTTAATGACATTGAAAGTATGCATTGAGTTAGATCATAATATGACCGATTAGACACAGCTCATTGTTAGTCAATATTCTGTTTACTCCATTTTGTCTTGAAACAAAACAACATTCTTTCTGTATTATATATGAGTAAGTACGTAAGTTGTTTACTTACTAGCTTATAATAGCAGGTAATTACATACACAAATGAATATAGAGTCCGTGTGGTGACGGAATAAAAATATAAGTGTCATCGCCCCATTTCCTTCCCAGGGTGCTGTAAAAGCCTAAAAAAGTATTAAGCCTAAGAAAGCTAAGAAGGAATATTACACACAGATGACATCCTCTGTGAGAGACGGAAGATTTAAAAATAAACCCTGTGCCAACACGCCTGTTCACAATCCCTCACAAAGTGGATGAAACCCGTGCCCAATAGTGGGATGTGCTGGAGAGAGAGAGAGAGGGCTGGAGTTGGAATAAAAATCACTGATGATTATAATTCCACAGAGCAAATAAGTATCTATTAGACAAACAGTCAGCCAGCTGCCAAAGCAATGCTATCCAGTCCTCTATGAAATATCGCCAAATGTATGTATCCAGAACGACTGCACCAAATTGGATAACTCCTTTCTTGTCGTATATATAAGTAACGCCCTAATGTAAGTAAGTCCAGTACATGGTATGTATAAAGGAAAATTAAAATAGCAGCTCTTAACTTTATTACAATGAACTAATATGGCAAGCGTGTTCGTGATAATTTTATGGCACATAATCACAACAAATTAGAAAATCATGTCTAGCTTAACAATAATTATTAAGAAGCAATTCTACACGCATAACTAAACTAAACTTAACTTAAAAATTCTGCCGAATTTTTAAGTTCAAGAAAGTTCAGTTAACATTGCCATGTTAACTGAACTTTCTTGTTATAATAACTGTTTATTAATAGATTAAACTAAAGATTCCATTTAATAAAAATGTGCACAACAAATTAGTCAAATAATCAAAATACAGCAATAGTTGTTTTCACTTTTTAGTTAGATAAGATTAGTTGTGCTCGTAGAATTGGCACTAATATTAATTTAATCTCTTGAATACATATTCATTCTCGTATGAAAAAAATAATTAGTTGAACCAAACTCCTAACGAAAACGATGGTCAATCTTCTAGAAGAGCGAAAAACAAGTTCTTGTAGATAACATACTTTTAGTTATGTTTTATGTATGGTGTGTATGTATGTATATTTTATAAATGTTTGTACTGCGGCTGGGTGTTTCTATGTATTATAAATATGTATTTACAAAAAAAAGTAGTATATGTATTCTATCCGTATTCTGGTACCCATAACACAAGTATATAAGCTTAGCTTGAGACCAGAGGACTTTGTGTGAAATGTCCATGAATATTTATTTATTTATTTATATGTGTATTTATTTATATGTGAATATTTAATTTTAGGTCGGTTTAACTAACGTTTAAATTTTAGCACGTTTTTAAGTATGTAGTCTGTGTATGTACACCACTTTACCTTAGTTCTAGATCAACTGCGTCCATCCAAAGGTTGTCTGGAAGAGATCGTAATATTCGATAAAACCGCCAAGTGTAGGTTTATTTCTTTATTTTAATTTCGTTACATAAATGACATGCAAAATGTTATGGTGTACAATTAAGTGTATTCTATTCTATTCTAAACCAAGTTAGATTACTTTTTATTTATTGCTTTAGGACGTAAAACAATAATGTAAAAGAATAATAATGTAAAATAATTGTCCAAAATATCGCATTATTGATCAATAAGGGCATGACATCATACCTACATTTGTTAGTAGTGTAACAAACAACAGAATGTGGATTATTTCCGTACAAGTTACTGTTACAAAACAATACAGTTATGGATTTATGTCTTAGATTACGGATACCTACGCAATATACGCTAAAAAGTGTGTTTGCTTAATTTGGGAACAGAGGACATTCTATAAAATACAGAAAGGTATACTGTTGAATTTTTTAAAGTGTCAATATAAGATATACATTTTTTAATTTTCCAAAGTTTAAATTGTTTTAAACTTAGAAGCAACATTATGTTTTTCCTCTCTTAAGTATGGCCAGCCACTTTGGAGCCACGTTGGCGCTCTATAGTCTCTGCCTAGTCTACCCCATTAGGAAAAAGGTGTTTGATGATGATAATGTTGATAGAAGCAACATCCATCGTTAAGGTGATTTGATAACAAAAAAATGGTACCAATTCTACGTCCACAACTAAACTTAATTAAAAAATGAAATTTGATAGTTTTAATATATCTATTATTTGCTATTTCGTTGTACAATTTTATCTTAATTAAATTCGTTAGCCGTACGCACAGTTTTTATAATCTTATTAAGTTCTATTAACATTGGCAAATCGTGTTATTGACACTATGAATTTTCATTTTTTAGTTAAGTTTAGTGACCATATTATCTAAAACTTGATATTCTAATCATCTGTATTGTTAATTTGTGAAGGCGTTTGTTCCTTTTGATTAGGAACAATGTTTCATTGATTGTTTTCGTAATTAGATAAGCGAATGTATTGTTCGTGTTACATTACTGTGATCTGTTTATGAACAGTGAAAGATTCGATAACATCAGTTACTAAATGAGCAGAGTCCGATATTATTCGCAAAAAACAAAATATGATTAAGGATTTGGTTTTAGTTTAAGGAAATTGAGGGAATCGATTTCTCAGGAGATTACCATCAGGTCCTGACCTGGTGTCAATGGGACCACACAGGAACCACTAGCTTTCAAATAAAAAAGAATCATTAAAATCGTTTCCCCCAGTTAAAAGTTATAATGGTAAGAAACATAAATTGAAAAGAAAAACATACAGATGAATTGAGAACCTCCTCCTTTTTTGAAGTCGGCTAAAATATAATAAGAGTTGGTTAACTTTAGTTGCAAGCGAAACCTATTACTTGTTTTTCGGTTTACAATTTTCAATCAGGTCTAACTCAATAACAAACTATATTTTCCAGTTGAAAAACAGGTCATATTACATTTGACCCACATTTGAGTTGCATCGGTAAGTTAATTAACACATAGCGAGGAGTTAACTTAATTATGACTATAATCAAACTGATTTTAAATTATTGGTGGTGTACTGTAATTAATGTTATTATACCCTTGCTTTTGTATTTGACGGTTTACGTAATATTTTCAAACAGTTCTTCAGTCTCACCCGTGACGATAGTTGCTGCAAAGTTTCCGAAACGTTTTGCTAAAATTTCATCAAATCAAATACATATCGAATCATAAGCAATATGTCTATCAATATGTGGGTACCAGGTATACTTCTTTACTAATATTATAAAGAAGAAGGTTATATATTTAATTTTGTATCAAATAAATTAAAAACTGCATGCATTTCGATAATTCTTTCACCATTAGAATGTTACAGCATCTCTAAGTAACTTAATATATGTTTTTTGAAAAAAAAAAATGCCCAAATTGACTTTAACCCGTGCGAAACCGGGACTAGCCGTAAGTGGTTTTAATATAGGTATTAAAGTTAAGATTGAAATAGGCTTGCGGCAGTTTTTAGCTCTTATTTGTTCTACAATTACGTGCCTACGTCATAACAGGCTCGTTAGTGCCAAGCTTTAATTAACAAGTTGTTGGGTAAATGAACACCAGTCATTAATTTTTATTTAAAACAAAACTTTAAATTTAATGCAGCAATTTTGACAAAATTAAAGCAGCAATTTTGACAAATTATATAAAAACACGCCAACAGTAAAAATATAGGATTTTCTACAAAGTAATAGTTTTTACATTTTTCTGAAATACTTCATGCGATAAAATTAACAGAAGATTATTGGCGAAAAAATATTTATTTTTATGTCGTCATCTGCGTTATAAAATCAAGCCTTTTTCCCAAGGGGGCAGGGTAGAGATTATAGAGCGCCATCTGCTGCGATCCTAACATTAGTATAGTAAATAAATAAATAAATATTCATGGACATTTCACACAACGTCCTCTGGTCCCAAGCTAAGCTTATATGCTTGTGTTATGGGTACCAGAATACGGATATAATACATAAACTACTTTTTCTTTTGTAAATACATACATATAATACATAGAAACACCCAGACGCAGAACAAACATTTGTATGATAATTAGAAAAATCACACAAATGATCGTCCCGAGCGGGAATCTAGCCTGCGACCTCTTGATCGGCAGTCCGTTACATAAACCACTCAACCATGAGGCTCGTCTAATACCTATTTGTTTTTTAAATACATATAAGTTTACAAACATTGAACCAAGGCGTAGTTGCTTTACTAGTAGCTAGTAGCCCTTCTTGTATAAATATTTATATAAGTGTGGTGGATGATTAAAATATACTAAAAACCACATCATTTTTACCTACAAGTATTACGGGACAGGTAGGAGAAAATTCAAATGAACGTCATATATATTTTGATACAACTATGTATAATATTATTGAAAAAAAAAAAATTAAAGTAGTGAAAAAAAAACCATGGAGTTTCTTGTCTGTTCTTCTCCATAGTATTCGCGTTTGGAACAGACACCTAGTTTCTGACGTTTCAAAAGAGCTTATAAAACATGCCAACTTGAAATAAAAACATTTGACTTTGACATAAAACCCAAAAATTCTATAACGACTCTTGAACAGTGTCATTATAAAATTTTAGGGTGATGAGGTGTAATACACAGATATTTGGTTCCATTGGTCTACTGAAACAAAATGCTCAAATGTTACGAAAGAAGCACAGTCGGGCTAAGAGGAAGAAATAAGTCTGCCAGAGTCCACGCTGTGATTGAGTATACTTCTAGCTCTACTATGACTCTACCTTCTTTATTGGCGACTGTTACACTCTTACAAACAGTCACGTTTATTATATTAGGTAGGCATTTAATGGCATCGCATTATCTACTTTTACAACAATAAAAAAGAGTCATACACACTTTTTTATCATTGTACCTATGGTTGTACGCACGCAAGAAGTTTAATCTGTTGCCACAACTACAAGAAAAGTAGTGTGCAGTCAGTGCTTCATGGTTTGTGTATCTGTTTTACTAGACAAATAGTTCGCAATGTAAAAATTTACTCCCATCATTTTTAGGATACCGTACCAAAAGGTAACAGGGGAGCCTTATATTGAGACGTTACTGTCATTCTGCCCGTCCTCAGACTGTATCTCTGCAACGATAATAGCCAGAGAGCTGAAATTTTCACAGTTTATTTATTCATCATCATCATCCTCCTGACCTTATCTCGTTATTTGGTGTCGAATGTATAATGATAATAACGGTACGGGACCCTTCGTATACGACTCCAACTAAAACTTGACTGGTTTTTCCTAAAAGCCTTTAGAAGTAAAACATCGATACAAGTAGGAGTTTACCTCTGTTGTTAGTGCCCGCAGATGTGACAAATTATATGTAATGAAAGGTAAAACCACGTTGCTCCAAAAAAGCATAGTTGCCATGGGACCAAAAGTATATAATAAATTGCCGAAAACAATAAGATTGTTAGAAAGTTTAAATAAGTTTAAAATCGAGCTCAAAAAATTTCTGTTAAATAAATGTTATTATTCCATTGAACAATTTCTTAATGACCAAACTGATTAACATTGTATGCATTGTATGACATTTAGCTTCTTATTTTTGACATTATTTTACTATTAATTTGACAATTGTTTAAAAAAAAAAATTATAATAGTGTTTAAATTTGTATATTGTATGACATTTAGCTTCTGTTTTTGACATTAGGTACTATTTATTTGACTATTGTTTAAAAGAATGATTATTATTAGTGCTTATATTTGTACGCCATATTTTGGCAGGACATAGCAGAAATTACATTATTATTTAATACCATATTTATACCTATGTACACAAATAAATAAATTTGATTTGATTTGATTTGAACAAATATGTTTCTAGTTTTCAAGTTAGACCTTACAATTCATATGCCATATAACACAATACAGGCTCTATTAACTTAACAAATTACATAAGTATTATTTACTTAAAATTATATAAGATCTTCATGCAACCATACTCGCCTTAATTTGAGAGTTTTGCGCGCCAGTCACCGGTTGACTGTCGTTCGAGGTAGACCATGCTGTATGTTATAGCTTTCTTACACGTAAACCTATCGAGTTTGTTTACAAAATATGCGCTCTTATAAATATAGTTCATTAATAGGACTGTAATTATAAATTAACAGAAACTTTTATATGTATGTAACAAATTTTAAAGGTAATTTTATACTATTAATGGACAATATAAAAATGATAAATGGAGTTTAGTTAATGTTTGTTTCTTGTTTGTGTTTTGTTATGATGTTATTTATTATTGATATAGTGATTGTGAACTGATGAGTTTAAAAGAGGAATTTTAGTGAAAGTTATATTAAAAATTGAGGTGAGTTTTTTGAAATACTACTAGTGCCTTTAAGGTAATATTAAATGTTTTTAGAAATAAATAAATAAATATAAATAAATATTCACAGACATTTCACAAAACGTCCTCTAGTCCCAAGCTAAGCTAATTATGCTTGTGTTATGGGTACCAGAATACGGATAGAATACATAAACTACTTTTCTTTTGTAAATACATACTTATAATACATAGAAACACCCAGACGCAGGACAAACATTTGTATGACATTTATAAACATCACACAAATGATTGTCCGAGGCGGGAATCGAACCCGCGATCTCGTGATCGGCAGTCCGCAATATAAACCACTACACCACGAAGCCCGTCATGTTGGTCAGTTGGTAATCTTATATATAAAATTCACGTGTCACAGTGTTAGTTACCGTACTCCTCCGAAACGGCTAGACCGATTCTTATGAAATTTTGTATGCACATTCAGTAGGTCTGAGAATCGGCTAACATCTATTTTTCAAACCTCTTTTCTTTTTTTTTAGTATGGCAAAACAACGTTTGCCGGGTCACCTAGTCTTATATATAAAATTCACGTGTCACAGTGTTAGTTACCGTACTCCTCCGAAACGGCTTGACCGATTTTTATGAAATTTTACATGCGTATTCAGTAGGTCTGAGAATCGGCTAACATCTATTTTTCAAATCTTTTTTTTTGTATGGCAAAACGACGTTTGCCGGGACAGCCAGTTTATTATAAATTCTTATAGCCATACAGTACACATTCTTGCTATACACATCACATGTGAATGTGTTCTTACAAATATAATCTAATTAATACAATTATCAATCAAGATCTTAATAGTATTGAGCATAGAGGTATTGATTTACACAAATACTCCTCTTCGGTGTGAATTAGAATACGCGTGTCACCACAATCCACTCCATGTCTTCCTCAGGGAGCTGTTAATTCCAGCTTAGAGATACTGTACATAGCAACATGCCTAGTCAGCCCAGCATTTTAGATCATAATCCCTCCAAAAGTAGAAGAGGCCCGTTTTCAACAGTGGGACGTCAATGGGCTAGAGAGTGAGAGGAGAGAGAGAACACAAATACTGACATCAAGATGAACCGGTAATGTAATGCGTCTTACGTTACCTCTAAGAAAGATTTTCTTACGAAAAATAATGACTTGCTCGCTTTATTATTCAACTATTATCTAAGCTAAATATGTTACATCCAAGGTACTTTTTAGATGTAAATTAATTACGTGCGTAATTTTCTTAAGCATTATTGTGACTTCTTTTTCTTCAAAGAGGCAATCATAATTTTTTTGATTTATGCGACTAGTATAAATGTAGAGAGATTTCTCTGCATAACTACTTAGATCTTTATGGTTGAAAAAACTTATTGATGGTAGAGACTTTAAGAACGATTTTTTGCGAGGATTTTTTGCTAACACGATTATAATAATTTCGTTCGTATCAATCTAATCCATGTTTGTGTCCACCTGTCCGTCAATCTGTGTTCTTGTAACGGAATCATTGAAAGTAATTTGCACCCACTTACAATAGTCTGATTAATTAAAAATTTTAAACACATATTAAGGACCGATGACAATACAAATTTAAAGAAAATATACTGAAATTTCAAACAGGTTTTTAGTTTTATAACTAATTATTATAAATCGGTACTTGAATGACACGGATATGACAATGAACACTTATGCCTAGCTGTACTTGTTAGAAATCCGTCTAACCAATTACGCAAATAAAACCACTTTTTACAGATTCTATTATGTTTATTTTCAGTTAACAGTGTGCATACGAAATGACTTAAGTATAAAATCTATCCATTATCTAATTTTAAATTATAAAGCAGAAGAGTTTGATTGCTTGAAAGCGCTAATCGCAGTAACTGCTGGTTGCAATCAAAAATTTCTATATATTAGGGAAGGTTATACACAAAATAACATTACGCTATGACCAATCGGAGCGAAGTATACACGAAAATGCTATCCATAGTCAATACTTTACATGTTCTACGACAGCCAGTCTAATACAAAAAGAGTTTAGAAATTACTACTATGCCAATGACATGCTATGCTAATGATACTACTAGATAATTACATCACACTTAGCACCAAGTCTCATAAGTGATGCAAGACCAGGCAGCTCTGTGCCATAAATTTTATAGACGCAATTATACTGCGGCCTGCCCCGTCCACGTTTTAGAAGAGAACTTTAATTCAGCTCTGAAGGGTCTCATGAATAATTGAGATCGAGACTTAAATAATTATCTCGCTAATTAACTTGTACTGATCGGTTAATAAACATATACCCCCTTATTACAAAACGCGGCTCAACGTTAAACCCAGATTTAACAAAATTTTTTTACGAGGAATTGGATAGTTAGACCCGCTCTGACACTAGTTTGGCGTCGGTTTAAGACTAAGGTCGTTGTTAGATTTAGGATTTGAGAAAAATCTGCTTGAAATGCGCAATTGAAGTGTTTAAAAAGCCAGGCTTAAACTGTGGCTTAAACTTAGTCCACGTTTTGTAATAAGGCGGCTTGTGTTCAAAGGAAATAAAAAACAGCGTACTCACTTATTGGACTGCGTAGAGATATATCAACTGGTCCTAATTCAGTTTGCAGATCTAAACTAAATTAATATACGATTATATTATGTTTACATAAAATAATTACATAAACACACACAAGATACACATAAAACAAATAGTTATCCCTCCTTATCAATTGGGATTGTTCATAATTTTTGACCTACTGTTTTTATATTCTTTTCAGATAATATAGACTATTTTAAGCAACTAATTTCAATATTATTGAAATATTCACTATACAGAAATTTAAAAAAAATCTTGATTATATTACTTTAAATGTTGTGACGTCATCGTTTTACGCAATCTGTGTATAGACTTTTCTTGATAGACTTAATACAGATTGCACTTTATCTTTTCAAAGTTGACAAGTTGATATAATAGACCAATTTCAACTCCACTTCAGAGTAGTATATCCCTAAGAACGCCTTAATATTTTAAGTCCTTCATTTCAAGGGCAAATAGAGATCATGTGCTTTTTTGGAAAAATAATCGTTAATATAGCAAATTTTCCGAAAAAAACTAATGGATCATGATCAGAAACTCTATTCTCCGAAATGGTTTTCGAATTAAGTGTTTTAAAAATATATGAACAATGCCCATTGGCCAATAAAGAAAATTATATTCGCTACTCTGTTGTATTAATTTAGCTTGCACATAACTTAACAAAGTAACACAAATATTTATAGTGTCAATATTACAAGTCCGGTTACAGTAATTTACTAATTTCAAAAATTCGATTACATAATTATTTTTTTAAAAACATCTGAATAATAGACTTTTGAATTAAGTGTTTTAAATATGTAGGTACAGCATAATATATCTATTAAACCAATCTATACCAGCACCGATCACTTGTTTCTATGTTGTTATCAAACTTTTTATCACCTAAGTAACAGCTATTAAATTTATTAGCATTACGATCATGAAATTACACGGTAAAGGCGAGAATTTTATTTAAACAAAAATAACTCTTTTCTTGTATTCAGTTATCTATTATATTCTGCATTTAAAAGCCTTAATATTCGCCAAGGACAGTCAGCTAATGTTTTATGTTCAAACATAAAGACGTGAAACAAAAATACTATCTTTAAGAACGAGTAGGCAAATTTATTAACGCCCCACTGTTGGGCACAGGCCTCCTCCACTTTGGGAGGGATTATGGTCTACTGTACCGCGCTGACCAGGCGTGTTGGCACAGGGTTTAGTTTTGATTTCCGTCTCTCACGACGTTAACTGCTTATATTGTTCCTTAGCTGATTCTTAGAGCACCCTGGGAAAGAAATAGGGTGGTGATACTTGTATTCTTAATCCGTCACTACACGGACAATTCTAGGACTGCTAGTACAAAATTAATGCACTAGTTGACCTTACCTTATCGGCCGACAAGATGCCTTTTCACGCCTTCCTTAAAATACCCCATGTCGTGGAAACTTGAACAACAAAACTTGACCCTGTTCATGTGTTTCCAAGCCTCCACGACATGAGAACGAATTTTATACCATCGCAATTCATTCACAAAGAAATAAATTGCCAAATTTCTTAAACTTGGCAGTTAAAGAAATTTGGCATATATAGGTACATCATGTGGTAGTGGGGCCGTGGACACGGTAGAACACACACTCACCGTATACACGGCCTGGGACGCCCAGCGCGGCAGCGCGCCGAACTCGTTGGCGTGCTGGGCGAGGATTTGTCAACGGTGTTGGGCCGCCGTCGCCACCTTTGCTCGGGAGATGATGGTGGCAAAGAAGGAGGCCTTGCGGGAGCGTGAACGCGCTGGTGACACTTTGCCACCCCGCAGGGCGCCGGGCGGAGGACGTCGACGGGCAAGAGCCGGCGGCCTCTCTCGAAGAGGTCGCGCACGGCGTGTCGGTACTCAGAGACCCGCCGCGACAAATGTGGCACTCGGCTACGCGACGGGAGGACCTATTGTTCCCCCCGCCGAGTCAGGCCCCGGTTAGCAGGGCCACCCCTCGCCGGGTCATGGTAAAGATCAAGGCACCATCGTGGCCCGGCAGGGCAGAGAGGATAGGAGAAAAAAATTTATACATCATGGCATCTCGCACTTTCTTGGTGGGAGATGGCATGGTGTCGAAAGTGTAAGGGTGACATTTCAAACCTGTGCGTTAACGATTAGGAAAAGAGAGGAGGGAGAAGAGAAAATAGCTTTTGAATGTCGTGAAATACTATGAATGTTTAATATATTAATTTAAAGGAAACTTCTACATTAACAAACCGAAATACGAATCCTGCCTGTTGGAAGTTACAAAGTTCTACCCATTGGTCCCAACTGATGCCAATATAAATGTGCATTCTTTGATCATTTATAATTAAGATTGGAGCCCACTTTCGTTAATGGCTCATAAAACTTGAATCTGATGAATATCTTTAAAGTTTTAGGGTTGCTTAACAAGAAGTGAAACAAGTCCGTTTTAAAGTAATTTATTAATTTTGCAATTGACATGCTATGCTTTTTACTTAAGTCCGTTTTGCTGTGACTTCGCTGTCTGTCCGTCTCAAGGCTCTATCTAAGGAACGGTGATAACTAGTGAGGTGAAATTTTCACAGATGATGTACACCTATCTGCTATAACAATGCAGACTAACTACTAAAGCAGAATGCAATAAATATATAAGAGGGCTCCCATAAAGCAAATAACCTAACTTAACCCTTTGGTGACATGCCTATGACGGTATGATGAAAATTAATTAATTAATTTTTTAAATTCTTGCACAATATTCATGATTCCAAATTCGTGTATAATGGCAGGCTTAATGCTAAAAGCATTCTATTTTAGTCAACCATTTAGCACTGTGGAAAACGGAACAGGTAGGTGCATTCCCAAATACTAACAAAATTGTGATAACAGCGGTACTGAACCCTTCATGCATAAGTCCAACTCGTACTTAGCCAGTTTTAATAGGTAATAAGAGCGGCATCACTTTGACTACAACCTATTAAGGAATCTGTCTTTGGCTTCGAAATTCTTGAAAGTTTCTCCGAGATTTGACGGGATTCACTAATCGATTTACTTTGCTGTAGGTATTCATAAAGTTTCTACGAAATACATTTCCTTTAATTAGCGTACATATTATGTAGATAAACTAGTTGCACCTGCAGCTTTACTTGAATAATTATTACCTAATCATGCATCACAGGTGCGATCACTCGGATGGATACAGGATCGATTCTCTAGATATCGTACGTATCGGACCTTTTTGTGAAAGATCTTTTGAAATCGGCACAGTAGTTTTTGAGTTCATTCGTCACATACAAACCTACAAATCTTTCCTCTTTTTAATATTGGTATAAGTAGATTAAATACAGTCGTTATTTTTGTGTGTTATGTCCATATGGAAGCTTATATTTTCAATACTACGCAACGGATTTTGATGCGGTCTTTTTTAATAGATAGAGTGATTCAAGAAGAAGGCTTTTTGTATAATTCCACAGGTATGAAATTGCAGGCAACAGCTAGATAAGTAAGTAGCAAATAAGTAGCAACACTACACTAAGATGTAAGTAGGTATGTACCTACTCGACATAGTAACATTATTCTAAAGCGTCTCTATAAGTTTACACTTTACAAAACAACGATACGAGTAATACCGTTGTACCTTATTGTTGTAGGTTTAATACAAGGACGGTGAGAGATCTTTTAAACTGGGACAATGTTACGTAACTGTTGCAACTTAAAATAACTGTTTAGATTCATGTACTTTATACATTTCGAATGTTATAACAGCAAATGTGAATGTCGAAGGGAATGTATTCAATATTAATATAGAAATGTAAGTAAATATGCTCTGTAAGTGAACTTAATGTTATTGAGTAATAAAGATCTTTAAACACAATCTCCTGCCCTTATCCCGTTATGTTGGTTCGTACAACATGAATTTTTAGAAGCTTTTATTAGCTTCGTACGTATCTATGTTTATAATGTCTATAATATCGACGTAGAAAAACGTATTTGCTGTAAGCACCAAAAAATCGAAAATACGTTTTTTACGTAGTTTAAATCAGAAAATTTTTTTTGCGTCGATTGGTCTGGGTCTCGTATTTCTGCGATGAAAAAAAAAACAATTACGCCGTAAGTTTTTTTGACTACACTAGAGACTTCCACGCTGTAAGTCTACCAAAAACCAGTGTTTAAATGCATGTGTTGCTTACGACATTCTTGCGGTCAGCAAAACAAATTTGTAACAAAAGCTTACGCTATTTTCGTGGGATGAGTTTTGTTTACTAACTACACTTGCATCATTTTAGTGATTATTCAATTAAAAGGCTAAGATATTTACTACGTTTATAAAATCGTATTTTATTAACTTTAAGTCATATACTACAAATAAATGGCATTTATTTTGAAAATAACCTACCAGAGACCAATGAAGAGGATTGAACATTATTAGCACAAATTTGTACAAGTTTTGTTCGCAACAACACTGATCGCCACCGTGCACGCCACAGCGGACGCGAGTTGAACGCGTTGGTTTGGCCTTAGCTTAAATTCTTATTATTTTGAATATGTTATGGAAGATGATTATTTGTTTAACACGCTTATATAAGTTCAGTATGTATCTATCAATGTATAAATCTATGTAACGGAATCTTTGAAAGTGAATTTCACCCACTTGCAGTAGTCGGATTGATCTGAAATTTTGTACAACTAACATGGACCAATCATGGAAAATCGAATAATAAATAAATATATTCAGGATTTTCAAACGTGTTTCTAGTTTTTTGAAATAAGTAGGTTATTTATGTTAATGTCAAGGTAACAGATGATTTTTTTAAATAATTTTACAATTAAATTCAGTAACCTTCCTAACTGCCTTTTATTCGTATAAAATATTTCCACTTCACACATTTCAAAAATCTCATCAATGCCAGGCAATTCTGCGCTATAGCTTACATCTTACCTAAAAAGCGATGAATGCCATTTACGACATTTTAAAGGTCTAGACAAAAAGTAGATATTTTGGTGCCATAGAAACATCATTATGGTTACAGAATTTTAAACGTCTGTAAAAAAAAACTGGTTTGCTGTAACCTCCATTATTTCTAAAAGTAATTGACTTAGAAGGTCATCTTTATAGCTAACGTGTAAAGCAAAAAAAAATACGTTTTTAAAATCGTGCTCCTACTACTTATAGTTTCGGAAAAATGATTTTTTTCTCATTTTTGGAAAGTTTTTGGGCTCTGGTGAACATTTCATGTTTTGGTGCTTACAGCAAATACGTTTTCCTACGTCGATATCTATGTGTATAATCAAAGGTTTATCTAAGTAACGGAATCTTTGAAAGTGATTTTTACCCACTCGTTATTGTCGGATTGACATGACCTAAAATATCTCACATTTTCATGCGTGTTTTTTAGTTTTTATACTATGCAAATTATTCTTCCATACATTTCTGGTAAACGTATTATCAGAGTTATTTTATTTCATATCTCATTTCACACAATATTAGATTGTAATTTTCAACAAATGTTTTGGGGCTGGTAGAACTAGTGTCATACATGGGTGTATTAGATATAGGATTGGTTTGTTTGCTAAAATCCAGACAAAACCAATTCGATAATGACAGCTCCGCAACGATTGATCATTATTATATTCAATACTTAGTATGAAAAGAAAAACTTAGCACTTTTTATAAACAAAAGTGAAAACAAAAACTTCAACATTGTAACTATTTTATTAAAACATCGAAGTTAAAGTTCGAAATCATAAAAAGTTTTCCTATATAATACAAAGTTTTTTGAACGCTACATATAAAGTTTTAAGTAACGGATGTTACTGGAAACGGTAAACTTTTTAAGAGGATACCAAAATAGCTTCGTGCATTTTTCTACGTACGAAGTTTTCATTGTTTCTTTAGATTGAATGGCTAAAGCTCTAATTTTTAAGTATATTTTTTTTCAATATATGATCTAGGATCGCATAAACTCAGAAACGCGATTGAAAAAGTTTTCTCGATAGAAAGTCTTAGCGAAACAACCTCTCTCATTTTTTATTTTTTTCATTTGTCGGTCTATTATCGCGTATTAACTAATGAAATAACTTTAAAAACTTAAGTAACTATTATATATAGAAACACGTAAATCAGAATTAAAATATATTTAGTAGATTTTGAGTAAACAAAAAAAATATCCCTAATTCTTCATTTTCTATACCTACTAGCTGTGTTAATATGTACATGTCGACGATAATATTGATGTAGGCCCTTAACAACAAAGTGTCAGAAACATCTTCGTTTATGTTATTTAATTATTTGTAAAATAATCTTAGATAGAAGGTGAATATTAAATAGTTATACAAACAATCATGGCCCTGTACTATGCTCAGTTATGTTCCTAGTATCTACAAGACTAGAGCATGAGGCTCTTCAAAAAGGGCGTTGAACGGTTTTTGCATACCCTGGCAATGCGGGAGTGATACCTCTGTTGTTGCAAACGTCCATAGGCTACAGTAATCGCTTACCACCAAGAGAGCCGTATATTTGTTTGTCACCCTGGTAGTATTAAAAAATAATAATAAAATTGCAATGGACAGGTCACGTTGATTAACAAATCAATCAAGGAAGGAAAGTTCTCGAGTAGCGACAACACGACGACCAGCCAAGGCGAAACAAGATGGAACGAAGATATCATCACCAATATGTATTTAACTTCATAAAAGACCATTTTATTATGAAAATTAAGAAAGTAATACCGTAACTACAATAACTATTAGTAAAAAACTTACTTAGGCTTACTTTTACAACGAATACCTCTTCTGGAAGCCCTTGAGATGAAAGTTATTGTAAAGCTTATTCCACGATAGCGTCATACATGTCACTTTATATAATCCGAACGAGACAAAGGAGACGAAAGACAAAGCTTCATACATACAAAAGATTGAGGATAACTATGTTACATATTATGTTGGTACCTAAAACCGAACTGATGATATTTAGGCAACATTTACCTATGATTGATTTATATCAAATCATTAAGGTATTATCTTAAACAAATTGAGCTCAAAATAAACGGTTACAGGAATCGGTGTGGTCCCCTACATAGTTAATATTTACAAATTATCTATGCATGTATCTATCTATCAATGTATTAATTTATGTAACGTGTCTTCTTTTTTTTTACATGGGGAATGCATTGACGCACTTCGCCCGTCCGGTTGCGGGGGCAACCTTCGGGCTTCGTGTGGGACTCCCAGCGTCGGCCGGACTACCCACTAAACCCCATGGTGTTTCTCCGCGCCCAGAAACCCGAGCCGTGGTAGTCACTAAGGTTTTACCACGACCCAGGCTAAAGGGGTGGCCCCGATAGATGGGGCCCGACTCGATAACAATTATTACATGAAAACATTAGGCCCCCCCCACCGCCCACAGCTTAAGCTAACCGAAACACTTGGTGAGAAGCCATACACCACATTAGACGCGGCAGGTCCCTAGACCTACCGCGCGTGGCCTGCACAGATGCACGCCACCCACACATTAGGTGGGGGTGGCGTCCATCTTCACCCACTTGCTGTAGTCAAATTTATCTCAAATTTTGTACACATATTAAGGACTGATGACAGTGTTTGTGAATGTGTTTTTTAGTTTTTGAACTAATTTAAAATATAATAACTGCATTTAGTGAGTACTGACTTTTATGCTGTGTCGCTATAAAATGGTACTTTACTTCTACTAGCCCATTACCGTCTCACTGTTGAGAACGAGCCTCTCCCACTTTGGAAGAGTATTTGGTCTAGTGTGCCACACTGACTAGACGTATTGGCATAGGGTTAAGTTTTGAGTGAAATAAATAGATGTTAATAATTTAATCTCCAAGCGATAGATATAAACGAAAATATAATTTAGTAAGCGACAGGCGAACGCTAGTTTCTCGTGAATTCTCTACAAACTCAATCAAGGCTCTAACAATGAAGTTTCTCGTCTTGAAATTGAATGTAATTTTAACTCATTTATCCAAGTTTGAATAGTACGTATGGGGAGCGCATAATAAAACTAGATCGACTACATTTAAGTAATATCTAGGTCTTTGCTTTACGGTTACCGATATTATTTTATGAAGTTTAATAGTCAATATTAGAAAGCTTGAAACTCTTAATTACACAGATACATACTGCGTGTAACTATGGCAATGTAGAAAATCGGATAGTCGATGCCCAATCAATTTTATAATTTACTTTAAAAATAATGTACATATTATTTAGTAATATGTATTTCAAAATACAACAAACTTTAATTATTCATCCTGCTATTAGAAAAAACTGTAAGTCTTTCAATGTACGCTCAAAGCAGTTTCTTTTTTATTTCATTTCTAACCTGGTAATGTTTATTGACAAATTGTTGTCTATAGCAATCAATGCTGTTGCGCTACCTTGTAAATATAATGCAATAAAATGCACAAACAAAACTTAATAAAACTGTGCAATATTGCAAAGAAATCAATCTCTATGTGTACAATATCGGTCATTGTGACTAACTATAGTTTGGATTTTGAGAGTTTAAGTTTACGAAATCCTTACTGTGTCATAATACTCGCACAGATATTAGCTATTGTCTGGTTGCTATAGTTACTCCTATTCTAGTACTTAAGTGTCGTTGATATCCATTCTCAGTAGATAAAAGAAAAAATCTCCACCTACATCCATACAAACTTTTGTTTTATAATATTAGTAGAATTTGACGCATTTATTAAATAATCAGGAAAATAAAACATCCATAAAGCTATAGAAACGTGAAAATTGTGCATGATTTATACAGTGGAAGTAGATTAATACCGTATCTAACATGATTTCAAGGAGTGAAAACTTTTGTCAAACATGAGTACTCTAACCAGATTAGATCGTTACGCAGCCGTCATGAAAATACCTAATCTAAATTTCAATCCAATTCTAATCCAAACATAATAGGAACGAGTACCAAGTAATCTTAGAAAGGAAGTGGCGGGGCTGTTTATCTCGACACTTATTTTGTGTAGAAAATATTGTAGTTTCACACAATACTCTATTACGCGCGTAAATATCATGATAAGTTAATTCCATTAAAATTCAAAGGACAATCACGACCGTCATAAAAAGCTAATAATTGTTGGCAGCAGCAATAGTTAATTTATTTGTCTAAAATTTTTGTTTCTCCTGTGAGTTTATCATGACACTACTTATTTGAATTTTTCCCAGTCCATTTCCACTGCTGGACACTGGCCTTCTTGAGAGGAATTGCGGTCTACTATTTCAGGTTGACCAGCCCAGTTAAGGAATAATACGATTCTATAAAATTTTCGGTAAAAAAAAATTAATCTATGCTAACACGTCTGGTCAGTTTGCCACAAGTACACCAAATACTCTCCCGAAGTGAAGAAGGCACGTGCCAACAGTCGCAGTGAGCCTCCATAGATAGGTGGTCACCCCTAGCCTGTCACCTCACTACTACCATGGCTCGGCTAATGGGGAGGAGGAACACCGTAGGGCTTAGTGAGTAGCCCGGCACCAATAGGCCGAGAGTCCCACATAAAGCTCGAAGATTGCCCCCGTAACTGGAAAGGCGAAGTGCGTAAATGCATTCCTCACGTAAAAAAAACGTCCCAACAGTAATGGACTGAGAAAAAGAACTGTCTGCTCTGTCTTTTGGTACCAGCTCTATGCAACAACGTCTCTACTCTACTCAAAACCATTGTGCGATATTATTACTTGTCCATTGCATAAACTAATGTTTTAACTAAAACAAACTGGTCACGTTTCTCAATTGTTCCTCGCGAAGGTTAACTTTTTTACTTGTGTAATTTAAATTGTTCCGTTTTTTGGGTCAAACATTAATAGAATGACTATAATAGTTCAATTTTAAAGAAGTCTATAAATAAGCACGTCGGGTTGCTTTTGTGAGAAATTCTAAGCCGATGTAACATATTTAAGATAAAAAAATCTGGAAACTTAGCCCTATACCAACACGGCTTGACAGCTTGGTACAGTAGCCTTCAGTAATAGGCAGTGTAAGATTTATGGGCTGTATAGAGAAGTGAGTATGAACTTATCTACAGTTCCGTGTTCACTACTAAGTATATTGTGACAAAGGCCTCGTGATTATTAGGGCCCTCCAATCTTTATTCCACTACGACATGATAACCGATAGTCTACTCATAGGGGAAGCCCTATAGTAAAGCACTCACGATCTTTTGTAGGTCCTCCCTATCCCATTGGGTTACAGCATAGGATTCTTAAAAAAACGAGTAAAAACATGCTGCAGGGTTGGCAACGCGTGAGTTCGCTACCTTAGTTGTATAAAAAAATCAAGTAGGTAGTAAGGATATTGTTCAAGACGTAACTTTGTAAACAAAATGACAATTTAAAATTGTGACATATGTCAAGTTTCCCCGTGAGCATTCTAGATGGCGTTAGTAGACAAATTAAAAGTCGCAGGCGTTTGTTACAAATGTGTATATTTAAGTGCAACAAATTTTGTGAGTAAATGTCTCTCTCTGAAGTACCTACCGACTTTCGTTGGTGATCGCAAGTTCGCAAGTTCTTGGAGATAAATTTTGTACCTGAACTGTACCTACAGATATATTTCAATTTTCCAAAACTTTTTGAGACAGACATCTACGTAATTTGTACCAACTTCCATAATATAAACATTTATTACAAAAAGGATCGTATGTCTCAAGATATCAAGTTTTTAACGTTTTTATTATTTGTTTGTTGAATAAAAAGAACTCGAACAAGTAAAAGTTAATAAATACTCGTGAAACTTGTTGTTTATATTTGTGATTGAACGTCCGAAAACTTGTAGAAAACGATCATTCATATTTTGACGTCTCATTAGGTAAAATAAATGACTGTGTACGTGTTTATTATTTCTTAATAATAATATTATTTTGAAATACTAAGTCCTTCCTCAGATATTGTTAAAAGATGTATTTACATATTTTAATTGTTTAAAATGTCAGTATATAGTAAAGTAATTTTAATAAGCGCGTAATACAAATACTAATATTAAAGTGTTTGTCTGTAGGTATATATTGAACGCAATAATCTCTAGAGTTACTGATTGGAATTGAAAAATATTTTCTTTCCCATTAATTCCCATTCTTCACCATTCTTTCCCATATAAAATATTTTCTGTCCCATTTATTAAGGAAGGTTGTATAAACATATAGATCTTGCAACTAATAAGAGCGGAGCATATAAGAAAAATTTTGCAAAAGCATTTAAATTATTCTTAATTTGAAAGATATATTTTATCATATTTATAGGTACTATGGTGGATTCGGTTTTTATAGACACTTAGGCATAACGAGGTAAATATTCTACTATCGCATCTAAAAACATATATTATAGAGAGCTAGCACAGACAAGGACCGTGTACATGATTTGACAGGCGCGTAAATAGTTTTAAGAGTCTGGAACAAATTTAATGATGCGTGTATAATCAATTTCTCAGGCATGGAAATTTGTTCAATGAACTGTAAAATTTATAATGTCGTGCCTTGCTATGAGGTCTGCATATGGGTTAACTATTTGATATTTATTAATAGAGCAAACATAGCAAAGCTTTCACTAATGGATATAATTAATATTTTTTTTTACATATTTTGCACACATCGTGGTGCGGCCATTTTAGCATGATAGAGTAACAAATACACACACACATACTGATACTCCATGATGATCCCTAGAACTACGCAAAACAGAAATTAAACTCTACTGTGCCGTTTAGAAAATGTTTGAAGCTGAAATTGAAGCTACGATTTAATACACAGTAGGCGCTACTTTAACCTTAATAAATAATTAAACTTAAACGAAAGTTCAAACATAACCAACTTAATTATTTACAAATTGTAGTTTGACTTGAATATAGGAGTAAAATATACATTTCTCTAGCTGTATGAAACGCGTAAAGCATCTCAGAATGGAAGCAGGCCATAGATTCATAGTTGATGAGACAGAACTACCTCAGTAACTATTTATGAACAACTGTAGCTTGCAACTCTCGCTTCTAGCTTCAAATATTAAATGCCTCTTTTGAATTATTGCAGGTTATTGCCGTAGAGTTAGAATATGCTAGAGGTTATAAATTTTGAAATGTAACATTATTCTTGTTAAATATATAAAAAAAGACGTAGGTTTGACTAAAAGTTAGAGCAAAAATTTAATGTTATCTAAGTATTCAGAATTTATTATAGCCAATATTTAAAATTGGAAAAAAAAAGACAAACAATAATCGTTGAGCCGATGATTTATGTATGTTAGAATTAAAACTGGTTTGGTTCACGTCCTATTTACAATACACAAAAACAGTCCTTATGCAATATAATCACAATTTTCATTTCATTTTCATTTCATTTCATTTCATTTATTTGCGGAAATATGGTTTACAAAAGATAACATGAATACAATTTGGTTCACATATTTACCATTACAATGGCATGCAAATATTTTATTTTACAATCATTTTATTAACATATTAAAAAATATTTTATAAATAAGTCAGGAATTGCCAATATAAGACGTCAACACAATATACCTTATTACAATTTACAATAACATTTTAAAAACAAACCAAGAACTGCCAATACAAGATGTCAAAACAATTCAAAACAAAAAATTTCAATGAATTGTCATCGGAATTTTTGTAAACAACAGACAAACAATTTTATAAATATATATTTAACTATGACGATGTTGAATTATATATACTAGATACATAATTATCATCATCACACCTTTTTCACATAGGAGTAGGCAGAGACTATAGAGGACCATCTGCTACGATTTTAACACATTCCCTTGGCTTTATACATACCTAGCCTAAAAATACTCATAGTTTATACAGACTCTCTAAATAGAGTAAAAATAGTAGATCTCGACTTGGAGTTACCACAAACAGAAGTGTTCAAATTAATGTATATTTAGTACACTCCAGAAATAAATGACTATCCATTTGTTTTATTTGTTGACTCTACCACAAATTGAGTATTTATTTACGCTCTAATCAATATTAATTTGCTTTGGAAAACCAGGATATAAGTATAAATGAATTTCTAGCTTTATTGAAGACTAGCTGTTGCCCGCGACTCCGTCCGCGTGGAATTTGGAAATATTTTTTTTCGTAATCAAAGGTAGCCTATGTCCTTTCTCAGGGTCTAAGGATTATCTTTGCCAAATTTCATCAAAATGGGTTGCGAGGTTTAAGCGGGAAAGTGTAACAGACAGACAGAGTTACTTTCGCGTTTATAATATTAGTAGGGATAAGAAATAAACTTTTAAAGCCCGCCGAAGACCCTTAATAGTTCAACAGGACTTCATAAAATTTGTTCATCTATACTTATAATAAATCTGTGGAGAGGTCAATTCTGTACATGAAATATATTTTCAAAATAACTATCAGGGGGTGATTAGTGATCGATACTGATACCAAAACTGCAATCAGTAAAATTTTTGTCTGTCTGTCTGTCTGTCTGTCCGTCTGTATGTTCCTTATAGAAACAAAATCTACTCGACGGATTTTAACGAAACTTGGTACAATTATTCTTCATACTCCTGGGCAGGTTATAGTATACTTTTCATCACGCTATAATCAATAGGAGCAGAGTAGTGATGGGAAATGTTGGGAAATCGGGACAAGGTGCTCCATTTTTTAAGCTTCCGTCGCGTGTGCAGCCTTAATAGTTAAAGTTACATAGAAATAATGTATGACGGAAATATTCTACATAAAATTGTCTAAAAACTATCCCGGAACAGCACATATCTATATATATAAACTATAAACAGTTTTCACTGATGCTTCACTCCTATTAGTCGCAGCGTGATGTTATATAGCCTATAGCCTTCCTCGTTAAATGTACCATACAATACTGAAAGAATTCTTTCAAGCGGACCAGTGCTTCCCGACATTAGCGCGTTCAAACAAAACAAAGAAACGCTTCAGCTTTTTAATATTGTAGTTATTATGTACTAGTATAGATTATTGGATAAAGCTACTTTCAAAATCTAATAACATTGTTAAATTGGATTCACTTAGTATAGACGTTCGGATTGCTTGGATAACTGAATAGTTACTAAAGTACTCATGTAATTTCACTGATCTTGTTATTCACAATGAAAATATCTGTATAGTACCTTTTTTGGGATTTTATTATGTAGTTACTACGTTGCTAACTGTGGGGTGACGGACTTAGAACAAAATTATCATCACCTTATTTCTTCCAAGTTACGAACTTAGCCATGGGACAGTATGACCAAAATGACCTTCTGAGAGAAGGAAATGAAGGATAAATAACATATTATTAACCTTATTATTAGATGCCTAATAGTGGGACTATAAAGGGGGGGGGGGGTGTATCCGACGTATCTAGCGGTCTGACCTGTCGGACGTCGAAGTGTGAGACGGGCAAGGTAGAGTGACGGTATCACCAAGATCGTAAGGAGGCGCTTAATGGAAAATTAAGTAAGGCCGCGCATTATGTCGTTGCGTGGTGTAGGCCTTTGTCCAGCTGTGGATAAAGATAGGCTGGCGAAATAGATGACAGTGAGATATTATTGGTTTGAGGAGAAAAACCAGACTTTCAGACCAGACGGGCCTCGTGGTATAGTCGTTCATATAACGGACTGCCGGTTACGAGGTTTCGGGTTCGCTTCCCGGTTGTGACGTTGGTGCATTGGTGCGATGTTAACAATTGTCATAAAAATCTTTGTGCTGTGTCTGGGTGTTTTCTATGTATTATAAGTATGGATTTACAAAATAAAAGTAGTTTATGTATTCTATCCGTATACTGGTACCTATAACACAATCATATAAGCTTAGCTTAGGACCACGGGACGTTGAGTGTAATGTCCATGAATAGAATAGAATAGAATATATATTTATTTGTCAAACGTAGGTATAATGTCATTAGAAGAATCTTATTGAGGTTATCTTACCGCTATGTTTTGTCGTCAAGACATACAAAATTATAAAATTGTCATACAAAAAATTTGTCTTGCTTAGTCCTTAAATTTAGATATCACTGTCATTATAAAATTCACCAATAGAATTATACCATTTCTTAAATGCTCTTTCTTAAATGAATATTTATTTATTTATTTTGGGAGCTTGAGACAGGTTACTTGTTACCCAACTCAAAAGCTGGTTACCGAGGTCAGGTATAAATATTTCTGTAAACACTATTGTTAGAAACTAAACTACATTGAAATTCAATTCAGAATACAATACTTGGCAACATTGAATTTTCCTCTCTCGGAGTAAACAGCACTCAAATGATCTGACACAATTTGTTCAAGTGCACTTTAACTTGAAGGTTGCAGAAACTTATTCGCATCTCACGGTTTAGTAATAACTCCAATCGATGCTATATAGTTTGTCAATTTCCGTTATTTATTATTACCGTTATGTATGTAGTTCGTAGATTCTCAATATTTATTGGGTGGCTAAACGAACTTACTCATGCATATCGCAAAAATGTGATAATAATTACTATAAAGTTATCTGACAAGCCTCGTGATCTAGTAATTTATGTAATGGACTGCCGGCCACGAGGTGGTTCGATACCCGCACGGGACAATTATTTGTGTGATATTTATAAATGTTACACAAATGTTTCTACTGAGTCTGCGTGTTTTATATGAATTTTAAGTATGTGTATACAAAAGAAAAGTGGTATAGTATATTTGTATTCTATCCGTATTCTGATACGCATAACACAAGCATATAAGCTTAGCCTAGGACCAGAGAACGTTGTATGAAATGTTCATGAATATAAAAACAAAATATAAAAATAAAAACGTACTGGTCCCGCAAAAGAATAATGAATTTGTATTAAATTAATTTTAATATTTATGTGGATAAGCGAGATTATAACAAAAGGATGTCAGTAAGATAATGTTCTTATCAGTAATGAGAGCCAGATTATATCTTTATAGTGTTAAGACAATACAATTGCAGAGCTATATTATTCATTGTCCATAACAGATTTGCATTTTATTGTTCGATGTTTTTGATTATAAAGTAACTAGCTACAGCCCGCGACTTCACACGCGAGGAATTTAGCAAATTTTCCCAGTTTTTGTAACATTTCTTAATGATGCTTCCCTCCTATTAGTCGCAGCGTGATGTTATATAGCCTATAGCCTTTCTCGGTGAATGTGCTATCCAAAACTTATAGAAATTTTCAAATCAGTCTAGAGGTTCCTAAGATTAGCGCTTTGAAAGCGCTAATCTTAGGAACCTCTTAGTTTCAAACAAACAAACATAGAAACAGCCTCTTCAGCTTCATAATATGTATTAGCATAGATTTATCTTCGTTGAAGATATCAGCTGCTGCCATAATTTTAGGCGCCATGATATCCAGGAAGATATCTTAAAATAGGTACTTTTATTTTGTAGAACCAGTTAAGTTATTAAACAATACTTTTAGAAATTATTATTCATTTTACCAAATATCTGTCTCTCTCTCTCTCTCTCTCTCTTCAGCCCATTAACGACCCACTGTTGGGCACGGGCCTCCTACACTTACTACTAAGTGGATGTTATCAGCATACAATATCCCTTAGTTGGCTTTTACAGAACCCTGGTGAGGAAATGGGGTTGTGACACTTGTATTCTAAATATGTTACCATATGGACCAAATATAAGAAAAGACATTAATTAAAATGAGTCGAAAATATTTAAGAGGAGACGCACAAACACTGTAATCGGGTGTAGTAAATAATAATGCAAAGAATTGTTGTCACGAGAAGGTCTCGTATTCGATTGGTCGGTCAATATCGCTATAATTTACAAGTAATTGCTATTCATGCAGGGACCCTAGTCCCTGCCTGAATAGCAATTACTTGTAAATTATAGCGATTTTGAAATAAAATAAAAACGCTGTTTGTTAAAGTTAAACAGTCTTAATTAAGGTGGAATTATTTATCTTGTGTGTTTCTATTTGTGTATTGTGTTCTTCTATGTATCTATTTTGTTGGGCTTCGTGGTCTAGTGGTTCATATAACGGAGTGCCTTTCACGAGGTCGCGGGTTCGAATCCCGCTCGGGACAATCATTTGTGTGATGTTTATAAATGTTATACAAATGTTTGTTCTGCGTCTGGGTGTTTCTATGTATTATAAGTATGTATTTACAAAAGAAAAGTAGTTTATGTATTCTATCCGTATTCTGGTACCCATAACACAAGGATATAAGCTTAGCTTGGGACTAGGGGACGTTGTGTGAAATGTCCGTGAGTATTTATTTATTTATTTTATTTATATGCACAGAATAATATTCTATATTCTGATGTTATATGTAACAGAAAAATTAAAAATCTAGCAACCATATACCAAGAATAAAAATATTATAATCTAGCGTAATTTAAGTTAAGTTAAGCCATGACATTCAAGTTCTATGGGGAAGTCCTATACCTAGCAGTGGACGGAGAAAAGCTGATGGCAGGATGGATTGACGAAGGTCCTTGAAATAGACATGTTTTACTTATAAAAAGCAAAAATTTAATTATTAAAATTTATTATAAATACGTAAGTAGTTATGTATAAAATCTTTTGTTTACTTATATAATTATTCATTCAACAACAATGTCAGGCTAATTTTAACTCAAGCACTCAAGATAGTGTAATTCCCCAATAGCTTGTGACGTCACGAGCGTGTAATTCTCATCGCATGACTAATTCAAAGAGGATTCCCCTACTAACAATTTTATTATAACGTATTTTAATAACTTTAGGATGTATCATTTATTAGGTAAAGAAATCGCGAACCTATTACTGAGACTTCGATGTCCGTCCGTTGGTATGGCTGTATTTTTGAAACGGCAATGGAGTGCCTAAAATGTCACAATTGACTCTATTTATACTATCTTAACTTAATAATATAAAGCGAAAGAGTTTGTTTGTTTGTTTGTTTGTTTAAACGCGATAATCTCAGGATCCACTGGTCCGATTTGAGAAATTCTTTCAGTCTTGGATAGTAAATTTATCGAGGAAGGCTTTAGGGTATATAACATCACGCTGCAACGAATAGAAGCGAAGCCTCAGTGTAAAATGTTGAAACGGGGAAAATTGCCACGCGCGCGAGTTTTAAATGAAAACGCTGCCTTATATAGATAGTTACAACAAAGTAATGTTTGTTAGCTATAGATATTTCAAAAAGTCTGCGAGGCCATATGTCTTTAAAGGAATTTTTTTTAATTCATATCTTTAAAGGAAAACCTGCTGTACCCATAAGAACGTCAAAAAAATTATCAAATTCAATAGGGTGTTTTCAAAAGCTATTTATGTGTATATGGTAACATTTTTTATCAAATTAAATACCTTAGTTAGCTTGCGCATTTAATATAGATTATAACTGCTTTTTACAGCATACAATTTAAATGAATATCTTAGGAGATATGACGAAAAAAGAATTACGCGTGGCAAAATAAAATACTTAAACTGTTGGCTGAGCAACGCGAACGTTTCCTCGGTCTTCTATCCTCTAGTATTAAACAAACAAACAAACGAACAAACTCTTTCGCTTGATAATATTATTATAGATAACATCACGCTACGACCAGTAGAAGCGGAGCAGTAGTGAAAAATGTTGCAAACACGGGGAAAATTTTCTAAACTTCACACGCGGACAGAGTCGCGGGCAACAGCTAGAATAACAACAAATACTCACCGTTATCATCTTATATATTCGTCATATTCTCAACTCCAAATAGCGAGATAAGGGCAGGAGAATAATGATGAAACAAAGTGTGTAAGTGAACCAGATTACGTCAATGTTAAATCACGTAATAGAAAGTGCCCATTAGGTATGTTACGTATGAATTACCAATTATCAATTCAAGTCAGCCAGAACATATCGTGAGGAAAGCGAACGTGTGCGAGAAACGAATGACAGACCAATTATGGTTAAGTTAACACGATCTGGTCAATATACAAGTACTAGTACTCGTAGTATAATATGCAAAAAATAGATAAAGGTGGTTATTGATACCGTTTTAGTTGTGCGAAATAATTAGATTAGCGTTATTTACAAAAAAAAACTGTCAGTGTGGTGACGGATTAAAAATACAAGTGTCACTTCCCTCTTTTCTTCCCAGGGTGCTGTAAAGGCCAGTTAAGGGATATCCCTTAACTGTCCTTTTGATTCTTCTGGATTCTTCTGGATTTCTTCTGGATTGTATCTGTGTACCATATGGTACACAGATACAATCTCTGAGAGACGAAAATCTCGAAAACGAACCTTGTGTAACCGTACCATTGGGTATAATCAGGGAAAGAGCAGTTCAAATTGACGTCACTTACGATTTTTATAAAACTTTGTGTGCCTATTGGATAGGTCTAAGAATCTAACATCAAATTTTAAAACCTTTAGGTCAGAGAGAACTCCGAAAATAATGTGGTTGATACTTGCAAATGTTTTAAATTTAGATTTTAGTTTTCCTATCATGTATTAAAATTTTAGAATAGCTAAGCCTGTTACCTCAGATTACGTGTTATATATCTATACTAGCTGTCCCGGCAAACGTTGTTTTGCCATACAATTCTGTGTAAAAATCAACAACAAAAAATTTCATCAAAATCGGTCCAGCCAATTGTGAATCTAAACCATCCTCAAACCCCCTTGAATACACACAACAAATTTCATCAAAATCGGTCCAGCCGTTTAGGAGAAGTTCAATTACAAACATAACGGTAATGTGAATGTATGTCTATCATGCTAATCTCAAAAACTACTTACAGGTTGTAGTTGAATTTTTTTGTTGTGTTAAATAAATAAACTATTTATTGAGGAAGACTAACATCTCGCTACGATAAATAAGCGCGGAGCACAAATGAAAATGCTACCCAATATCACTATTCTGCATGGACGACGTCGAAACACTGCTAAACTTTGTATACCTAATAAACAAGTAACGCTAGTGTGCCATCACCCTTATATGGTACTTACTCATCGTGATTGAATGTGAAATGGTATGTGAAGATCGGATTGATCGACAGTTGGAGTGAGAGTTTCAATAAAATACCGCCAGAGGGCTTATGGATCGACGATATCCGAATTTGATTGACTATCTCAAATGTTTTTTTCTACCAAATATTGTCTAGCAATAGGTACATTTTTCTTTAAATCGAATTTTATTTGGATCAGTAATATAATAACAGATGTTAATTTAAATAACTGATTGTATCATGCGATATTTAGCAAAAATCCATAGCAATTCTGGTGTGTTAAAAGTTCCAAATGGTGCAAGAATAAGTGGCATCTTTTTTAACACGTTTTTATTAGTCGGGTACGTATAAACGTATATCTATTATATATGAATATATTAATGTATGTAACAGAATCTTTGATTGTCACCCACTTGCAGTAGTCGGATAGATCTGAATTTTGGCACGCATTTTAATAAGGACCAACGACAGCACAATAAGTGCTCCATATGTGGTATCTACTTTATGTTTTTTTGATTTGTTTTATACATTTAAGTGCATTCGGGCATATATCAACGGAGATATACTATCAAGTTAGTGACGGAGATAACAAAGTTATTGTGTTAGACTTCGCATCGAAATATATTTTTGATTTTAATAGATATAAATGGTAATTTCTTTTCATAAGAGAATAACTAAAAAAATATTAAGGATGTTTAATATATTATATCTCGACATAAATAACAAAGCATTATATGTAGGGTCCATCTTTTCACTGTGGAACTTAACCCAGCTTAGTACAAATCCTACTTCGTATCACAAGATGTTACATATCCCTTTAGTGAAACAGTAAATACACAGAGAATATAAAATGAGCTTGCTGGTGCGATACAAAGGCTTTCAAATTTATTTACCTACTCGTTTAGAGTTCCATATCGAAGTATTTAATCAAAACATTACATTATACATGTTTTAGTGAAATATAAACACGGTTCTTCCAAAGTGAAACATGTAATGTAACTCGATAGGGTTCTCTGAAGTAATTTTTTGACTTAGAGTGGATATACGGCAAAGAGATACTGGCCATGGAAATAGAATGTGTGGCCACAGATCAGCCCTAATAGATTCGCACACTATCAGCGTGGAGGATTAAGCATACAAGTATCAACAACCCATTTCTTCCCTAAGGTGCTGCCTATGATTGATTGATGGTAAGAGTCAGCTAAGGGATATTAGCATAAGCAGTTAACATTAACTGTAAGAGATGGAAAACCCGAAACTAAGCCTTACGCCAATACGGCTGGCCTCAAAGCCCTCTAAAGCCCTCCTAAAGTAGAGGAGACCTGTGCCCAGTTGTGGGATGTAAATGAGCTGCAGAGAAAGAAGATCAAACATATCCGCTAACGAGTATTTCTATAAAAACTAGATGAATGAGAACGGAGCATGTATAATATGTATACTGGCAGAAAAATTAAATAAATAAAACTAAGACGAAATATAATATTTTCTAACACTTGCGCGACTCATTTGTTTAAATAAAACCACTTTGTAGATTTTTTTTTTAATTTAAAAACAAATACACGCGTCTAAATCCTTAAGAAGTGGTTTTATTTAAAATAAGATGATTCTTGAAATAAAATAGGTGATTATAGAAAACTACATTTTTCTTGTCGAAGTCTAGCGCCATCTAACCAAATTTTTTTAAAATTATATATAAAATGGTCTAAATTATAGCTCTAAAATAAATATACTTGAAAACTTAATAATATTCATACCAGTAGTTACTCAGGTGTAATCTTGTCTAAGTCGGTAATACTATCACGTGTCTAGACTAATGCTTATCACCATAACAGACTTAAAATTAAGATAAAATTTCCTAATTATGTATTATGTGAATTTTTGTAGCGTTCAGTTTCTACCTCGTTCGCTCATGGTTAGGTTTTGATGTAGAGCTAAGCGACATTCGAACCGGTTAATCTCCGGAATCACTTAAATTTATTAAAGAAGTCTATAGGCTATATAACATCACGCTGCGACGAATAGGAGCAAAGCATAAGTGACAATTGTTGCAATAACGGAGGAAATTTTATAATTTCCCCGCGTACGAGATCGCGGGCAACACCTTTTTGCACTATAAATGACAAGCACGAAATGGTGGCCATGCTAAAATTGAAAAGTAATATAGACTCTTCCTAAATTCACCTGTTCAGCGTGCTATAGTAGATTTAATATTCTTTAGCTGCTGTTGAGATTCGAGAACTACACTAGAACATCAGCTGAAAAAGAGTTATTTAAAGAGCGATAACCTGCTGAAATATTAAAAATTTTACTGAATTCTCGCATTTCTGACGGGCTTCGTGGTGGAGTGGTTTATGTAATGGACTGCCGATCACGAGGTCGCGGGATCGATTCCCGCTTGGGACAATCATTTGTGTGATATCCATAAATTTCATACAAATGTTTGTACTGCGTCTGGGTGTTTTCTATGTATTATAAGTATGTATTTACAAAAGAAAAGTAGTTTATGTAGTATATCCGTATTCTGGTACCCATAACTCAAGCATATATGCTTAGCTTGGGATCAGAGGACGTTGTGTGAAATGTCCGTGAATATTTATTTATTTGATCGCGATATTGAGAGTATTTAAAAAAGCTAAAAAGCTACCTGGAATGTAACCCTGGTAAAACTTCTGGTTTATATGGGTTGAGAAGAAAAAAGAGTAGAGCGAAATTTACAATCCTTTTTTTTTTAATTTTGAGTAATTGATTCTTACAGCATTTAGTAGGTTTAAGTGTTGGTAATTAGTTTATAATAAATAACGGCTAGCGTAAATGTTAATCAGGTAAAATTAGATTACGATAAAATTCTAACCAGATAATAATTCAATAATTCTTGATAATAAATAAATATTCACGTTTCACAGAACATCTTCTGGTGAAAATTAGACTTGGTAGTTGAGCTATGGGTATTATGAACATAACACTTAAACATTAGATAATTTTCTTTTGAAAATACATAAATAAAATGCATGGAAAACACCCAGATGTAGTACAAATAATTATACAATGTCTCTACCTCTTCTGAGCTCAGACCGTTTCTTTCTTTCTATCTTTCTGATCACATTGGCAAGGCGGATTTATATGTACGTAAACATCGTTCATCTTTTGCCTTAGTAGACATAATATCTATGTAGAAAGAAAACAGATAAAACTTATTCTGTATTTATTTTTGTATACATTGGTTATGTTAAATGATGTTTTGTTTCTACATCTGGTGTATGTAGGTAATTTTGTCTTGTTAATTAAATTTTACAGAAGTACAAACTACTTAATACATAGAGTATAACGTCGATCGTGACAATTCTAAAATTTATGTAAGCCATTATTGTAATTTAATATTTTATCAGTACATAAACATTTATTACATTTATATCTTGGGTCATTACTGATTAATTTAGCAATTATCTTTATAAATTGATAGATTATCGTAATCCTATTTTGATAGGTAAAATATTCAGTGTGACGGGGAATCGGCCTAAGGCCGGTCCGAATTAGTTATCGCTCTTTTAAACCAACTAAGGGGTGAGTTATTAAATTATTGATGAAAAGGAAATTTAGATGTTTATTAAGTTTGATAATTTCATTGATTTCATTTCAAGCTAGTTAATGGACTGGAGATTAGCCCTAGATATTGTTTAATTACCCATACTTCTTAGATAGGTCTAGTGTTCTTGGTTTGATTCCCTTTCTAATCAGTGTGTATTTACCAGCTAATTCCAATCTAATCACCCTCGTGGCATAGTTTAGAGTGGTATTGTGCATGATGGTCGTAGGGTCGAGTTCCATTCAGGAATGGAATGTCTAGCAGGCATGAATACTTTATTGAGTCTAGGCGTACTCTATTAATATTTATTCATACTTTTACAAGACCTGTTACGAAACTTGTTTCTCGTAATAAAACAGTATTAATAAGACCAAAAGACGTGTGCAATCAGATTCGATTTCAACTCGTGGCTATCGCTGGAATTTTCCAACCTAATGTTTTGCCCTTTTCTTGCAATAATGGTGTCTCATTACTGATGTTGAATTAATGTTTTAATCGAAGTGTGGAAAACTTTGTTGTTACCTTGTAAACATCCTAACAGATTTATCCCTAAAGTAATTTATTAATTTTGCAATTGACATGCTATGTTTTTACTTAATAAACGTTTTTCCACCATAATTTAATTTATTAAGATCTATCCCTATCATCATTACTATCCTGCTCATATTCTAAGTGCTAACGATCGTACAATATGTGTTCCTCTTTCATAATCATCTGTCTAACGTCATATCAGTCTTCATACCTTTCTCTTTCAAACAATCCGTACATTTCTTTGGTCTTTTTTAGCCAGGAAAGCTGTTAAGTCTGAGATTTTTAGTGGGCGGCACGGGCACCACTTTGTATTTCTTTTAAACTGCCTTCGTTTATTCCATGTATGTATGTACATGTATTACTTTATAATATAATTTATAGAGTAATACATGTCCTTTGATAACCATTTCAAGGCCGTATCTTTCCAGTAATAAGAAAAAATTCCATTCCTTTAAAATTATTTATCAACAGATTTCTATTTATTTATTACCAGCCGTCACCCCGCGACAACTTGCGCACGGAATTTGGTATTGACAGCTTTTCTCGTACAAATTAAACAGTTTTCTGTAAGAAAATGTAGCCTTATTTTATGTTAAATCTCTAATAAATGCCTTCATACAAGACGAGAATATTCATAATTAAATAACTCGCTCGTATAATTTACATAGTGAAGAAATCTTCATAGCTATACGACTTGTAAGTAAATTTCAACTCCATGTAAGAAAATTTAAGATCCGGCTTTTCACATATTTGCTTTTGTGATGTAAATTTCATCTGTGTTCCAAAAATCTTCTCTATCTTTACTTATTATTAAACAAAGTAGTTATTTTGTATGTACGTCCCTACGTGAGCTTAAACCTTTCAAATCACGCAACGGATTTTGATGCGGTTTTTTAATACATAGAATGATTTAATACATATATGGCTTTTTGTATGATTAATAAATAATAATAATAAATAAATATTCATGGACATTTTACACAACGTCCGAAGCTAAGCTTGATGCTTGTGTTATGGGTACCAGAATACGGATATAATACATATACTACTTTTCTTTTATAAATACATACTTATAATACATAGAAAACACCCAGACGTAGTACAAACATTTGTATCAAATTATGAATATCACACAAGTTTGTTAAGATTTGTTTTCCAAATTCCATGCATACAAAGTTAAGGGTAACGGCTAGTATTACATAAATAAACGGATTTAATATATTTATTTTAATATATTAGATTGGATTATGATATAAATATTTATTTCTTCTCTTCTTCTCCAGCCCATTTACGTCCCACTGTTGGGCACAGGCCTCCTTCACTTTGGGAGGGATTATGGTCTAATGTGCCGCGCTGACCAGGCGTGTTAGCACAAGGTTTATTTTCGAGTTTTCCGTCTCTCACAGAAGATGTCATCTGTGTGCAATATCCCTTAGCTGACTTCTACAGCACACTTGGGAGGAGATGGGGTGGTGACACTTGTATTCTTAATCCGTCACCACACGGAAAGAATATTTATTTAATATTAATTGATTCTAAAACTACTTAATAATTGTTGTCTAGGGAGAATTTTGCTTGAAAGCATTTGATATTTGTGTAAAAGTAAGATCTAGATGTATTAGTACGGCAAGACGCTAAAAATAAATAAATAATAGCAGTAGTATACACGTGCTAAATAGTGGAATTTTAATAAGCTGTGGAAGAAGAAGAAGAACGGTATAAAAAGACTAGCTGACCCGGCAAACGTTCTTCTGCTATACAAATGTTAAGAATGGACAACCCTTATCACTTAGGGGTATGAAAAATAGATTGTAGCCGATTCTCAGAATGTGCATATAAAATTTCATAAGAATCGGTCAAGCCGTTTCGGAGGAGTTTGGTAACGAACATTGTGACATGAAAATTTTATATATTAGAGATATCGTTGTAGGTACATATTTAGGTAATACCATTTACTTAATAGAGACTATTTTATCAAAATACAGCACGCGTCTTGATAAGACAATGTTAGTACGGATTAAGATAACTGGATATATACATATGTATGGAATTGACGAGTGACCGCATTTTATATAGATATGTCTAAGCGATTTATATTCTTAGTCCAAATGTATGGTAATATACCATACATGTATGTAAGTGAATGCAAAAAAATATTGTGTTGAACATCTTAAAAATTATTATGTTTGTTTTCATTTTTAATATATTACCTCGTAGTAATAATACAGAGGTTATTGTGTTGCCGACAGCCGTTCGGCTTCGATTTATTCTTTTCACAAGACAATTTATTTGTGTGATACAGAATGGATAAACACATACAATAATTGTACTGCGTTTTAATACTATCTACCAACTACAAGTTTAAACGATTTTACAAATAAATTAGATCTTCTATTGACATAAATTATATCCGTATTCTTACTGAATATTTGCTTGGAATCAAAGAAAATTCTGTGCAAAATAAAATAACAGCTAAATAAAGTCATAAATAGCAGTTATCTCTATAGTTAACACGCGTTGTAAATATCAAGATAAAAGACTTATACAAATCCTACAGAATAAAGTGTGCAAAGAATTAATTAAACCTTGAAGTGTATTTTAAGGTAGCATTCCGTTGCTAGCGATGTGCGATAGCTACCAAATATTATAGTCAATGTTTATGTCGAAAACAAAAACGATTATCTAGCAGGAGTTGGCATTGACCATCGTTGAAAAAGGAACGATGATTCCCGTACCCAATGTGTACGGACGCTGTCGACTCTAAATGTGTGAGATTTTGGGTGAGACATGCGTAGCGAGCGACCAATTTAATAACGTTATATTTGTGTGCGTTACCTCGGTACCTCATCGAAACTGCGTGTGCACCTATTTCTGTTGATTTAATACTCTAAGATTGGGCTGCTTGTCAATGCTGTCGCGCGATCAGTTTTGGCGTTTAGCCACGCTCACAGTTTATACAACCCAAGAGGTTCCTAGCAACTCGCGACCACAACGGTCGTAGTCGCGAGTCGCCAGGAACCGTATGCTACCAATATACATTTACTTCTGTATTGAGAAATAAGAACAAATGCTAATGAACCAGTCAATTTTATGTCGTCGTTTAATTAGGTATCAATTAAAACAATTAGAGTTAGTTCCCTCCTTGTCAAGTAACGTTGAAAATGTAACTAGATAGTGGAAAACGTTACTTCTTTGTTATTAGCTACATTTTATAATCTTATGTCATGGAGTTTGTAATTGAACTTCGCTAGAACGGCTATAGGTACAAATTTTTTTTTTTTTAATTTATTTGGTGTAAGAATAGATAATAGGCGATTTTGGAAACCTTTGGATGATAAGGGTGGCCCTCTCGAGGCTTTGTTAGTATTTTTCTATGATGTCGACCGAGGTTTCGAGCATATCCGATGCTCGAAACCTGCGTTGATCCCATAACAGTGAGTGTTAGCCGGTAAAATAAATATAATATTTTTTAATTGCCTTTATTTCGTGGAAATAAACGATCATACTTTTATAAAGATGCCAGAAGGGCAAGGATGACATAACGCCAGATGACCATTTAGTGGAAGAAGTGAATGAATGAGGGACAACCTAATATACACACGGACATTAATACAGTAATGTGTTAAAAATGTTTTCTTTTTGTTTACAGGTTGGGAAGTGGAACCAAGATGGCACAAGATAACAGTAACTCCACCATGGAGATGGGTACCAGCGACCAGGTTTGTGTTTATCACTTTTATTGATATAATTTAGAAATAAAAAGTAAAATATGACGAGTGAAATAATAATTGGTCAAGTGCGAGTCGGACTCGCGCACGAAGGGTTCCGTACCATTATCTATGCAACATAAGGCAACGTTATTAGTATCGAGCAAGAAACGGTAAAAAAATCATGTTTGTTGTATGGGAGCCCCCCTTAAATATTTATTTTATTTTATTTTTAGTATTTGTTGTTATAGCGGCAATAGAAAGACATCATCTGTGAAAATTTCAACTGTCTAGCTATCACCGTTCTTGAGATACAGCCTGGTGACAGACGGACGGACGGACGGACGGACGGACGGACAGCGAAGTCTCAGTAATAGGGTCCCGTTTTTACCCTTTGGGTACGGAACCCTAAAAATAAATAGGACGAAAGGACAGCGGGAGCCTTGTTAATAAGGTTTCGTTTCACCGTAAAAAGCACAATCAATCAACTATAATTACTTTGTTTTGGAGTTAACAGACAGATAGTGAAAAGTCCCTCAATAATTTATTTATTTATTCATATAAGGTTCTTTAATAAAACAAAATGAACAATTAGTAAAAATAATTGTTTCCATTTGAATAAATTAGTTTAAAATATTTACGTAATGATTACATTAACTTATCTACCGTTACGTGACCTCAAAGATACAAGTCTACAATAAAATAATTTCATTCAATAATAGTTTAATAAACTCATTAATAAAATTAGCCGTAACTAGATAGGGATGCCAGAACTAAAAAATATATCGACATTTTGATATTTAAAAAAATATTATTATAGATACGATAATAAGGTAATTCAAGTCATCAATCATGTCATCAATCAAGTCATAAGGAAGTAATAGGTATCGGTAATTCAGTAAATTAAAAAAAAAACTTTTAACTGACTTATGTAAATAGGAATATCTCAAAATTCAAAATTCTCGAACACGTCCGGATTTTTGTTGTAGATTTGAAAACATATCGATTTCGATATTGGACAATTTTTATAATGTCTAGATGTTGTTTTTCGAAAAAATAAAGTGGATTATATGTTATAGTAATTTTTTTATAAACCCATACATAAATATTAAGAAGTATCTAATTATGATACTCCAATTTCAATGCCCGATAACCTTCGATAACCCTATAGGGTAAAGTAAAAAAAAACCTAATCAAGGTTTTTATACGCCGGTCAGGTCATTCCGCTTTAGTCTGGCGATCAGGATAGCCGTGGTTTGATGAGTGATTTGTGTACGAAAATGTGCGTTTGTATAAAAATGCTGTTATAAAAAGGTTCTTTTAATCAATGTGAGTTCTTTTATATTTATTAAAAGATGGTAAAGTGTTTAAGTTATTATTAATTGTTAACATAAATTATTAATTATGTGGTATGTATCAGTTGGTATTATTTACGTAATAAATAGCAGTATTATCTGTCGCTTGTTTACACAATATGTTATTAAGTCTGTATTTGTCATATTACTGTATTTTACAAAACAGATGTTAATATTGTGTCAAAATATGTTGACTTTGTAAAATATTACTAAAATTATAACTAGGAATAAGAAAGTAGTGTGGATAAAGGATAACGGTGATGTTGTTTTGTGGCTTTTACGCAAAAATTACTGAATTGATTTAAATGTAACGTTACATTGTATACCAAATAGATTAAAATAAGACATAGGCTTTATTAACATATCATATATATAAATTCATGTATATGTAAATATGTTTGTATCTTTTGTGTATGTGTATCTTATATATATAATTATGTATCTGTTAATTTATTTACTTTAGTATATTGTTAGATTGGAATGTAAGATAAAGACTCTTCTATTTCTATTATTTTTTTTTTTAACGAGCACCTGCTCTAATATCTCTACACTATCATTGGTTGACTGTAGTGGTATTCAGTAAGAAAAAGTGAAGGGAGTTTTCGGTGAATCTTGATCACGTGACAGAAAATTTACTTCACTTTTTCTTACTGAATACGACCGCCGGTAGAGAATGCCGATGGCATTGAGTCCGACATTGTATATCATAAAAGTGCATAATGTTCATCATCATAACATCACGCCTTTTTCCCATGGGGGTAGGCAGAGACTATAGAGCGCCATCTGCTACGATCGAAGCATACTTCCTTGGCTTCATCCACACTCATACATCTGCTCATATATGCCCGACGGTTGTAAGTGCTACGCACTTGCCCCTTTTGGAGTATCCCGGCGATGACATCGGAGTATATTTTTCTCGGGCGTCCTCTCCCAGCATTTACTTTCGCCGTGTATATGCCTTTCGTTAAGCGTCTCTTATCCATCCTCTCCACATGACCAAACCACCTAAGCATACTTTTCTCCACCTTAGTCACTGCATCCTCTTTCAGACCGCAACGTAACGCAACCGCAACGTTGCATAGTGTTATAAATAAATATCATTACACTAATATCGTAGAAGTCGGGCAGTAACCATAAACGTGACTAAAATTACGGGATTTGTTGATAAGAAAACTTGATTTAGGTACATATAATTATTTCCGTCTATGAAGTGTTAATTTTCATATAACTATCGCTTTGCAAGTCTTTACAAAAAATATTTATTTACTATTGTAAATAAATATTTTTTTGTAAAGACTTGTAAAGCTATACTCAAAAAACATACCAAAGTTAAAAGTAGTAATTGATAGTTGTATCAATACTGGACAGCTAAACCTGTTCCGCATAACAGTTAAACTACAGACAAATCTGGGTTTTAGGTTATATACGATTGTATCAATATGTTTAGATTTTTATATAAAAGAATTACAAAATCAAAATAAATAGTTCGATTTTTTATCAATTTATATCTCTTGTACGGTAACTTGTGTGTTATCTGATTCTTATCATATAAGATGGTCATACATAACTAACATGGGATGAGATTATGTTTCTTTACTCCCTCCGTCCAATCCAACTGTTGGACACGGGCTTCCTTCACTTCATGAGGGTACTTCGTCTGCAGTACCGCGCTGATCAGACGTGTTAGCATAGGGTTTAGTTTCGAGTTATCTGTCTCTCATAGAAGATTTCTCTCTGGCTCTTACAGGACCCTGTGGGAGGAAATGGGGTGGCGATACTTGTACTCTAAACCCATCACCACGCTGATGATACTTTCTCTACTATAATTTTGTAATCTGTTTACCAATCTATGTATGAAATTGAAAGTTTTTTTCTAATGGGGTAAGTAGAGTGTACCCATAGAGCACCATCTGCTACGATCTAACACTTCTTTGGCTTCGTTCACACTCGTACATCTGGTTGAAAGACCGTGGTGACTGCTACACTTGACATTTTGAAGGTGAATGTGTGAAACAACAAAGTTATTTCTAAAATCACGCTATCGAAATATCGGGCACAGTCATTAATAAAAATATGTTTTCAGGTACTGGTCGATACCAAACGTAAGACAACTTTAAAATACGCGATTGGCGGTGTCGCGATGTTGGCTGTGATAGGAGTTGTAATAGCTCTGGTGGTTGTATTCACTGGAGGTGACGATGCCGTCGCTGAGCCTATCGTATCAACTACAGAAAGTCCTACAGTACCAACATCAATCGCACCAACTGAAGAACCAACGACGACAACTACTACCACGGCAGCACCAACTACTCCAGACGACTCTTTACCACCGATAGATTTAGAAGGAATTATTGAGGGTGCCTTTTCACCGCCCTCATTTAACGCAACGTGGTCATCTGGTAAGTAAATCTCATTTTATTCTATTACACTTACGCCTTTTATTCTATTAAAATTACTTAAAATTTTTTTATTTAGACGCGTATATTTTGTTATAAGTTTGGCCCGATATTTTGGAGATATTTCAGCCATCGTGGTCATGGATACCTAAAACTCCTTTTCATACTATTTTTTATTATAGAAATTTAAATCTTTCTGTTCTCTCTATCGAAGGAAGACTTATTCTAGACTAGACTTAGGTGTTGATACATGTTTGATGTTTGGATTCCAAATCTGACGCAATTCTTCTTTCGCTTTAATCTCTATTTCTATCGTGGGTAACATAAAATACAATAATTCCTCTCAGCCTCTGAAGAAACGTGTTGGCAAAGCGTTCAAAGCCTGTTCTGTTTTCCATCTATAACAGAGGATGTTATCATCTTATTTTATGCCCAAGCTAGCTCTTAAAGCTCTCTGTGGAAGGAAATGGGGTAGTGACACTTATTTTCTTAATTTGTCTCCACACTGACAACATAATACAATAACTCTTTATGCCTGTTTTTTCCAAAGATAGCCAAAAGATAAGCTAATATAATTTATTAATTTTGCAATTGACATGCTATGCTTTTTTACTTAATAAATCACAATTTTTCCACCACAATTTGATTTATTAAGTAAAAGATAAGCTATTATAATCTTGCTAGTTAAATAGTTAATACATTTTTGAGACAAAATGTTACCCGTGGAATACATATTTCAAGTTACAAAGACGTCGATTAATATTGCTACAACCAATCAAGAAGAGGGTACATGCAATAAAATTTTTGAATTAAAAATATACGTAATAATTACGTGTAGGCATGTATTGTCCAACCGGTTGTATTAAAGGATATGCTTACATTGCTTACCTTGTGGGATAAACCGATGCAAATTACTGGTGGTCAATGAAATATGCAAAATTATAAATAGATTTAGCGAACCTACAACAATGTGTTATGTAATAGGCATGTTTTGCCGTGAGAGATTTATTAAAAAACTCTTGATTTGCAATTTGTGTGAACAACAAATACATAAACCGATTAAGATTATGGGACATTTTATAATCCTCATACCGCACAGTTTTTTCTAATTTTCTTTCAGGGTATTATAGGTAAATGATAATATTTATCAAATTATCAATATTATAATTATTAAAGAAAAGTAAAGAATTGACACCTTCACTTATTCTTTGTATCAGTTTATGTATATTACGATAGTTCGACTTTAACTAACAGTTTTAAAACTACTCTTTTCAAAAGTCGGTTAAGTAAAATACAAGTTTACATAACAATATTTTTATAGACACAAGATGGTTTACTGACCAGTATAACTACATATTAACTGTTAAGGAAATAGGAAACTATTTGATATGTTGACATTCATATGAACTCTGTAATTACAGGAAATGATGTGTTGTTCAGAAGTGGAAATGGTGACTTAGTGCTTTATGACGTCGATACGGATACTACCACTGTTCTTGTGCAAAACTCTTCACAGGTAAACTCTCATACATTATCGTTACTCCTTACTAATTTATATATGCGAAAATCGGAATTATAACCTAAAAATCTTGACAAGCTTAATTATTAATCTGTGTAACGAAACCATAGTGCGATTTTAAAAACTATACAATGCCATCTATCGAGTGATATGGTAAGCTTCTGTTTGTTAATGTTTAATTTCTAAACAAGCACATGAACTCGCGGGAAACTGCTAGTAATATATAAATGCACATAAAAAAACGGTCAAGTACGAGTTGGACACGAAGGGTTCCGTAATGTTTTAATCATTAAAATACTCGTCCCTAAATAACGGAATAAGGACAAGAGAATGACGATGAGAAGTATTTGTTTAAGAAATACAGCCTAGTGACAAACGTTTGGTAAATATTTGTACGCGCTAATCTCAGCAACTAATGGTTATTGTTCAAAAATAGCATTTGTGTTTTCAATTAATGTGTGGTATGCCCAACATCACGCTACAACCAATTTAGAGATAACAGAAAATTTGAAAATGAACAAGATTCGACTGGAGTCTTTCTACTTGGTTTTCTCGTCATAATTAAATATTCTCTATCTATACTTATAATAAATCTGTAGAGAGGTCAATTCTGTACATGAAATATATTTTCAAAATAACTATCAGGGGGTGATTAGTGATCGATACTGATGCCAAAAATGCAATCAGTAAAATTTTTGTCTGTCTGTCTGTCTGTCTGTCTGTCCGTCTGTATGTTCCTTATAGAAACAAAAACTACTCGACGGATTTTAACGAAACTTGGTACAATTATTCTTCATACTCCTGGGCAGGTTATAGTATACTTTTCATCACGCTACAATCAACAGGAGCAGAGTAGTGAAGGGAAATGTTGGGAAAACGGGTAAAGGTGCTCCATTTTTTAAGCTTCCGTCGCGTGTGCAGCCTTAATGGTTAAAGTTACATAGAAATAATGTATGACGGATATATTCTACATAAAATTGTCAAAAAATATCCCGAAACAGCACATATCTATATTTTATGGTTGACTCACAATAACACGTGTAACTCCTGATAGCTTAGCAGTGCGTTCATTCTGATTATATTTGTTTACTCTTACGTTTATAATACTCTCACTCAAGCAGTAGTTAAAAATGTTGCAAAAACGGGGAAAATTTCCTAAATTCTACGCGGACGGAGTCGAGGGCAACAGCTAGTTTAAAATAAAACTACTTTTTACGGATTTAGACGCGTATATTTGTTTTAAATGTTGGCCCAACGTTTCGGAGCCTTTGCAGTTTAAACAAACTATATTATATTACATTTTTAAAAGTAGTTTTATTTTAAACAGATGAGTCGCGCAAGTGTTAGAAAATATTACATTCTCTATTTCCTTTTTATTCATAATTAAGTTTTTCACCACATTAAAATAGTATATTCCAGAACAATTACATTAACTTAACCATCGACTTAGTACTGTCTTATTTCCTTAGATATTACAACAATCATCCAGAGTCATGAAGTTGTCTCCAGACGGCAGACAAGTTGTGCTCTCATACAACGTTGCTCCGGTAAGTTCAGTTTAAGTTTAACTTAGTTTTTTTAGAATTAGAATGTTTGGCTTTGATAAGAATGAAGGCTGGTGGATGATTGGATAAATTCTTATGACTTAAATATATTCTTTAAATAAAACTACTTTTTACGGATTTAGACGCGTATATTTGTTTTAAATTTTGGCTCGATGTTTCACGTTTCACGTTCACGGTCGTTCTCACCCGTGACCATGGTGACTGCAAAGTCTCCGAAACGTCGGGCCAAAATTTAAAACAAATATACGCGTGTAAATCCGTAAAAAGTAGTTTTATTTAAACAAATGAGTCGCGCAAGTGTTAGAAAATATTAAATATATTCTTGTCTGATTTTGCTAACGTGAAAATCGACTTGATTTGATGGCGCGTTGTGAGTATCCGAATGGCACCTTTAGTCATATGAAATGTAATATTTTTTAAGTATATTAGGTAGTAATAATATAGTGTATAACAATAAAAATAATACCTGATTTATGGGTGGACCTCTGTCCAGTAAACAGTAGACGGAAAAACGCTCATGAGATGGATTCATTATAAAAAACTATTATATATTTTGTGTTTAGAAAAAGCCTACCGCAAATTACTGTAGGAATTTCCGCAACAAAATGCCCATACAATTTACCTATGGAGATAGTTCAATGACCTTGACATTATGGAGGTCTGTATAGAAAACTTGCTAGCATGCTTGATTGTATCTATGTATTGATAGTTTGATTTGTATTGCGGCGTTACGATGGGCTTAATGAATATGTAGATTTTTTTTTTAGTCAATTAATAAAGAAATTTTCACTTCAACAAATGAACAACAGGCCACCAGGCCAACAGGAGCCTGTACCTAACTCTATGAAAGGGCCCCTAGATTGTTTTTTTTAACTCTTGTCATGTCTTTGTATCTGGGTAAAAAGTAATGAAATTTTTGAGTGCGCCCGCACTAAAAAAATTCATTACTTTTTGATAGCTAGAAGTAGTTACAACTTATTTGGTATTCTTGCTAGATGCAGGGAAGGGGCAGCATAGGGCTCTTCAAAAAGGGCGTTAAAAGGACAGGAACGGCAAAGCGCGAGTGATACCTATAATGTTGCAGATATTCGCAGGCTACGATAACCGCTTATCATCAGGCAAGCCGTATGTGCTTGTTTGTCAACGTTATAGTATAAATTTTTTTTTAATTCATCTATGATTTTGGTAACAAATTATTCCTTATTTCCAGGTATACAGATACAGTTTTCTAGCACAATACTCTGCAATTGATATAGTGACCGGCGCCGAAGTTGACATTCTTCCTCCAGGCCTTGAAGCTGAACAAGCGTTCCTTCAGAACTTCGTATGGGGACCAAGTGGAACATCATTTGCTTTTGTCTACCTCAATAATATTTACTACCAGCCTAGTTTGACTGCAGCTCCCCGACAGATAACTACTTCTGGTGTGCTGAATGTTGTCTATAATGGAATACCTGATTGGGTTTATGAAGGTAAGTTATTATGATAGTTTGCATCATCATCATCATCATAAAATCACGCCTTTTTCCCATGGGGGTAGGTAGAGACTATAGAGCGCCATCTGCTACGATCGACGCATACTTCCTTGGCTTCATCCACCTTAGTCACTACATCCTCTTTCAGACCGCAACGTTCTCTTATAACTTCATTTCTTAATCTATCTTTCAAAGTCACACCACACATACTTCTCAAAGAGCGCATCTCTACAGCATTTATTCTACTTTTGTGCTTCTCCTGCCACACCCAACATTCGATTCCATACATAAGCGCAGGTAACAACACGCCATTGTGGATCGCCATTCAAGCCTTTTCAGTAATCGCTTGGTTAGCCACAATAGCATGCAAGGCACCATTCAGCTTATTTCCCGCTAACACCCTTCTTTCCACATCAGCTTCAACCTTCTAACCTAACCTAACCTTCATCTCTTGTAAAGACACTTCCCAAATAAACAAATTCTTGTACCTGTTCCACACTTTCATCATCTATTTTAATATTACACGCAGACATACTCTTTTAACAGACTCTTTTTCAAACACCATAACTTTCGTCTTGTTTACGTTTACTTTCATTCCTTTTAGTCGTTCTAGTTACCATATCTTGCAATTCTTCCGCAGATAGTGCAAGTAGAACTTGATCATCCGCGTAAAGAAGATACTTGATAGGCAGCTCACCCATAACCAATCCATCATCACTCTCTCTCAAATCTACCAGACAACTATCCATGTATAGATTAAACAGCCATGGTGACGCTACACATCCCTGTCTCACACCCCTAGAGATGCTAAACCAGTCAGTGTATGCCCCATTTATCCTGACACAGGCTCTGGAATCCCTATAAAGAGATTTCAGTGCCTGCACCAAGCGCCTGTCAACTCCATACATAGATAGATTTGTTCGGGTACCAGATTACGGCTTTACCCAATATCGACTTATGTTAATAACTATGATTATAAATATGTTTATTCTTCCTAATATAATGAATGCGAAAGTCTTCTCTGTCTGTCTGCCTTTCGCGCTAAAATTACTGAACCAATTTGTATGAAACTTCTTACACAGATATAGCCTGAGAAATAACTACTAGTTTTTAATGTGAAATATGCATTTGGTTGCGAGCCACATCCAGTAGGTACGTTCATGAAAATAATCTGATGCTGTTTAAATATAATTTTTCTTCATCATTTACAAGTTAAGGTAAGGCCAAACCAACGCGTTCAATTCGCGTCCGCGGTGGCGTGCACGGTGGCGATGAGTTGTTGCGTACAAGTTCGTACGCAACTTGTACGCAACAACTGATCGTACGCAACTTTAACACGCAATTTAAACAGCATCGGAGTATTTTCATGAACGTACCTACTGGACCTACCTTATTAAACTTGAATCTATGCTATTTCAGAGGAAGTGTTTGCTTCAAGCAACGCTATGTGGTTCTCAAACGATGGCAATAGAATGGCGTATGTGACCTTCAATGACGATAACGTTCGTGTTATGAGAGTACCTCACTTTGGTGTACCTGGATCTGTTAACTATCAGTATACACAACATCATGAAATTCGTTATCCTAAGGTAAGCATTATATATTATTAATAAGCTGTTTCTATTCCGAACTGTTATCTAGCAGTTTTTGTGGATTCTCACAAATTATGTCTCTCAGTTTGACGTGCCTTCTTTCATAGGCCTCTTTCAGGCCAGGTAAGCATTAAGTGTCAATTATTTCCCTTTCATTCTTAGTTCTGTACAATTTCGCGTTAATTTTAACACGATCGTGGAAGGTCCTGTAGATATCGGTAGTAAATTCTGCATTTTATTCAGTACTACTAAAGCAGGGGAAACATTTTTACCCAAAAATAAAAAAAAAATTAAAATAATAGGATCGATGTATATGGACTGTTTAAAATACACAGTTTTAAATATTTTTTGTTATACAATTAATCATTAATTTGAATTGTTTTCTAATTTACAGTCTGGTACCACCAATCCATCTGTGTCTGTGAGTTTGTATGATCTTACAACTAACGTTAACACCGTATATCAAGCACCCACCGATCTAGACGAGTAAGTACAAACGAGTTTATTGTTTACCATAGGGTTGCCATCACCAAAATTTTATTGTCAATGCCACTTAAAATCATCTTGGATATTTAAGCAAAATGTAGCAGTTCCCCCGATAAGCCTAAAAATTTTTCTTTTTGGCAAAAATTACGATGGATTCCCTATAAGAGATTATTTGAAATCTTAGGAATTTTAGATATCATACTAGCTACGCCTTGCTGTTCCACTTGTGGAGACGTCTATTCAGGCAGATACCTGATAGACCAGAGCTTAAGATTAAATTTACAGCATTGGATAAATGCACAAATTTCCATAAAAATCGTTCAAGCTCTACATAAACATAAATTTATTTCTCTCAAAAAGGTACAGATTTACATAATGGAACATGTACAAAATAACAACCTTATTGAGAGCTGGAGTCTGTACTAGGCTCTAAGGCCTGTACAACATAAAATACTTATTCAACGATTTTTTGTATCATTGCCGATTTTTTCTATAATTACAGACTTTTTCTATCTTTTCCGTACTTTTCTATCATTTATTTAATGTGTTACAGACCCATCATCAAAAATGTAAGATTTGTAAGCAACAATGCCATCGCTTTGATGTGGACTAATCGAGTTCAGACTACACTTAGAGTAGTACTTTGTACTGCTGGAACAGCTGCTTGCACTCAGGTATATTACAGGGTTTTATGAATATTTACGAACCCTCTCTGTTCCTAAATTAAGCACAAATAAATAAATGCATAGAAAATGAAAATGTATGGTATGATTAGGTATTTATTTTAGTGGCATTAATGTCTAAGAGTTACAGGTGAGATTATAAATATGCTAACAATTTTTATTTCTTCCGACATAAACAAAGTTTTGCTAAGTTTTGTAGTTCTTAAAATAAAGATAGTTACTTACTTAAGTTGTGACAATTTATAACAAGGTACTGGAGTGTGGCTACATATTATGTATATTTTATTTGTGTGCTGTCTGTTAAGTCTTAACTCTTGACCGGGTGAAAGGAAATATATTTAAAAAAATGTGTTTGTAAATTTTCAGATCTACTCCTATACCGAAAGTGGCGGTTGGATCGACAACATTCCACTCATTTTCAACGATGCTGGCAACGCTTTCATCACTATCTTACCACAAGTAAGTGTAATTCACAAAACAATTTAAGCACCATCTATTAAACCATGACTAACATTAAACAATTTACACATCGTAAACCTATCTCAAAGAAAATACAACTAGCGTCATCTACTATCAATTTTCCAAACTTTTTGCATTACTAGCTTCTTATTTTGCACAGGTTTTAGACCATTTTCGTTAGAGGTTACTGATTGCAGAGTCCAGTTTTTGCAAGATATAATTTTATTATTACGATAAGAATTGGCCTAACATATCGAACTTCATAGCTCTGATGAATCGAGGAAACCTATTTTATCAACGCATATTGTTTTAAACAGAGGCCTGTTATTACTTGCTAATTGCTAACAGTGCTCATGGCTATATAAATATGATGCCATAGTATTCAAGTAATATTAACAAAAAATTCTGATATTTCAGCAGGTAGACGGAGCTCTTTTCAAGCAAATTGTTCAAGTTAGCCAAGGCACTGGCACAGCTGCCTGGACCGTTAGCAACCGTATCAACACCGCACATACAGTTTTGGAAATTTTAACATGGACTTCTAATAACATCATGTAAGAAATTATTTATGTCTCTGTAAATGTTCGTTCCTATTTCACGCCTTTTCACATGGGGGTATGCAGAGACTATAAAGCGCCATCTGCTACGATACAAACACTTCCTTTGAACCACACTTATTCGTGAATAAATGCTTCAACGCGCGACGTCTGAAAGTATCTATGCTCATAGTACCTAATAGATAAATAGATAGATAGATATATGATAGTGGGAAATTAACTATGTACATTTATAAATAACTAGTTAGGTATGAAAGCAGCATCTACAATAGTTGATAGAGCTATAGCCATACTCCAAGGTTCCCATTTTATTTGATTTCATTTTTTTTACGAAAATGTCGAGCACGTTCAATATTAAGCAATTAAAAATTATACAATTAAGGTCTTGTTTCTTTTTAGTTGGTACAGAGCAACAAGCGTATCCGATGCATCAGAACAGCACATATTCTCAGTAAATGCCACTGGTCAAGTAGAATGTTTCACTTGTGGCATCACTAGAGAAGATGGACAGGAATGTGCGTACAACGATGGCTCTATCAACACTAACGGAGATAGGATCATTGTTAACTGCGCTGGACCTGGTGTACCACAAGTCTTCATATACAATACTGTAAGTATTTCATTCGTATTACAAACTATTTGTTTGCAAATGTCTTCTTTTTAGGCCATTAATGTCTAGCTATTGCCCCCTAGGCCTCTTCCATCTAGGGAGGATATCTGATCTACTTGTTCTACAATGACTAGGCATAGTGTAAAATTTTGTGTTCTGTCTCTGTCAGACGATCTTATCTGACTTTATTATCTCTTAATTGGCTATTAAATCATCGTACGAAGAAAATGAGGCGGTGATATTTTGTATGGAGCATGGCTTGTTATCGAGCCCTCTTAATCTTTCACGCGATTTAACTGTTCTACTAAACTAGCTGGCCAATTTTCTGTTATAGCTTACAGGTTTCTAACCAACCAAAATAGGTAGTAGGGGAAGATTTTTAAAACTTGCATGTATTTAGTAAACTTTATATCTATTTCATTTTAGGATGGCACCCGTGTTGGTTTGTGGGATGGCGGTGATGAACTGAGTGCTAGTTTGGCCAACCGTAACTTACCTGTCACCATTCGCATGACCGTACCTATTGGTATTTCGTCAGCTGAGGTGCAAATACAAGTGCCAGCTGATTACGAAAGACGCGCCAATGTACCATTACTTGTCTATGTGTAAGTAAAGTTTTAATCAGCTTATCTAGTATATAGATATCTTGGATTTTTTTTGCATCAGATTGGATCTACAAAGTTGCAATCTGACTTATTTACCCATTTTCGCAAATGAAGAAAATTTAATTGAATTGCAGAAATTCTACATTTGTATTTCACACAGAGCTTGTGAGAACAAAAGAAAACAATAACGGAAATGTAGAGAAAAAGGTAGTGTTTGAAAAGCATCCTTGCATAGACAAACCATTAGATATTCCAACCAATATTTCGATGCAGAGTACCTACGTACATAACTCTACCTAACTCTGACCTAGAGCTATCATGCACCTCCCCTTTTTCCATCTAATTCAACAAATTACACTTCCGAACCCCGTTAATTACTCATTTTATTGGTATATATGTATTAATATCTAATAATTAGTTTTTAATTATTAGATACGGTGGTCCTGATACAGCCCTCGTGACTAAACAATGGAATGTGGACTGGGGTTCCTCATTAGTAAGCCGTAAAGGAATAGCTGTGGCAGTTATTGATGGACGTGGTTCTGGTCTTCGTGGTGTATCTAATATGTTTGCTGTTAATAGAAGACTTGGAACTGTAGAAATTGAAGATCAAATTACTGTTACCAAGTAAGTAAAATTATAATGTACCAAACGTAGGTATATTTATTTACTTACCAAGATAGTCCAGGATTTTGAAGACATTTTAAAGATGCATTACAATTAATAAAGCCAGTGTGATAGGACAATTAATATGTGTGATGAAAACAGTTTTTGTAAAACTTCGGGGTGGTTTCTATTTAAAAGAGCCGGGCTGTGAGATGTTCCATATATTTTCGTTGTTGCCAAAGACACTCTTTGGGGCACCAATGGAAGGAGATTGCTGATGTCGATTGTTCCCTTTATGCGCAGGAATCAGTATTGCTATTATATACGCCTCGGTTTCCGTCCTTTACATATACCTTTAAAAATTTTCTTGTAAAAATGTTTATTTATACATATATACTTTTGACAATGTTTTAATTTTCAGATTCCTTCAAGATAATTTACCGTGGGTTGATTCTAACCGTACTTGTATTTGGGGTTGGTCATATGGCGGATACGCTGCCAGTAAGGCTCTCGCTGAAGGTGGTGATGTATTCCGCTGCGCTATTGCCGTCGCTCCTGTTGTTGACTGGCGGTTTTACGGTATGTCGTAAATAAATAAAAGTTAAATTTTTAAAGCTACTTATTTGGGTCACTAATTAAATTTCAGGCACTGTAATTTTGTAATAATTTTTCAGAAAACTTAATAAAATAAATTAAGGGCCTACATCAATATTATCGTATATCATCGCCGACACGTACATATTAACACAGCCAGTAGGCACAGAAAATGAAGAATTAGGGATACTTTTCTTATTTACTCAAAATCTACTAAATATATTTTAATTCTGATTTACGTGTTTCTATATATAATAGTTACTTATGTTTTTAAAGTTATTTCATTAGTTAATACGCGATAATAGACCGACAAATGAAAAAAATAAAAAATTTGAGAGGTTGTTTCGCCAAGATTTTCTATCGAGAAAACTTTTTTCAATCGCGTTTCTGAGTTGATGCGATCCTAGACCATATATTGAAAAAACATATACTTAAAAATTAGAGCTCTAGCCATTCAATCTAAAGAAACAATGAAAACTTCGTACATAGAAAAATGCACGAAGCTATTTTGGTATCGTCTTAACACTAAATTTAAAATTCTCGTATCGCGCTATTAGTTACCAAAATCCTTCGAAACGACGCCACCGATTTTTATGAAATTTTGTGTCTACAAACGGTCTTATTCATAATAATTTATCGGAGGTTTAAACGGAGATTTTATCGGAGAGATAATAAACGTTTTAGCGTAAAAAGACTATTATGTTATTAACCAGTTTTGACAATTTTCGCGAACCGATTTTAGCGAACTTTTAAACCTCCGATAAGTCATTATGAATAAGACCATAAGTCTCCGAATAAGTCAACATAATCATATCATTTATGAGCACGCAATGAAATTGCGCGGCGCAGCTAGTGACACATAAATATCTTAATTGCAGATACTATCTACACTGAACGTTATATGGACGTACCAACAGCCAATCCTGAGGGTTATGCAGTGTCATCGTTGCTTACCGACAGTGTTGTAAGTGTAGTAATGGTTTAAGTTACATTTATACATTATTCCATACATCAATCTGCATCATACCATGACTGTACTATACTTATCAAACCGTGGTGCCGTAGGTATTTATATATTTAACAAAAGGGAACAACTTCTTAAAATTTGACATAATTCAGGAGAGTAAATTCTCGGAATTTTGTTCATTATGCATACAAAATGGACCTTAACCCAAATTGGTCATAAAAAAGTAAATCAACAATCAATAAGTATTGTATGTTTAAATATTGATTCATACTGCCACGTGAGTTCAAATAGGACAATAGCAAAAGCGGTTTTTATAATCTTTGTTTGTTTACCAGGTCGAGGCTTACAAAAACAAAAGTTACTTCCTGATCCACGGTACAGCTGATGACAACGTTCACTATCAACACGCTATGTTGCTCTCTCGGCTATTACAGCGAAATGACGTATATTTCACACAGATGGTAAGTATATACCACTTTCTTACTGCTAGCTCTTAGCTGTGCCTCGCAGTTTAAGATGGTACTGTACTCCTAATTTAGGTATTTGCCTTAGGTATGACTATCCCTATTCCCGAGCACCGTGATGAAAGGGACAGATATAGCTGAAACAGATTTTACCTACAAATTCTTTGAAAAAAGACCTTTCGTAGTCCCCTTTTTTCTTCGCGAAATATAAACCGATGTTAATTGTTTTACGCTATATTATAGAAGAGTATATCTATGCTTGTATCACTTTCTTCATTGGTAAAACGTTACCAAATATGTGTGATAGACGCTCCAACTTTACCTAAAGAAAACCGAAAAAAACGGGATTTTCGGATGGTCATATTTCTTTTAGTAATTAGTAGCTGTTGCCCTCGACTCCGTCCGCGTAAAATTTAGGAAATTTTCCCCGTTTATACAACATTTTTAACTACTGCTTGAGTGAGAGTATTATAAACGTAAGAGTAAACAAATATAATCAGAATGCTCCGAACTGCTAAGATATCAGGAGTTACACGTGTTATTGTGAGTCAACCATAAAATATAGATATATATATGCTGTTGCGGGATATTTTTTAGACAATTTTATGTAGAATATTTCCGTCATACATGATTTCTATGTAACTTTAACCATTAAGGCTGCACACGCGACGGAAGCTTAAAAATTGGAGTAACTTCTCCCGTTTCCCCAACATTTCCCTTCACTACTCTGCTCCTATTGATTGTAGTGTGATGAAAAGTATACTATAACCTGCCCAGGAGTATGAAGAATAATTGTACCAAGTTTCGTTAAAATCCGTCGAGTAGTTTTTGTTTCTATAAGGAACATACAGACGGACAGACCGACAGACAGACAGACAGACAGACAAAAATTTTACTGATTGCATTTTCGGCATCAGTATCGATCACTAATCACCCCCTGATAGTTATTTTGAAAATATATTTCATGTACAGAATTGACCTCTCTACAGATTTAGTATAAGTATAGATGTATTAAGGGCCTACATCAATATTATCGTCGACATGTACATATTAACACAGCTAGTAGGTATAGAAAATGAAGAATTAGGAATATTTTTTTTGTTTACTCAAAATCTACTAAATATATTTTAATTCTGATTTACGTGTTTCTATATATAATAGTTACTTATGTTTTTAAAGTTATTTCATTAGTTAATACGCGATAATAGACCGACAAATGAAAAAAATAAAAAATTAGAGAGGTTGTTTCGCTAAGACTTTCTATCGAGAAAACTTTTTTGAATCGCGTTTCTGGGATTATGCGATCCTAGATCATATATTGAAAAAACATATACTTAAAAATTAGTGCTCTAGCCATTCAATCTAAAGAAACAATGAAAACTTCGCACGTAGAAAAATGCACGAAGCTATTTTGGTATCCTCTTAAAAAAGAAAAGTGACAGAAGCATAGATATACTCTTCATCTATAATATAGCGTAGAAACAATTAAAATCGGTTTAACTTTCGCGAAGAAAAAAAGGGAAGTACGATACCCATATTTTTGTATGTAGCATAATTTGGTATCGTGCCCTCTTAAGTGACATTTTCAATTGTAATCCGCTCCAATTGATCGTAGTATGATGTAAATAGCTTATATGCTTCCCGTACAGTTATACAACAAAAATATTTTTTGATTCTAACCCTGTTGTTTCTGAGATTAGTGAGATGAAAAATTTGTAATCCGAAAATATACAACATCTTTTATCTTTTACTTCTTATAAAACAAAGTCGTTATTTTTGTATGTATGTCCCTATGTGAGCTTATATCTTCAAAAATACGCAATGGTTCAAGAGGATGGCTTTTTTTGCATAATTTGTTGAGGTTTGCTGTATATTCGATGAAATATGATTAAAATTGCCGAGTAATTCGGACGCGCGGGAGCTATAAATAAAAACGCTGCCTTATCTATGTGAGGTACAACAAAGTAATGTATGGCGGAATTATTTGTTACCTATAGTTCTTCAAAAAAGTCCGCGAGGGCATATGTCTATCTTTTAAGGAAAACCCGCTATACCCATAATAATGTCAAAAAATTCACTAATTCAATAGGGTGTTTTCAAAAGCTATTTATGTGTAAATAGTAATATTTTTAATCAAATAAAATACCTTAGTTAGCTTACACAATTAATATAGATTATAACTGCTCTTTAGAGCATGAAATTTAAATGAATATCTTAGGAGATATGACGAAAAAAGAATTACGCGCGACAAAATAAAATACTTAAACTGTTGGCTGAGCAACGTGAACGTTTCCTCGGTCTTCTATTCATACTCCAATGTTTGGATATTTAAGGATGTTTATTGAGCTTTCACGTAAAGACTACTGAATGGATTTTCATGAAACTTTCCAATGGGAAATGACATAGAAAACGAACTTATTTTTTATCCTCTTTACCGCGGGTAACACCGCGGGGCACAGCTAGTATAATATATACGGAAATTAGCCCACCCGCTTATTTATTCCTTAATTTTTAGCCTATACTCTCATAGATGCTTTACTTTTATATCAATTCAACTACGAAAAACAATAGAGGCTACGAATGAGATAAATGAATAAACAAATATTCATGGATATTTCACACAACGTCCTCTGGTTCCAAGCTAAGCTTATATGCTTGTGTTATAGGTAGGTACCAGAATACGTAAGAACACATATACTACTTCTTTTTGGAAATACATACTTATAATTATATACATAGAAACCCAATAAATGTTAATAGAGGTATATAAATGTTAACTTTTTGTTGATATTTCTTTCTTTAAACTATTTTATAGTCTTGTATACAAAACTATTGCGTGAGTTTCAATAAAAACTCACCTGCAAAGGCAATTCCCGAAACTAAAGACACTTGAGATCAAGAATGTTCATAGAAATGCCCGCTCGTTTATATAAATAATGGCCTGTTAGAACATTGGCTGGTTCAGCGGATTGCGCCCTTGGGACAATTGGTACGTAAGGACCGTTTGATATACGGCACATTTAGGAATTAGGTTAAGGGATTATATGTGCTAAGGAGTTTTATCTATGCCCAATAATACCAGTGAAATTGATAGTACTTTTTCTTATAGTTTTTTCGCTTGCGATAACTCATATAAATGTTGAATTGAAATTAATTATATGTATATACTTAAGTTAAATTTCGAATAAATATTTATAAAAAACTGCGTTTAAAATCTATGAGTCGGATTTAGTCAAGAATATCGTACTGCGTAAAATAGAGCGTTATCATAATAAACAATATTTTTACACGCTTTTATTGTTTTCGTTAGTAGCTATCTATCTATGTCTATACATATATTAATCTATGTAACTTAATCTTTAAAAGTGATTTCCACCTACTTGTAGTTGTCGGATCGATCTAAAATTTCATACACATTTGTGTACACATTATGACATTATTAAGGACCGACGGAAACGAAATAATTATAAAAAAATATTCTGGATTTTCAAGTCTAATTTTTTGTATTTAATTCGTATAAATTATTTTTTATGAAAGCCAATTAATTTAAATGTTATACTTGAGTCAAGAGATGTTAATATATTTTTTTATTTTACAGAGTTACACAGACGAAGACCACGGCTTGATTGGCGTCAGACCGCATCTCTACCACGCAATAGAAAAGTTCTTAGAAGAACACATGTTTTAAGTCTAATAAAATCTAAGAACAATATTACCATGTATTTCCTTACACCAATCATAAATTACTTAACTTCGACAACTCGAGCTAAAATGTTGACAAGTATTTATTAAAAAAAAATAGAAATAAGTTACCTACGTAAGATTTCTTTTTTGGACATTTTTTTTATTTATTTGCTGGGCTTGGCTTTTTTTTATTTATTAGGCTATGATAAAAAATAATCTGCGGCAAAGACATTAAATACAGATATAATATGTACTTTATGTTGAAATCATAGAATTATAATGATTAAGCAATAACTAGATACGTTGGTACCGATTCTACTTGCTTAACTGAACATAACTTAACTAAAAAATGAAAATTGATAGTGTACCAATCCAATTCGGCAATGTTAACTGAACCTGTTTATTATAAAATCTCTGTATTATGGACTAACGATCTATATTAATAAAAATATGCGCAACACTCCGTGTAGTGACGGATTAAGAATACAAGTGTCAATACCACATCTCCTCCCAAGGGTGCTATAAAAGTCAGCTAAGGGATTTTGCACACAGATAACACCCTCTGTGAGAGACGGAAAACTCGAAAATAAACCCTGTGCCGATACGCTTGGTCATGGCGGTACAGTAGACCATAATCCCTCCCAAAGTGGAGGAGGCACGTGCCCAACAGTGGGACGTAAATGGGCTGGATAGAGATGCACAACAAAATAGCCAATTAATTAAAATACATCATAGCTGTTTGAACTTTTTAGTTAAGTTTAGTTGTGCACGGAGAACTGGTACCATTGATTGAGAATTTGAGATACTCATATAATATCTGCATTATCTAATAGCGACTTTTAAAACTAGCCGTTATTGTGGTAGTACTTAGTAAAATATTTATTCACCAATCATTGTAATTCGAATGAATAAATGAAATAGTATGATTAGACATCTTAAAAATTCCAAGGTTTCTATACCTGCAGGGATATAGTTCCCTAACGCCGGTTAACCAACATATTTATTACTCTATGCAGAAATATATAGTTGAGCCATTTTTCTTCATAATTTAATGAACAAAAAGTCACTTGATGTTGAAAATATTAAACAAAGTAAGTCAAATTAGGGAAAAAACAATTTTTTTTTATTCCGAGTAATTTCTAGTTGCCAATGTATATGAGACAGGGTTTTGAGTCAAAGTTGTAGATACATAATTCAAGTACATATTTATGTAATGCAATGAAATTATTATCATTTATGTTTATGAAAACATACATACATGTATTTATAGTTTTATTGAATTACGATTATATTGTTTTGTTTGTAAATATTATAAGTACTTTAAGTACAAATATAACAAATTAATTAAACGTGTTTTCTAAAATGTGATTTATTTCTGTTTTTAAATTTTCGGAATTTTGTAAAATTATTTGTCAGTTCCAAATCGTATCCAGGTGGCCAAGTGCTAGTTGGATCAGCGTATCAATGGTTCCCTTCCATTATCATTAACACGCTTTTTAACACGCTTTTATAAGTTCTGTATGTATATATCAATGTATTAATCTATGTAACGGAATCTTTTAACGCGATTTTCACCCACTTGCGATAGTCAGATTGATTTGAAAGGTTGCATACATATCAAGGACCGAGGACAATGCAATTATTTAAGATAGTACCATATCAAATTATGCTCTATACAAAAATATGGGCATCGTAGTCCCCTGTTTTCTTCGTGGATATTGCCTTCAGAGGAACGAATTTTTTTCACAGTATCTAGGTCTTATATATCTATGCTTCTGTCACTTCCTTTTTTTCAAAAAATAATAACTAAAAGTAATATGTCCATCCAAAAATCCGTTTTGTTTTGGTTTCCCTTAGATTAAGTTGCAGCGTCTATCAAACAAATTTGGTAAGGTTTTGCCAAAAAAGAAAGTGATAGAAGCAAAGATATACTCTTCATCTATAATATAGCGTAAAAAAAAATTTATCGGTTTTGCTTTCGCGAAGAAAAAAAGGCCTTTTGCTACGAAACGTCTTTTTTTCAAAGAATTTATAGGTAAAATCTGCTTCAGGTATATTTGTCTCTTTCAGCGAGGCGCTCGGAAATAGGGATAGCAATACCTAAGGCAAATACCTAAATTAGGAGTACAGTACCCTCATAAGGCGCTTCCTTAAATATTTATTGTTTTCTGGTATTTAGTTCTCTGTCTCTCCTCAGTTTATAACGTTCCAATATTGGGCACGGGCATCCTCCACTTTGGGAGGATTTATGGTCTACTGTGGCGCGCTAACCAAGTGTGTTAGCACAGTGTTTATTATCGAGTTTTCCGGCTCTCACAGAGGATGTTATCTGTGTAATATTCCTTAGCTGGCTTAACAGCAACCTGGGAAGGAAAAGCGGTCGTGACACTTCTATTCTTAATCCATGACCATGGCATAATATGTAGGTATATACTTATAACAGAAATAGCTCATATATATGAAAATTTTCTTCCTAGCCATCACCGTTTACATAATTCAGTCTGGTGACGAAAGGGACATACGGAAGTCTCAGTAACCGGTAAGAAGGGACCCTCCCTTCTTACCTTTTGCTACAAAGCGCTAATAAATATACCAGCTTTAAAATCTATACGAATAATATAAAGTTGATGAGTTTCTTGAATTAAAGTTAATGTGTATTTATTTGAGATGTCTCGATATTGTACAAAATCAACTGTCATCTTTTATCAACACATCTCACCGTTTCTTAAAAGCATGTTCGCGTAATGTCGAACGCTATTACTTTTTTCAATAGTACTTAAAGAATTGCTTTTGAGATGTACATTAAACAAAGAAATATCTCTTAACGCTTTTATTTTACATGTCATTTACTTACTCGTAAGTGTTAAAGTATCAAACCAACGAGAGTTACTTGTTGTTTTCTAATACTTGCGCGACTCATTTGCATAAATAAAACTACTTTTTACGGATTTAGACGCGTATATTTGTTTTAATTTTAGCCCGACGTTTCGGAGACTTTGCAGTCACCGTGGTCACGGGTGAGACTGAGCTGTAATGTGTCTTCTATGATCAGTTATTACAAGGTTTACCCACATTCGATTTTAATTTTACATTGACCATAAAGATAGACTTTTACCATAAACTATATCATATTACATTGTGCTCAGACTACATAAAATCAATAACATTATTTTAAATAAACTAAATTATAATGGAAAAAATGATAACCATAAGCGGGACTTGAACCCGCGACCTCGGAAGCCGTTCCGTCGCTCTCCCAACTGACCTATTATGGTCCACGCAAATGTTTACCAAATTTTCCACTACAATCATCTCAATGCGAGTTTTATTTAGACGCAGACTTTGCAGTCACCATGGTCACGGGTGAGACTCACCCGTGACCATGGGGACTGCAAAGTCTCTGAAACGTCGGGTCAAAATTTAAAACAAATATACGCGTCTAAATCCGTAAAAAGTAGTTTTATTTAAACAGATGAGTCGCGCAAGTGTTAGAAAATATTATTATTTTAGTTTCTAAGAATACATTAACAAATTGTAACAATATAAAGAATTTTTTTAAATTATATAAGGTAAAACATACATAATTTTATCATAGACTAAAGTTTTAATTATTATAGAGGTAGTATACAATATAGCAAGCAAAACTAAGTTTATATAATTAAATACAATATTATTTACATAATAACAAGAAATTTTTAAAAACTATTTTTGGTTTAAGATTTAAATTAGTTTATATACTTATGTAAAAAGAAAAATTGATAATTTTTATTTGAAATTATAGAAATTAGTATTTATTTTAATTATTTAGTTTTTATTATTTTATCTAATATACTACCACCAGATCGGAACGCGTCCCACTTGAGAAAGATCTGGCAAGAAAACTCAAGGGGAGTCAAAGAAATTTATTTATTATTAACTTTATGTTGTCGGTCTAAAGTGAAGTTAAGGGGATTTTAAGTCTTGTTGTCTGCAAAATGTGCTAACGGGGTCTTGCTGTTTTGATACCGAGTGTGTTTTGGATTTTATTAAACTAATTACAGGATCCCAACTAGGTGCCAGATTCCAACCGTCTTCTCTATTAAAGTTTTTATGTTTCTTTATTTCAATAGCCTCGCGAATCATTCTGGGTCGGTATCGATTTTCCTTGGCGAGGATTTGAGGTTTATCAAACCGGATGTAGTGGTTAAGGCGATCCTGACTATGTTCACAGATTGCAGACTTTGTATTGCGTCGGTGCTTCACATCAGCTATGTGCTCTTTGACCCCAGTTCTAACAGATCTCTTTGTTTGCCCGATTTGGGCTAAAATTAAAACAATTAAAATGAATTAATTTTATTAATATATTTTTTTTAATTAAAACGCGTCTAAATCCGTAAAAAGCAGTTTTATTTACTTGTTGTTGTTACACTTGCTGTTTTCTTTGTCAAACATATTGTCAAGGTCAGGGGCGTAGCTACCGCCGTATCAGCCGTATCAATTATACGGGGCCACCGAACCAAGGGGGACCCCGACGTGCGTAAGGAAAAATTAATTAATACTTTCCAACTTTTTTATTATTTCAGAAATGTTATGCACAGATTTTTTTTTCTTATATGAGAAATCTTTACCCTTCATAAGGGCCCCCAAATAAATTTTTATACTGGGCCCCACCAAGGTACGCTACGCCCCTGGCGTGGCGGCGTGTGGGGTAACGCTCAAAAACACTATAACCTAATTTCATTGGTCGCTACACATGCGCGGAACAAAATTAACACACACACTTGTTGTCGTTCGAATGAGAAGTGCTCTCGTATCTTTTTCTAACGAAGTCGCCTGAAAATGTCACGCCAGCTCCTGTTGTATTGATGCTCTAGTACTCAAAAGCTTTTTGTATTATGGGTGCTTAATTCTAATGTAACGAACCATAACGTTTCCGTTGTGGAGTAAGCTATTAATTCATCTACTTAACTCCTTTGTTTTATCTTTAGATTTTATTTACAACCTTCTACATTTAAATTGAAAATATATAAACAGTTACATGATATCAGGTTGATGTTAGCTGCCATAGATTTACCAGATAAAGTGTCTATGGCTCCATCATTCAGTCGACTTGAAGCCACAAATATTTTTGTGATTATGTAAAATCTGTCAGGTGTAAGATGATACTTACTCTTGGATAACATTCAACTGATTGACGAGCCCCGTGGTTGAGTGGTTTATGTAACGGACTGCCAATCAAGAGGTTGCGGATTCGATTCCCGCTCGGGACAATGATTTGTTTGATTTTTATAATTGGCATACAAGTGTTTGTACTGCGTCTGGGTGTTTCTATGTATTATAATGCATTAGCTGTTAATTACAAAAATATTATCACTATCCTAAAGTTAGCTCTTATATAACTTTAGGTAAAACTAGTTTACACTTAGTCCGGCTACTTTACTCAGCCACCGAGTTGTAAATCTTATTGCCTGTGTTAATAGTACCTACTCGTAAAATGAAACAATACAAATGTCTGACCTGAAGGGATTTTATTGTACCTACAAAACACAAGGGACATGTATCTCCGAATTACTAAATAGACTGCTGTTTTTATTTGGTTACGTAATTAAAAAACTGTATAAATATAACATATACCTTATTTCATAAAACTTCTTTTTACGGATTTATACTTTATAGCCACCAAGATCATAAGTGTGACTGACTTCTGGCTAAATAAACTACGCGAAGGATTCCGTAGTGTTATTATTATAATATGTTCATTCACCAAACCAACCCCAAATAATCCCAATAAACGGGATAACAGCAGATGATTCATGCTGATAAATATCTGGTTTTTTTACATGGGGAATGCACTTTGCCTGTCCAGTTGCGGGGCTAACCTTCGGGCTTCGTGTGGGGCTCCCGGCGGCAGCCGCACTATCCACTAAACCCCATGGTGTTTCTCCGCGCCCAGAAACCGGGCCATGGTAGTCACTAAGGTATTACCATGACCCGGTGATAAATCATCTGTTGTTGTAGCTTCAGCTGACATACATAAACTGTGAATATTTTTGGTTTCTAGCTATCACCATTCCAGAGATACAGCCTGCTGACAGATAGGCTGACGAGCAGCGAGCACTCAGTAATTTTACCTTCACAGAACTCTGAATAGAACCCACCGTACATGTAGATAACTTGAATAAAATAAATAATGACATATGCTATTGACACAGGCCCTGGTAGAATTTCAATCTTTGTTCATTTTGTTTACCTATAAACTGGTTACAAAGGAACATCGCTTTGTCACAAATACGCCAAAATTTTATCTCCGATATAACATAATGTGGTTTTCTATAGAAAAATAGAGCAGTGACCGAGTGTACCCTTTTCAGTTACTTGGAATATCATGTTTATCAATACGTTCGTAACTCTAAGTGAGGTTTCAATATCAAAAAAATATCAGTTAAGCTGGGTCAACAATGGTCCTTAAAGCTACAGAGTATGCTTTTTTATTTGATACTTCGATCTACTGTGAGTTCGTGTTACTGAAAACTTCTGTCATTTTATTAACTGTAGTTTATTTCTTTACTACTTAGCTGTTGTCTTCAAGTTTATACGCGTGGAGTCAAAAGAGCCATCTTCTTGACCCACTCTATACGTAAAAATCGCATTAAAATCCGTTGCGTGGTTTTTAAGAAATAAGCCCACATAAACAAAGCTGTTATTTTTGTATGTTTGTCCCCATAAAAAATAACAGCCTTGTTTTATAAAAAAATCTACAATATATTATTTAGTAATTTAGCGTAAAAATATAAATACATTAAGACACTATTGTATTATATCAGACCAGAATACGAAATACTGTATATCTATAGGTATATATTTGATAGCTCTTGGGGTCGTATTTTATTGTGCCCTTAATGTAAGTGATGAAGGTGATTGCTGGTCATTTACTGCGCGTAGTACGTATAATAAAATAAAAATACACGCGATTAACTTTGTAAGGGCGGTTTCACTCTAGTACAAAAAGTTATTAAGAGCGTATGTTTCACTATTGGGAGCGGACTATTTATATAAGGAATTGATCCAACGGTCCTAACATTTTCATTTTTATATCGGTACACATGTATGACTGTTTATGTCATAAACTCAAGTACAAAACTACAGCATTTGTTATTAAACTATCTGTATATATATATATTGTTTCCTAATAGAGAGATAGAATAGGATTAAGGATAAATCTAGACAATAATCCATGATCCGCCATGATACCTAGATTAACCGAAGTAAAGTTAAGTAAATCTCTTTAAGCAATACACTTAATAAGTTTTCAACATAATATGAAATATTAATTCATTTTCTTAAAGCCGAGCTGAAATCTAATTTATTCAAAGAGAAAAGACGACAAAATAAATTAGATTTACGTTTAAGGGCCTACATCAATATTATCGTCGACATGTACATATTAACACAGCTAGTAGGTATAGAAAATGAAGAATTAGGGATTTTTATTTTGTTTACTCAAAATCTACTAAATATATTTTAATTCTGATTTACGTGTTTCTATATACAATAGTTACTTATGTTTTTAAAGTTATTTCATTAGTTAATACGCGATAATAGACCGACATGTAAAATAAAAAAAAAAAATTTGAGAGGTTGTTTCGCTAAGATTTTCTATCGAGAAAACTTTTTTCAATCGCCTTTCTGAGTTGATGCGATCCTAGATCATATATTGAAAAAACATATACTTAAAAATTAGAGCTCTAGCCATTCAATCTAAAGAAACAATGAAAACTTCGTACGTAGAAAAATGCACGAAGCTATTATTAGCAAAAGGAGATATAACAGCCGTAGTCAATAAATAATAAATTTAACATAATAAAAAACATATAACATAATTTTAACATTACACAAAAATATAACATAAAAAACATAAAACAAATATCACTGAGCGGTTTGCACCAACTCGATCAATCGATCGATAATCGACCAATCGAGTTGGAGCAAACCATTCAATAGATGGCGTTGTACAAAAACATCGATGCGATGTTTAACTCACATTGAGAAGATAGTAGTGGAAGATTTGGTAAACATGTGCGGGAACCATGATAGCTCAGATGGGAGAGCAACGGAACGGTATTCCGAGGTCGTGGGTTCAAGTCCCGGTCATGGTTATAATTTTTTCCACTATAATTTAGTTTATTTAGTGTCAATATCTTTACTAATATTATGAAGCGGAAGAGTTGGTTTGCTTGAACGCGCTAATCTCAGTAAAAACGTAGAAGAATTTCTAAATTCCACGCGTACGGAGTCGCGGGCAACAGCTAGCATGTTATAATCGTAAACATCCATATCACCATTAGTCCTGGTCCTCTAAGCCTGGATTAGTCTCAGTATACATTAGTACCGACGTATAATGAATTTATTGTTTGCAAACACGAACAAAAGCGAAAAACTACGCTATTATCAAACTTTATACATTTATATCAATTACTGTCGCCCACACGGCGAAAATCTAAAATGCCATTAGAGATACAATAAAGTACATTAGATAAAACGTATAATCTCTTTAAACTAACATGTAAAACTAAAAAAAACACGCTTATAGAAATTAAAGTAATGCCCAATCCTAAAAATTCTTGTTTAGTTGCGGATTTTTCAGAAATATTTAATTCATTAATTTGAACCAAAAAAAAAGCGGTCAAGTACGAGTTAGACTCACGCACGAAGAACTCTATACCATCATTACCATAATATATTCGTCATCATAATCACATAATAATAATTACACCTTAATAAGCATAATAACAAGAGACGCAGAAAACGTTTGTAGTACGGGAGCTACGAGTATGTTAAACATTTATTTTACCAGGACCCCATAAAAACCGTATTACATTCTACTCCGGATAATGTCAGCAACAATTTATAAAACCTAGCTGTTGCCTGTTACCTCGTACGTATGGAATTTAGTAAATAATCGCTAAAAAAATATACAAAAAATCAATCTGTCTGTTAAAAAAAACCGCATCAAAATCTTTTGGAAAATATAAGCTCATTTAGAGGCATACATACAAAAATAACGGCTTTGTTCTATAATCTTCGTTAAATAATAAAAATATTTGATAAGTTGTCAGTACCATGTCACGAACTAAAGTTCTAAGCATTAGTAAATGAATCACGTAAGAACTGAACGTTATCTACTTATATTGTTTAAGCTAAAACGATTAAATGAGTTCAAATACGATTTAAGTAAGTGGGCACGTGCTTTCTAAACAAACTTTAGGATTAGTGTCGCTCTCCTATACCCATTACATTCAATGAATAACTTGATAGGTGTTTCCTTCGACTATCGTAAACGTTTACTTTGTAGATAGATAGATTGATAGGTGATGAATTAAGAATACAATTGTCACCACTCCATGTCCTTCCCCAGGGTGCCGTAAAAGTCTACTAAGAGATATTGTACACAAATCGCAGCTTATGAGAGACGGAAATCTCGAAAATAAGCCTTGTTATAGCACGCCTGGTCAGTGCACAGTAGACCATAATTCTTCGCAAAGTAGGGGAGGCAAAAAGAGAGATAGGTAGATATCTGAATACGCCTGATAAAAATGTGACTAATATATTATGAAAGCAATAATATCCATGCCATTTTAAGTTTTTCAATTTCCTAGAGCGAAATACATGGTAGCGTTCATTACCATTCCTTTTGAGCTATCTTATAGAAAACAATAGGAATATTTTATATCGTTATTAAATTAACGAAAATATTGTTCCGAATATTCCTCTTACTAGATTCATTCAACTGTTTTGAAGATTATGTTGTTGACAAAGTGGATATCAACGACGAGTGACAGCTCGGCTGTTTAATATTCTAATACAGATTAAACTACAGCATATATTATAGTCAATCCCTATTCTCAAATTTATGCTCATACTATTTGTTGCCTGTGACTTCTTACGCGTGAAATTTTAAAGAAAAATAACTCTTTTTGCAAGATTTTTCGCTGATGCTATTAGTCGCAACGTGATGTTAAACAGCCTTTATTGGACCAGCGGTTTCTGAGATTAGCGCGTTCTAATAAACAAACTCCTCAGCTTTATTAGTATAAATATCATAAAAAAGTTTAGTGTGTAATTAAAGTGTGTTTAAATCGTAGCCAGATGGCCTTCTATAGTCTATCTAGCTACGATCTATATACAATATATAGTCTCTACCTTGGCAAAGGTATGATGTTATGATGATGACTATTTTCTTCCCGCGTGCTATAGGATTTCTAAAACGGGCAAAACTTAAAATATAAATAGAAGGAGACACCTACGTCTTTTCAAACTTATAATTAACATGTCTGAATAAAGTTGCAAGTTACAAAAAGCTTCAAAGTTAAGAACTAATTCTAAATCTTATAAAGGTCAAACTATCAAAATCTATCTGTAAAGTTAGTTCTCTAGAGATTTTGACCAGATAAGTACAACCCTTCACAAACTTGTTGAGGTGTTAATACTTGTAAATCATTCTGATAAGAATAGATTCCATCTAGAATACCGAGAAATAAATTAAAATACTTTATAAGTTCTCTACTATATTACCAGATACATTATTGTGCCTGCTTTGTTTATCTGCCTTTGTCTTTTATAGAGCGTACTACAGAGTCAGTCAATTCATAATTTAGGGATTTGTGTTAGGTATTGCTGTCCCTATCTCCAAGCGCCGTACCGAAAGGCACAAGTTTAGCTAGATTTTACCTATAAGTAAAATCTTTGAAAGAAATTTACTGTTTTCTTTGTAAAAATAAACTTTAAAAAAAAAAAAAACATATTGTAGCTTCTATTTCTTTCTTTCGTGGGATAATTTTACTGAATTTGTGTGATAGACGTTGCAATTTCATCTAAAGAAAACTGTGACAAGCGGGTGTTTTGGATGAACATATTTTATTTTCTAACACTTGCGCGACTCATTTGTTTAAATAAAACTACTTTTTACGGATTTAGATACGTATATTTGTTATAATACAAATATACGCGCCTAAACCCGTAAAAATAGTTTTATTTGGACATATTTTTTTGGTTATTATGTATTAAAAAAAGAAAGTAATAAAAAGCAGGTTTAGGTAGCAGGCAGCTAGGTTTTGTGTATCTAACAAAACCTAGACACTAAAATTCGCTAATCTAGAGGCGCAAGAAAACAGCGAAGTACCAAATTTTTGCATGGGGTATGGTTTGCTTTCGAGTCCTCTTAAGGTGAGCTTTGATTCTAATCAAAAGTGAAAACATTTCAAACACTTTGATCACAACGTGATATCGTGACATCTTTTACCACACATAATGTGTTCATTTACTAACAGTATATTCCAGCAATTTCAGACTCCATTATTTTTTATAAAACCCTACTGACGGATTTTCTTTGAGGTGTATATTAAACAAGGATATATCTTTTAATGGTTTCATCTTATAATATGTCATTTCACTCAAAGGTTTTTTGTATTATGGAGCTTAAATATAATGTAACAAACCGTCATGTGGAATAAAAGTACTTTTTTACGTAAACCTTTTATTAATATGGTTTAATTTTACACTCTGCTAAATAATCCATCATAACAATGTTTTAGGAAGAGTTGATAATTGGGTACCAGAAAAGTAGTATAATACTTAAGTATACTTAAGTAATTTATTAATTTTGCAATTGACATGCTATGCTTTTACTTAATAAATTCAATTACGATGGAAAAAGTGATTACCGCAAGCGGGACTCGAACCCACGACCTCGGAATACCGTTCCGTAGCTCTGCCAACTGAGCTTATTGCGGTCGTGCTTTTCAGTAATAAATTAGGCCAACGTAATCATCACTCAATTGAGTTTATATCGTATTTCTACGTGCAACGCCATCTATCAAGAATGCTTTGCAACATCTCGACCAACCACCTAGCATTATTTACAGAATACAATTATTGTATCCTGTAAAGTCTGTAATCACTTTTTCCACCGTAATTTAATTTATTATGATACTACTTTTCTTTTGTAATTACATACCTACTTATAGTGCATAGAAAATACCCAGACGCAGTACAAACATTTGTATGACATTTATAAATGTCACACAAATAATAATCCCGTGCGGGAATCGATCCCACGACCTTGTAAACGGCAGTCCATTACATGAACCGTTTGACTACGAGCCCCGTCAATTAGTAAATCCTAATTATAAAATCCTAAATATTTTTATAAACTTACTTTATTTTAGATTACAGAATGCTCTCGATGGTCAATTACGTATGCCCTTTCATCAGCATCATTACCCATATTCTACGCATCTTCAATTATAGCATTCTTCAATTTTATTATACATCTTTAAGGGCCTACATCAATATTATCGTATATCATCGCCGACACGTACATATTAACACAGCCAGTAGGCACAGAAAATGAAGAATTAGGGATACTTTTCCTATTTACTCAAAATCTACTAAATATATTTCAATTCTGATTTACGTGTTTCTATATATAATAGTTACTTATGTTTTTAAAGTTATTTCATTAGTTAATACGCGATAATAGACAGACAAATGAAAAAAATAAAAAATTAGAGAGGTTGTTTCGCTAAGATTTTCTATCGAGAAAACTTTATTCAATCGCGTTTCTGAGTTTATGCGATCCTAGATCATATATTGAAAAAACATATACTTAAAAATTAGAGCTCTAGCCATTCAATCTAAAGAAACAATTAAAACTTCGTGCGTAGAAAAATGCACGAAGCTATTTTGGTATCCTCTTAACAGTAACTCTGTTTATCCGTGCTGTTATTCAAAAAGTGCTGAATTGATTTATATTATATTAGGCGCACAGAGGGTCTAGAGCATGAGAAAAGACATGAGCTACTTTTTAATGCGATAGGGGGTAGTAAAAGATCGAAAGGGGTAACGAAATGTTGTATAAAATATAATTTTTAAAGCTTGAAACTTATTTTTAGGTTATCCAAACTCATTATTTACCGCGGGTACTAGTATGTTTGTTTATTTTTATCTAACTGCTGCCCGCGACTTCGTACCCGTGGAATTTAGAAATTTATCCCCGTTTATGAAAAATATTTCACTAATGCTTCGCAGTTTGATGTTATATAGCATATATAGCCTTCCTCGATAAATGTACTATACGACCTCAGATAAAGTGAAAAAAGGTATAAAACATTGAAAGAACTTTTAAATCCGTCCTGTGGTTCCTGAGATTAGCGCGTTTAAACAGACAAACGCTTTAGCTTTCTAATATTAAGCGTAGTTATAGATTAACTGCCACAATCCTTCACCACGATATATTCAAATAAAGAATAATTATTATATTCAGTCTTTCTATTGTTGTATTTTTATTAACATTATGTGGGTACTAGTTACGAATTTGCTTAAGGCTACAGACTTGAAATAGATTATATGAGATTCGTTACATGACTCCTAATTATTATTTCTGAGTATAATATATTATTTTCTTACTGGTTTATTATTTTTATGAAAACCAAGGAAAATAATGACATCTATTTACTTATAAAAAAAGTAGTTGTTTTTGGATTTTTGTACATAATTATGCAAGTTTATATTTTTTTAACTACGCAACGGATTTCGATGGGGTGTTTTTAATGCAACAACAAGTAGTGAATATAAAGTAATAGAGAAAACGGTAACGTTAGATTTTATAGCTTAATCTATGTTATTTATATCCAATAATTATATAATATAGCTCAAACTATAAAATCTATCTTTACTGTCTTCCCTGTGGATTTTGTAGCTTATATGACGTATCTACTCGTCCTGTCTGTAAGCCCTCTATTCCTATGTGACACGAGACAAGACTTAATATGTCCTTGGTCCACCACTTGACAGCCTCAAATACGAGCCTCAATATATTAATATCAAACTGCAACGAAGCATTGTATGTGGTTGTCGCCTGTCGCTTGTATTTTACAGTGTGTTGTAGTATTCTTTCCTTATATTTACCAAGAATTTATGAGCTGTTTAATTTTACAAACTCATATCTAGTATATCATAATATTTTAAGCCTTATTCACAACTATCGCTACGGATAGAGCCATGATAAAGGATTATTTAAAAGGGATTTTCACCCTTTTGTAATAGTTGGATTAATCTGAAATTTTGAACATATAAATAAATAAATAAATATTCATGGACATTTCACACAACGTCCTCTGGTCCCAAGCTAAGCTTATATGCTTGTGTTATGGGTACCAGAATACGGATAGAATACATATACTACATTTTTTTTTTGTAAATACATACTTATAATACATAGAAACACCCAGACGCAGTACAAACATTTGTATGACAATTAGAAAAAGAACACAAATGATTGTCCCGAGCGGGAATCGAACCCGCGACCTCTTGATCGGCAGTCCGTTACCAGAACCTGTAACGGACAATAGGGCCCGTCAGTCATATATTTATGACCAATGACAATGCGATTAAAATATAATGTAAGAATAAAACTATTAGTGCCAAAAGCGTACCTATATCACGAAATTTCACTGTTCGTTTATGAAATTTAGTAACAATAAATGTTTACAAATGAAATTCTGTTTATCTCAAATACGCCGAAATTTTATCTCCGGTGTACTATAACGTTGTTTGTTATATAAAATAGAGCAACAATCCACTTACTTCCAATATCATGTTTATCGGTATCGCTTTTAACTCTTAAGAGGATACCAAAATAGCTTCGTGCATTTTTCTACGTACAAAGTTTTCATTGTTTCTTTAAATTGAATGGCTAGAGCTCTAATTTTTAAGTATATGTTTTTTCAATATATGATCTAGGATTGCATAAACTCAGAAACGCGATTGAAAAAAGTTTTCTCGATAGAAAATGTTAGCGAAACAACCTCTCTAATTTTTTATTTTTTTCATTTGTCGGTCTATTATCGCGTATTAACTAATGAAATAACTTTAAAAACATAAGTAACTATTATATTATATAGAAACACGTAAATCGGAATTAAAATATATTTAGTAGATTTTGAGTAAACAAAAAAAATATCCCTAATTCTTCATTTTCTATACCTACTAGCTGTGTTAATATGTACATGTCGACGATAATATTGATGTAGGCCCTTAAGTGAACATTCGCTAACAGAATATATTGGATTCTGTGTGTTTATTATACTTTGTTAAGAGTTATCAACCTTTTGTATATAAAATACACTGACTACGTTTTTCTTAAAGTTACTTCTATATTGTTGATGCCCACGACTTGGAACGCGTGGAATTTAGAAGCAAAACATCATCATAACATCACGCCTTTTTACCATGGGGGTAGACAGAGACTATAGAGCGCCATCTGCTACGATCCAAAAATACAATCCTTGGCTTCATCCACACTCATACATCTGGTCACACATGCCCGACGGTTGCTGTAGAAACAAAACATTAAAAAAATTATTCACACAAACTTATCATACAAATCTTTAAAAACGCATTAAAATCTGTTCCGTGGTGCTGAAGATTTAAGGTCACATAGGGTAATACAGAGAAAAATGACTTAGTTTTATAGTAAAAAAAGACTATACTTTTTTTATTTATGAACATTTCACACAACATCCTCTGGTCCCAAGCTAAGCTTATATGCGTGTGTTTTAGATACCACAATATGTATATAATACATATACTACTTTGCTTTTGTAAATACATCATGTTTATAATACTCAGAAGGCACCCAAACACCGTACAAACATTTGTATGACGGTTATAAATATAACACATATGACTGTCCCGAGCGGGAATCGAACTCGTGACCTCGTGAACGGCAGTCGTTACATGAACCATTCGACCACGAGGCCGGTTATAGAATGATGATATAAATTATGATCTTATTGATTTATGATAATATAAAGTTTGTAATATGTATGTAGAGGTAATCTCTCAAAGCAATGGCCGAATCTTAAAAGAGCTTTCACAAATTGTGTGCCGCTGTCTCCCCACTGCTGTAGATATGTCTAATATGAAAATTAAAATTTGAATTTGACGAAGTTGCGAGAAAAAAGCTAGTCTTAAATAACTTTATTTGCCTTTATTTAACAATAAATATACTAAATAATAAGAAACCCTACCAATTATCTGTAAATCTCAGCGCGATGTCAATGAGACAGGAGCTTTTAGGCTTCTAAAATGACCTCGAAATTGTTCAGAAAACGGATTTTATTCGAGAAATCAACAAGAATAATTTGAGTAAATTCAATTTAGAATAATTTATAAACCGTGAAATACAATTTGATTTAATATTCCGCAGTTAATTTCAGCGGTTACTTTATAGAGATTCTATTTTAAATCTACTTGAACGTTGTTTATTTACGTCATTACCAATGCAGATTCCTTTTAATAACATTTCCGTTTGTTGAATCAAATGCATATAAAGTTATTTATTGAAATTGTAGAAATGTACAATTGTTTTTCTTTCTTTTCTGCAATTTCTTCTTTTAGTCATTTTCGCAAACAAACCATAAAAGTAAACGAATGAATTAAAAGTTAAATAAACACAAAATATTACTGTCTTAAATCTGTATAAGATTCCTACCAAGTTATTTAGTAGACTTAATCTGCCACTTATTTTACATCTTATTTTAGTTATAGCACGTATCTGTTACTTAAATTGTACTTTAGCACATTAAATCATTTTGGATGTTGGCTTAAAGATCTTAAGTAGGTAACGCTTCAATTGTTACGTGACATCTTTAGTAATGGTTTAAGTTCGTCCTAGTACTAAGTTTGCGACGTGATACTGATGGATGGCTTTAACTAATCTTTGACAAATTGTCGCTGGAACTTACCAGAGAAATTTGCCTTTAATGTGGAGAGTAAAGATTGTGTTATTTTAACATTAGAGACGAATAGTTCTAAACTACAGCCTAAATGTCCGTATAGTGACGGATTAAAAATATAAGTGTCACCAGCCCATTTCTCCTTTAAGGTTCTGTAAGAACCAGCAAAGAGATATCATAAATACATAACAATGCCTGTCAGATACAGAAAACTGGAAATTTTATCCTTCGCCGACATGCTTGGTCAGTAGACCAATAACCCTCCCGAAGTGGAGGCGGCCCGCACCTATCACCGGGACGTTAATAGGCTAGGATGATGAAGAAGAAAATGCTATTGCCCAGTCAGTGATGTGGAGTAGACAAGAGTAGAACACATTTAAAGAAGTTGAGAATAAATTGTGGAAACGGCCTGTTCCCAAGGACCAATGCTCTATAAAAATCTAGCTTAATGAAGCTATTATCGTTTAATAATTATTATCGAAAATAACATATATGTACATGCATTTATTTAATATCTTCAGGTTAATGATGATAAATTCCAATTTTTAAGTCAATGGTTTTCAATACATAGCAGCTGTACTTAACATCACTTAATGTTACAAAAGAGCGAACAATTTCAATTCAGATCATTTGTGTTATTGAAATTTTATAATGGAAAGTCCTTTTTCATATGTTCGACAATTTATATTGATTTTCAGTCATTCATTTCGGATATTCTAGCTGCCGTTACTGTTTTTAGTACTGTTTACACTCTGCCAGTAAGCATTTTCGTGTTCCTACACTTAATAGTTTCGCTGTGTACCTACCTAATGAGTTCAGTAAAATACTCTCTCAATAAAATTTATTGCCTTAAAATATATGGATAAGGAGGATATAATATGAAGAGGAGAACGTTTTAGGAAGGATTCATTTGTATCGCACTGATCCAAGTTCCATAATATAGGTACTCATAATATTACCATGTCATAATCGTGATAGCCATTCATGTCAAGCATAGGAATATAGCTTACTTTGGGACCAGAGGACGCTGTGTGAAATGTCCTGAATATTTATTTATTTATTTTATTTATAATCGTGATAACATCGATAAGAAAAATATCTACTTCTTCCCATCCCATTTACGTCATATTGTTGACACGGGCCTCCTCTACTTTGAGCGGGTTTATAGCATTGAAGACCAACTATGCTGTGCTGATCAGGGGCACAAGTCTGCAATTACAATGTTGCCATAATGATCAGTCACTGATTGCATAAAATACTATAGATTTTTTATTATAAATGACGCTATTATGGCGTCAGTGACTGATCATTATGACAACAGTTATGCAAACTTGGGCCCCAGGGCCTCGAGTCTGGTAAATGAACGGTGTTACAATGACACATTATGACTTTAAAAAATTGATTGAAACTGATTGCTTGGTGGCGAATTTTATCAAGTTTCGTAGTCTATTGTTAATGTTGTCTTGTCGTAGTGTTTAGTTGTGAGTCAGAGGATGTTATGTTTTAGTTAACTTTCACAGCACTCTGGTGCAGAAATAGGGTGGTGATATTTGTATTTTTAATACATAACTACAATGATGAAGAATTTGTACTACGTGAATATTTTTACGTATTTAATTCCTCTTTCTACGGTAGTAAAACAATTCTATATCGTAATAGCGTGTAATGAAATGCGCTTGACTTGATTCAAAAATAACGTTTCATGACTTTTTTTCTTTGAAGATTTACAAAGACTTTTATAAAATCGTATAAGAATTCCAATAATTTCCTTGGTACAGAAATAAAAACCATTCACCATTTAAACGATCTTTAAGCAATCTTTTAGTTCTGACAACAATTTAAAATACATATAGTGGGAGTTTAAATAACTTTTAGAATAATGGATGTTTTGATTTTTTTGTTTTAAATAATAAAACAAATAAATAAATATTCGTGGACATTTCACACAACATCCTCTGGCCCCAAGCTAAGCTTATATGCTTGTGTTATGGGTACCAGAATACGGATAGAATACATATACTACTTTTTTTTAAAATACATACTTATAATACATAGAAACACCCAGACGCAGTACAAACATTTGTATGACAATTAGAAACATCACACAAATGATTGTCCCGAGCGGGAATCTCTCGGAAATCGGCAGTCCGTTACATAAACTACTCAACCACGAGGCTCGTCTCTCTCTGTTTTAATACTAAAAGTATAGTTAAAACCCAAGTGAACAAGGAAAATTAAAATCTGATCAAGTACAGGTCTCGCATGGTTTGATGTTTGATACTATTGTCATCGTCACTTCGTTATTATATCGTCAAGATAAGCCAAGAAAGTTTGTGGCCCGTTTATTCGTGTGCTTCTAAACTGTTTTCAGAATCGGCCACGAGAAGTCTAAGCGGATTATGGTGAGAGAATAAATTAAAGTCATGCTTACGAGACTAACGTCCACTTTACAAATAGTAAGGCATTTGAAGGCATTTGAGGTGATAGATGAACAACCTTGTAATTATATCTCGTCAGTAAAATGGTTTGTATGTGACTGCCTAATGCCTATAATCAAATCAAATCAAATCGTTTATTTCAGATCACAATAATCCATACAGTCTACACGATACAATTTTAAAATATTATAACAGTAATTTAAAATCCAATACTTAATTAATCCATTTAAAATCTTACACAATTAACCAATTAAAATCATAACAAACAAATAAATTAAAAATGTCAATAACAAGATAAATATAATATAATACTAGAGTACCTATTTAAACAAAAAAATCAGCCGAATTCATGTGCCTTTGAAATTTAAGGGTTTTCCTCGATTTCTTAGGAGATAACCATCTGATCCTGACCCAGTGCCAATCATACCACACGGGAATCACCAGCTTTTGAATGAAAAAAGAATCATTAAAATCGCTTTGCCCAGTTAAAAGTTATGAGGTGACAGACATAAAAAATAAATTAAAAAACGAGAAAAGCATACAGACGAATTGAAACCCTCCTCCTTTTTTGAAGTCGGTTAAAATTTTGCAAAGTGCATGACGTCGCAACAATTAGAATATGAATGTAATTCGATTTCAATGTTAGGTCTTTTGGCTATAACTATCCGGTTGCAACCCCAATTCTATACGAACTATCAAATAAATATCACCGCAAGCAACTTTGAAGAGTTAAATAATATTAATTGTTTAAACTAACCTTATTTACTTGAGCACAATTCAATTATATTCAACAGATTCTGACAGGTATTGTTTTGAAGCTTACTCAATACTAATTAATAAATATATTTTGATACTATTAAAATCTATTTAATATGCATTCTGAACTGTATAAATTATAAGTAGCCTTTTTGTGCAACGAATGAATAACAATTTTTGACGGGTCTCGGTGACTAATATATCAGAGGTCGCGAGTTCAATTCCCGCACAGTACAATCATTTGCGTGATATTATTATACTTGTCATTAAAATGTTTGTATTGCGTCTGGGTGTTTACTATAAGTATGTATTTACAAAAGAAAAGTTATTTATGTAGTATATTACTAGTATATCCTTATTCTGGTACTCATAACACAATCATATAAGCTTAGCTTTGGACTAGAGGACGCGACGTGGTGAAAAAAATTTAATATTTTTTTTTAGAAAATATTTTCAGAAAAACGTCTATCACAAAAACTATATAAAGTAATTTAAAAAATATTCAATAAATAGTACCTATATCAGTTATACACTGAAATATTACCAATAACCAATAACACACCGTACGTTTCGAATAAATTCAGATTGGAGTAACTTCCTGTACAGTGCGCAAAAAGCGGATCAAATGTTCAGTCAGATTTGAAGCAGCGAGTATTACACATGAAATAACTTAACATCCGTTGTTCACTTTTCTCAGAAAGCAACGATGTTATTTCCTGGAAAAATTCGGAATATATTCCGTTTCTAATGTATAATATCACTAATACCTTCTTCTTCTTCTCTTCTCCAGCCCATTTACGTCGCACTGTTGGGCACGGGCCTCCTCCACTTTGGGAGGGATTATGGTCTACTGTGCCGCGCTGACCAGGCGTGTTGGCACAGGGTTTATTTTCGAGTTTTCCGTCTCTCACAGAAGATGTTTTCTGTGTGCAATATCCCTTAGCTGACTTTTACAGCACCCTTGGGAGGAGATGGGGTGGTGACACTTGTATTCTTAATCCGTCACCACACGGAGTCACTACTACCAAATAATCTTATATTATACCAATTCAAAATATTAACAAGTTCCCACTCAGTAGTTAAATGTCTTGTTGCTAGTATGACTAATTGATCGATGGTGTGACTGCGCGCTGATTTTCAGTGAGACCTACCCTTAAATAGAAATCTATCCTTACATAGAAAAAATATGAAAATACTGTTTTAAATAGTACCTAAGTAAATTATATTAATAATAATAATAATAATTTATAAGTGTTATATCAGTGTTATATCCATAAATAATAATAAAACTTGAGAGGTGTCAAGGGACACCCAGATGGAACGAAGTTCCTTTCGATGAATTTTTTTTTTTATTTATTATTTACAAAAAACCTGTATACACTCAACAAAAATAATCGTCGCGACACCACACTGTTCAATGCGAAATAGAAATGAAAATAATATCTGGCTTGCTTTCTATAAGAGAGAGAGAGACAGACAGAGAAACATGCGACGCCGCACAGCTTACAATAGCTTACTATAGCAAAAAGTGTCGTGACAACTATTCGTAAGAATTTTTTCCGTCTAGCCCCCTTTCACAACGCGCGATAAGGAACTTCGTTCCAATAAACTTATTTAATAAAAACGTACAATTTTAACTTACAACTAACAACGATTACAAAGTCATTTGAGACAGGAACCCATACTAGGTTGAACCCGTGCTATGGGTTCCCGCTCCTGATAAGAAATACGGATACTATGCTCCTTTAAGACAGATAAAATACTTAAAACTAACATATTGGAATATAATTAATTAATTAACAAATATTTCATCTTTAACTGTTAAAACGGCTGGACGGGCCTCGTGGTGTAGTGGTTCATGTAACGGACTGCCGATCAAGAGGTCGCGGGTTCGATTCCCGCTCGGGAAAATCATTTGTGTGATTTTTCTAATTGTCATACGAATGTTAGTACTGCGTCTGGGTGTTTCTATGTATTACAAGTATGTATTTACAAAAAAAAAGTAGTACATATATGTATTCTATCCGTATTCTGGTACCCATAACACAAGCATATAAGCTTAGCTTGGGACCAGAGGACGTTGTGTGAAATGTCCATGAATATTATTTATTTATTATTATTAAAAAAAAACCTAACCTAACCCAAACCTAATTTAAATCGTAAAGATCTCTATTACATTTATGATTTATACCTGGTAAAACCCATTTCCAACCATTAGTAACTATGTATATTAAGACGATACCAAAATAGCTTCGTGCATTTTTCTACGTACGAAGTTTTCATTGTTTCTTTAGATTGAATGGCTAGAGCTCTAATTTTTAAGTATATGTTTTTTCAATATATGATCTAGGATCGCATAAACTCAGAAACACGATTGAAAAAAGTTTTCTCGATAGAAAATCTTAGCGAAACAACCTCTCTAATTTTTTATTTTTTTCATTTGTCGGTCTATTATCGCGTATTAACTAATGAAATAACTTTAAAAACATAAGTAACTATTATATATAGAAACACGTAAATCAGAATTAAAATATATTTAGTAGATTTTGAGTAAATAGGAAAAGTATCCCTAATTCTTCATTTTCTGTGCCTACTGGCTGTGTTAATATGTACGTGTCGGCGATGATATACGATAATATTGATGTAGGCCCTTAAATCTTAGATTTTTAACATTACCTGGCTACACTAAAAATTCAATCTATACATAATATTATAAAGCTGAAGAGTTTGTTTGTTTGAACGCGCTAATCTCAGGAACCACTGGTCCGGTTTGAAAAAATTCTTTCATTGTTGGATAGTACATTTATCGAGGAAGACTATAGGCTATATAACATCATGCTGCGACCAAAAGGAGCAGAGCAGTATTGAGAAATGTTGCAAAAACGGGAAAAGTTTTCTAAATTCCACGAGTACGGAGTTGCGGGCAACAGCTAGTATAAAATAAGTATTTTATTTACTTTTTCTTTTGATCATTTATTTTGTTGAACGAGAGTTGTTTAACTCATAATTACAATTTTCATTGCAAACAATAAACATAAAAGGTGAAATATTTTTACTGCTAAGGTATTCTTTGTGTAACTAGTTTCCCTTATTTAAGCAAAACAATCTTTTACAAAAGTTAATGAAAGTCACGTTAAATAAAAGAAAAGTACAATTTCAGCGGATTATTATAGCCTTCGTAATAAAAGCTCGACTGTATTTTAAGAAACGTAACAAAAAGGTCCATTTCATTAGCTGACTGAGTTTTTTTTATCTTTTTACTCGACTACAATAAAGGGTTAGATTTACTGAATCAATTTAAAATTCCATTTATTTTGGTAGTTTTTAGGGTTCCGTACCCAAAGGGTAAAAACGGGACCCTATTACTGAGACTTCGCTGTCCGTCCGTCCGTCCGTCCATCCGTCCGTCCGTAAGTCCGTCCGTCCGTCTGTCACCAGGCTATATTTCAAAAACGGTGATAGCTAGAGAGTTGAAATTTTCACAGATGATGTATTTCTATTGCCGCTATAACAACAAATACTAAAAATAAAATAAAATAAATATTTAAGGGGGGCTCCCATAAAACAAACATGATTTTTTTACCGTTTCTTGCTCTCATACAACAAACGTGATTAATTAACTATTGTGTGTGTTGTTTGCTCATTTTTCAATAACGTATGGTGCATAGATAATGGTACGGAACCCTTCGTGCGCGAGTCCGACTCGCACTTGACCAATTTTTTATGCTTGCTTTACAATATTGTAAATTTAATGCAACTTTACTTGGAACTTTCATTGCTATCAATAATATGTAAATACATTAAACTTGTTTGTATATTTTTTTATCAAGGTCACATATTTTGTACGTACATAACGAACGAAAGACATACCTACCTATGACATAGAACTTATATTTTCATAAAACAATACTCCAAAAGTAATCCAAATTTATATACTAGACTAACTTATTTATAAAAATATTCAAAAATATGAAATATTTACTCGGATTTTTTTTTATATTTACTTAATTCTCGCTAAAGAATACTGTATTGTAAGGAAAATTATATCAGCATAAAATCTAATTGAGCGTACATGCTCTAAGATAGTCAGTATCGAAAAGCTGATTTGTTTTATTTTTATCAACACGGTTGAGTTAAGATAATATAACTTAAGAGTTTTATCAAAAGGTGGATCGCTTTTCTAGAAGAAAATTGTTATTGCTATTACTTTTGTACATAGTTTATATTCTCATAATATACGTAAACTATCCAGAAAGGTATAATCTTAATTCGCTCTGTCCAGCCATTTAACATCCCACTGTTAGGCCGCCTCTACTTTGGAAGGGATTATGGTCTGCTATGCGCGGCTTGCTATGCTGACGACGCGGGACAAGGCGTGTTGACAATGATGCCAGAGCGTTTATTTTTGAGTTTTCTATCTCTCACAGAAGATGTGATCTGTATACAATATTACTTAAAATCATAATGTAACAAATTTACATGCCATATTAATGGTAATTATGTTAACCATATTTTGTAAACCATATTTCTGCAAATAAATGAACTGAACTGAACTAACTTATATGGGATGGTGATACTTGTATTCTTAATCCGTCACCACACGGATATTATGAAGTCAAAACTAAGTCAGTGTAAAGAAAATTAAAACTGGAATGAAAAGTGGTTACACTTCTTCATAGTAGAATAAATTTTACTTTCCAATAAAAGAGCTTAATAGGGTGTGTTATTTATTTACCATTAAGTAGTTTGAATGAACAAGTAAACCTTGTTAGTTCTCACAAAATAGATCGACCTTCATGCGTGGGCGAGTAAAAGGGTAACTTGGACTTTTATTGAGCACTTCATTTAGAACTTTTCAGTGACAATAAATTAGATTTCTGCAAAATAAAATTTGAAGACACAAATTGCGGCTTTTCTGTAAGTGTAGCACAATTTAATAAAATCAACAGTCAAAAGTAATTTGAAACAGGTCAAGCACGAGTTAGACCTACATACGATGGGTTCTATACCGTTATTGTCATAATATACATATACGTCATATTCCCCAGTTCAAGCAATGGCATAAAGCAAGAGAATGATGATAATACTGGTACTTGTTATTAAAGCATCAACTTGACATACACAAACTAAAAAATTTCAGATCTCTATCATCGTTCCAGATATACAAACTGGTGACAGACGGACGGACAGACAGCAAAGTCTCAGTAATAAGGTTCTGTTTATACGGAACCCTAAAAAGGTGAGTGCAAGCAAAGATTACATACGAACATCAGGACATGTAATCTACTATATAAAAATAAGTCGGGTTTTCCTTCCTGACGCTATAACTCCAGAACGAACGAACCGATTTCCACGGTTTTGCATTCGTTGGAAAGGTCTCGGGCTCCGTGAGGTTTATAGATCATTTTTTTTTTTTTACTTTTTTTTTTGGTATGGCAAAACAACGTTTGCCGGGCCAGCTAGTGCTAAATAAAAGCCTGTAACCAATACTATTCTCCTCTAAATACTGTCAACAAAATAATGTACATACTTGTCTATGTAACTAATTAGTTAAATATAAACATACAAAAGATTCTCAGTAAATAACAAACAAGTTTCTAGAAACATTTTCAATACGCCTTTTCTGTGTAGTCTCTGTATTGTATGTAAAAATATTCCATAACTTTATTAGATATTATGAGGAAAAATATATCAGCAAAAATCTATTTAAGCATACATACTCTAAGACAGCCCATATCGGCAAGTTGACTTTCTTTATTTTTATTATAACGTTTGAGATGCGATAACATAATTTAAGACCTTTATCGAAAGGTGGATCGCTTTGCAGAACATGTATTTTCTATTCACGTATGAAAATATTTTCATAACACAATCTTTTCAATATACTACTTCCGATGAAGATAAAATTTGATGTCTGTACTTATTATAAAACATACGTTATTTTTGTGTATATCCCTATGTGAGCTTATGTTTTTTAAACTACGCAACGGATTATGATAAGGTTGTGTTTAATAGATAAAGGTGTTGAAGAGAATTTTGTATAAATTATTAAGGTTAGGTTTATATCGACGGGCTTCGTGGTCTAGTGGTTCATGTAACGGACTGCCGTTCACGAGGTCTCGGGTTCGATTCCTGGTCAGGACAATCATTGGTGTGATGTTTATATTTGTCATACAAATGTTTGTTCTGCGTCTGGGTGTTTCTATGTATTATAAGTATGTATTTACAAAAGAAAAGTATGTATATGTAGTATATACGTATTCTGGTACCCATAACACAAGCATAATTAGCTTAGCTTGGGACCAGAGGACGTTGTATGAAATGTCCATGCATATTTATTTATTTATTCGGGGTTCAATAATTATAAGTAAGCTTAAGTGTTAATGTGTCGAACGAAACTACAACGCCATCTATCGATTGTCACAGTTAACTTCTGTTTGTTAATGTTTAATTTCTAAATTTCAAGCGTACGAAGTCGCGGGCAACAGCTAGTTACTTTATAAAGGTTGAAAAACGTTTAGTTTGTAAATTACTAGGTAGCTGTTGCCCGCCACTCCGTACGCGTGAAATTTAGAAATTAAACCTTAACAAACAGAAGTTTACCATATTACTCGATAGATGGCGTTGTGCAGTTTTTTTAAATCGCACTATGGTTTGGTTACATACATTAACACATAAGCTCGTCAACATCATTTTTAGTGTTTAATTTGGATTTTCGCATTTATAAATTAGTAAGGAGTAAGGATACTTGACGGGCCTCGTAGTCTACAAAGGACTGCCGTTAACGAGTTAGCGGGTTTGATCTCCGCACAGTGCAATAATTTGTGTAATGTTTATGCTAGTCATACAAATGTTTGTCTATGTCTGGGTGATTCCTATGTAAAGTTGAATTAATCATTGTCCTTACGGCTTACTAATGCTATAAATGCGAAAGTATATAGTCTATTCGTCACTCCTTCACGCGAAATCTACTGAATCGATTTAAATTTTGGTACACAGAGAGCCTGGGCCCATAGGCTCCTACAAGACAGAAGTTTTCTAAATACTTAAATACCTAAATAACATATTTCAAATAGCAAAAATTGGCGGTTGTGTATTTTTTATTTTAAAGTGCGCTGTTTTGGTAACTCGTAAACTAAGATTTGTTTTAACTAAGCTAATATTTCAAGGTAGTTTTAGAAAATGAGTTTGAAACTTGAACCAAGTGGGTGTAGCATTAAACGAAATGTGTAAACATTAACTCTTAAGGTGTTTTGTTAAACTTTTCGACGCTTATAATTTCAGGCTATTTGTGGCAAAACGAGTTTACTTATTTTATAAAACTTTGTGTTTTATGAATGAAATATGGCAACAGACCCACACAATTTGATCGAATGCGCCCAATCAGGACTACATAAAAAGACAGTATGAAGTTCGCCGTGTCAGCTAGTAAGAAATAAAAATAATGGTTTCTAATTTTGAAACCAATATTTATTGATATTCCGTTTAATGGCAAATCTGCTTGAGCAGTAGTTAAACGTTATCTATCTCATATCTTTAAGAGGATACCAAAATAGCTTCGTGCATTTTTACGTGCGAAATTTTCATTTTTTCTTTAAATTGAATGGCTAGAGCTCTAATTTTTAAGTATATGTTTTTTCAATATATAATCTAGGATCGCATAAAATCAGAAACACGATTGAAAAAAGTTTTCTCGATAGAAAATCTTAGCGAAACAACCTCTCTCATTTTTTATTTTTTTCATTTGTCGGACTATTATCGCGTATTAACTAATGAAATAACTTTAAAAACATAAGTAAGTATCATATATAGAAACACGTAAACCAGAATTAAAATATATTTAGTAGATTTTGAGTAAACAAAAAAAATATCCCTAATTCTTCATTTTCTATACCTACTAGCTGTGTTAATAGGTACATGTCGACGATAATATTGATGTAGGCCCTTAAACCAGAAAGCAAAAACGCCAAAGAATTGTGGATAAAGCGACGTTTGAGTGCTGAAAAATTCCGTCTCTATTTGATTTGTGAGACTTCGACAGATTACAGCTTTTATATTGAATTTATTTTTTGTTTGGAACTTAAACGTTCAATAGATTTCGTTTCTGATTTTTTACAATTTTAAAATGAAACTTTTGATTTATTAAACCACGTAATATTATATTCGTATGATCTAACTAGTTGTTCAAAGAGTTTTTGATTTTTAACAATTTTGAAATGAATTTTATGACTTACAATGGAAATGTCGGAATCTTTACAAAACATAAATTTGCCAAAAAAGAGAAAAAAAAAAACAAAAAGAAAAACATATTTTAATAAATAAACTAAATTATAGTGGAAAAAATGATAACCATGAGCGGGACTTGAACCCACGACCTCAAGACGTGGACGTGGGTTCAAGTCCCGCTCGTGGTTATCATTTTTTCCACTATAATTTAGTTTATTTAGTAAAAGCATAGCAAGTCAATTGCAAAAATTCATAAATTAACATATTTTAATGTTTAAATAAAAATACTTTTTACGGATCCAGACGCGTATATTTGTTTCAAATTTTGGCCCGACGTTTCGGAGACTTTGCAGTCACCATGGTCCATGCGTAAAAAGTAGTTTTATTAAACAAATGAGTCGCGCAGGTGTTAGAAAATATTATATTTTAATGTTGTTAGAACCATTAGTAGATAACAATGCTTATTTACTACTAAAGAAACACAACTCCTACATAATTTGTGTTGACATTCAGTTTTTACAATACTTGTTCATAAAACACATTAACTTTTGGACGTGCTCGTTTTTTTTACAGAAATGACATGTTTCGTTTTAATTCGCAATTTTCACATGTCAATTTGTAACTTCTACAGGAAATTACGTTTGTGAAAAATATTACATTGACAAATTTAATATTACACCATTTTTTCACAAAAGTTTAAGAGGAAGTTGTTTGATGTATCACTTTTGATATACCAGTATAATAAAATATAACGTTATGTGGATTTCAGTTAGATCTATAGATCTATGTCATAACAAAATTACAACTTGATCCACAGAATATATTAGAGAAAAACGTGATATGAGGTTTTTTAGTGTGTGTCACTAGAGTAGGTTCAATCTACAGGGTATGGTACCCACTTACTATTAGGTAGACCGTATTTTTGTGGTGCGAAACTATCGGGAATTCGACTAACTGACATTTAAGACAACGTCTCTTTCCCGGGTCCAAAGTTAAGCTTCTGATGAGTACGAGTACGAATTTACAGATAACAACTTTTTTTGTAAACACAGAATATATTTTAAGAATAAACCAACATAGAACAAATATCTCTATCTTGCACGGATATCGAACCTACAATTTTGTAATTACATCTATCTATATATGTCACGGGGTCTAATAAACTTTTTACTTGCTTTGTAATTAATTCATTATTATCATATTTGTCAATATCAATTCACGTCTTAAAGGAATCATTAAACATTTTATTCACTGTAGCTTACATTACTCAAACAATTCACATCATCCATGAAAATCAGGTCAGGTACACACATTCTTACGAATATAATGAGAAAATCCTGAAGGGTAAGTAAGAAACTCTCATACACTTGTCTTAAATATAAACCAGTTGTCACAGAAATCTTGTTATTTTTCATATAAAGTAATATCAAACATAAATTAACTGGAAGCTAGAACTTGTTGAAGAAATTTAAATTGGATTTTTAAAAAGAAAATGAAACAAGAAGCCAGAGACTTGTGGAGTAAAATGTCTTGGAGTTATTAGAATTTAGATTAGATTACGTGACGACTGGTTATGAAAAAGGTTATGCCTAGAGCATAATCTCAGGGTTAGTTGTTCAAATCAAGTATATTAGATTACTTAGTTGTTAACATTTTGAAACTTGAAAGTTGGGAGTGCCCGGGGACTCTAAAATCTTGGACGAGCCGGTTAAATTCCTGCAAATTAAGTATTGATTATTTTACTAGCGATCTAATAGACCGCTTAATTTTTAACTCCACTAAACATAATGACTCCATCTGAAATTATGTGGGGTATAATTCGGACGTGTACCTATAAGGACGGCTAATGCAATTTTTATAATACTAACCGCCTTCACATTGCCAGCCCATAAGACTTTTCACGCTTCTCTTGTAGGAAACATTTGAGCATAGACAGAATTCCATATATTCATAGTGTGGTAAAGAAATAAGTTGCCAAATCAATGCTTAAGACTGTTTACACTTGGCTGTCTATAAACACTATACCAAGTAATATAAAAAAAATTACAATATTGTATATAACTTTTACGAAATAGTATTAAAGTAAGCATTTATTGCAATAAACTTCTCAGTACTACAATACATTAAACAATTGAAACACGTTTTGGAACTAGAAGTTATACAATTTATATCGAATCAAAGTGAAATTGCTCAATTTACTCGATAGCAGCACTTTCACGATCTGATCAAGTCTATATTGATGTTGGATTTATGTCAGCTGACAATATTGACTAGTAAATAAAAAAGATACCTACAATTTTTAGCCTTTAAGTGCTCAACCTCATTAAAAAGGTTTGGTATTAGGCCTAATGTAACACACATCAAACGAGTAGCATTTTTAACAAGATAAATAAATATGCAGAATTCGGCTGGCCTCGTGGTCTAGTGGTTCATATAACGGACTACCGATCACGAGATCTCGGGTTCGATTCCCGGTCAGGACAATCATTTGTGTGATGTTTTTAATAGTCATACAAATGTATGTACTGCGTCTGGGTGTTTACTATGTATTATAAGTATGTATTTACAAAAAAAAAAGTAGTATATGTATTATAGCCGTATTCCGGTAACAATAACACAAGCATATAAGCTTAGCTTGGGACCAGAGGACGTTGTGTGAAATGTCCATGAATATTCATTATTATTATAATTAAGAAAAAATAACACACTTTCATATTAGCCGATCCTAAAAACAAACCACTGTCTATACTAATATTATAAAATAAATATTAAAAAAATATATATATATTCATGGACATTTTACACAACGTTCTCTGTTCCCAAGCTAAGCTTATATGCTTGTGTTATGGGTACCAGAATACGGATATAATACATAAACTACTTTTCTTTCATAAATACATACATATAATAGATAGTAAACACCCAGGCGCAGTACAAACATTTGTATGGCAATTAAAAACATCACACAAATTATTGTCCTGACCGGGAATCGAACCCGAGACCTCGTTGTCGGCAGTCCGTTGTATGAACCACTAGACCACGAGGCCCGTCAAATTATAAAGCTAAACAGTTTGTTTACTTCTAGTTACTTCAGTGTTGGATAGTAAATTTATCGAGGAAGGCTCCAAGCTATGAAACATTACGCTGCGACCAATATGAGCGAAGCATCAGTGAAAAATGTTGCAACAACAGGGAACATTTTCTAAATTCCACTCGTACGAAGTCGCGGGCAACGGTTAGTTTTCTTTATAAAGGGGCGAAAATCACATTCAAAGATTTTGTTATATACAGAATAATAGATACGAACCAAGTTAAGTAATAATGGATAGGTACGAAAGAATAAAAGTGGGATGGAAACTGATTTTTCACCTTGAACAACTGTCAACGTTGGCTTTACGCTTAGCCTCTAGTTCTACAATAAATAAATAAATATTCACAGACATTTACTACGTCCTCTGCTCCCAAGCTAAGCTTATTATGCTTGTGTTATGGGTACCAGAATACGGATAAAATATATAAACTACTTTTCTTTTGTAAATACATATTTATAATACATAGAAACACCCAGACGCAGGATAAACATTTGTATGACATTTATAAACATCACACAAATGACTATCCGAGGCGGGAATCGAACCCGCGACCTCGTAATCGGCAGTTCACAATATAAACCACTACACCACGATGCCCGTCAAATGTAGAGGCTAAGCGCAAATTTGTTTGCTGTAGAGTCTACAAGAAACATACTGGTACAATATTGCTGTAATCTGTGCAAACTCTTAGAAATGTATAAGCACGAGAACGGTAGTTCACAATATCGGCTTCCAACAATATCTACGAATTTCATTTGCTTTTAAACCCTTGTCACTTATAAATATTTCAATTCATTATATTGTTTACCCCTCCCATCACATTTTACGTTTATTTGCTTTGTTTATTTAAATTCTGTGTTCCTCTATAAAACCAATTAAGTCTTTGCTCTTACATAATTATTAAGGCTAAAGAAAGGACGCTTTTAATGAAAGAGAAATTTAATATCACAGTTTTAGTAAATATTTCAGTTTTGAGATTGACCTCATTTACATAGCGACAGTTGAAGTCACGCTCAATAAACAATCATAGACAAAATTAAATTATTTATAATGAATTTGGAGACTTATATTCTTTCGCCATCTATCGAGGCGTATAGTAAACTTCTAGCTACAAAAACCTAGAATTGTTTGGTTTCTAAATATCACGCGTACGAAGTCGCAAATGTATGTATGTCTGTATGTCGTTGTATGGACGGATGCTGTGAAACCCAGCTAAGGATATTGTACACAGATATCTGTGCACGCTTGGTCAACGCAGCACAGAAGCCCATAATCCCTCCTAAGGTGAAGGAGGCCCGTGCCCAACAGTGGGACGTTAATGGACTAGGGAGAGAGAAAGAGATAGAGAGAGTGTGTAAGATTTTGAGACTTAGCTACTAAGCTATAAAGTGAATGGTAGCGGCATATAGATACAGATTTTCGTCGCTGTGTCTGGCAGTAATTTTACTAACAGTACTAGATTTATAGACTTTAAATGGATAAACTAAGGAATGAAATATATTAGAGGAAGTCTGAAAGTGATGCCAGTGATTGAAAAATTAAAGAATAGTAAATGTGGAAGGAAAAGATTCTATTTGAAGACCTAAGAAAAGATGGACGGACTGTGTAAACAAAGATATGAAAGAAAGAGTTAACACAGATATGACGGCTGATAGAAGACTATGAAAGAAAAAGACGTGTGGCGCCGACCCCAAATAATGGGATAAGGGCAGGAGGATGATGAAGCATAACATAGAAATCCCAATTCTTCGGGCCTTGACCTTCATTGTCCTTTTATTAAAGAAATGGGTGACTGTATCATAGAATATATAAAGTGACTATACAGTGACCTCGTTAGTCACAACTCGTTAACTCCTCAAAGCTATAGAGCATTAAGTAACAACTCTATTCACAAGGACAGTAAATAAATCATTTGTACGTGATATTATAATGTTACAGTTATTTCGTTACATAACTCCCTATTACAGCTGTAATATTTTTTCCATTTCTTCCTAGGAGCTCCTAGGAAGAAATGGAAATATTACAGCTGTAAAATGGAGTGATGACAGTTGTACATAAACCTACACACCACTAATTTCATCACCCCTTGATATTGTTTTTAAGTATTGAATTTTGAAAATACGATCTTTAAGTATTGAATTTTGAAAAAATAAAACTATTATTTCAATTATTTTATTGTAATAATTTAGCTCCAAAACTAAATACGTTGACACACTTATGTTTAAACGTTTAAAAATTTTGAATATTTTATTAATATCCGGTCCGTTATAATAATATGTGTGCAAAAACTAATAGATCTACTACTGCAAGTCGGTGAAATATACTTTCAAAGGTACATTTCTACATCGAATAATACATTGATAGATACGTATCAAGCTAATAGAGGCATGTTAGGGGGCGTCCATTAATTACTTGAGGTGTTCTAGTGGGAGGGGGTCAAGCGAAATCTTTCCAAATCTCACTTAGGGGCGAGGGAGAGTCTTAGCAAATTTAACGCATTTTTTTCTAGCAGAAATTTTTGTTTAATATTTATTATTTACTTTTATGATTGTGATTTTAAATTACGGTTATATTGACAAATATACTAGTCTTTGCTAGTCTTAAATAAAAATAATAGAGTAAGTTGTGTTTTTGTTTTTTTTTCTCAATAATCCAACATGTTTACAGCCAAAACATAAATTTTGAAAAATCTCTCGTGAGATTAATTAGAGAAAAATCTTACGAAATCTTACCAAAATTCTCCATTATGCCTCACGTAATTAATGGACGCCCCCTTAAAGTATTAATAATAAAAACGCACACATTTACACATTATCTAGGGTCGCAGTCGCGGATCACTAGGAACCGAATGCTACCACAGGAGAATTAATCCTTTGGTTGATTTTAAAACAAAGTCCACGATTTATTTACGTGATTGTAATAAAGTGAGCATTTAAATTTCCACAGTGAATCGTGAGTTACGTTAATTAGTTTATTTACGGCTCGGTAATTAAAGGTTGCTTCTGTAACAAACTTTCTGTCTAGTTTGACGAGGGTTTTTAGATTAGCTATAAGTATATAACGGGTACAAAACTAATGTTTTAGAATAAGAATGTTAATGAGAACTTTATTTATTTACTAGCTGACCCGGCAAACGTTGTTTTGCCATACTAAAAAAAAAAGGTTTGAAAAATAGATGTTGGCCGATTCTCAGACCTACTGAATATGAATATAAAATTTCATAAAAATCGGTCAAGACGTTTCGGAGGCGTACGGTAACTAACACTGTGACACGTGAATTTTATATATAAGATTTATTTACATACTTCATACAAAGAATTGTACAGGCGGACTTAATGCCTTAGGCATTTTCTTCCAGTCAACCATAGGGTGATGCAGAAGTAACTAAGGTAGGTGTGTAACAATAGGGGATTTAAGATTTAAAAAGAAATGTTAATAGTTAAACACTAGAAAGAAAATATAATACATACTTAAACATTTAATAATAGTAAACTCACAACCATAATTATATACGAATAAATGCATACATACATGAATACATGACAGAGAGCAAATTAAGGAAATTAGCCTCGTTGTAGCTATACTGCAGCTACTTCTGTACGTGTGAAATGTTGGCGTACCTTGCGTTTGAAGGTAAGAAGACTAGTGCACATCCTGCTTTCTAAGGGCAGCGCGTTCCAAAGATTGATAGACCGAACGAAGAAGGAGGAGTGAACAAGACTAGAGCTATGAGACGGATAGGAAAGTAGTAAATTAGAGGACGAGCGAAGGTCTCTAGAATGAGAGGCACAGAGAAGTTCAAAGTGCGAAGTAAGGTATGATGGAGCGTTGGGGTTCTTAATAATATTAAATAGAGTGGTTAGAGCGCGAGTATCGCGTCGTTGGCGTATGGGCAACCAAGCTAACTTATCCCTACGTCTGTAACAAACTTCATGATGTTAATGTTCATGGTGGGCGCGCTCATCCTGAAAAAACACTTGTGTCATATTTGCTAACGCGCCTAAAGTATCTACCCAACACTTCATAAATTTATAAACTTACTAGCTGACCCTGCAAACGTTGTTTTGCCATACAAATGTTAGGGGTGGACGACCCTTAAGGGCCTACATCAATATTATCGTATAACATCAGCCAGTAGGCACAGAAAATGAAGAATTAGGGATACTTTTCCCATTTACTCAAAATCTACTAAATATATTTTAATTCTGATTTACGTGTTTCTATATATAATAGTTACTTATGTTTTAAAGCTATTTCATTAGTTAATACGCGATAATAGACCGACAAATGAAAAAACAAAAAAATTAGAGAGGTTGTTTCGCTAAGATTTTCTATCGAGAAAACTTTTTTCAATCGCGTTTCTGAGTTTATGCGATCCTAGATCATATATTGAAAAAACATATACTTAAAAATTAGAGCTCTAGCCATTCAATCTAAAGAAACAATGAAAACTTCGTACATAGAAAAATGCACGAAGCTATTTTGGTATCCTCTTAATAAATAAATATTCGAACAATATTAATTAATATTTCCACTACACAATTGTACTCGTAAATTAATATCCCAGTCGTCTGAATTTGACTTTTATTTAAGTCCTTTCCAGTTAATATTTCGATTCCTTTTATTGTTCCTTCAATCATATTTTATTTGAATAAGTTTATGTACCTACCATTTGCTTTATTAAAACGTGCGTTCTTCGAAAACCAATTAAGACCTTTATAATATTACCAAGACTGGGACTTTAATAATTTATTCCATGAAATTGAAATTTAATATTAAGATTTCGATATGTGTTTTAATTGAGGTATTGGTATACTTTTTAAGATGCTATAAAAGCTAAACTTGGTCTTATTCATAATAGGAGGTTTAAAAGTTCGCTAAAATTTTCAAAAATTGTTATTCATAATAGTCTTTTTACGATAAAATGTGTATTATCTTTTCGATAAAGTTATTGTTTAAACCTCCGAAAAGTCATTATGAATAAGACCATAGTTTTATTGATTTGTGAAATGTATTATTTTACAAATTAATAAAATACTGTACTTTGCACACTTTTTTATAACGAATCTCAGGTACAGCAATAGAAGAATAACTGCAGTTCATAAGGATAATACTGTTAATAAAAGGGTTATTAGATACTTATAACAAGCAATATTGATCTGTTAGTTTTGTAATTGAAGTTTCTAAACACACAGTCATACCAGATGTATAGTCTATGGCAGGCAGAGGCGTGCGCTCCCTGTAGGCAGAAAAGAAGTGCTTTACTTGCCATTCACAGATATTTTAATAAAACGTTCGTATGTTTTAGATGACTTTATTCATTTATTTACTATTAATTAAACAAAATATTATAACTTAAAAACGCCTAATAATTCATAAATAGCACCAATATGTGCTTGCAAATTGGTGCTTATGTTTGCCAGGCGTTTGGCGAAGGAATAATATTGCTTTCTCTGTCATATGTCTAATCAAGTCAGGCGGTCGCCGCCCGCATGAGATGAATTCATATGTGTGTAGAAATTTTGGTGTCTTAAATGCTTTGGCGATCGGATGTTTCTTCGAGTATTCGGCAATGTTCGTTCGTTGCCTATAATCCGAATAAAAAATAATTGTCGGAAGTCTAATAAATCACGTATGCACACTATGCATTTTTGTTTAGTAAGGTTTTATCTATTTAAATAGCAGAAATATTTTGGTTCGACGGAGGCCATTTTATTTTTTCATGTGATTCATTGAACTGTTTAATATTGAGTTTCTATATTTTTTAATAATTGTATGGATTTTCGTTTGTTGATTTTAAAATGTTATTTGATTGTGAGGAGTGTCTTCAAAATGTGTGTTTGTTAAAAATTAAAAATAACAAGTTCTCACAATTGTCATTCAGTGAAAAGATTCAAATTGTGTCTAAAGGTAGGTGTGTACCCGAGTTACGACAACTAAGCCAGCAAAAAGGTAATGTAACTCGAAAATTTCATGTTAAAAGTTATGATACGTATGTACATACGTACATGTACGTATGTATGTACGTACGTAGTTATTGTTTAGTAATTCTAGTACAGTGTGGACTGATTCGGGATATTCAGATTTAAATTTATTCTGTTGGCATGGTTTCCGACTTAGAGATCCGTCGCGTGGCTATGCTAAAAATCTATAAAAGAAAAAGTTTTTGTGACTGAGTACTGCGCCACATACCCAGTGTCATATTCCTGTGCATGCCACTGATGGCAGGAGTGGCCAACAAGTCAATCGTGATCGACCGGACGATCGCGCGACCAATTTTGGTTGATCACTTGCAAGTTCCATGAGGGGACGCATTCAATGCCAATTGTTTCTAGTACTTGATACAGGAATGAACAGTTATTCATGGTGTTTTAATTCCTCTGGACAAAGTTTTTAACCCATTAAGTAAATATTCATGTATGTTGCTGGAACTCGCAAGAGTGCACTTCTTACCTAAGAAATAGGACAATCGCGACCCAATTTTGAAATAAAAAGTAGATCTTATGTGCACAAAAGTTGGCCTCACCTGGTCTATAGCTTCTACTCTAGATTCTTTTATTGTACAAAATAATATTAAACTGTAATATAAGATGTATATATACTATTCTAATTTCATTATTAGCGTGTAAGATATTATTGTCAATAATATTAAGTAAAAATAAAAAAAAAAAAGCTTGTATGTGATTTTAGATTTATAAATATAAAAATATAATGTACTCTCCTGATCTTCTCCGTAATCCAAATTTTCGTTTCATATTTTTGTTTAATTCCTTTCCCAAATTTTGGATGTGGCCAAGGTTTCTAACCGGTGCCAAAAGAAAAGAAAAAAAAAGTCTATGGCTACATCACTTACTCTGCTTGAAGCCACTTACATATCTATGTGTAAATGTATCTATTTAAATAAAAATGAAAATTCAAAATTCATATTATAAAGATCTATGTTTAGGTTTTTAATTTTAAGGTTTTTAATCTATATTTAGAATTTGGACGAGCATAGTGGTTGAGTGGTGCATGCAAAGGACTGCCGATCAAGAGGTCGCGGGTTCAACTCCCGCTCGGGGCGATCATTTGTGTCATTTTTCTAATTGTCAAATACATGTTTGTACTGCGTCTGGGTGTTTCTATGTATTATGAGTATGTATTTACAAAAGAAAAGTAGTATATGTATTCTATCCGTATTCTGGTACCCATAACACAAGCACAAGCTTAGGTTGGGACCAAAAGACGTTGTGTGAAATGTCCATGAATATTTATTTATTTATTTATAATAGTTAGTCACAAAAATATTACATTATAATAATTTATCCTCCTAATATTATACCTAAATGTGAAAGTTTGTGACTATGGATGTTTGGATGTTTGTTACTCTTCCACGCAAAAACTACTGAATGGATTTTAATGAAACTGTACAATAATGTAGCGTATACACCAGAATAACACATAGGCTACTTTTTTCCCGAAATAATGCAAGGTTCTCATAGGATAAGAAGTGTCCTAAAAGCACCCTTTACTGTTTGATGTTTTTTTTCCTTTTTGCCGCGAGTAACACCGCAGGGCACAGCTAGTCCGACATAGAGCCGAACATTCTTGTAAAATGACTTTTGTCTTATGTCACACGAAATTCCTTTCAAAAGCTTTTGTCATTTCAAACAAAGGTTTTTAAGATCGGAATTGGACTGCAAATTACTTTCAAGTCTTCATAATTGAATGTTGAAATCAGTGGATAATGAAAGCTAATGAATGAATTATGGTGGAAAAAGCGATTAACGCAAGCGGGACTTGACCCACGACCTCGGAATACCGTTCCGAAGCTCTTTCCGACGGAGCTTATTGCGGTCGTGCTTGTAGCATTTAAATTTACCACCACAATCGTCTCTCGATTGAGTTTATGACCTTGTCCAGAAAGGGCGAATTCGCCGCGAATCGTATCGCGCGAATTCAATACGCGCGTGTCGAGGTACTAGATATCAATACATCGCGTCCACAAGCATCGCGCGAATTCAAAATACGCGCGTAAATCGCGTGCACTACGCCAGACTCTCATTCGATTCAGCCAGATCGAGCCAGGATTTGCTTATGCATCCTGGCCCTAATTTAATCAATAAAAAATAAATATTCTGCGAATATTTTTTTTACACTCTTTAGAAAACTAATTTTACTTGAGATTCAGTTTTGATGTGTTTTTCTAACCGATTTGAATTCGATGAATAAATTTGAATATAATATTTGTTGGTGGAAACCCTTTTTGAGGCTTCAATATCAGTTTTTAATTTCAAACTTAAATATACCCTTTGAGATATTTTGTATATAGATTATTTAAAAGAAGATAAATGCAAATTTGCTATTTTCGAGGGTAGACAGTAAGTCTTTTGATGTTATTTTTGGTTTTATAATCTAAATGATGTGTAGACGCCGCAAATGCTGATTGTCAAATGAAACCTTAATTAAAGGCTTTTGTAAAAATAAGGTTTTAAAATAGAAAATCATAGCCTCTTTTCAGCTTTTCGGTATTAATTTTATTTTTTAATTAAAAGTTATAAATAAATGAATAATGGTACCAATTCTACGTGCACGACTAAACTTAACTTAACCAAAAAAATGAAAACAACTATGGCGTGTTTTGATTAATTGGCTATTTCGTTGTGCACATTTTTATTAATTAAAATCGTTACTCTATTATTTACAGATTTACTAATAAAAATGTTCTTTTAACATTGCCGAATTGTGTTATTGACACTATCATTATTTGTTTTTTAGTTAAGATTAGTTGTGCACGTAGAATTGGTACCATTGTGTTTTTCATTCACTATATCTAAGTAAATAACTTATTCTGTTTGTTAATATTTGTTGTTAAAGGCAACATATTATTAATGACTATGGTACAGTCTGATATAAATGTGGAAGGAAAAAAGTCTAGAGGAAGACCTAAGAAAAGATGGATGGACTGTGTGAAAGAGGACATGAAAGAAAGAGGATTTGACACAGACATGACGGCTAATAGAAGACTGTGGAAGAAAAAGACATGTTGCGCCGACCCCAAATAATGGGATAAGGGCAGGAGGTCATCCTCCAGGTCAGGATGATGATGATATGGTACAGTCTGATGAGTGACGATGGGCGGACAGCTAAGTCTTAGTAAAAAGGTTCTATGTAACGGTTAACCCTAAAAATGGAACATTAGGATACGGATCCTACCAATATTCTTAACATGAAAATTTGTAAGAATGTATGGATGTCGGGATGGATGGGTATATGGAAGTTGGTTGCTCTTTCACCGCTGCGTGGATTTTAATCCTTATCCTTACTTCCTTACTAATTTATAAGTGCGAAATCCGGATGATGACACAGAAATAATTTTGACAAGCATAAGTGTTAATGTATGGAACGAAACGATAGCGCGATTCAAAAGACGTACAGCGCCATCTATTGAGCAAAAGAGTAAACTTATGTTTGTTATGGATTGTTTTCTAAATTTCACGCGTATGAAGTCGCGGGCAACAGCTAGTGAAACTATATAATAGTATTCGGTGTGATGACAGATTAAGAAAACAAGTGTCACCACCCCTTTTTCTTCCTAGGGTGCTGTAAGAGCCAGCTAAAGGATATTGTACACCGTTAACATCCTGATAGACGTGAAACTCGAAAACCCTGTACTAACACGCCTAGTCAGCGTGGCGCAGTAGACCATAATTCCTCCCAAAGTGTGTGAGTGGGTGTTTCTATGTATTTTATGTATGTATTTACAAAAAAAAAGTAGTATATGTATTCTATCCGTATTCTGGTATCCATAACACAAGCATATAAGCTTAGCTTGGGACCAGGGGACGTTGTGTGAAATGTCCATGAATATTTATTTATTTATTAAAAAAAAAAAAAATAAGTGGAGGAGGACCGTTTCCAGCAGTGAAACTTTAATGGGCTGAAGAGAGAAAGAGATACAATAGTATAGGTTACAGACCAGAATAACACACAGGCAATCGGTAAAAGCTAAACAGCAGGGCAGTAACTATTAAACCATAATTCAAAGGACATCTGACAAATGAAACTTGTTTGAAATACACACTTATATAGCTTTGTAAGATTTAATGCCCACATTAATAACGTAGCTAAGCTGAGAGCTGAAAAACAAGAGTTCTAGTAATGTCCTGTTTAAAATTAATTGCTATTCGCTTAAGCATTTCAAATACAACATGACAAATTGGTCACCAGTGGCTTGTAAGCCCTACTTTGACAAGATTTGTGGTTGTAAATATTACTACGGTTTTATTAGAGCTTCTCCCTTATTTATAGTTTAATCACATCCATTAAGATTATTTATAGCTTAGAAAAAATATACAAAGAGCTTATAAAGTACTCAAAGGTTGTGGAATATAGATGTAATATTCTGTAGTAAAGAATTCATTAAAAATGCCATGGGGTAATGACTGTAAAGTTACCGAAATATGGGGTAAAAGAGTACAAAAAAAGTGAAAAACAGGTCAAGTACAAGTTAAACTCACACCCGGTACCATTATAATTTTAATGTCTTCATCATATTGGTGACCCCAAAATCGGGATGAGGACAGGAGAGCGATAATGATGAATATTTGATAGTAGAGCATCAACTGAAATACAAAACCTGTGAAATTTTTTGCTCTCTAGCTATCACCGTTTCATAGACATATCCTGGATGTTGAACTCTTAATAATAGGATTCTGTTTTAGCTTTTGGTAAGCAACCCTAAAAAAAAAATTACTAAAAGAAAACGGTGATGTGGAATTTGCTGCATCAGTATACAATAGATATTATTCTTGGAATACTTTCGTTTCGTTAACTCTTTTCTTTTCAGACGAGTTACACGTGGCACGCCGCTAAATAGCGTGAACGAACCACGTGTAACTCTGACACGTGACGAGGGTACTAGCTCTAGATAGAGGTTGTTGCTCCAGAATATATTGAAGAATATGTATATATTCTTATTATTATACCAAAAAATGAGCTCTATGATATATCAGTGGTGAAAACAAACTAGATATCGGTATTGTAGTGTTTGTGAATTAGTATAACCATACAAGCTTAAGAGGCATTAACCCGAGACATGCAATACTAGCCGTATTGCATATCTCGCGTCAATGCATCTTCATAGGCAATATATATATTATCATGGCATATCTTCAAGCCATGATCACTATGATCAATCGCCCTCGAGCGTTATGTCGGGATAGTCGTTGAAAAGGAGCATGGAGTGTGAGCGGTTGACGAGCCAGAATCCAGGGCTTTTTCATAATATGGGCAATCTGCAGGTATACTAACGAAGACCTACTACGTAGGGAAACACATCCCTACTAATATTATGAATGCGAAAGTAACTCTGTCTGTCTGTCTGTTACGCTTTTCCGCTTATACCTCTCAACCGATTGTGTTATTTGAATTGTACAGTGATGAATAAAACAATACAAATGTTACCTCCTACCGCTATGTCCGTATTCTCTACTGGGTACATTCGGTATATGCCCAGAGATACAAGTTAATTGGGAGCCTCCTAGTCCCTATTCATTGAAGAAATAATAATTGATAGTCTACTCATAGGTGGCCCATTATCCTAAATTACCATCATAAAGGTGAAACTCAGCCCTGCCCACAAAAACATGGGGATGAAACGGGGTTCTTATTCTTATAAAGAAGAAAACATAACTTGCAACTATATCTCGTAGTCCGTTGATTACAAAACGGAAGCAAACACTTTACGCAATACTTATTACGAATAATATATTACCTACTTGACAGTCAAGTCACGATTTAATGTCCACATTTATTACGTAAGTAGCTATCTGAAAGCTGGGGCTGAATAACAAGAGTTGTAATAATACTGTGTTCAAATGAATAGCCACTAAGCGTTGTACATTGGAGATAATACACATGAGAAATTGTTCTGTAATAAACTTTTTTGACATGATTTGTGTTCAGAAATATTTATTATGACTTTATTAAACTCATTTTTATGGCTTAGATAAACCTAACTTAACAGTTATTATTTTAACTATTATGTGGCTTGCTGTTAAAGGCATTGAGGCCAATTCTGTCGTGTCAAAAACTTAACCTAATTTAACTATAATGAAAACAACTATTAGAAATTTACCGGCTAACACTCACTGTTTTCGCGCGCACTCGTCCTGAAGATGAGCATCGGATATGCTCGAAACCTGGGTCGACATCTTCGATACCAAAACAGTGAGTGTTAGCCGGTAATATCATATTTCTAATATGACTCAAACTCACGAAAATTTCAATACGAAGAAAACAACTATGGTTTATTTTGATTGATTAAATCACAGTTTTTTTAATAAGAAAATTCAATTAATATGGTCTGATTGACGTTATTCATACTATTATATTTAATATTTTTTTTTGTGTATTTGTGCTCGTAGAACTAGTACAATTGAAACTATAAACTTCAAAAACATAGTTTATCACGTAACATACCCTTTTGTTAAAAGCATGTTCTTGTAATTCTTTTAAGACATACATTAAATCTTTCATGTTGTATTATTTACATACAAAAGCTTTATGTATTATGGAGCTTAATTCTAATGTATCCAACCACCATAAAGTGGATTAAGTACTTATTTTCGCGAGTTAAATCTTTTGTTTTCCATGGTGTCACCTCAGTACCTCAGTTCTCCGTAAGCGTGCTTTAAAAAAAGAGCGTTCCGATCGGTGCTATAAGAGTAGGTATAAATTATAATTAAAGTATTAAATAAGTGGGCAGTGTCTACTGAAAATTCAACTGAAAACATCTGCACGGTATGGTTATAGTAAATTTAATACCCTACTATCGCGGAGGAGGTTCGTGCCCAGTAAGGCAAACAAAAAAATAGTTCCTATGAAGTTTTTACGATAGGTACGTTTCGGAAATATACCATTTTCAGGATGTTTTCCGTGTGATAAACACATGGAGTTGGCAGTCACTTTTCTAATAGCAGCGTATAATAATTAAGCTATTTATACAAATTGTTTTTTCTGTTTCACTCTGTTTTGATATGAAACTAACAAACAACTTATTAAGTAATGTTGAGACAATATTATTATGTAAAATGATCATCTTGACTAAGAACGTGTTAACTTGTAATATCCGTCCCTTTGTAAACCAAGTAACTGACACCTCATTAAGTATATACCATGTAATAGTAAACATAATGGTTTACTTAAGTATGTGGTAAATTTTGCTAGATGGTATTCAGTACTTAATTCTGCTCTGAAACTTCATTTCCTCTTCTTCCTAGCGCATTAGCAGTTGGGTACGAGTATCGTCTCCTTCGAAAGGGTTTTTGTTCTACTAAGCTATGCTGACCAGTATTGCCATAGGCATTAGTTTAGAGATTTACATCTCTCACAAATGATGTTTTTGCCTAAATGATCACTTGACTGGCCTTTACGATACCCTTAAGAGGGAACAGGGTTGTAAACATAACTACTCAAACTGTGAAGTGTTTAAATGACAAAAGATAACTAAGTAATAATGATTTCGATTACACCCCACTTCTCAGGTGAAGTATGATCATTTGCTCATAGAATTGTGAATATTACGATATAGGTATGTACCTACTTACGTATTCTAAGCACCTTGCATTTGCCTTTATGCCTAGCTATAAAAAAATATTTTTCAACCTGTCAAATGCTAATCTTTCTGCTATTACTCCAACGATTCAGTAGACAGTATCAATAATGTATTATACACATAGTTAACATACATAACATTATATTAGTGTATTGTTCAGTATAATGTATACATCAGTTATTATATTAGGTATATTGCTTGGCAACTGAACGCAAATTGGCCTGTCTTGGTTGACAAGCCACTCTGTATACATCACTCGGTAATCTAAGCTACGAGATATCTATAATTAAGCTATATCATTTGACCTTCTCCTATATGTCCACAGAAACTAATTGAATAGGAACTCAACATCGTATATCTGTAGTTATAAACATCTGTAGTACCTATATGTATGCCCTTACGTGAGCTTAAATCTTTAAAACTACGCAACGGATTTTGGCGCGATTTTTTTACTAAGTGTTTTAAGAGGATGATTATTTTTGAATAATATGTAAGCTTTGGTGAATATTGCAGAAGGAGGGTCAATAACTATAAATGCGGGTGAAATCGCAGACATTTGCTAGTACTAATTCTAGTGTATTATACTAATTTTTAATATTAATATAGGGTTCAAATCGAATACGTTATAACTAAACTAGAATGCCACTTTATGTTTCAAAGACGTTTTAGCCACCGCTTACTTTGTGAGAATAACACTTAAAACAAAAGCGAGCGAATTATAAATCCGTGTAAAAAATGTATCTATAATAAATAAAGTAAAATAAAACATACATACGTAGTTAAATAGTATTATTGTGTAGTATTTTTAATAATTTTAAGTTGTGATTTTAATAGTACAACATTCAGTCACGGGTATGGTTACCTTATTAACGAAGGATTAATAAAGAAATAGTTTTTTAATTATTTCTTCTAAATCCAGTATAGCAACAATATTCAACTCATTTTCTGTAAGTTAAGAAACAGATCCTAACTACTACATACGCTACAATACTTATAAAACATTACACAATTAGATTTAATTCAGTTATTGGAAGTCACGTGAATTTGAAACTAAAGCTACCGTGACGTTCACGTGATTTAGTTTGTGGATTAACTCTCCGTAATGGATTAGATCCATAATCAAAACTGAGTTGAGGAAGATGTGTAAAAGTTATGTGTTTTTAGTGAAATACATTAGAGAGAAAGAAAGAAACGATTTTAAGCTATTGCATAGCTTCTATCGCGGGCCTTGAGCGTGGAGACTGAATCCAGAAATTCCGTAACGAAAATAATGTAATGAAAAAAACCTTACATTATCGACGCTACTGCGCATGCGTAATCCCCTCTTCGCTCCGCAATTTATTTCATCCTGTTGATACCAAGGGTAAGCGCCTTCCTCAAATTAAACAGCATCTTAAAATAAGGATTTTGAATCGACAACATAATATAACAAAAACATATATAAAAAACATATATAAAAAAACTTATTTTCTAATTTCACCTTTCAGTGATAAAGTTGCACCTGCCCCATATATTATCTCTGCTCCACTGATGGTTGGCTGGTAGAGAATGCCATTGGCATTAAGTCCGCCATTGTACATTTTGTTAGTGCAAAAAGTTTTAAATAAAAAATAAATAAAATATATCCTAAATGTTCAGATAACAGCGTATTTTAGATTTTAATAATGTAAAATGATGTTTATTTTATTTTATTGACAATCGCTATTTTATCATAATTACCATAAACAATGGACAGATGTAAGTATCAGTAAATAAGCATTATTAATCTTTTTAGTCTATATTTAGATTCTTGCATAAATAAAATAAATAAATAATTATAATTGCATAAGTTGATAAAAAATGCTCTGCAATAGCTTTACTGCGGCAGTCCCCGAGTGCCACACGTCTTTTTATTACTATCGAAAAAGAAATTCCTATCCCGTACTTTTACATCGGAATATTTCACCATTATACCTGCTTTTCAGAGTTCAGTATTTAAAGTGTACAAAGAGATCCTGTTATGAAAACTCCACTGTCCATCCCAGGCTGTATCCCACAAACTGGGATAGCTTAAGAGGGCACTATAGCAAATTATGCTCCATACAAAAATATGGGTTTCGTACTTCCCTTTTTTCTTCGCGAAAGTTAAACCGCTTAATTAACTTAAACTTAATGGTTTCTACGCTATATTATAGATGAAGAGTATATCTATACGTCTGTCACTTTCTTTTTTCAATACATAATAACTAAAAGAAATATGACCATCCGAAAAACCCGTTTTTTTCGATTTTCTTTAGGTAAAGTTGCAGCGTCTATCACACATATTTGGTAAGGTTTTACTAAAAAAGAAAGAGATACAAGCATATATGTACTCTTCATCTATAATATAACATAAAAACAATCAAAATCGGTTTAACTTTCGCGAAGAAAAAAGGGGACTACGAAACGTCTTTTTTTCAAAGAATTTGTAGGTAAAATCTGCTTCAGCTATATTTGTCCCTTTCAGCACGGTGCTCGGGAATAGGGATAGCAATACCTAAGGCAAATCCCTAAATTAGGAGTACAGTACCCTCTTAATAGTTCAGATTTTCACAGATGATATATTTCTACTGCCATTATAGCATCAAGTACTAATTACCTTTTGGTACGGGACCCTAAAAGCTTCCGTAGATGGAGAGGCGTTCCCAAGAGTAGGAAAATAACGGGCTAACCAAAATTCCTTTACGCCAAATAGCACTAAAATGTACCCATGCTTAGGAGCAGTGAATGACGAGAGAACTGTACAGGAAGAATTATTTATTGCTATTTTATTAATGCATCGTTTGTTGAGCCAGGAATACAGCAAAATATTTAAAAAAGTAATGAGCTTATTCTCTTTAAATTATTAAAGACTTTCTCATAATTTAAAATTCAATACAAGAATAATAATGCGACAGTAAGTCTTTGTTGGATGATTTTTTTAATGTTACATTATTCTTTTGTGACTTCGAGTGACAAGGCATTTGATGTCTGTTGGGTTTTGAATCAGAAAAATAAATTAGTCCATCTTTAAAAGTTTTTATTGTAATATGGGCGAGTCTGTTTATATTTATTTATGCATCGAAGGCAATAAAAGCCAATTTCAGTATTAAGTACGAGTACCTATAACATTATTATAAAGTTTAACATCTTATGGTGCATAACGTAAAAATTATGAGATTAAATTTTAACAATGCGCGCGCTGGTTATCTTAAAAAGCTCTCACCAGTGAAGTTAGTTTTGTTAAGTTATTTAACGTTACGTTATTATTGATTGTTACTTTGACCCCAAATAATGGGATAAGGGCAGGAGGACGATTAGGTTTTTAATAAATTTATTAAATCATAAAAATTAAATAAATTAAAATTTCACTTAATAAATTACTATTTACAATATAAAAAAATTTTGAATTAAGTAATTACTGAAAAAATATAATTAAACTTTTGTTTAACCGTTTTGAAGTTTGCATTATGCTTAACGCATAAGATAAAGAAAAGAAGTAAGACTTCTTACCAGCGCAGCGTGCGTGCACTAGCACGCTTGTTTTCAATCCAGCTGCTGCCACGACGTGTGGTGTTTAGAAAATTTTCCTCGTATTTGCTACATTTTTCACTGATGCTTAGGGCCTATAGGTCGCAGCGTGATGTTAGTAGTATGTTAATAAATATTATTAAATTAATATGTTAGTAAATTTTTTTATTTTATTTTATTTATATACACACCGGCACAATTAGCGGAACACACATTCTTTGGAATGAGATTCAAGCAGTGTGTAGAGAAATCTCATTGGACGTTTTGATACGATGTACAGAATCAGTGGTGACTCGTACTCAGAATTGTATTGATGCTGCAGGTCACCAATTTGAACAGTATTAACATTTATTATTTATGTTTCATTTACATTGGACTTTCAGCTTTCTATTTTCCTGAAATTTAACTTTGTAGAACGGTAAATAAATTTTCTATGGAAGTTCAAAGTGTGTATACATTTTTTTGAAGCACCCTGTATATTTTGAGACAGTTGACATGTTTGATATATTGGTTATTATATTTATTTTCTAACACATCCTAATTTTTTGTATCTATGTATTACGAGTATTAGTATTAAGTATATTACTTACTTATAGTAAGTTTCACTTGAGTTATGGGAAGGTTTACATTTTAGAATAGGTATTTTTTTACGGAAATTAATTACGATCTATTGAAAATCTTTAGAAGGCATTATTGGGGAGACAATAGGAAAATTATTTTAATTATTTTTGAAGTAACGTCAGGCCTATGAAAATGTTTAAAAAAGTCAACTTTTGATAGATGTTGGACCGAAAAAAAAACAATTAAATAGGCATAATAACCAAACCAGGCAAATTTTGAAAGAATTAAATAACTAAAAACATTCCAAAATAATGTTAAATATTAAATTACTGTTAGTAATACTAAATAACAGATTATACATATTGCTTTTGCAAATTGACCATTAGTGTTACTTTAAGTAGGGTTCGTAAGAAAAACCACAAAAACTTTATTTTGGGTAAAACTGTCGGAGTCCATCACAATGTCTAGTTTTTCTAAGATGAAGACAAATGGTCACACTTAAGGAGCGTCGGAAACAAAAACATAGGAATGTATTAGTGGTATATCAGAATTTATTATGTTAATAGTTATCTGTAGAATTTTGCCAAGTGGTGAAAGATCTGCTCTATTCTGTAAAAGTAGTTTAAGCTATTTTTACAAATAATTTGCGTACATATTTAGTAACAAAATAACCGACAGCAAATAAACTTAGTTAAAGTTTCTTTAGATCCCAATATGTATCTATATGTATTTTCATCAAATCTTATTTTTACTTTCTTTTTCGTTTGCTCTCGATTGTAAATTCCTTTAAGACAAGGTAAAAATAAACTTTCTTTCTTTTTCTTTCAATATGATTAGGTTTGATAATTTAACTACAAGTTTTTTTTACTGCTAAGTTATAAATACTTATGAAATAGGCATACGCTGTCATCGTATCCTATAGACGTCTGGTGCTCAAGTCTACTATTTTGGAACAATTGTCATACCGGCACGATACCGGCACGATACCGTTGCAATTGAAGTCAAATGTCCGTAGTCTGCTATATGCGTTCATAACGGTCGTTCAATGGTAATAGAATTGTCGGTCTCTTTTATCTATGAATTGTGTTTGAATGGTATGTATGTGTTGCCGTTTTAAAAAAATGCGTTAGTCGAAGTGATTTTCGAAAAACTACTAATAAATTTAAACATTTAATCATGCTAGACTTCGTTTAGATATATTTGTACATACTATTTGTTAGTATAAAAAGCAATGTGATGTTTAGGAGATCCGAAATTGCAATAAATTACAAAGAACAATTTCTAATATTTCTATCTATCTATTTTTTATTTATGGCAATCTGTCGACACAGGACAATTTCAAAATATTACTGTCAAATTGAAAATAGCAGACTACCGAAACATTTTAGTCATTGAATTGCAATTGTGAAGCAATTGTGTACGAGACTAGCAATTTATGTCACTTTGACAATTGTAAGTCAATGATGAAGTCGTTATGACAAGACATTAATAGTAGACTACCAAAAACTTTACAATTGTACCATAATGGTACCATTATGGTACAATTGTGACACCATTGAAATACCCGACTCAGGGCCCTGTAATACCAGAGGCATATATACCAACGCGTCACAACCCCTGCAGAAATCTTTCTCAAACTTTTCTAGAATATGTTTTTATTAAAAAGCTAAAAGCCAAACCTTTTTGCTAAGTTGGACTATGTAATAATCATTGTTAGAGATCACAGTGAGCACTTTAAAAGTCGATAACAGTTTTTATGTAATTATATTGAGGTGAGTGACAGGTAGAGTCTATCACGATCTATCATTTCAATTGGGAGGCTTTTAGTAGAGTTACAATAAAATATAATAGGTCCGCAATTTAAAGGGCAGAGTAAGTCCTTACTACTATAAATGTGAAAGTAACTCTATATCTCTATAAAGTAACTCTACACTTAAAAATTTGGTACTAAGATAGTGTAGTCTAAACAACAACACACACAACACAGACAACAGTGAAACACAGACTTCTTTTTATTTCAAGAAAAGATTATAGAAAATACTTTGCACCCACAATTAATTGTTCCTGATACCTAAGAGATTATAATGTAGTGACTTTAAGTTTAACACCTAAGAAGTCGCGAGAAGTAGCTCAGTTACATAAAGTACAAAGTTTAATATCTTTTGTTAGCATCAAACAAAAATGTACGTTGTATGTTAATTGAGTCAACAATTTGTTGGTATTGTGATAATTAAAAAGTATTTGAATAAGAGAAACGTAATTACTAAACGCAAAAATATTACATTTTCAATAATTGTATTTTATCAAAAGCCCAATATTCTATACTCGAATGAGTAATAAGGGTTTAAGCAATTAATTACGAAAAAATCGAGGATGAAAGGCTTTGGTACAAGGGATTTTTTACTAATTGAAAAGGCCCTTTGGATATAATAACAATTTCATGAAGATTAAATGTACACAAAAAATAAAGAGAAAAATAATAGACCGAGAAAACTTTGATATTTTTTAATTTAAAATATAATATTCGCTAGTGCCTTAAACAATAAGTACTCAAACCTTATTTCAATTATAAAACTTGAAACATAAATTATCACGGATGTGTACATGTCTAAGCAATAAGGTGAATAATATGAATGTTGATGATCGGAAAAGGAGAAGGCCAAAGAAAAGACGGATAGAGTGTGTAAGAGACGATTACGATAAAAAGGGGTTTTTGTAAATGTGACGGCTAATAGGAGAACTAGGAAGAAAAACGTGTACTGCGCTGACCCGTCGGCGCAGCATAATTTGTAATAGGGGCAGGAAGAACTTTTTTTAATTACATACTTACTTGAATATCTTCCTTTCATTCATTCTAAATAACAGTTACTAAGCTCGTCGGAATGTTGTTTGTTGAAAATTTTTTAATTGTAACTTTTGGTGTTCAATCAAAAACAATTAAATTTTTTTTAAGCTATTGCATAGCTTCTATCGCAGGCCTTGAGCGTGGAGACTGAATCCAGAAATTCCGTAACGAAAACAATGTATTGGAAAAACCTTACATTATCGACGCTACTGCGCATGCGTAATCCCCTCTTCGCTCCGCAATTTATATCATCCTGTTGATACCAAGGGTAAGCGCCTTCCTTAAATTAAACAGCGTATTAAAATTAGGATTTTGAATCTACAACATATATCCTAAATGTTCAGATAACAGCATATTTTAGAATTTAATAATGTAAAATAATGTTTATTTTATTTTATTGACATTTGATTGACAGTCGCTATTTTATCATAATTACCCTGTGGCTGGACAGTTCCATACAAACCATAGACACAAAAACCGACATAGAGTGATTATATAGTTATCTGTGGCGATTATAGCGCTAAGATAGCGGCATAACCGTAAAATCACAACGGAAAAATATTCATAAAATTTGTAACAGAAGGCGCAACATGACACTGACACGTTTTTATAGACAACCTGACAATACATTATTGCCAGACCATATAACCACCCGTGACCATGGTGACTGCAAAGTCTCTGAAACGTCGGGCTAAAATTAAAACAAAAATACGCGTCTAAATCCGTAAAAAGTAGTTTTATTTAGACCATATAATTTTTATTTTTATAAAAATAAACTACATGAAATAAGGTTGTATATATTCTCCTTACACCCTGGAAACTTTTGATTTGATTTGATTTTTGTAATTCTCTTTAAACCAATCGTTCCTGCGATTATCTCCGCCTCAGTTGATGACAAGGAAACTAATGTTTGTCGTTGGCTTCTCCAACTATTAGCTCCTTCCGTTTAGTTCTGTCTTGGAAGCCTTCATGTTTTTTAACACAGAAGTATCATATGTATGTTGTTTAACACTGAAGTATATTCATGTTGTTTAACACAGAAGTATATCTATGTTGTTTAACATATACTTATTTCTTCATTAACAGTATCGTTTAAGAATTCCGTTGTTACATCAAATTGACGACGCTAGTATTGTGCTCAGTCGAGACACAGGACTGAACGTCTTATCGTAGTCGACGCCTTATTGTTGTGAATAACCTTTAACAACTAACCCGGCTTTAAATTTCTCGATAAACTCATCTGGATTCGTTTTCAATATGTAAACCCATTTGCAAGGTAGTGCTTTTTGTTCTTTATGTAAGTTCACTAAGTTCCAGGTTTTAAGTAAGTTTTGAACATTAGCAACAGTACAAAGTCATTATACCGTTGGGGCATCTGTATAGCTGATCGATTTGTATAAGGGATCGATTTGGCAAGATTTCTTCGGCATGTTTTCAGAGTAAGGTTGCGTTCTCACCTGAGTTATGTTGCGAAGATGTCTTCCTTCCAAAAAAAATTTAACGCTCTGCTACCATGTAAACATTTTAGTTATTAAAAATGTATGTAATGCGAGTAAAAGAGTTCTATAATGTACGAGTATTTTTATTAAAGTAAAATAACACAATAACATAACTGTAGAAACTAAAAATTATAAGAAAAGAGAATATAAAAATAAACTGCATGAAATAAGGTTGTATATTATATTCTATTTACACATTTTATATTCTTGACAACACTGAATTTGACTTCAGACTTCAGGGAGTTGTCAAATTTGTCACGGAATTTCTTTTTCATGTGAATTTCGTATGGATACCTTGTCATTGTGGTATATATGGGAATGAATATGCAGACAGAATTGCCAACCAAGCTGTAGAATGCGGTGATTTATTTCCTTTTTCAATTTTTTCTCGCGATTTGTTATCTTTACCCAGACTTTATCTCAAGGCTACTTGGGATGATGTTTGGAAACAGAGCAGTAAAGGCCGACATTATAAAACCATTCACTCGTTTATAGATATGAAACCGTGGTTCTGTGATCGTGCTTTTCTTAAGTTAAGGCTTGACAAAAGAGCGATCACAGTTCTAATAAGAATGAGATTAGGACACACTTGTGTACCATCACATTTAGTACTCTTTGTAATTACCATAAACAATGGACAGATGTAAGCATCAGTAAATAAGGATTATTAATCTTATTTCATTTTATGGTACATATTTTGATTCTTATAATAGAAAAAAAAATAGCTTTACCGCGGCAGGCCCCGAGTGCCACACGTCTTTTTATCTATCTATCATATATGTCTGTCTATCCATCTGTTTATTTGATAACTAATTTTACAGAGAGTATAACACAACTTTTATAAAAGTTACTTACACGAAGAAGGCGCAGCGTATAGCTAGTATTATCAAAGTACAGTTAGTATGATGCACTTTTGTTAAGTACAATCAACATAACATCAGAACTTAAACTGTTGTAAAACTCAATGTACTCTAGTTAGATACTCTCCAGCATCGTTCGTGACATAACTTCCGTATAAATTGCAGTTTTATTGTACCTCTAGGCAACTACAGTATCTCTACCACTAGTTTTAAACTAATGCTACAAGTTTTTTCAAGGAAAAATGCTAGAGAATTTTACTGTGTTATTATATTTTTCCAACCTGAACTTTTTTGAAGGGCCATTTGTATATTTTTGTTCTGAAATAATTTTGAAGTAAGACAAGTTTACCTTAAAAACAATTTCTGTTTCGTTATCTTAAGTTCTCATTTCGTAGCATTTATTAAAATTGGTCGTAATCTTCTAGTTATTAACAGTTTTCGTTTAATTTTCATTAATAATTAATACCTCATGTAAACAAGTAATCCACAATATTATTACATTTAAAAATATCTCTGTTGGTTTTTCATTCAAAAACTGATGAATTTCAATGAAATTTGTTACACCTATATTATAGCACCTGAAACCTTTCTCAGGTCTGGTTTTTACCTAAGTTTTGTTGTGCACGTAGAATTGGTACCATAGCATAAGGAAATAGTTTACGTTTGGATTCGAAAAAACGTGTAAAGTGATTTAAATTAAGACACGTAAGTTGTAGCTAGCAACAACTAATAAGAAATAATTTATAAATCATTTGTTTTTATCTCTGTATTATGAGAGGATAGCACAAAGCACTCTAAAAGTCGATAACAGTTTTGTTTAAATATATTGAGGTAGATGGCAGGTGAAATCCGTCACTACCAATGATCTGGGTCGCAAAGCTTTTAGCAGATTTATATATTTTTACAAATATACCTTACAATAACATTCATTTACAGATATTATTTTCGTAATCTTGCTAAGAGCATAGTACAATAGAATACTACGCCTAGTATTAAGGTATTGTACAAAAGTTAGAACAGGACTCTATTACTAAGACTTCGCTGTTATATCTTGTTAGACCCATCGTTGTCATCATGATACCTTCAAGTTTTTCCCAAGGGGCCAGGCAGGGGCTCTCTCCGGCCCATTTAACGTCCCACTGTTGGGCACGGGCCTCCCCCACCTCGGGAGGGATTATGGTCTACTGAGCCGCGCTGACCAGGCGTGTTGGCACAGGGTTTATTTTCGAGTTTTCTGTCTCTCACAGAGGATGTTATCTGTGTGCAATATCCCTTAGCTGACTTTTACAGCACCCTTGGGAGGAGATGGGGTGGTGACACTTGTATTCTTAAACCGTCACCACACGGACAAACCGTCACCGGCAGAGCTGAGGCAGAGGCTATATGGTAGCTATTGTTGTCTACATCTGGTCCCCTTATAAAAGGTATCTATTGCTTTTATTAGACCCATGGTTAATTAAATAGTTGTTTTTTGCTGAACTTACAAACCATAATATTATTTTCTTAAAACCTCTTCCTCGAAACTACAGACTGCCTGGGAATTTAGTCTAAATTTGACGTAATAATCTCAGGTGATAATGAGAGAAACATTAGTGAACTTTTAACTTTATACTTACTAACTTAAAAACAAGATCATATTTTAGTGTAAACAAACTTGTATTACAAGATAATTTATCGTGATAGCATAATTTTTTGTAGCTTTTATATGGATACAGGTGTTTCGTGAAGTTTGTGAAGAATTTCTTACTAACTTTATAACATTCAAAGAATTAATTGCACTAGTTCAGTTTTCTAGGCTTATTACCGTTAAGGTTTAGTGACAAACTATCATATAGACATACGGACTCTGACAGACACAGGAGAATACAAGGGTTCATACATTTTTACAAAAAAAAGAACATAAATAGCCTGAAAAATAGTTAAAACCAAGTTTGTTTGTTATGAATATCATATTTATCTTGTAAATTTCTTTATTAGCTCGTATCTTGCTCATATTTACATTCTTAAAGATCAAAAACATAATGGACGATTTTCGAGCAAAATAGTAGAAAAATACATGGTGGTAAAAATTAATAATTTTTTTTTGACATTGTAGTCGATAGGTTTCAATAAATGTTGAAACCTTTTATCAAAATGGAGTAAATGAAAAGGAGACCACGAAAACGTAATACAAGTCTGTTTCACAATATACAAATAAAATATCGAATAGTTATCTAACAAATAAATCATCTGACAGATAAAAGTTTTGAGTAATATAGTTCGCGTTTCGCTATGATCTTACCAATAATTTTATTTACCGAATAGCTATTTGACAGATTATAAACAGTAGGTTTGGCAACGTCGCATTCTGTAGTTCCGTTTTACGAAACCCATATTGAAAACGAAACATTTTTTGTTATAAGTAAAATGTAAAAGCACTTTTTCATTATAATGTTAAATAACCTTTTTGTTTACACAGAAATAGTTTTAAATATATCATATAAAAATATTGTAATGGTCACTAAAGCTGTTTATAATTATATTTTTCATTATTGCTTACACGTAGTTTGGAACGTGAAATGTCAAATAAAGCAATGTCAAACTTCGTAAATAAAATAACCTCTCCGAGTCCATGGTAAATAATAACTTGTGGTAAATAAACTGCTATAAGTTGTCCGGTTGGTTAGTTGACGTGATTTTCGAAAAACTACTAATAAATTTAAACATTTAATCATGCTAGACTTCGTTTAGATATATTTGTACATACTATTTATTAGTATAAAAAGCAATGTGAAGTTTAGGAGATTAGTAAATTGCAATAAATTACAAAGAACAATTTCTAATATTTCTATCTATCTATTTTTTATTTATGGCAATCTGTCGACACAGGACAATTTAAAAATATTACTGTCAAATTCAAAATAGCAGACTACCGAAACATTTCAGTCATTGAATTGCAATTGTGAAGCAGTTGTGTACGAGACTAGCAATTTATGTCACTTTGACAATTGTAAGTCAATGATGAAGTCGTTATGACGACACAATAATAGTAGACTACCAAAAACTTTACTATTGCACCATAATGGTACAATAATGGTACAGTTGTGACACCGTTGAAATACCCGACTCAGGGCCCTGTATGTTGTATGTGAATGTTACTATTGTATCCTTATCCTACTTATCTTAAATTCCGTATCATCCAAAGCTTCCATATAGTTAATGCAATGCCGAAACACAGGATCTCTGCGCGATTCAGTTAAAAGATCCATAAAATCATCAAAATCGTCTTCAATGATATCAAATATTTCCATTTAACTAATTATTTACGAAAAAACACCACAACAAAATCAACAGACAACTGTTATTAATGAAATAACATCTGTCAAATAATTTAACTGACACTATATGTGGCAGTTATGCTGGGGCTACACTAATGAGAAATGCCATTAATTATCGCGATAATGGACGTTAACCATAGGTGTAGCCACAACTTAACGGGATAATTTGACAATGGCATTAACAATGCCATTTGGCGTTAGGCGATAGCTCAAGTGGCGGTACATCAAAGAGATTATCGCGAGAATTGATGCGATGAAGCGGTCACACTACATATTTTATTAGTGTGCGTCGAGAGCGCACTTACAGTGTACGATTCCTGTGCATTTGTATCATCCACGATCTTCTTTTTCTTTGTTTCCGTTTTCTCTTTATTCGGTAATGATTCAATAAAGTCAAATAATATAAATTTACACTCATGAAATATAGACCTGTGTCGACGTCCATCTTGCTTGAATTGAAGTAAATTCAGCGCCGTTTTTATCACCAATAATGAGCATTCATGTTGACCGTTGAAGTGTAGCCACCCACTTTAATGCGGTGAAAAATATCGCAATAATTATCGAGATAATGGGCATTGACGTTGAACGCTAATGTGGCCCCAGCATTAGTGCTATTTAGGGATTGTGAAACGCAAGCTGTGTCGATATTCAATGTATAAGTTGCAAGTAGCTTATTGGGGACTTTATTTGGACTTAGTGAAAGACTTTACCTATTTATCCAAATCTCGTTTCTCTCACTCTCTCCAGCTAATTAACGTCCCAAAACTGGGCACTGGCTTCATCCGCTTCGAGAGGTATTACGAATCTGTTTAATAAAATAATAATAATAAATAAATCAATATTCACGGACATTTCACACAACGTCCTCTGGTCCCAAGCTAAGCTTATATGCTTGTGTTATAGGTACCAGAATACGGATAGAATACACATACTTACTTCTATTCTTTTGTAAATACATACATATAATACATAGAAACACCCAGACGCAGAACAAACATTTGTATGACATTTATAAACATCACACAAATGATTGTCCCGGGAATCGAACTCGCGACCTCGTGAACGGCAGTCCGTTACATGAGCACGAAGCCCGTTAATTTATCGTATTTGTATTTAGTTTATAATAGAAACTAGCTGTTGTCCGCAACCTGGTACCCGTGGAGTTTAGAAATCAATCAAAACAAATTTAATTATACAAAAAAGTCATCCTTTTGAAGCAATTCATGTAATAAAAAAAACGCAACAAAATACGTTGCGTAATTTTGAAGATATAAGCTCACATATGAACATAGATAGAAAAATAACGACTTTGTTTTATAATAAGTAAAGATATGATTATTATCAGTGAATTTAAACAGTTTGAATCACCATTTTGTACTCAAATAGTAAGTTTAAGGGCTGTTACTGCGTAAATATGAACATTTCAATTTTGATCCGTTTAAGCTTGTTTAACTTTAAGCTTCTAAAGTATATTTCAATTGCTTTTGTTTTGTAGATGTAAGCACTTTGTTGTAAGAGACTGTTCAAATTTTATTGTACTTATTAAAGTATTAACACGCATTAAAGGTATTATTCATAAAGTTGTGGAGTAAAATAAAGTTGTTAAGATAATTTGTTTAAAAGCTTCCCTTTTGAACTGTGATGATGTTCAAAATTTGTTTTTGGTACATTTTGATATTAATAAAACCGTAATACCATTTCTAAAAACCAGAATCAATTTTATTAGTTGTTGCCCACGACTTTGTCCGCCTAGGATTTAGAATTTTTCCCCTTTGTGTACCATTTTTCCCCTTTGTGTACCATTTTACCCTTTGTGTACCATTTTTCCCTGATGTTTCGCTCCTATAGCAGTAGTGGTCGCAGCGTGATGCTATATAGCCTAAAGCCTTCCTCGATTAATGTACTAGCCAACACTGAAAGAATTTTTCAAATCAGACATGAGGTTTCTGATATTAGCGCGTTTAAACAAACAAACAAACTCATCAGCTTTATAATACTGGTATAGATTTAAGAGGTCTACTATATAAAAAGCAGATTTTTGTCGAATCTATATTGATTACCGATTTTAGTTAATAAAATGTGTACAACGTGACAGCTATAAACCATGACCAAATCATTTACTCATAAATTTGTTAAACACGTTTATTTAAAGTTAAAATAAAACTACATGTTTCATGTTAGTTAAGTTTAATTTAGTTTGTGACGCAACAGAATTGGTGTTAATTTATTGGACAAATATTGGTATCAGCACCTATCCAATGAGTTTTAAAACTCTTGCTTTATCCAACCAATCAGATCTTGACACGTAGCTACCAGTAAGCACTCGTTTGCCAGTATACGCAGTCCTGCCATGAAGTACTCGGAAGTTGTCCATGACCACAACAGTTCCTGTAAAACCACATGATTAAAATATCTACATACTAACAAGTGTCTTGTCCGTGTGGTGACGGATTAAGAATACAAGTTTAGTGTCACCATACCTATTCTTTATTCCTTCCCAGGGTGCCGTAAAAGCCAGCTGAGGAATATTATACACAGATAACGTCCTGTGTGAGAGACGGAAAAATGTTTCGAGAGAAAAACGGAGAAAGAGAGATACTGGTATTAATTCTACGCGCACAGCAAAGCTAAAACAAAAATGAATTGTGATAGTGTTTATAACACAATCTAGCAATGTTAACTAAACTTTCTTGATAAAAAGCTGTTTATTATAGGTCTTATTAATAATGACTTATCGGAGGTTTAAAAGTTCGCTAAAATCGGTTCGCGAAAATAGTCAAAATTTGTTATTCATAGTAGTCTTTTTACGCTAAAACGTTTATTATCACTCCGTTAAAATCTCCGTTTAAGCCTCCGATAAGTCATTATGAATAAGACCATAAAGATTTTAATTAATATAGACGTGCACAACAAAACAGCCAACACAAGACTATTCCTTATTACCTACATTTCACGTCATTTAATATGGTTTTATGTTGCTTATATTGTAGCCTTGTGGCCCCTTACGTCATCCTTGGGATTAGAAGTTAAGACTACTAGGTCTTTGTAATCTTAATACGTCACTAAATAAAATTTTATATTAAATACAATACCACCTATTGCAGAACTTTTATTCTCGCTCGTTAAATCAAGAAATCTCATATTGATAAAACCCAAGTCTTGGTGATTAAACTGTCATCTATCCCTCAGAAGTATGCAAAATTTCAGATTAATACGTTTTGAAAGTAAATTACATCCTACATTTAATTTTAAGTTAAAAATATAAATTACCTGGTGTCAATTTAAAAATCCATTGGTTGGTCGTATCTTGATAATATTTTCCCAAATTACGAAGAGAACGATAGTATGATCTACAATCGTCAGGACTCTCAAACGCCATGGGCGTACGATCGTACACATTAAATCTGAAAAGTCCATCAAAAATCACTTACAGAATAGGTAGAAGATACTATACTAGAACTTTTAATTCGATTCCACGTTTGACAATTTCAAAAAAAAAAAAGATATCGAGAAACATTTATCGATTAAACAAAATATTGAATTGAAGAAAACGAGATAGGTATAAATGTGAGAACAAGCCGGTTACAAACCTAATCTGAATGAAATCTCCTGTCTCCTTATCAAATCTTATAACAGGAGCAGAATATGTATGATGGTGGCCATCTTCTATAAACTCGGCTTCTAAATTAAACTTTGTCAAGAATTCAAAATCTTTGGGAGCTTCTTTCTTAAACTGTTGCGCGCCATAGAATCCGTCCACAAGAATAGTTTTTCCACCAGTTCCATTATGTACCACACAATGTAGAACTTGTAATCTAAAATATATGGCAAAAATACATTGAAAATAACTACGTCTGGTGATGCTCTGGTGTTAAAGATATAGGTTAATAATGATCGCTTGCAATTTGGCAGGCCGTACGCTTTTCTGCCACGTTACTTGACCGTACGAGTACGAGTTGGACTTCGACACAAAGGGTTCTGTAAACTATATAATAATATATTGGTCATATCGACCCCGTATAACACCAAATAATGGGATAAGGGCAAAATAATGATGATTATGAGCATTTGTTGTAGCATCAACTGATATATATAGTTCTGGGGTGTAAATGAAAAAACAGTTTTTGTATTAAATAATGCTTTACAGACTTTATTACATTTTGTGTTACATAGGTACTTATTACGTTTATAATAATTGTACAGTAATTACAGTCAGTAATAGTTTTTTTAGACAGTTATTAATAAACACACAGTTGAAAATGCTACAATTATGGCTGAATAATTCTCTTAAATATAACTTAAACAATGCACTTTATACACTGGTACTTGTGATACAACAATCAGTTTCTTTATCGTATCACAGTATTTATATTTATTTATGTATACAGTACCTATCCTTTAATAATAGACATTATCTACAACAATGTCGTCCAAAAAAGTCGCCGGTAACAATATGCTTGGCTAGTATCTTGCCCAGCCAAGGTACAAAATGATACTCATTATGTGAGCGTAAGTACCTACTGTTCTATTCCCAGTCAAACAAGAGCAATAATAATGAGCAATTGATTCTCTCGGTGTTTCTGCTCTATTGTTAATCAAAATGTACGAATAATAAATTCTACCAGATACGTGTCACGATTTTATCCGCCCCCTCAAAAGAATACCATCTAAAATGTTTATATTGTATCGCACAAGGTTTGGAATAGCTCCTATGCATATTTCTATTGTGTATATGCCGTTTCTTATGTTTTCACTCAAATAAAACCGTGCAAGTTTTATTTGATAAGTTCCTAATGAAATTAATTAAAGGTCTTCTTCTGCAAATATTGGAAATTGCACTAATTGATTGTCATCTGCGGTGATAGTACAGAAAGAAGCTCGCTGTCGATTTATATTATTTTCGATAACATAGTCACTTAGAGTGTTAGGCATATGAATTCTCCTATTTAGCACTTCTATTATTTCGTGAGCTCGAAGATGGTCTTTTAAAGGCTCTCTAAAAGTATTTAAAAGAGCAGCAGCAAAGTCAAAGTCAATTTTTTTTATTTCAAGTTGGCATGTTTTACAAGCTCTTTTGAAACGTCAGAAACTAGGTGTCTGTTCCAAACGCGAATCCTATGGAGAAGAACAGGCAAGAAACTCCATGGATTTTTCTTTTTTAATTTCAGTTCATTTTTTTTTCAGTAATATTATACATTCGCATTCAGCAATGCGTATATCAATGAATAAATGCGTCAGTGTCCGATTAAAATATTCATATACAAATGTATCATTATTTTGAAGGACATAATGAATTGGATTCATTTCATTTTCAATATAGGCATTCATTATCGTCGCATCTGAAGTCGTAGCAGCATGAGGGCCAGTCACATCTACTATGTAGCCATCTGTGCATATTATCAGAAAAGGTTTTAGTCCTATAGTTATTAAAAGACTAATTAGATATATTTAACATTTTTATGAAATTAATAATACCACTATAACAGTTTCCCTGCACAAGATACGGAGTTATGCCCATACAAAAAAACATAACACTTGTTGAGATCTTTCAAATGATGTAGGCAGAAAATTTTTACAACACTTGGGACGAAACCGCCCATTGTTCTTTATTGTACCAAACCAATGAAGGCTAATGGTATAATATCTTATTTATTTAATAGTGAGCATTGAAATATAGATATACAGTCTTATTCTTATTGAAACGCTTATCGGGGGCATAATCCTATATTAGTTAAAACGTCTTTGTTAAGTTTATTAAATGTCAGATAAAATTCTTATTCATATTGGTTTGATAAACTTCCGAGACCTAAAATGTCTTTAATGTACAGATTGTTGCCATTTCGTAGAGAAATTGTGAAATATAAATGAATATACAAAATTAATAAAAATAATAAAAAAGATAAAATTCAATTAATAGGTATTATTTGAGGGATAAAAGAATATTATTTACTATAATAATTTAAATGTGACATATTTATGTTATAAATTTAACTATAATAATAGAAAAGTAGATTCATGAGTTTTATCCATGGTTTTAAAACGAATTAAAAAAAAACATATTTATTTGCTAGCTGTCAAACATCGCGTTTGTAAACAAACATATTAATTTACAGAAAACGTTGAAGAACGTTTTGTAGCTAAATGGATATGAATCCAAAAAGAAAATTAAAAAAAGTAGTAGGGTCAAAGCATGTTTAAAATATTGTCACTTTATCGGAGAGATAACGTACGATTTAGCGTAAAAAATCTATTAAACCTCTGATAAGTCATTACTCATTATGAATAAGACCAATAATCGTTAGGCTTATTTTATATCCAATCGTTACTTACCCAGCAGCTTCAGTAAAATATGTGTTATCATTATGAACCGCCAGGGCCAAATTTTTGTATGAAGAATCAGCATGTTCAGGTTTAGAGCTCAGCTCCCACATTCCTCCGTATAACGTATGTTGAACACCACCAAGTGCTTTGCATATCACTTCAGTATCTTTCATAGTTGCTCCTACCTATAAATAAATATATGGCTTAGAATTCAAATTCATAATTCCATCCATCCATCAACCTTTCTCAGTCCACTGCTGGACATAGGCCTCCCCCATAGAATGCCACAACGCGCGGTCTTGCGCTAACTGCATCCAGCGGCCCCCAGCGCATTTGACGATATTGTCGGTCCACCTTGTTGGGGGCCGCCCCACGCTGCGTCGTTCGGTTCGTGGTCGCCACTCGAGGACCTTCCGTCCCCAACGGTCATCAGATCGTCGAGCGATGTGGCCTGCCCATTGCCACTTCAGCGTGCTAACTCTTCGGGCTATGTCGTACACACCAGTCCTTCTACGGGTCTCCGCATTCCGGATCTTTTCATGTAGGGAAATTCATAATTCATCATCATCATTTCGCATGTCTTTTTGTAAGTTCTGTTCCCTAATACGTCCGGTTGGCAGAGCACATCACCAGAAGTTAATTAATAATAAAAACCTCCACTCATATTTGACTTCACAATGTATAGATGAACTGGCTGTTGCCCGCGACATTGTATGCGTTGAATTTAGAATGTTTCACGTTTGTGCAACATTTTTCACTGACGATTCGCTCCTATTGGTTGTAGTATGATGTTATATAGCATATAACCTTTCTCAATGAATATGCTATCCAACACTGAAAGAATTTTTCAAATTGGTCCAGTGGTTCCTGAGATTAACGCGTTCAAACAAACACATCGGCTTTTTAATATTAGTATAGATAATTGCAGAAAATAACTACTCAAAAATATCACGGAAACATCGCTACTTGCATTAAACAGTCTATTTTTCAACATTATTCGATCAAAACATACTTAAACCCAAAAGTAAGCCCTTTAAACAACCTTAAACTTCTTACTTCAAAGCAAAACCTCTACATAAGAACAATTCGTGAAAGTTAATAAACATATAAGCCACAAATGTTTGATAAAGAATACATGAAATGCTATTACCAAGGTTAACTTAATAAGTAATATTGATAAGAGTTCAAAATAACAATAAAGATTAAAATGCTTTATCACCCCGACAATGAGAGCGACGCCATAATCAAGGAGTGACTTGAACACCTTCTTCGCGCCATCATCAGATTGTATAAAGTCATCCACGTGTGTTTGAGGCAATATATCGGTCATGTCTCCATGCCATATAATAGGTTTACGTCTCCTACTTTCTTTCCACTTTTTGTAGTCGAATTTTGATAGAAATTCATTGCAATAAGTTGATTCATGGTCGTCACTAACTGAAAATAGAAATTTTCGAAATTAGGCTCAATCAACTGAAGACATTCGCTACAAAATTAAGATGCAATATTTTCTTAACCCAAAAATCTAAAAAATGATATCTTACAAGTCACAAATAAATGTGTTTTGTCGTGTCTCACACTCTCAATAGTAACATCAGGTATGTCTAGGAGATGTATAGCTCTCTGGTAACTGTCAGCATAATAGCAGGATGTACATCTGTAACAATTACGATTTGATTGGATTGTATAATATAATTATGTTCGATTCCCGCTCGGGACAATCTTTTGTGTGATTTTTATAATTATCATACAAATGTTTGTACTGCGTCTGGGTATTTATATGTATTATAAGTATGCATTTACAAAAGAAAAGTAGTATATGTATTCTATACGTATTCTGGTACCCATAACACAAGCGTAGCTTGGGACCAGAGGACGTTGTGCGAAATATCCATGAATATTTATTTATGTCAATCGTCACCGCCTGTCCGTCTGTCACAAGGCTGTATCTCTAGACAGTTGAAAATTTCATATTTTAATCTTTGATTATGAAGTAAGAGGATCTCAAAAATGGTCACGTGACTTGAAGCCAGTTTAAATTAAAAAATGGCGTCGATATAGTGCTGTGCTCAATATTACCATCGATATCGATAGAAGTTTAGCCCAAACTACTGGGGCTAAGACCGTGAAAATTGGCAAGCCCCTTTCATAATCGCGAGCATTAAAATAGGATTTTTTTGAAATTCATCACTTAAAGTGATAAGGTTTGTCTGAAAAACTGTCATTTTTTAAGATAAGGCTATGAAAATTGGTAACAAATGAAAGAAAAACCTACAAAGATGTGATTCCAATTTTTTTTACCGCCTAATTATCCTACAGACCTGAAAAGAGTTAATAAATAAATAAAAGAAAATTGTGATTTATGTATTATTAAACCTCTCAACCGATTTTGGTGAAATTTGGCACAGACAATCTTTAGACCCTGAGAAAAGACATAAGCAACCTTTTATTGCGAAACAAAAGGGATGAAAAGTTTTCTAAATATCACGCGGACCGAGTCGCGGGCAACAGCTAGTAATAAATAAAAATAAATAAATAAATTCGTATGAATGTTTTTCTTTAATTTATTTTTGTTTCTTAATGAAATTTATTATGATTATTACCTGCAGTGGTCTCTCAGCCAACAATCTTCAAACTTGATTGAGTTTCCATCTTGAAAGTATACCTCAAGTGCTCGGTCCACTGCATTCACCCGCAGGATCGCTACACAAACAGCGCCTAATGAAATCTCACGCTATTCATCTTCAGGAATGGACCTACCATTTTAAGTGAACACTTTTAACTTAGTTTCGAACAAATGAAATGGAATGTCTTTTACCTGAGCTCTTAATGTTTTTTTAAATATTCAGGGCACACTCACATAATATCGTTTAGTTTCAAACTAAGCACATAACATTGGATATAAAAAATACATACATATAAAAAATCCCTATCATAATAATATCATGCAAGCCGATTTAGTAGAAGTATTTATATACACTATTTAACAGACTACCTCCAATAATCTTAATAAAAAAAAGGAATTTTCTATTAGATTTTTTTGGAAGATCACATTAAAAACATAGCTATATTAATAGAAAATATACATACGATTCTGAGCCATGAGATTTCTTTATAATAATATTTCGATAGCCACACCACTGATCACCACGGACTCTGAACAAAGAGTAACACATTAACGTATTTATAAGCGTTAGGGGTGTCACTAAATTAAAAAACAATTTTTAACTTAACCAAGAAATATTAATAAATATTTTAATTAGGTTTAAAATTAGTTTTAAAATATTTTAATTAGGTTTAATATAAGTACTTGTGTACTTAAATTATTATCGATTATAAAACATATAAGACTTTAAAAATTAATTTTATTCTAAATTTGTACGTTAACTTTTAATGTTCCGGTTAATTATTTAAATGGAGATAAAAATTATGAACTCATGATTAAAATACATTATATTAGGTAATTTCAGAAGCTAACTTAACAAAGACCAACTTGAAAACTAAAATATTGATACCCAAAATTTTAATCTATACTATATTTATAATAATGCTGAAGAGTTTGTTTGTTTATTTGTTTGTTTGTTTGTTTAAACGGGCTAATTTCAGAAACCACTGGGCCGATTTGAAAAATTCTTTTAGTGTTAGATAGGCCATTTATCGAAGAAGGCTTTAGGCTAAATAACATAACGCTACGACCAGTAGAAGCGACACAGTAGTGAAAAATGTCACAAAAACGGGGCAAATTTTCTAAATGCCACGCCTACGGATTCGCGGTCAACAGCTAGTTACTTATACAAAGGAATTTGCTTAAAACCACACTATGGTTTCAAGAAAAAGTATAATGTTAAAAGTTAAAATCTATAGAAAATAAGTCGAGACGATAAATAAATAAGAACTAACAAAAATATAAGGCGTCACATAGGATTATTAAAATTAATAAATTAGTTAAAGAAGTAATTTTAAATTATTGATTTTGCAATTGACTTGCTATGCTTTTACTTCATAAATTAAATTGTAGTGGAAAAAGTAAAGTCCAGTTTGCGGTGATCACTTTTTCCACTACAATTTAATTTATTCAGTAAAATAAAACACGAATTATAGTTTATTACTTTTTAACTTAAAGTCTAGCAACAAATAAAAACATTTAGCTATTATAAAATTAGCACAACCCTATTGATAATTTCTTTGCGATATTAACACACAAAGAAATTGACCGTGATAAAATACCGGTCGACCGCCTTTACTGATAATAATATCTTCAACAGGATGGTCAAAGTTGAAACCTGTTATCTGTGTTTAATAGATAAATAATTTAATTATGCAAACTGTATCTCGATTGATCTCATATTGCTTAGAGCAACAGTTTAACAGGAGTAGACATTGGTACTTAATAACTTAAAAATAAAAATTGATAGTTAATTTATTATTTTTTGCAATTGACTTTCTATGCTTTTACTAAATAAACTAAATTATAGCGGAAAAAATGATAACCATGAGCGGGACTTGAACCCGCGACCTCGGAATACCGTGTCGTTGCTCTCCCATCTGAGCTATCATGAGCACTAAACGATCGATTGAACGAGTAGGTGCAAACCGTTCAATAGATGGCGTTGTACAAAAAACATCGCACGATGTTTAACTCACATTGAGAAGATTGTAGTGGAAGATTTGGTAAACATGTGCGGGAACTATGATAGCTCAAGCAGCAGCTCAGCAAATGTAAAAACTGAAATGGTAACTGGTCTATCTTGTTATAAAAACTGTTTATTATAGACAAAAGATTTTAATTAATAATAAATGTGTAGAAGTAGAACAAAATAATTAATCAAAATACACCAGCTGTTTCTAATTTTTAGTTAAGTCAAGTTTAGTTATGCACGTAGAATTGGCACCAGTATATAATTATTTACAACTTTCGTTGTTTCAATAACATAAGATAACTCACGGTCAGCTGACCTGCGCTACTCTGTGTGCGTCACACAGAGATGACTGGTTAGTAGTGGTTAGACAGAGAAGATTAAAGATATTGGATATGTTTTCTCTTCTTATCTTTATACGGTCCATTATCGTAGTTTCAGTTATTCGATGATTTTATTTAGTTTGTGGGTACCGCAAATTTTTTTTTTATATAACACGACACGTCAAAAACGTTACATTAAAGTTTATACATTTTATACATTCTATGATTATCATTAATAAAATTACTAACAGAATGATTCCAACAGTCATAGGATTCAATTAAATTTCTTGCAGAACAGATAGACAGGCAGACAACCGGACCGGATCTAGGGGAACCGGAATGGAACTGATAAAAGGGTTGCATCCATTACATTATGATAGTATCCTTAAGGCGCGTTTACACGCATCGATTTTCGCCGTGCAGCGAGTCTTATTAAAAACACTGCGGATGGAATTTTCACAACCGCACGTGTCAAATTTTTGTATAATCTTAAATTACCTTCAGCGAAATTCCATACATTTTTGTCACCATTTTATATTAAGAAAAGCGGTTTCGGGAATATTTCATTATTTACGAAGACATAAATCTGACGTAAGCTCAGCTTTCGAAGATTTATTGTATATATACGAGTACCAGGTATTTACGAGTCTGTGTGAGTTAAGAACAATTTTCAACCATAAAATATTATTCATCATAATTTCTTATTAACAATTTATTTTCGGAACGAGGTTTTCTTAAAACGTTTTTTGGAATCTTTTACATAATTTTTTGAAAATATTTTGTGATATAAACAACTAGCTGTTGCCCGCGACTCCGTACGCGTGGAATTTAGAAAGTTTTCAAAGTGCTTCGCTTCTTTTGGTGCAGCGTGATGATATATAGTCTATACTGTATAGCCTTCCTCAATAAATGGACTATCTGACACTAAAAGAACTTTTCAATTCGAACTAGTTGAGCTGAGATTAGCGCGTTCATACGAACAAACGAACTCTTCAGCTTTATAATCTTTATATACATAAATCTTCAGTACATGTGTTTGTAATTGAACTCCTCCTAAACGGCTGGACCGATTTTGATGAAATTTGTTGTGTGTATTCAAGGGGGTTTGAGGATGGTTTAGATTCACAATTGGCTGGACCGATTTTGATGAAATTTTTGTTGTTGATTTTTACACAGAATAGTATGGCAAAACAACGTTTGCCGGGGCAGCTAGTATTAGTATAGATATGCAATGAATATGTTTCAAGTTTACCAATGAAGTACATCCTTATAAAGATAAAACATCTAATAAATATCCAAAATTTATAGTACGAGATCCGTAGTACATTTTTTTCACTTGATTACTATCAAGCTGATTTTCCGTGAGTAGCTTTATTATGACGAGACGCCCAATAATTTTCTATTCCAAAATCTCGATTGTGGTAGCTAACAGAGGTAACAAGGATAAAATATCGTACTATTACTGGAAGAAAGCAGTAAGTGATTTTTTTGAAATTTTTTTTTGAAATTTTTGACGCAAGTTCACTTACGTGTTTTTTTTTACGGGTAGTACGATATTTTATCCTTGCTATCTCTGTTAGCTACCACAATCGAGATTTTGGAATAGAAAATTATTGGGCGTCTCGTCATAATAAAGCTACTCACGGAAAATCAGCTTGATAGTAATCAAGTGAAAAAAATGTACTACGGATCCGGTACTATATAAATTATGTCCCACCAAAATTGATGCGTTAACTGTCATAAATTGGTCACACTCCACACTCTTATGCATTACAACTGAGTTTAAAAATAAAATAATAAAATAAATCAACTACAAACTTTTTGAGTGCACAATATTTGACGGGCTTCGTGGTGGAGTGGTTTATGTAATGGACTGCCCATCGCGAGGTCGCGGGTTCGATTCCCGCTTGTGACAATCATTTGTGTGATATCCATAAATGTCATACAAATGTTTGTACTACGTCTGGGTGTTTACTATGTATTATAAGTATGTATTTACAAAAGAAAAGTAGTTTATGTATTATATCCGTATTCTGGTACCCATAACACAAGCATATAAGCTTAGCTTGGGACCAGAGGACGTTGTGTGAAATGTCCATGAATATTTATTTATATTTATTTATTTATTTATATTTATTTATTTATTTAATAATTATAATATTAATTATTTATTTTGCCTTAATGTTTAAAAATTACTCATAATTTCAAAAGATTTGTACAAATTAAAATTTCCCTATAAAAATAAGAAAAAATTAATTTTCATTACAGCGGAATCAATTTATTTAAGTGCTCCACAAAATAATTTAATTCCACTCAATGAGAATTGCTCAAAGTGAGAAAAAACAATTCTTTTTCAATTTACTAAAAGTAAGTAATCTTCTAATATGATAATGAGTTTTTCTTTAACATTATTTTAATGTATGAGAGCACTTATTACTGAAACAGTTTAAAATGTTGGTAACTGTGTTTTGTTTTATTACCTTTGAACGGAATTGTTATAATGTTTTCGCCAAATTAACACTAAAATAGCTTTTTCACATATTTGACTGCTAGGCTTTCACAAAAGAATCCTCAAATCCAATTGCTGTTGCTATTATTGCAAAAGATGCCTAATAATAGTCAGCCCTGTGATGTTTTTTTTGTATTTGTACTAAGTATAAAGGTAGACATTTGCAATTTCTTTTTGCGTTTTTTACTTTAGATCTTTCAAGTAGAAATCACGCAAGAACTCGTGGACTATCAAACCAAACTCAACGCTTTAGACTTACCAGTTAGATTCGTAAAATTTAGACATTTAATCTCTCTAGTCCTCTTTCTGTATGAAACAAAGCTGTCTTGTGTTAAATTGAGTAATTATAATTTTAAAATTTTTAATTTTACTGAGCAATCCAATTTGCGCAGTTACATTGTGTACTAGCTGTTGCCCGCAACTTCGTACGCGTGGAATTTTGAAAATTTTCGGCGTTTTTATAACGTTTTTCACAAATGCTTCACTCCTATTGGTTTTAGCGTGATGTTATATAGTCTATAGCCTTCCTCGATAAACGGGTTATTCAACACAAAAAGAATTTTCCAATTCGAACTCGTAGTTCCTGAGATTTGTGCGTTCAAATAAACAACTTCTTCAGCTTTTTAATATTAGTATAGATTAGTACACCTCGACAAATCGTTGCAGAGATATCCTTCAATTTATTAGTGTCGACAGAACTAGGAGATCTGCAGATATAAATCACAGCTATAAAACAAAATTTTTAATTTAAACTTAATTACAAATAAAATTGATACAGAAATTATGTATATTAAAAATTGGTCAAGTGCGAGTCGGACTCGCGCACGAAGGGTTCCGTACCATTATCTATGCAACATAAGGCAACGTTATTAGTATCAAGCAAGAAACGGTAAAAAATTCATGTTTGTTGTATGGGAGCCCCCCTTAAATATTTATTTTATTTTATTTTTAGTATTTGTTGTTATAGCGGCCATAGAAATACGAGTACATCATCTGTGAAAATTTCAACTGTCTAGCTATCACCGTTCTTGAGATACAGCCTGGTGACAGACGGACGGACGGACGGACGGACAGCGAAGTCTCAGTAATAGGGTCCCGTTTTTACCCTTTGGGTACGGAACCCTAAAAAGGAAAAATAATAAAATCGTCTACCAGTTCCGAGCCCGTAGTACAGTAGCTATCTACACATAGTCCTATATTATTAATTAACCTAAATAAACAACCAAGCAGCCCAAATCAAATAATTTCATTTTAAATAAAAACTACCTTTTACGGATTTAGACGTGTATATTTGTTTTAAATTTTGGCCAAAAAAAAAATCATTTTAATTTGTTATTACTATTACTTTTTAGGGTTCCGTACCCAAAGGGTAAAAACGGGACCCTATTACTGAGACTTTGCTGTCCGTCCGTCCGTCCGTCCGTCTGTCACCAGGCTGTATCTCAAGAACGGTGATAGCTAGACAGTTGAAATTTTCACAGATAATGTATTTCTATTGCCGCTATAACAACAAATACTAAAAATAAAATAAAATAAATATTTAAGGGGGGCTCCCATACAACAAACATGATTTTTTTACCGTTTCTTGCTCAATACTAATAACATTCCCTTATGTTGCATAGATAATGGTACGGAACCCTTCGTGCGCGAGTCCGACTCGCACTTGACCAATTTTTATATTCTTACTTGATTATTATATAAAAATTTTAATCTTACCTATTTACTGTTAGTTATTGTTAATCAAAATATTTATGTTGCATTATTCTTGAGATCTTTAATTTATTGCATGAACTAACTATATTTAATTTATTTAATTTCATTGCAAATTATTATCTTGTCAAACAAAAATGGAATGACTTATGTAATAAGTGTTGGGGAACGAACTGTTTCCTGGGATACAGGTATTTACTTTGTCCGGGAGGCAGTGTTCAAATGAATTGTAAATCTATTTTTGTTATCAATAAAAACTTATTATTATTATTATTATAAATCGAACGATAAATAATTGCGGTATATTGTTAGGTGTAGCGTTAGTATTATTCTTTGTTCCCGTGATCTTTTGATCAAATTGCACAGTCCGTGGTTACGAGCACACTCGTGTGCAATCCGAGTAAAAGGTCGAGTGAACAAAGAATATTTTGTGCTTTTCTTCCATGTACTGACAGTTGCCATTTAGCTGAGTGGTGTGGAAGGAGTATTGGCCTTTTAGTGTGCTTTTCCGTGCTATGTCTAATATATTGGTTTCTACTAGGTAGGTATATAAACTGAGTTAAATGTTCATTTCTAATTTGTCTATATTATGTGTTTTATTCATTTTAATATTGTGAATGTTAGAAAACTTCTAAATTATTTCATTACATTTTCACCAACGTCCTATGATCCCAAAGTAACCTATATAGGATATACTATAAATATATTTATTTTTTTCAAATATACTTATAATAGATAGAAAACACCCACACCCAAACACATTGAAACATACCGAAAAGATATAACATAGTAAATAAATATGAAAAAACCAATAGAGAAATAGTAAGGATTCATTCTCAAATACCAAAACATATATCAGAGAAAGTGTCACAACTAAAAAAGGAACTGTAACTATAAGCCGTGAATATGTCGACTGAAATTCCGCACCAATCCTAGCAATTTCGTATCACAAGTCCCCTGATAATAGAATTTTGTGCAATGTTATTTTGTTTTGTTGGTATTTGATACAACATTGGAAATGTATTGGGATTCTATTTGATTTTGGAGTAGTGGTATTATGTAAGTAAAGTTGTGGTAATATGGTCTTAACTTTTCTTAAAACAAAACTAAGAACTTTTAAAACGATTTAATACAAACTACTTAATTTTAGTACGGATCTAATATCCGTAAAAAACTGATTCATTAAAAACTGTCCAAGTATATATAAATATGGAGCTAATTGTTTGTTTTAGAATAGTCACAATAATTTGCTGAGTTGAAAAAAAGAAACACGATTGAAATTCCCAAATAAGTTAAATAATCGCATTGTCATCGGTCCTTAATATGTGTGCAAAATTTCAGTCCAATCCGACTACTGCAAGTGGGTGAAAGACACTTTTCAAGATTCCGTTACATAGATTATTAAATTTATAGATACGGACCGAACTAATAAAAGCGTGTTAATTAATTATAAAGCTTAATTAGGCAGTTCAATGGTACTTAAAAACTATCGATACATAAAAGGCTATGAGTTTTACGAAACCCGAGATATTTTCAGTTCAGTTATTCCACACCTTACAAAATTATGTGGTGGTATTCAAAGGTCGACTTAATTTGCCGGCAGCGTTATGTTTCAGCCTCCTAATAATGAATTCGATTAAGATTTACAGAATTGATTGATTGGATCCTACAAATTTGTTTGCAATAGCCAACCATTTTCAATGAAACCGTTGCGTATCCCATTTATAATACAGGATCGTTTCAATTGTTTCAATAAATTGAAAGCATTTTCGATTACGCTTTCAGTGAAACTGAATTAACTTGTTATAATTTGTTTTCTTTAAAATATTTCCTATTGTTAAAATTATTGACTTTATCAGGGCTACTCACTCCTTTATTCGTTAACAACATTATCGAATTACTTCTTATTATCTTTTACAAAGGTGGACTTCAAAGTTTTAAAGAGATTCTAGCGTAACAGATTAAAGCTACTAACTTCAAACTTCAAAAAAAATTGGTACTAAACTGTTATTATTATATAGTCTGGTCAAGAGGTGTGCTATATAAAACGCTATTGTGAAATAAAATCTTGGTATACCACCTGCCTATTAATATTTTTAACTAAACGCAGATTCCAAACAGCTAAATTCGTGTAAGATATGAATTTAAGGTAATGGCAGTGGGATCAGTCACTCTACTGACGGCAAAGAATAGCTCAGTTGAAAGCTATACAAATATAATATGTATGTTGAAGATATATTTACAGAAAAATATATGCCAACTCTCTATGACATGAGGCACTCTTACGCCTTGAATGACCCTTCCAAGTTCATATGTTAGAAATGTGGTACTCGTATAAACTTAGGTTCCAACTTTTGCTATTCTATTTACCACAACAAACAACACTGTATTATGTTAGGACCAAATCACTTAATGTACGTGAAAGGCGATGAGGATCCACTTGTTTACACTCCACTTTAAGTTTAGATTTACTTAATATGTTTACGTACATACTCATATTATTAAGTTCCAACTATGTACTGTTTAGAGTACTTCAGAGTGATAATTGAATATACATAGTTCGACATCCTTGTCAATATCTAATCTCTATAGGTAGGTATACAAGGGCGGCTTCCTTATATGCTCTACTAAAAAGATTAAAAGATGCCTTACATGAATAATTATGAATAACATAACGTCTTGAAATACGTGGATATATGTAGCACTGATGTCAAAAATTTATCGATAGATATTTTAGATCTTTGCATTTTTTGTTTATGCCTTTTCTTTTACTAAGTTTAAATACACTACAGATTTTAAAGTCGGTTTATTTATTTTTTTTACTTTGCGAAATTGATTCAGTTTTTAAAGTTTTGGTGGTATAATTATGTCGTGTCATCTTCGTCATTTTGTCTAGGGGTAAAAAACCGGTCAAGCACGAGTTGGACTCGGATACTAAGGGTTCTGTACTGTTATTATCATAGATTATCATTAGACTCCGACTAGAGAATGATGATGATAATGATATTTGTTAATATCAGACATTTTCAGCTCTTTAGCTGCCAGACGAGTGGACTGTGGACAGCAAAGTTTCAGTAATAAGGTCCTATTTTAAGGAACCTTAAAAGTAAAATCAAGCGATTTTTAGGCCTACCATAAGGTAGGCCTAAAAATCGCTAGCGCTAAGGTTATATAAGGTTATATAAGGTAAGGTATGACCAAGAAGGTTATAAATAGGGAGTAACAACTCGGGAACATAGATTTGTTCCAAGACAGGGCCGCCCTGTTTATGGTTTAAAAGTAAAATAGTAAATAGTAGCCTTGCTGTCTCTTTTACTCCCGTTCAAAAAGAAAGAGTTAGAAAGGCTACTAAATCATTTATTTTTCTTAATGTGTTCAAATAAAAATAATTGGTCAAGTGCGAGTCGGACTCGCGCACGAAGGGTTCCGTACCATTATCTATGCAACATAAGGCAACGTTATTAGTATCGAGCAAGAAACGGTAAAAAAATCATGTTTGTTGTATGGGAGCCCCCCTTAAATATTTATTTTATTTTATTTTTAGTATTTGTTGTTATAGCGGCAATAGAAATACATCATCTGTGAAAATTTCAACTGTCTAGCTATCACCGTTCTTGAGATACTGGGTACGGAACCCTAAAAATCATGTTTCTTGTATGGGAGCCCCCCTTAAATATTTATTTTATTTTATTTTTAGTATTTGTTGTTATAGCGGCAATAGAAATACATCATCTGTGAAAATTTCAACTCTCTAGCTATCACCGTTCTTGAGATACAGCCTGGTGACAGACGGACGGACGGACGGACGGACAGCGAAGTCTCAGTAATAGGGTCCCGTTTTTACCCTTTGGGTACGGAACCCTAAAAACAGCAGGCCGGATTCGTTGTACCGAGTGTTGAGTCTAGATCTATATCCTAAGTCTATGGGTATGACAGGAAATAAAATATTACAGCATATATATTTCAACAAAGAGTTTTGCAATGTATTTTGTGTCTCTAACAAAAGACTTTTAATGTTAGTATGTAAGTAATAAGTGTTGTTTTTAATAAGGATTATGAAATCGAAACGTCTTGGGAGCGTGTAATCAATATCAATAAATATACTATTACTTCAAGATACCCTAATGTAAAATTTACTTCAACCCGTAAACTACAAATTTAGCTTGTCGATCTTTCCTAGTTTCTTTGGTCCCTAAGGGTATCCTGTGTATTTATAGTATCAATATTCTTAAACAAGTAAAGTATAAAATAAATAATGTCGAAATGTGTTAAGTACTTAAATGGGTACTGTACTCCTAATTTAATGCCCTCAGTTAGTACAAAAGTAATTTGCTTAGGTACTTCAAAAACTAAAAAACACGTTTGAAAAGCCCTGAATTATACTCGTAGCATTTCCTTAATAAGTGTGAAAAATTCAAATCAATATGAATAATGATTCTACTGCGAATGGTTAAAAATAACTTTTAAATATTCCATTACATAGATTAATACATTGATAGATACGTACCGAGCTAATGAAAACGTGTTAATTATTAATTAAAAATGCAAAAACGCTAGTAATTTTCTATGAGTAAAAGAGTGTTTTTTTAATACCTGACTTCGAATGCGGAGGTACTAATGCAATCTTTTTTTTATCTGGTTATTACGTATACATAGGTATGTATACTTTGATACACCTCTTATGATTGGAAGCTTATCTCTTTACCACAACTGATTGCTATCAAAAAGTGGAGATCGAAAGGCGAAATGAGTAAAAATTTTAATAGGCATTATTTGATGATGTTCACTGAAGTGAAATATTGGCTTTTGAGTTAATTTTCATAATTTCATTGACACAAATTGAAATCACAGAGAAGCGAGAATTATGCAAATATTACTGTCGTTATTTATTTTTGCTTCGGAAATACGGAAACATTGACGACTGTTTCCGAAAAAAAAATAATGAGACAGTCGTGTACCTAGACTATATTATTGTATGTGACTATTTTTTTTTATTATATACCTATTATTAGTTTTAATTTTTATTCCTTCTCCTTCTCTTCCTTCTCTAGCCCATTTACGTCCCACTGTTGGGCACGGGCCTCCTCCACTTTGGGAGAGATTGTGGTCTACTGTGCCGCGCTGACCAGGCGTATTGGCACAAGGTTTATTTTTCGAGTTTTCCGTCTCTCACAGAGGATGTTATCTGTGTGCAATATCCCTTAGCTGACTTTTACAGCACCATTGGGAGGAGATGGGTGGTGACACTTATATTCATAATCCGTCACCACACGGACACTTAGCTTAGCACCTACTTGACCGAAAAATATAAATAACTAAATACAAATAAACAGTTAACTAAGCAAAGAGCAACTCACCAACTTAATTGTAGTTGCAATAAAGGGAATCGAATACATTTCAGCTACTTCATAAGTTGATATTAGTTTAAACAATTCTTTTGTGTGATGTGATAACAAATTACAAGTTTTTGGATATTTCCCTATATCAGCACTATGTAGGCTTGGTCCATCCGAAATTTCAAGTCTCTAAGACAACCTGTAGATTTTAATTCCCTAGCGTAAATTGAAAATAATCAAAAATGGCTGTAATTCGGTTATATCTTCTGAATGCGTAGATCTAAAATATTGATTGCATTATTTGCAGCATACATCTGCATTTGGTATGAGTTTCAAGTTGATACCTTCAGCTGTTGCTGAGTAAAAAAAGTTTGGCGGACGGACAGACAGACAGACGGACACCGAAGTGAGACTATAAGGGTTCGTATGAAACCCTAAAAAAGAAATATTACGATCGCGAGATTCGATTATTACGATGAATATGGAACCCTTCAATCCTACTTAGCCGGTTTTTTATTTATACTTAATACTTACATAACACATGACACATTTTAAAGATATTGTAGTAAATACTTTGTAGATATGTACAGCTTTAATGTCGCCATATTGAATAAAAATAAAATTTATTTAAATTAAACTAAAAGGAGCCTTTGTCGTTAATGGAATTCGCACCAGAGTTATTGGGAATTATCGCCCATTGAATTTATAGTATTTAAGTAATCATTTCAACAAATTCCTTTTGATTGTTTTGCTACTTTTATAACGATAATAGTTCAATCATTATTCTTTGATCAAAGTCAAATAATGGTTCCAATTCTACGTGCAAAACTAAACTTAAGTTAACCAAAAAAATAAAAATAAATTGAGAGTGTCAATATATTGATAATACTTGCTTTAACGTTGTACAAATTCATATTAATTAAAATCGTTACGGTCTTAATCATAATGACTTATCGGAGGTTTAAAAGTTCGCTAAAATAGGTTCGCGAAAATTGTCAGAACTTGTTATTCATAACGGTCTACGCTAAAACGTTTATTATCTCTCCGATAAAATCTCCGTTTAAACCTCCGATAAGTCATTATGAATAAGACTATTGTCTATAATGCACAGATAACTAATGATTCATTGAAAACACGCAAGTAAATGTGTCAAACAACTACTAACATTTTTTTAGAAATAAGTTATTATTTAAGTAATAACAGAACCGACTTCAAATTAATTGATAGAAAATACTTCACTGGTCCATAAGCGATGGATTAAGATTACAAGTGTCACCACCACATTTCCTTCCAAGGGTGCTGTATAAAACAGATAAGAGATTATGGTACACAGATAACATCCTCTGTGTACAGTGGCGGATTTACCCTAATACCCGGTAGGCCCGGGCCTAGGGCGGCCAGATTTAGGGGCGGTGATTTAAAAGATTCAAATTTTCTTGCGGAATAAAACTGAGTTTTTCTCCTAAATGTCTAAATCTATTTAGATAAAAGTTGGCAATGAAGTAATTCCATTATGCAGTCTATATGGTGGATGCTGAGAAAGGGGCAGCTGATGGCTTGGGGCCTAGGGCTAGGGCGGCTCATGGCTTGGGGCCTAGGGCGGCCGAGACTGCAAATCCGCCACTGTCTGTGTAAGACGGATAACTCTAAACTAAACTCGATGCCAACACGCATGGTCAGCGCGGCATGGGACCTCAATGGGCTGGAGAGAAAGAGAGAGAGAAAATCACTAAGCAATATCTCAATTCTTCTAGGAAAAAAAACGCATCAAAACTTTAGCGTTTTGAAAATTTCAGCTCAATAAATCCTACCGTTTCGTTGCTCTCCCAAGTTCCGACTTGTCTGGTCCGAGCTCGTGGGTTGAAGTCCCGCTCATGGTGGTCATTTTTTCCACTACAATTAGTTTTATTAATTGAAAGCACAAATTACCGACTTTTTTACAATAGCGACCTTAAAACCGAAAAATAACGGCTTAATTTAAAGTAAAGATTTCTTTTGACACAAATAATGTAATAAGCCTTTTAAACACACTTAACAATTAAATATAATGGACCTTGAGTATCTAAAAGTTTTGACTTAAACAGAAGCTTTAAACATCTAAATGGAGCTGCGCTAAAAAGATAAGCTTAATACTATTTTACAGTAGGTACTATGTAAATAAAAACCTTAATCCCTCTGTGCTAAATATTTTGCACCGTTTGAAATGTTCTACATAAATTTCTAAACTTGGTCATTTATTTCTATATAGGTATTTGATCTTTTTTTTTTACTTAAACTTTATCAATACTAAAATTTTATGTTTTGTTGTTAACAGGTCAGGGATATTAATATAAATAGAAAGTATTCACTGTGAGGGACGGAAAACTTAAAACTAAACCCTTTCCTAACACGCAAGTAGACCAAATATTCCAACAGAACTGAAGAACTTTTTTAAAATCTTAAATTTAGTGTTTTGATTTTAACTTACTCATATATTTTAAGTATGTATTTACAAAAGAAAAGTAGTTTATGTATTATATCCGTATTCTGGTACCCATAACACAAGCATAATAAACTTAGCTTGGGACCAGAGGACGGTGTGTGAAATGTCCATGAATATTTATTTATTATTAGCTTGGGACCAGAGGACGTTGTGTGAAATGTCCGTGAATATTTTTTTTTATTGTAAATTAATATAATTTATTAATTTTTGTAATTGTCCCGCTTATGATGATCATATTTTCCACTATAATAAAATTTAGTTTATGAACTGAATACATAGAAATTAAACACGTATATACTCCATGACGGTCGAATTTAAAAAAAGACATTCGATTCTTTTAACGTTCGATATTCAAATTCAAATACATCTTTATTTTCATATCATTGTGTCCATTTTAAAAACTTTGATGTAGGTACCTAAGAGAGAGCAGTTATTTAACATCCCGAATTATGCCAAAATTATTCTAAAAGTTTATTTTTCTTCAAAATATTCTTATTCTGTTTGTTTCTTTGTTCAGACTTAATGAGAATTGTACCCGAAGTTTACAGATTCGTTGGAGCTCCTAGTAAAAATTTTGTTAGAAGTAAATTTTTGAGATCGTTAACTAGTTTTAGTCCTATCATTAGTTTAAATTATGATTTTTAATGAAGAATATCAGCAACGCACGCTATTCCGCTAGCATAGAACTCTTCACCTCCCCAGTCCATTAAAGTTCCAGGCCATGACCAGACTTGTTGACGTAACGTTTTTGTCTTTCATAGACGATGTTACATGCTTATATTATCCATAAGCTGATTCTTATAGTAGTTCTTGGGGAGTAAAAATGTGGTGACACATGTATTCCTAATCCATTATCGCTCATCAGCACTGCCATGCCTTAAATATGGTGGTAAATCCTGTATTTCTAATCTGTCCCCACAAGTACATAGTTAAAGGTACAAGGCCTAATAATATTAGTGTTTCTTTTTATAAACTCTAATATCATAAACTTATTCTTAAACTCATAAATAAGAAAAACTTGAAACAATAAGCAACCTTGTAAATATTTTGCCTTTTTCGATATTTGTTTTTAAAAAAAAGTATAATTTTAAGTAATAAAAACAGCATTCATTCAACGAACGATAAAAGTAAGAAAAATATAAACCGCTTCTTCTATATTGAATTTTTAAAACGCTCGAGCACCGGTACAATTTGTAGTAAAAAATAATGAGCTCTTCAAGTGCGGTTCGAAATACAAATTTATACCGTTATCTTTTATCAAATGTCGGTTATGAACGGAAAAAAGTTTAAGATAGTTATAGAAAAATTTTATTAAAATTTACTGCCGGATTCTAGAAGCTTAACTTTAGAGAGTTTGCCTAAACACAGAAATTCTATGCATAAAGAAATAATGCAGATATCAAGAGTATAGAATATGATAATACAAGTATATGAGTATTTCAAAAAAAGTTTACGAACAGGTCGTATTAAAACTGAAATTTCTTAGCAAAAAATTAAAGTATAAGACTTAAAAACAGATTTGAAAAAAGAACAACGAATTTTAATGAAACTATTTAAAATATTTAAAATAAATATTTGAAATAACTGATAATTTTGAAAATAGAACAATTAATTTCTTCATAAATAATGTTTAGATTATTATGGTCATGCCTTTATTAACAAGCACTTTGATTGTTATTATATAAACTGGCTCAAGACAAAAGGAAGCCTTGTCACTCAAAATATTTTAGCTACCATTTATTTGTAAACAATAAAATTTATAATTGTAATTAAGACTTGGCCTCGGCATACTTTGTAAATAATTGACTTTCTGTATGAAATAATTTTTTTTATTAAAAGACGATTTTAATTTTAAACATTCGTATGTGTGATTGTAATTTACTTGGTCATAAAAGAAATAGGTCTATAAAAGCTAGGGTTAGTAGACTTACAAAATAAAAAATTTAGAACTTTGTAAGCTTTTTGGTTCAACTGGGGTTTGTCATCAGGTTATAAAAATGTTTTATTGTGAAAGCTTATACATGCAAGTATTCTTGCTTGATTTGTATGCGTCGCATGGCTTAAAGCCCAGTAAAGCAGTTAGTCGTAATAAAACGAGAACAGTTTTAGACGGTTTTAATTAGGTATACTTTAAACTAATTACTGTCAATGTATTTTTGGATTTAACGTTTTAGCATTATAAGAGGAAATCGTGGATTTTACATCATATTTTTAAAATGATAAGCAGTTATCGTGCTGAAGTGGTAATGGGCAGGCCACATCGCTGGACGATCTGATGACCGTTTGGGACAGAAGGTCCTCGAGTGGCGACCACGTACCGGACGATGCAGCGTGGGGCGGCCTCCAACAAGGTGGACTGACGATATCGTCAAATACGCCGGGGGCCGCTGGATGTAGTCAGCGCAGGACCGCGCGTTGTGGCGTTATATGGGGGAGGCCTATGTCCAGCAGTGGACTGAGAAAGGTTGATAGATGGATGGATGGAAGTAGTTATCGTAAATCATGATACAACAACACGCGTATCGTTACTTTGTTTGTTACGAACTGTCGTAGCTTTTGTCTTCTACAAAGCTTCGTAGCACTACGCTACAACATAACATGTTTATGCGTAAATACCCTTATTAATTACATGAAACCTCACAATTCGAGAGATGTAATAACACGAACGCACAACAATCTAAAACCTCTATCTTATGAATTTACTCTGATACTGAAACCTTCTTGTGTGTATTGGATTCACGATATTTGAATAAGCTTAAGGATACCCTTCTATGTCCTTCAATTTACTACAACAAACAAGATTGTATTATGTTAAGGCCAAATCACTCAAGATACGTGATAGGAGCTGAGGTTTCACTTGTTTGCCCACAACTTGGGGTTTAGTTTTATTTAAGTATATTAACCATTGACATACCTATAGGCTATTTTTAGTTAATTTAACCATCATTGACGTATCATTACACTTCTATACTTATAATAAAACAAAGTATGTATATGTAAGCTTATATCTTCTATTTAAATAAAATTACTTTTTACGGATTTAGACGCGTATATTTCTCACCCGTGACCATGGTGACTGCAAAGTCTCCGAAACGTCGGGCCAAAATTTAAAACAAATATACGCGTCTAAATCCGTAAAAAGTAGTTTTATTTAAACATATGAGTCGCGCAAGTGTTAGAAAATATTATATCTTCTAAACAACGCAACGGATTTTGATGTAGTTTTTTTTAATAGATAGGGTGCCCGGGTGGTAGAAGAGGATGGCTTTTTTGTATATGTAATTTGTTACGGTTTGATTTCTTAATTTCACGTGTAAGAAGTTACGGGCATCAGCTATTTCTTAATAAATTGAATGAAATTGGGGAAAATTACTTGGCAGTCGTATTTTATTGCATTGTTAACTTCGATTTAAATATTTCCCTTAAAAAGCAAAATGCCCTTTTGCCCGACTAATAAGGAGGGACATGTGTTTAATGCGTATTTATGCATGCATGTATGTGTGTATGTAATTTTCGATTTGTCGTCGTCGTTCTCCTGCCCTTTTCCCATTACATAGGGTCGGCACAACATGTCTCCATGTTACAGTGAGCTTTGGCAAATTTTTGCGACCAGCCGCCTGCCTGACGTGAAGCCTTCTTGGGTATATGCGCAGGTGCAATGCAATACTCTTTCGGTCTGTTTATACGACGCCCGTGGGCTAGACATGTAACTTATTGATTATTAACAATTAATGACTTGATTGATTATTTCTGGTTATTTCTGCCTCCCATAAATTTACGTGGTCCTCTCCCACTAGTATTCTATATTTTTCTACAATATTGACATGTTTAATTAATTAACAATAATTACAGCGCAAAAAGAACGTCACCGTTAACTTAATGTAATCTTCAAATTTGTAAACATTTCATTGAGACATTCTTATTTTAAATAATTTAATTTATCATAAATGTATCTTTTTAATTTAGTTTAAAAGCTGACATCCGGTGCTAGTGTCCGGACATTAATGACCTAAATGCATCGTCATTTTATACGGCTACAAAAAGTCCTGGCCATTAATAAGTGTCCGGGATCGTTTCGTTTTTCTACGTTAAAAAGAAAAATATTTCAATTATTAAGCTTGTCAGTCTTCCTTATCATTAGGTTTTATATAATAATACTGGTCGGTCTTCAATAAAATTGGATAAAATCTAATATTTTAAAACGTTGTTTACATTTATGATGATATTTTTGTTTACATCAAGTATTCTTAAGTAAACAAAGACAGAGTTTGTAATTTTGTTGTTAAAGAAAACGGTCTTTGTTATTATTTTTGATGAGTGGTTTTTGTGGAGAAACAACAATTTTGTTTGCAAAATGTGCTTTTATATTACTTTTATGTGTGTCTTCATATGAAAACAAGGTGTAATAAAGTGAATCGTATTAGATTTTTCAGAGAATTCTATTAAATTTGGCGAAATTCCGTCGTCGTTTTTCTCATCTGGCTATATTATGGCACTATATATTTATGTGCATGTGAAAACGAATTCAGGATACAAGTGCCATCGCTCTATTTCTTTCCAAAAAGCTCTAAAAATGTAAAATAACCTGACAACATCTCTGAGAGAAGGAAACCTCGGAACTAAACCCTATGCTAACATGCCTATTTAGTATGGACATAAGTTACTCATATCCGCCACTTATGGAGAAGGCTCATGCCCAAGAGTGGGACGTCTAAATTCGGACTGAAAAGCAGAACATATATTTTGTTTCAGTATTTCAATAGGGCATAATAAATATTTCTATCTTTCTTTAAAGGATAGAGTTCTGTTTCCTTAACATAGCTCGTATTGCATGAAATATAATTGTATGTTTTTTATTTGTTTAACAACATAAACGACTCCATTTCGTAGCAAATGACATATCTTATTCCATTTGCTCCCTCTTGTCTCTGTAAGTCACAATACCTGTGAAATTGAATGACTTCATTTGAGAGAGAATCACTCAATTTACCTATTGCCTATTTTATACGTAAAAATTCAGAGTTATTTTCAATTTAATACGCCTGTGAAGTTAAATTGCTAAGTAACTAAAAATATACGGGCCTAGTGGTGTAGTGGTTCATATAAGGGACTGCCGATCATGAGGTCTCGGATTCGATTCCCGGTCAGGACAATCATTTGTGTGATGTTTTTAATTGTCATATAAATGTTTATACTACGTCTGGGTGTTTACTATGTATTATAAGTATGTATTTACAAAAGAAAAGTAGTTTATGTATTATATCCGTATTCTGGTACCCATAACACAAGCATATAAGCTTGGCTTGGGACCAGAGGACGTTGTGTGAAATGTCCATGAATATTTATTTATTATATTTATATTACAACTTTATGTTTTAGCAAGTTTAAGTTAAAAAATATTTAGAGATGAAACAGAAGAAACTTTTATTACATTCCAATGAAATGGGTTGAAATCCTACTCTTGTGGGGCTCGAACCCAAGACCTTGGAATGTAATAGAAGTTTCTGCTTTTGGATTTAATTCACTTATGTATATGTAAATTTACAAGTATATTCAGTTTGTATATAGACTTATCTATTTTAAGCCTAGCCTAGTATTAATTAGCTATTAGCAATTAATCTATTAAAAGTACTGGGCACATCTAGTCTTTTGGTGAATTAACAATAACTATATTAAAATGTCCATAGTAGTCACATAAATTCATTAGAAATAAAAAATACGGTAAATAGACTGTGAAATGACATTAAAGTATGTATTTATTATGAAAAGGCATTTTATCGTAACTTCTACCAAACCATTCAAATACATATTAAAGAGATGAAATATATTTTTTATCTTTTCTACGTAAAGAACAATCTTAAACAGATTTACAGTATTTTTCTAAAGAATAAAATATTAAATAGACTATTATCTTAAGAAAACATTCTCTACAGAAACAGCAAAAAGAATTTTGCTCTGCGAATTGATCTACCTTTTGATAAAACTCCAAAATCATGTTATCTTATATCAGCTACTGTAATAAAATAAAACAAGTCAGCTTTCCGATACAGTCTGTCTTACAAAATTTCGCTGAAATAGATTTCTTTTCGCTGATACATTTTTCGTTGTAATAAGATTATGGAATATTTTTACGCAACATAAATGTCAAGTGCCCAGATAAGAGGGGATATTGCAAACGTTTTCATAAGCTGGGTAATAATAAGTAATTTAGGCATATCTTGCTTATCCTTTCAGTAATGCAATATTTATCCTATTTTACCAAAACGAGACAGTGATTTTGCCTCGTAGTTAGCTATCTATAGAAGGAAAACTTGAAACTAAACATCTTGGCCAACACGTTGTGTCAGCGTGACATCAGTAGACGAAAGTGGGGAGAGGTTCGTGCCCAGTAGTGGGATAGTAATTCGCCAAGGAAAAGATAGCTATCCATAAAAGTTTTCCATTCCTATGTTGGATACTATGCTTATAATACGATGCGACTACGAGTGTTATTTCAGTTGTTGTAAGGGAATTAAATTGACATTTTTAGGGTTACATTACATAAATGGATATATACATACTAACGGAGATATTAAAAGCATGTTAATCATTGCATCATATTCATACCTTTATCGCGCTATTCGGGATCGGCGCAACATGATTACTTGCTCATGTCGCAATGGGATTTGGCTGATTTTTACTCGCGGCCGCCTGCCTGACGTTAGCCCTTCTTGGTTATGTGCGCAAGTGCCATGCGACGTGGTTCCCTTGGTCCCTGACGGTGAAGAAGTTACAAGGAGTGTTTTGAAAAGAATATTAATAAAAGATAATATTCCATACAGTTAATTACAAAATGTACTTTCTTACTTGCGTTCGTTATGTTTCTGGTTTTAAATTAACGTAAAAAATTCACTTTGCACACTGGAATTTTATTTACGGCCGCTTCTTATTTTATATGAGTTGAAATTCTCGTACAAATTTTATTTTACTTAAATGGGACAAATCTCTTACAATTAGATTACCTTGGCAATGAAAATAATTTACGTTTGAAGTATGTTGTTTACTTAATTTTAAGTAAAACAATTTGAATTCAACAAAATAAAGAAGCACAAGAAATAAGTAAACCGTTTGTTCGATGAGTTTATTTTTGCTTTGTTTTCAAGTTTTGCAACGTATAATGATAATAATAAAAGTCCAAAAACATAAGTACATGCACACGCGTAAAATGTATGTACACGTACACGTAAGATCGCTTTAAACGTTTCCGAATGTAATCAATAGGTATGCATTTTACCATTGCTTTTCATACGAGTGCTATTTTTTCAGCTAATAAATTTACATAGGCGACGGATTAAGGATACAAGTGTCACCACCCTATTTTCTAAGCTACCTAATGGATTTCATAACCAGCTAACATTCTTTGTAAGAGACGGAAAGCTCGAAACTATACCTTATGCCAACACGTCTGTTCAGTGCGGCATAGTAGATCAAAACCGTCATGATTATGGAAGAGGTGCGTACCCATTTACCCAACAGTGGGACGTTCATATCCTATGAGGAAAATGGGATAACGGAAAGCTAATATATTATTAGTGTGCAATATGTACGAAGTGGACATAAATTAATATCAAATTTATGTTCTATTTAATAAACGCTAAGATATCCCTACTTACCTACCCATAACCTTGATACCGAAAGGAATACATTAAATTATAATCTGCTTAGCAAGTTCTGAAATAAAATAGGTAATCTCTACAACACTTAGATAGGTGTTTTACTAAATATAAATTTTTGTACATCTGTTTATATACATCTATTAATTAATTTCTTAGCTTGTTTTAAAATAATACAAATCATGTAACCTACCTACAAAAATTACACTCAAAATTACTGCGGAAAACGCAAATTGCTAATCTCTCTTGCTACAGCCCATTTTCGTCCCACTGTTAGGCAAATGGCTTCTTCAGTTTGAGAACGATTATGGTCTACTGTGCCGCGCTGACCAGACGTGTTGGCATAGGATTTATATTCGAGTTTTTCGTCACTCACATAGGATGATATTTGACTTCAATATCTCTTAGGTGACTTTTGAAGATTCTTACAGACAGAATTGTTCAGATTTTTATAGATATTCTGATAATTATTAATAAAATATTATATGAAATTGTTTTAAAATTGTTATAGGTAACACAAGAATAGGAATATAGGTAAGCTTGGGACCAAAGAACGTTGTGAAATGAATTGAAATGAAATGAAATGAAATTTATTTGCTTGAAATAGTTATGGTTTACATAATATGTAGATGATAGCACACAATTAGTTTCACATATTTCGTAGGGGATACCAACATGCAAATGTCATTATTAGTATCTAATAAAATTAAAGTTCAATTAGTTTATTCATGCATTAGTGAAATATTCATTGATATTATAAAAACATTTTCCAATAAGCCATTCTCTTAGTTTTGTTTTCATTTTCTTACTAGGTAGGTCTTTGATTGATTTTGGTAGTTTATTATAAATTTTAATCATCATAAAGTAACAATTTCTCTGAAACAATGTAGTTGAGCATCTGGGCATTTGTAGCCTTAAAGGGTCCCTATTTTTAATAACTGTACTAAACTATAAATGTACTAAAATATGTGTGTGAAATGTTCACAAATGTTATAGGTCTGTTTGTGATAGATTCTTGTAATTGTTTAAAGCAGCACTGAATTGCATCTTAGTTTAGCACATTCGTCTTGGAAGTAGGTCGTAAAGTTTAATCTACGTCAACGCGGGCGGAAATTTAAGTTGAGCGCTAAATTTGTGATCTTGGCTTAACTTTCTGTGCTAATATATGTTAGTTAGAACTTTATTACGTTATTTTATGAATGTGTCTATAAAGGGTTTATATAGTTTTTTATAGTTAGATTTTGACGCTACATTATTCCTAAAATAATGTTTTCTAGCGTTATAAATATATCCTCTCCTACGTATGACCCCCGCGCAGGCTAATTATCTATTATGACATGGTTAATACCTAGTTTTTTTTTTTTTTCTAGACTTTCGTAAAAACGAAGAATTTTACAATATAAATATAATTAAACAGTATAAATGATACTTTCCTGGCTTCCTTATGAGTTTACCTAACTAGATATTTTATTTTAAAACTAAATAAAACATACCTGATCTCGCAGCGGTGTGATATATTTTCATTTTGTTCATTTTTCACAACACTCACACAAACTTTATCACATTATATCGCATTCATTCACACAATCACAAAAGAAACACTTGAAACCGATAGTAAAATAAACAATGAACACTCGAAACAAACGACACTTTGCTTTACAACGTTACGACCATCATAAAAACTGATTTGTTTACACTACGAAAAAAAAGGCGCCATTTTGAGCGCGTCAACGAAATACTAGCGAACGCCGGCGCCGGGCGCGCAGCTGGGCTTGCCTAGGTACCTGTGCATATCACGTGATTTGCCACAGTACAGAAGTATAGAAATAGTGCAACTAGAAATATACCATAATGTTATTTCGTTGTGACTATTATATTACTTTATTTTAGATAACATTTATTATCTCACTATTTATGTTCCAATAAAATAATAATATCCTATTCAATAAAATAAATGTTTAGATTTATATTGCTTGTGTTCCAATAATAGGTATAATAGGTAGGTATGCTATTCAATAAAAATGTTTTTAGAATATCCAATTTTTTCGTCCCCATTTAGTATAAGTTTCTATCTATCAATATCTTCACGCCTATATTACCCGAAGGTGTACGCAGCAGCAATGATGCCAAATGATAGGCACATATTTACCGTATGTTTTTATTTATGCGTAAGTAATTAGTGTTTTTCATTATGATTTTTTGCGTGTTCTCATTTATATATACATACATAACTTCACGCCTAGGTACTTACTATTATTTATATCATGTTGAAATCTTAATTTTATAATACCTCTCAACTGGCAAGCGACCCAGGTTGGGTCGCTCGTATTTATGCACGTCTGGCAAGCGACCCAGGTTGGGTCGCTCGTATTTATGCACGTCTGGCAAGCGACCCAGATTGGGTCGCTCGTATTTATGCACGTCTGGCAAGCGACCCAGGTTGGGTCGCTCCTTCCGTCTCTCGTTATGTAGCGAATAAGTAAAAATCTATTATAATTGTCTTTCTCACACCTATTACAATGTGTACGGGAAAGAATAGGCCAGCAGGCAAGCCGATAATGTGGTCTAACATAGTAATAAATATTTAATACTGTGGTCAGTGTAAGTTTAACTGCGCGGCGCGACAGTTCGTGTGTAGTAGTGCTACGTATTTATATTGTTCATAAAGGTTTTAATGTGAAATCGTCGTGGCTTTCTATATTTATTCTGTGCCTGTGTTAATAGTGTACCAAAAAATACCTTTTGTTTGTGTTTCTGTGTGTGTTACAAATGTCACAATCCCGAAATTGGGAATGTCTAAAATGTAATGACTTGTAAATCTATGTATGAGTTTTGTCTTGTAGATTTGCTAAGTTAATTTTGACTAGGTTAGTGGACATAATAAAGTAAATAAAACTATATTTCAAACAAAATGTGTTTTATTAAACTTATTTATAAATACTTATTCTAATATATAAAATAAAAAATACATACCGCCCCATAAATTTTTTTATACAGTAAGCTTTACAAAAATACGCCATATTTTCCCGACCCGAGCGGTAACAAAAAAAAATTGTATTTTTATCGCTCGATTGTGATAACATTTCATGCTGAGTGGCTTAGATCAACAACTTATACCATAGTATTGTTTATATTCTTAATACTAACAAAGTTTTCAAACAAAACAAAATTTCCAAACACATGTGCACTATAAAAAGGTATGCTGTCTTACAAAAATATTATATAACATATAGTTATGTCAGTAATAAGCATAAGTATTTTAGATAAATTTGCGATTGCTTTCCTGTGATAAACTAGACAATTATATTATAAATTTTTCTGCGACAGGTTGGTTTACAAATATCTTTAATTTATTATCTTTGCCTTATAACTATAGTAAAAACACAAGATAATGACTTGACAAAATTAAATAACGACACAGTATTGTTTATATTCTTAATACTAACAAAGTTTTCAAACAAAACAAAATTTCCAAACACATGTGCACAATAAAAAGGTATGCGTCTTACAAAAATATTATATAACATATAGTTATGTCAGTAATAAGCATAAGTATTTCAGATAAATTTGCGATTGCTTTCCTGTGATAAACTAGACAATTATATTATTAATTTTTCTGCGACAGGTTGGTTTACAAATATCTTTAATTTATTATCTTTGCCTTATAATTATAGTAAAAATACAAGATAATGACTTGACAAAATTAAATAACGACACATATTTCTCAAAAAATAATATACTTATAAAAGGTGGTGGTCTTATAAAGTGGATTCCTATTTTTGAAGTCACGAATCGAGGAATTAAAAATATTATGTTAGTATAAAAACCTAAATCAATGTATAGTCAAACATTGTATGTAAAGTAAATTTTTAACACAAAATATCAACATATATCAATCATAGCATTCCGGGTTTGGCTAAAAATTTGCTAAAAATGTGCTAAGTATTGACTCTCGTGATTTAATTACACCCATCCACACCCAACATTGGTGACCCCGACGTGTCTGGGTTTTATAGCTTCTCAAAGGCCATAAAGGCCGGCTATAGGCACTGTAGCATAGCTTCTCAAAGGCCATAAAGGCCGGCTATAGGCATTGTAGTATAGCTTCTCAAAGGCCATAAAGGCCGGCTATAGGCATTGTAGTATAGCTTCTCAAAGGCCATAAAGGCCGGCTATAGGCACCATAGTATAGCTTCTCAAAGGCCATAAAGGCCGGCTATAGGGCACCGTAGTATTTCTATCACCACCCGGAGCTTTATTGTATTTGTTTGAGAAGATAACAGTGACACTGTTGATCCGATTTAGCTGTTTAAAACTTTAAATAGTTGCAAATTTAATTAGAATTAGAAATTTAAATAATGATATTAGTGTTTCCGCTGAAACAATTCTGATTTAAGCTTTGAACTGTCTAAAAATTTACAATGGAATGCCCAGGAATGCTATTAGCAGAGACGTCAAACAGTCAGTCGCGGATGTTATTGACCACCACCTTGAAACTAGCATGCTCGAGAAACGACACTACCACACCGAAAAGGAGAATAATCAATGCAGGTAATTATGAGATAGACACGGGACGCCCCATGCCGTCGAAACGCAACTCTCATACGATAATGTGACCAGACGTCCCGTTTTGAACAGGACTGTACCTTTTTATAATTACGAGTCCCGGTGTCCCCGAAATGTACTCTGGGACGCAAATATGTCCCGTTTTCGAAAACAGCGCAAAATTAAAATAAAATAAAAATTCTTACTTAAAATCTTCAACAGCAAATTAACATTTTGGGTATAATTTTAATTCGTAAAATTGAAATTAACTAACTTTTTCTGAATAAACAACTTTCGAAATACCCAATGTTCAGTTTTTTCTGAATAAACAACTTTCGAAATACCCAATGTTCAGTTTTTTCTGAATAAACAACTTTCGAAATACCCAATGTTCAGTTTTTTCTGAATAAACAACTTTCGAAATAACCAATGTCCCGTTTTGAATCAAAAAATAAATGGTCACGTTATCATATGAGAGCCCGGATTTCTTTCACTCCCCAAACTGGTACATTCAAGTACGCCTCCGTTTTCGTCCACGTGTATCTTCGCTTGGTACGACTGTTGCAGAATGCCAATTTCTCCAACAGTCTACAAAGCAAAGATACACGTCACACTGGACGCACTTGGAATGTACCAGTTTGGTTTCCTTCTTTCGGTAGCACATCATACATCTCGCTCGATTCTTTTTCCCTGGCAGATACACTGGCTCGTGCACGATATCTCGCCTCAGCCTCGTGATATCCCCCACAGGCTGGCTGATCTGTATTGGACAGGGACGGTGCTGTCCAGTCAGAGCACCAGCAAGCCTATGACGGAACTCACGATGCGTCACGGGCAATTTACCGCGTCGATTCAGCGAACTCACATACATCACAAGAGCATTATGCACGCTCACATTCATCAACCTTTTAAACATCTTTATATACCACTTCACACCTCTCTTTCGCTCTAACAGATACATGGAGAGTTTTTGATCTTTGAGATCAACACCCCCCATGCATGTGTTGTAATCCCTTACACACACAGGCTTCACAATATTCCTACCGGCCCTAGTGCCATTGTAAGTATCGGGGCTGTGATAGGTGGATATAATATTCACCATTTTGGAATCCATCCATGCAATGATGGATACATCTCCGCAATGGCGAGATATTATAGTCCCCTTACTCACTTTCCTCGATACTTTGGCAATATCACTAGGGACATTTCGACGGCATACACGAAGGGTTCCATAGCAATCAAAGCCCAGACTCTTGAGGTATCGTGCTAGTGATGGACAATTGTAAAAATTGTCCATCACTACACAATGCCCTCGACGTTCCAGGCCTTGCAATAGCTGCAGAACCACTTGCGTGCTTTTCCCTCCCAAATCGACGCCAAGTGAAGGGTCTCCCCTGGACCCTTCCACCTTGCCCGTGTAGATTTGGAATCCAGCCATATAACCTGTGCGGGATTCACACAGTTCATATGACTTTATTCCAAATCGGGCAGCCTTTGACCTTATTGCTTGAACCCAAGACAAGCGGCCCTTGAACAAGGTCAAAGACTCGTCAATTGAGAGGTCGGGACCAAGGTTGTAAAGGGACTTGAACTTCTTTTCGAGATGTTCAATAATAGGGGCCAACTTACCCAGCTTCGCCGATGGTCTTGCTGAGTAAGAATCTCCAGTTTGCGGCAATTGCTGACTAGCAACAGCCTCATTGTCGACAAAGTGGAGAAACTTACTCAGCAAAACATACCGATTATAGGACATTAGACGTCGGAACCCCGGCATTTCGAGGTTCTCGTCCAATGTCCAATATTCGGTCACCGACGTCCGCGGGTCGATGGCCATATACATGAACACCCCGAAAAGAACCATTATCTCGTCTGCATTCGTGTCAGTCCACGAATGAAGGCGAGACGATGGTTTCAGAGTCCCTTCACAACGCTTAGTTTCAATTGTCTGCCGAGCGTATCGGTTAGTTTCTTCAACGATTAACCCTATGATGTCTTTATCCCATATATCGGTAAAGACATCATAAGGTGAATCGTAGTCTTTGAGTGGTCCAGGGGTAGGTCCTGTAAAATTTTCGCGGACACCCCTGAACGACTCAAAGTCCGACACCCACGTGAAACTAGCCGACGTTCCCAGTAGACAATCGGCTGCGTTGTCCATTCCCGTGTCTATCTCACGTACAACTACCTGCATTGATTCTTCCAACTGCTCCATCTCGGGAAGGTTTTGCCGTTTCTCGAGCGGCTCCGGCACATCAAATTCACCGTCGAATTCGCTGTCCAAATCACTGCCATCCTCAACCCTAGGCGCCCTTGCCGATGATGCCAATCCCGAGGTTGACGGACGGACATCAACCTCGGAATTGGCATCATCGGCAATGGAAGCTGTGACGCTAGGCCTGAGGACGACAGGTGACTTGGAGCAGCCCTTGTCCACCGGCCCCGGCAAATCTTCCACCCATCGCCTGAGATGCCAAGGCGCCTCCTCCATTATTTCCTCAGCTTCTTCGTCCGACATATCCAAAGCCTCCACTCTTTCGACTGCATCGATGCTGCAAGCAAGTACAATATTCTAAAAATATAATCTTAATATGAACACTTACCAAGTATTTTATATAGGCGAGATACATACAAGAGAGGCACGGCAGGCTTGCTTCGGATACGTCGGACGCGACCCCCAGGGGTGCTCTCTATGCCCAAAGGCGCACCTTCAATGTGCATAGAGCCGCCTGGGGTCGCTACCACTGGGAAAGCATGGAGAAGGCTAAAAAGATAACAAATACTAATTAGTCAATTGAAACTAAATATAAATAATATATAATACTAAATATAAAATACTAATAATAATTCAATCAGTCAGACAGTAACGCAACAGATAAATATAATAAAATTAAATATAAAAATACTTACCGAGGCGGTGGTGAGGGAGATAATTCTCGCTCGGGGCACGGGTTCGCATCTATGAGCCCCATAATGAGGGCCCGTCGGGCGGCGCTCGGCCTTGAAGGCCCGCCACGATCGGGCCCCCCAGCTGGAGTGGTACTCCTGGATCTCACCATACTAAAATATCATAAAACAATAATTTATTAAATTAATAGTTATAGTAAATACCTATTATAATTTTTGAGGAAAAATAATAAGCGTACGAGACATTATTGCCACTGCCCACCTTCGGGTACTAAAGGCATAAGTGAAGTCGGTTCAAAAAAAATTATCTTACGTCATTCTTAGACATTGCAGATGAAATTACATATTTGTTTACCTTATGAATTAATTTTTAAACTACTTGAACTAATAAACATCCTCATATAATAAACTAGATAAACTTGTAAAAAAATACAACATACATACAACTAATGAAAATTTCCATACTGTATTTCTGCATATTATCTGTACTATGTGTTCATGCCTACTTGACTGACCGCGAAACATGTTTATGGCGGGAAATATTATTCTTTTATGGCGGGAAATATTATTCTTATAAATATACAAATTATGATGAAAGTACGTAATTATATCAGTAACTATTTGCTAAATTAGGTTCATAGATCAATAAACTTGGTACTTATGTGTATTTCAAACAATATCTATGAATATTTTGTCAACTTGAAATGGTTTCTTTGGCGGGAATTATTCTTAGAAATATAGATTACGATGAAAATATGTAATTATTACAGTAGCTATTTACTAAATTAGGTTCGTAGATCAATAAACTAGGTACTTATGTGTATTTCAAACAATATAAAAGAATACTTATAAAAAAAAACTATATGTTTTACTATACGGACGTAGTAACCGCCATTATTTTCTTAGAAATATGAATTACGATAATAATACGTAATTATATCAGTAGGTATTAGCTAAATTATGTTCGTAGGGTAATAAACTAAGTACTTATGTGTATTTCAAACCATATGTAAGAATATTTATCATAAAACATTACTACACGCGGCGGGCGTCCGAGTAGAAATTAGTGCATTACAAACTTTTAGTAACTTTTCACTGCAATGTCTATCACTTTTCAATAAACTAACACTCAACATGAAATCTACACTTATTTCTCAGCAATTCTGTATATAAATCTTATAAAATACTCACCGGTCTCGTCTTGATAACATGTTTCCACTTTCATCAATCAACAAGCACAATTTGTCAAAATGGCGTCCACTTGAAAATGTATGATATTTGAAGGGACTGTGGAATTTCGGCGCTTTAGTTCGTTCCTTATTGCAATATTGGCGCTAAAATAATATTAGTTTCGACCAATCATGTATCGATACGTCGAATAAGATAGCCATAGACTTGCGAGTGCAAAGGAACGACAATTTAGAGCGTCCAAAGAGAACGGTCATTTATTTGTACACCCGGGTGTACAAAAAACATTTCGCGCCAAAATTTTATTTGTACCCCCGTAGGTACATCAGACATTCAAGAGGATATTTCGTAACAGAAGATACGGAAAATTCACTCCCATTCAATTTGGATTGTTCATAATTTTTAACCTGCTGTTTTTATATTTTTTTTAGAAAATATATACTATTTTAAGCAACTTATTTCAATATTATTGAAATATTCACTATATAGAATTTTTAAAAAATACATAGATATTGTTTTAAATGTTGTGACGTCATCGTTGTACGCAATCTGTGTAGGAGTAGATCTGTGTATCTGGAAAAATAATCGTTAAGAGGATACCAAAATAGCTTCGTGCATTTTTCTATGTACGAAGTTTTCATTGTTTCTTTAGATTGAATGGCTAGAGCTCTAATTTTTAAGTATATGTTTTTTCAATATATGATCTAGGATCACATGAACTCAGAAACGCGATTGAAAAAAGTTTTCTCGATAGAAAATCTTGGCGAAACAACCTCTCAAATTTTTTATTTTTTTCATTTGTCGGTCTATTATCGCGTATTAACTAATGAAATAACTTTAAAAACATAGGTAACTATTATGTATAGAAACACGTGGATCAGAATTAAAATATATTTAGTAGATAAGTAAATAGGAAAAGTATCCCTAATTCTTCATTTTCTGTGCCTACTGGGTGGGTATGCACGTGTCGGCGATGATGTACGATATAATTGATGTAGGCCCTTAATATAGCAAATTTTCCGAAAAAATCTAATGAATCATGACCAGAAACTCTATTCCCCAAAAAGGTTTTCGAATTAAGAGTCTAAAAAAATATGAACAATGCCAATTGTTTAATAAATCAAATTATGGTGGAAAAAGTGAAATGCCGCAAGCGATTTATTAACATGAATTGATTTATTAAGTAAAAGCATAGCATACAAATGCAAAATTAATAAATTACTTTAGTAATGCCAACTGTGTCTTGAGTATTTAACTAAAACAATACACATAACGTCACCAGTTAAAATATCGTCGGAAAAGTAAGCATCCCATACCATAGACATACAAACTGTGAAAAATTCAGCTCTCTAGCTATCGTTCCAGAGATACAGCCTGGTGACAGACGGACAAAGAGACGGACGGACTAAAGGTTCGGTATGTATCTATCAATGTATTAATCTATGTAACGGAATCTTTGAAAGTGATTTTAACCCACTTGCAGTAGTCAGATTGATCTGAAATTTTGCACATATATCATGGACCACAATTCAATAATTAAAAAAAAAATTCACGATTTTCAAGCGAGTTTTTTAGTTTTTGAACTAAGTAGATTTTAGTTTACTTTTTTTTTCATATTTGTAACAAACACAAAAAAAAATAACTTGTGGGCGAAGCGATTTTAATGTTTTTTTTATTTGAAAGCTGGTGGTTCCCGTTTGGTCCCATTGGCACCTTCTCAGGATCTGGGGGCCAAGTCTGCTAATTCTGCTATTACAATGATATTACAATGTTGTTACAATGGTCAATCACTGACGCCATTATGGTGCTATAATGGGATCCTTACGACAAAAAATTAATAGTAGACTACCAAATTTGGTAAAATTTCGCCATTATGACTCCATTATGGCGTCATTATGACACTAAACTTGATTTTTGACACAATGGCGCCATAATGGCGCCATTGAACTGTCATTGTGGCAACATTGTATTAGCAGACTTGGGACCCTGATGGTTATCTACTGAGAAATCGAGGAAAACCCTCAAATTTCAAAAACACATGAAATGGTTGAACTTTTTTAAAAAAAATACTGAATTATTTACAGAGACTAGTATTCTATTGACCAAAAAAAAACACCAGTATTATGTTAGCGTAATTTTATTGCTAATGTTACTGCTAGTGCAATAAACGACATCTGGTTTTAATAATGCAGCATTGCACTTACTAATAGTATACTATTATACTCAACGTTAGAGAAAATACTAACTGGTAAACTTCAACAACCATTTAACTGTATAGTCTGCGATAGTAAAAATGTATAACAAAACAGTGTATGTAAGAGCATTATAGAAATGAGTATGTACTATGGTAGTACTCGTGTGAAGACCTTTTCCTTCCAAGGATGCTATAAAAGCCAGCTAAGGGATATTGTACACAGATAACATCCTCTGTGAGATACGGGAACCTCGAATATAAACCGCGTCAACACCTGGTCAGCGCCACGTTGTAGACTATAATCTTTCCCAAAGCGAAGGAGGCCCGTGCCCAACAGTGGGACGTCAATCGGCTGGAAGCTGGAGAGGGAGTATGTACGAAGGCAAGAAGTTATACTTTTATGATTATCTCTCACGTTGTTTGTAACTCACTTCAGGGTGTCAGTTTTTATTAATCACGTTTAACCACTTTGTGTCATAATTATGATTTGTTTAACATAGTTAGTACTTATAGCAAATTAATTGAAAAATTAAAAAACTAAGAAAAAAAAATTATTAAAAAAGAACTATATATTTGAGGCATCTAATTTGTAGTATTTGCAAGAATAATAAAAAGAATATGTGACTATAACCTTAATTCAGACATAAACTGAAAACCTTGTTGGTATTTTTCAGTTTCGTAAAAGTACTCTATCTAGGCCATAAATAAATGTCAGGGATTGTACAGTTTTTCTTAGTTAAGCAAGGGCTATTTCTTCATTAAGACTATCACTCTTTCTTGTGCTGTTTTTTTCTTACAAATTAAGATAGATAGTCACACTTTAATATGAGCAGAAAATACAAACTTAATTATATAATATTTTCTGTCACTTGAGCGACTCATTTGTTTAAATAAAACTACTTTTTACGGATTTAGACGCGTATATTTGTTTTAATTTTTTTGGCCGGCGTTTCGGAGACTTTGCAGTCACCATGGTCACGGGTTAATTCAAAACAAATAAATACCATAGTCAATTTAAAACAAGTATACGCGTCTAAATCCGTAAAAAGTAGTTTCATTTAAACTTTAATATATTTTCAGCTTGATTCATATTCATTTATTTATTACATAATATGTTGTTCACAAGTTGGTACATAAAATATAATTTTAAATAGAATTTAAAATGATCTCTGCTACGACTATTTGTGACAATATTATCTGATCTGTGGTATCGGCTGCCTTTCGTAATTTTTATAAAGATTTTTATTTTAATTTGCTAATTAAACTTTTAATTACAACCGATAAACATGAATGCTGCATATAACTCAATCTAAGAAAATCGTAGCAGACGCTATAATCTCTACCTACCCGTAGAAAAAAATACGCGATGTTATCTGAATATAAAATATACATAAATCAAACATAATATATGTCATACAAACGACAAACGCAACTATACAAGGTTACGAAATATTCTATTCATATCTATCTCAACATATATATATCTCAACATTACGGTGAAATCGAATCATCCACATACGAATGTTCAGCGGAAAAAAGACAGGATTACTAAACGTGACTCTTATATGAATCGTAGTAAAAGGTAAAACGTATGTGGGGAGAAAATAGTGCCATCTAAGTGTAAAACGCTATCATATTTCCGGCCCTGTAACGATGAGGATTGAGCAAGTTACATACGGCTGTTAAGTTCCCTAAGCACAGATACTGGATATTATTGCTTTTTATTTATTTATTTAAAGGTAATTAAATAAGCTTCGCAGGGTGGCGGTTTTTTTTCTAGCCTTTATTTAACTATTGTTGTAATACCTCAAAAAATATACATCTTATTATTCATAACAACTTTATTTATTGAATCAAACCGATTAAAAAACCGTTCAGTAGTTTTTTAATTTACCGCGAATAGATGCGCATACGCTGCGGAAGCTTTCTATAAAAAATACTTAAGCAAAGCTAAACATCTAATACCACTCAATCTACGCTAATAGAAAGCTGAAGAGTTTGTTTATTTGTTTGAAGTTACTAATCTCAGGAAGCACTTCTATAAGCTATATTCTATATAGCGGTTCTAATTGAAAAATTCTTTTAGTGATAGAAAGTACATTTATTGAGGAAGGCTACAGGCTACATAACATCACGCTGCGACAAATAAGAGCTAATCATCAGTGAAAAATGTTGTAAAAAAGGGTAAAATTTTCTAAATTCGACGCGTACCAATCGCGGGCAATAGCTAGTTTTATATAAGGTAATGCTACCATTTCGGCCTATTCCTCGTATAAAAAGAAAGGCCTTTTTATTTAAAAATATATTTTTTGTCTGTGTGTATTCCAACAACATAGAAAATGTATTTACGTGAACTGTTTCTGAAGTATCTAACGTTAAAAAGAAAACCAGTTATATTGTGGGAATGGAGAATGACGTCATAGTTTATACAATGAAACAAGTATTCATGAAAAGACAACAGGCTATAAATATCACTGATCGTTAGGAATATTAAATCCACAAGTCTAAATCCATATCAAATGTATTTTTAAATGAATTCCCTAGTAAGGCATTTAAATTGAATTTAACAAAAAGAGTTTAATTAGAGTATCTATCACAGTCTGTTTACTAACCTTTTAAAACGGATTCATAATAAACAAAAAGGTTTATGTCTCGGTTAGTTAAGGGTTTTTGCGGTCAAACCGCCAAATACAATATTCATTTCTAAAAATAACCCTTTATTATGTAAAACAAGCATGTTCCAAATATAAGACGGCCCTTAGCGTGGCTGCATATATAAATTAAGGATAACCTGCGTTTTTGTTAAACAGTCATTTGCGTAGAAGTTTATTTTTTATCCTTACTTATTATAAAACAAAGCCGTTATTTTTGTATATATGTCCCTATGTGAGCTTATATCTCTAAGCTTAAGATCATACAAGTAGTCAACAGATTTTGTTAGCATTTGTTTTATTAGATAAAGTAGTTCAAGAGGGTGTTTTTTTTGTATAATTTGTTAGGGTAGAGTTACCAAATTCAACGCGTATGAAGTTTGCGAGCAACAGCTAGATATATATTAATCTTTAGCACTACGTCCATAATAGCCGTTGCCCACAAATTCGCGCGGAATAAAAAAAACTTCCCCTTTTTGCAACATTTTTTACTGATGCTTCGTTCCTATTGGTCGCAGCGTATTATACAACGTGTTTCAGAAAGGTGTAGTCATACTTGACCACCGTTACACATGGCCGGTGACTAGGCACGAGGCATGGATGAAATTACAAATACTAGTTATATTATGAGTTTTATGTGTTCATAAAAGTTTAATTAATTTATTAAATTAATCGATCTTCTTTAAATACAACACTACTATGAGGTCATCTTTTATCGTAAGGTTAAATCGCATTCAATAAACCGTAAACATCATCAAACATCGACGGGCTTCGTGGTGAAGTGGCCTATGTAATGGACTGCCGATCACGAGGTCGCGGGTTCGATTCCCGGTTGGGACAATCATTTGTGTGATATCCATAAAATGTCATACAAATGTTTGTACTGCGTCTGGGTGTTAACTATGTATTATAAGTATGTATTTACAAACGAAAAGTAGTATATGTAGTCTATCCGTATCTGGTTCCCATAATACAAGCATAGAAATATAGCTTACTTTGGGACCAGGGGACGTTGTGTGAAATGTCCTAAATATTTATTATTATTATTATTTTCTCATAATTAATGCTTTTGTGGTAGTTATTTTTTAATAGTAGGCAATAAACAAAAGAAGACTTACCAATTGTATTTTTCTATGTGTAACTGTAATATTTATAATATTTTAGGCCTATCTAATGCAACTTTAAATTATGACTACACCTTTCTGCAACACGTTGTATAGCCTAACTAAAGCCTTCTTAGATAAATGCACTATACAAAGCTGAAAGAATTTTTCATATAGGATCAGTGGTTCCTCAGATTATCGCGTTCAAACTAACGAACTCTTCAGCTTTTTAATATTAGTCTCTGTAACGTTTTAATATCACCGTAATGAAAATAAGACGCAGCATCAGTTCCTGTTTTCATATTATATGTATTAATTGAAAGACACAGGTTAACACCGTCTCCTTTTATATATATTTATTTTGACATATACCTATATAAGTAAATGAAATGCTCAATTCTTCTGATTACAGTGGGAAGGTTCTTGCATAATCAAATAAAGAGTCGAGCAAATTTAGTTTCCGTATTACATTTCGTTTACTTACCGAACGTCTGAATATGAAATAAGCTGTGCCCGCGACTTTGTACGCCTGGAATTTAGAAACGAAAAATTAAATGAACTAACAATAACGCTATTTTACAGCTAATTAATAAATCGTGACCTTGGTTTTATTTTTTTTTGCACAATTCTAAATAAGTAACACACATGGTCCCAATGTCATTTTAGTAAATGATATTTCAGAGTTTTACCTTTTTAGGGCTTCGTACAAACCCTGATAGTCTCACTACGGTGTCCGTCTGTCTGTCTATCCGCCCGTTAAACTTTCACAAACAAACAAACAAACTCTTTCGCTTTATAATATTAGTATAGAATTCAGTAATTTACTTTGTTGTCATGTTTGGGGTTAAATTATGAATTGTATACGAGAGAAAAAATATTACTCTCTATGCGACAGATTATAATATTTTTTTAAATGAAACTTAATTTAATTAAAAAAAAACAATGACTTAAATATTAAACTGAAATAAAATAACCACAAATCACAATGTAAATGAATAATTCTACTTAGTACAGCGTAACGACGCTATTCACAGCGTAACGACGCTAATAACAGCGTAACGACGCTAATGACAGTGTTAACTCGATGAAGACAACCGGCAGACTGTTTTTGTCCGTACATCTCGCTTCGTTTTTATACCCCCACTCGCAACGGCGTGGTGTGGGTAGTAGTAACATCTAACAATATAATAACTTAAGTGAAACTAGTGACATGGCATCATTTGCGAAAATTTCTTAATTTTTATGTCTTTGACGTGGTTATTAAAAACTATAAATATAATTAAATCCAAATAATTTTAACTAAGTAATAGCATAGCAATTCAATTGTAAAAATTAATAAATCACTTCCAATTTAAAATCCAATCAGTTTTGTAGAGAAATGATATTTCCTTAAATCAACAAGAAACAATTGAAATTCATCATTTATCACCGAACCTTTAGCTATTTCCACCCACTGCTGGACATGGATAAAAAAATTATGAATTGGTCACACATACACAACACGCAGTCCTGTGTCGCTTGCATTCAGTGGCCCACTGCGATTTTTATGACATCGTTCCTCAGAATGAATGTGATAATATAAGAGCTAACCCTGTTATATTGGTAGTAGCATAGTTGTGTCCATTTGCGTAATGACCAGGGCCGGCTGGCGCCCCCTACTTATGATGACGACAGTTTTCGTCTGGCCAAATATTTGTTCTGCCTCATTTATTCATCAAAGTAATTTGATTATAATATACTGAAGACCTAAACTATATAGTTTAGTAATGTGTTAACTTAGGGGAATATGTTAACCCACCCTTTGTGTGCTCCATTAGTATGGGAGCCTAGTCTTTTGCATATTTTAATTTATATACCATCACGCTTTTTTCCCATAGGGGTTCTTTATTTATTTATTGAGCGCCATCTGCTATGATATAAACACATTTCCTTGGCTTTATTTACACTGATACATGTCATCTGGCCTTGCAAGTCCGTCTTACAAGACTCTCTTGAAGGACATCGGCCATGACATCGGACTTCATCGGAGTTTGTTTTTCTCGGGACCCCCGAGCAATTCCACATAACTCGACCATTGTATTTACTTTAATGGGCTTTCCTCCTTCCTCTCCCCAGGACCAAACCACGGAAGCATAGTATATAATATTTTATTTTTATTTGTCTCACCCGTGACCATGGTGACTGCAAAGTCTCCGAAACGTCGGGCCAAAATTTAAAACAAATATACGCGTGTAAATCCGTAAAAAGTAGTTTTGTTTAAGCATAGTATATTATACAGCTATTTTCTACCTTAGTCAATCGTCATCTTCTCAACCTTAGAGCATTGTAAAACAAAAACGTTTTTTAATCACAGTTCGTAATTAAACAAACTGTATAATGTGATCGTGTGCTGCTAATTAGAAATATAGTAAAAATTATAATGGTACCAATTCTACGTCCACAACTTAACTAAAAATGAAAACTACTATGGCGTATTTTCATTAGATGGCTAATTCGTTGTGCACAACCTCATTAATTAAAATCGTTAGTCTATGATATACAGATTTTCTAATAAAAAAATTGTGTTAAAATTGTGTGTCGAATTATGTTATTGCACGTGGAATCGGTACCATTATAAGGTTGAAATATATTATCTTGAGTTTCGCGGTTCACACATAAACAACATGTTTCAAAAGTTAATTAGAAAAATCTATTGTCTTCCCAGTAATATAAACTAAGGGCAACAATACTAAATCATGTTAACAATACTATTTTCTTTGTAACCGAGATTATGATCTTCAATTTCCTAACAACATTGGACTCCATTGTTTAGACCCTCAGCTTGACATTGAGCTTAATTAAATTGTTTGTTTCAAGTCAAACTTCAGATATTTGACTAAATAACTATTATATTATTATTATTTTGTATTAAACGGCTATTCTATCGCCATTACTTGGTGTCGCAAAATCAACTTCATGGTAGCTTTCGGTTCTTTGCGATGTGCGATCACGACTGCAAAAGAACACTGTATTTACACGATTGTAATTATTTGGATGTTTATTCAAATTTTATAATGTGTATTATCACTTTTTTCCGGGAACACCCCAAAATTCCGAAAAACTTTATTCCGAATTTCGAAATGCCGATTTTCAAAAGTCCGAATTTCATAATACCGAAAAATTGTAATGTCTATTATTCAAAATCACGAAAAACATTTTACCGAAAGTCATAAATCCGATTTGTTACTTTTCCGATTTTCATTTGTCCGAAGAGTCAAATGCTCGAAGGGTTATTAGTCCGAAAAACGAAATTCCGATTTTCAATACTTCGAATAAACTAAAAATAGCTACAAAATTTTGTGATTAAACGAATCGCTGCAAAGCCTATTTTACGTAGACTTGTTTGCCCTACCCTAGAGTGCAATTTATGCCTGCGTAGGCGCGGAGGGGTGTGACGGCCCGCGAGCTGAGGAGCAAGTGATTTGAAGGATCGCCGTAGTGGTTGAGGCTGTAAGCCGAAACAGCGCCGGTGAGCCTTCAAGTCATTAGCGACGATAAGCTTGCGTGGGGCCACCTGTACCCCGCAGCGCCGGAGCCGTGACATAATAATGCTTGCTGCATGTTGCATGGCGCCATGCATGCTGCATGGCTGCTTGCATGCTGCATGGCTGCTTGCATGCTGCATGGCTGCTTTTATGCTGCATGGCTGCTTGCATGCTGCATGCTTGTATACTGCCTGTCTGCATTTTGCATACTGCCTGTATGCGTGTTTCGTGCTTGTCTGCTCGTTTGCTTGCTGCAAATCCCCTATGTTATTGATGCATCGCTTAGGTTATGTTAGGACTGTGCAAATATTGAACAAAATATTTTTATAATAATCACTGCACACTTTGTTTTTTTCATATGTAAATCCATTCAAAAACAATTTTAATCCTCCTTTATTACTATAGAATGTACGGCACTGTGTATTATTATTTTCGTTATCACTCATTGTCAAAACCCACAACTTGGATATTAGTATAAATTAAAACAAGCTGTATGATACCTAAGTTATTATTTATACGATAAATACACAAGGATAATAACTGCAAACAACCTGCATAGGTTGTTTGCAGTTATTAATTATGAAACGAAAAAAGCATTTGTTATTAGTTTTTTTTATCTACCTACTTATACTAAACATTGTTATACTTCTCTCTGATGAGCAATCATGTGTCTATTTGATTTGCTATTAGATTTCATAAGGCGTTATTAGTTCGGAATTGTGTTAACGGTATTTTAATAATCAGAATTCATATTATATATTACGTATTTCGAATTATCAATAATTCGGATTTTTTATTATTCGGCCTTTTGAAGTTCGGAATTTTGAGAATAGTAATTATAATCGTTAGGAATATTGAAGTTTCGGAATTACGAAAATCGGAGTAATGATACATCGGAGTTGTTATATTCGGAATTTTGAACAATTCGAAATTATGAAAATCGGACTTTCGGAATAAAGTTTTTCGGCTTTTTGTAGTGTACCCCTTTTTTCCACATCCCCTTTTCTATATAATTCATTTAGGTACCCTTTTTCGTCCTTTCTTAATAATATTTAAATAATGTATTAAGATTTTCCGTAAGAAACAAGTCGTGCCTTAACTAAATTTAAATTGTAGATATCAGCGCTAGTTCTGTTGAGTAAAGAAAACTAAAAAAAACTTAATTAAAATGAGACTACATATGACGCACGTAAGTTAAGAGGATACCAAAATAGCTTCGTGCATTTTTCTACGTACGAAGTTTTCATTGTTTCTTTAGATTGAATGGCTAGAGCTCTAATTTTTAAGTGTATGTTTTTTTAATATAATGATCTAGGATCGCATAAACTCAGAAACGCGATTGAAAAAAGTTTTCTCGATAGAAAATCTTAGCGAAACAAACTCTCTCATTTTTTATTTTTTTCATTTGTCGGTCTATTATCGCGTATTAACTAATGAAATAACTTTAAAAACATAAGTAACTATTATATATAGAAACACGTAGATCAGAATTAAAATATATTTAGTAGATTTTGAGTAAACAAAAAAAATATCCCTAATTCTTCATTTTCTATACCTACTAGCTGTGTTAATATGTACATGTCGACGATAATATTGATGTAGGCCCTTAATATTAGGTATAGTTCCAATCCAAAACAGAAAACTTTTAAGAAAATTTAGTTGTATTTTCAGAAGCCATTATTATAGAAATAAACACGTTAGAACAAGCGCTTTATGACATTATTACGGTCAAATATTAGCAATTACCTTAATTTATTTCACGCGAGGTGTGTCCAGGGTTATAATAACATTAATAAAATCATAATTTATATCACAAACTTAACATATCGCATGACAACTAAACGCACAAGATTTATTGTTCATAATGAAATAACAAGGGTACAGTTAATTTTATTATGAAAATGATCTTTCCAACCTTGAAGTGTTTCTTGGGAATAATTTGACACAATTGTAATACACGGCTTAACCTAAATTTTAATGAAAATTAATAACACACAAAATTTTAAACAATACGAACCGAATGTGACTGGCAGATAGCGTGTTTGGAATATTCTACGAGTAATGTTGGTTTTCAATTAATTACAATACATCCAAATAAAAGTTCTATGCAAACTTAAACGCGTTTAAGTATTTTTTGAAATCTAACTGAACGTTTCGGAGTCTATGGCCATCATCGTCACGGACAGAGCTATATAGTGTCATTTGTCGTGAGTTAAACATGTATCTTATTTTTGACATAATTATACAAAAGGAACGAAAAATACTTGCAGAATCGAGATTCTCAAAAAATAAATACATAGCACATTTGATAGGAACAATGAAAACGTTGTTTTTATAGTTTAGATGTTATTTGTGCTTAACTGAGCGTAAATAATCTCCTCACACACTCATAAAGCTTGACGTATTTCGCGGCAAGTAACAAGGTTTACTCACTTGTTCAAACAACTTGTTAGTAAATAAATAGTGAACCCTAAATCACACTCTTTTGTTCCAAAGTAAATTTTATTACGAGTCGATGACATTGCAAACAGTCTACAATCAGCTTTATTTGGTCTATTTTAAATTCTGCTGTGTGATCAGGGGGTGAAATAAAAATGTCAGCACATTGTGCATTCCCGATAGTTTGGAAAAGATAATATTATCACTGAAGAAAGATAAAACTGTTTTTAAAATATTATTTTAAGAGTACATACAGAGATAATATAAATATAACGTTTAGATCGGATAGCACACTGTAGTCTCTGCCTACTACCATGGGGAAAAGGCGTATTTACAAGTACTTATTTATTTGGTGACATTAATACATCAACTTTATTGGCATTTTACGAGTTACATCATGTTTTCATCATCATACAGAATAACACATTTTAAACAAGTTCCGATATGTACATAATTATTCCAAATTGTTTATTCATTTTTTTTTCTTTCTCAATTTTAAATTTTTTGTAACCCTATTTTATAAATAAAACTACTTTTTACGGATTTAGACGCGATTTATTTAAAACAAATATACACGTCTAAATCCGTAAAAAGTAGTTTTATTTAAGCAAATGAGTCGCGCAAGTGTTAGAAAATATTATGTTAACCCTATTTTATGTTTTGTAAATACCTCATATTGTAAATAAATACTACTAATAAAGTAAATAATTATTCCACAATATTCCACATATTATTATCTAACAACGTTATCCTGATTTAAAATTATACATCCAGACGTAAAAGATAGATGACGCAATACTTCATACATTGACGAGAATCCATAGATAATATAGCATTGTGGACTAAGATAACGTCAATGACTACTTACGGCAAGTGGATATGACTAGGTACTGCACACGATTTCATAATCGGAGTTACAAAGTATTTCTGAATTATCAGACTCGACTTATATGTTATCTTATGGCTTACTATATGGGTTTTGAAACTGAATGTCTTGTTTATATGGGGGAGGCTTATGTAAAGACAAGGATGGAAGTTAGTATTACCTATTCCATTCCTTGGATTAACCAACCAAAGCACTAGAAGCAATGTAATGTAAATATACCTAGTATAATCAAAATTTTTGTTTGTTTTATAAGTATTTATTTATTTACAAAATTTGCATATAAACTTGCATATTATTTATAGGCGTGCTGAATGCTAAATGCGTTCTCTAGTAGCTAGGGTGGTTCAGATAACTTCAAGGTAATATTAGTAAGTGACATACCATAATTACAATATAAACGTCATTATCATGATGATATCTCCATGCATCTTGAGTTTAAAAGTTCTTTTCGAAAACATTTCACAAGATTATTTTTCTTTTAAACAAAAACTTGAAAGCTAATGAGGCTTGTGCCTCAAACTTTGTAGATTAGCAGACGCTGTGAATGAGTAGGTTGTTTTAAATTATAAAACTTATACTTCGTTACAGACAGAATTTTTTCAACGTGATAGAAATGGTACCAATATTGAACCTTTTTGACAAATACCCTGTTAAAGAACATAATATGTAATTATACATCGATGAGATTAATACAAATAAGACAAATAACAATAGAATAGATAAATATCTGAAGAAGATAAAGTATCAAACAAAACACACTTAAAATGTCTATTGTAAAAATCTTCTGCCTATCATAATGTCTATCGATATATTAAAGATTTTGAGATGATAAGATACGTATCATTTTATCACCTTTTACACTTTATATGTATAGAATAAAAATGTGCTTAACAAAACATCTCAGTATCGAACAGGCAGGCTAAGAAAAATGACTGTCTTAAAAATTCTCTTCGTTTCTATTCTTGTTATAACATGCGATGGAAGTGCTATAAACAAAAATTCAGATAAATGTGGAACAATTTTAGGAGAAGAACTGATAGAAGAAATATGGTCTTACGAAAGTGTAAAAGATGTAATATTAGATTACGTTTTGAATAAGGATTTCAAACGTAAAACTTATAATGAGTAAGTAAAAATTACATAATAATTTTAAAGTGAAAATATTTTAAGTCCAGTTAAATAAAGTTATTTTATTAATTTAGATTGGCAAAGTTCGTTGATAAATTTGGAGCACGTCCTTCGGGCACCAAGGTTCTTGAACATTCTATTGATCATATGATACAACTGTCGCAAGAAGAAGGATTATATGACATTGTTACTGAAGAAGTTGAGGTAAAAGTTGTTGGAAATTAAATATTCTTTTGCAAATATCATTTAATAATGATGGGCGATATACCTACTAATTAATATACACTTTCAGGTGCCTCATTGGAAAAGAGGACACGAACAATTAACTATGATACAACCAAGAATCAAAAAGATCGAAATATTGGGTCTCGGCTACAGTATCAGTACTCCTTATAAGGGTATTAAAGCTGACGTCATAGTTGTTAACAATTTTGATGAACTTGAAAACACTTCTGAAGAAAAGGTTAAAGGCAAAATTGTTCTGTATGATCCAATTTTTACGACATATAGTGAAACAGTAAGATATAGATCTGAAGGAGCCGCTAAAGCAGCTGCAAAAGGTGCTGTTGCATCTCTTGTTAGATCCATTGCACCATTTTCTATTAATACACCACACACTGGTTCGCAATATTATAGTAACGATTCGGAAAAGATTCCTACTGCAGCCATTAGCCTTGAAGATGCCGATCTAATTAGGAGAATGTATGACAGAGGTGAAAAAGTAGTATTAAAACTGAAAATGTTCTCATCTTATGATACTCATACTTCCAGAAATACTTTGGTAGATTTAAAGGGTAGAGAAAGTCCTGAAAAATTAGTTATTGTATCAGGACACATCGATAGTTGGGATGTTGGTCAAGGTGCCATGGATGATGGTGGTGGTCTCTTTATAAGTTGGGCAGCGCCAGTAATTTTAAAACGATTGAACTTAATTCCTAGACGAACGGTGAGATCTATTTTTTGGACTGCTGAAGAGCTTGGTTTGGTTGGAGCGTATGCATATGAAGAAAAACATAAAGACGATCTCGATAAAATTAACTTTATAATGGAGTCAGATGAAGGCACATTTGCTCCACTTGGGTTGATAGTAGGTGGTAACGAAAAAACTCTTTGTATTTTGGGAGAGATATTAAAACTGTTCAAATCTATTAATGCCACGACACTAGTTCAGTTTGACAGTCCAGGATCAGATATTTCCATTTTTACTAGCAAGGGTATTCCAGGTGCTAGTCTCCACAATGATAATGCCAAATATTTCTGGTTCCATCATACTGAAGGTGACATGATGAATGTAGAGGATCCTGATGAACTCGATCTAGGAGCTGCATTTTGGACAGCAGTTGCTTATATCGTTGCTGATCTTTCAATTGATATTCCACGTTAAAATAGATATGCGTAATCTTACATACACAATAATTAAATGTATTATAAACTCTTTTTTGTATTTATTTATTGCGAAGATTAATATTGTGATATTACAAAAATAGTTGTCTCTACCTAGTACTGACAATAAATCTGAATATATTTGAAAAATGACTGCTCTTAATAAAGAGCAAATATTTTTGTTGTATTTTTTCGTCATTAAATATAATGACGAAAAAATACAACAAAAATATTTAAAATTCAGAGGTATAAAATGTAAGTAGTAAGATACGGCCAGACTATTTTTTCATCCTATAGATAGGATCATTATTTTTTGTTCATCTGAGTTGGAATTGGATTGTGCCGTTTGTGGCCACAGGTTGACTAGATTTTGTGAGTTTGTAACCACCATCGATACAATTCAATAATATTTCAGAATTAAAAATACAAAATTCTTCAGTCTATACATCCATGATGATATACTTAGGTATGTTGTTGAAGAGATCGAGTGTATAAACGCAACGTTTATTGTTTGTTTCGTTGCATGGTTTAAAGTTACCTACTACAATAATATAGCAACTTAAGATAATCCAAACGACCCTGAAAGAACTATAATGTTGCACAGTATAATTGTTGCACAGTTGGCAATAAACTGAAAGCAACTAGGTTGCACAATTGTTCCGTTGCTTCAGACTGTTGCAGTCTTATTTTAAAGTTTTAAGTAGAGAGATAAGTAAGTACTGGTATTATTAAGACGCTTTTAAAAGTTCTTTCGTATCTATTTATCTATCAAATTTTCTTCATATGTACCTACTAGCTGTTGCCCGTGACTCGTACGAGTGGAATTTAGAAAATGCTCTCCGTTTTTGCAACATATTTCACTCATGCTTCGCTCCCATCGGTCGCAGCGTGATGTTATATTAGTTTATAGCCTTTCTCGATAAATGCACTATCCAACATTGTAAAATTCAGATCGGTCCAGAGGTTCCTGAGATTAGTGCGCATTCAAACAGACAAACAAACAAACTCTTCAGCTGTATAATATTAAACCTACATAATCTTAGAATGTGACTTTTGCCGACATCCAATAATCGGATTGATCTGAAATGTTATACGAATATAATAATTTAAAGACCCAGAATTTACCAATCGTGAGTTTTTTTTTTTGTTTTTAAACTAAGGATTTACATAATACATTACTGCAATAAAATTATTGGTGATAGCAGAGTTTATTTATTTATTTTAAAATTTTTGCACACAATAAATGATTTATGTACAATGGTGGACTTAATGCCAACGGCATTTTCTTCCAGTCAACCAGCGAGAAGTGCAGAAAAAAGTTAAAGTGGGTGCTATTTATTTTAACTTATAGGTATATAATAATTTTAATGAAATACATAAAGCTCATACATACAAAATACATAAATAATATTATAACACTTGCTATACAAACACTACATAAACCATACTTACTTATATATCATAATAATATAACTAGTATGTTATATTCGCTATACATACACTACATAAACCATACATAAATACATATAATATACTTCCAACAGTGGAGAAAACACTAACAGTATACTTCTACCAATTAACTTCTGTAGAGTTCACGTACTTTAGCTTTGAACGTCCGACGAGATTTAGCAGCCCTGATCTCAGAAGGGAGCGAATTCCAAAGAAGAATTGACTGTATATTAAAAGACGAGTGTACTAAGTGAGAGGTGTGAGGAGGACAGGTAAGAAGAAGATTATGTGAAGAACGAAGGTTTCTTTCGTGAGTGGAGCAGAGATATTGAAAGCGAGTCTTTAAGTAAGGCGGAGAATCAGGACAGTTTAATATGGTGAACAGCATAGTTAGCGCCCGCAAACTACGTCGTTTAAGAGTTCTTGTAAAATACTCAATGTGTGAAAATTCTCTCAACACTTGACCGCATTTTACGCGTTGAAGAGGACGCCTCTTGAATATGAAATTTATTCATAATGAAGATACTCTAGTGATAATTTATATAATACTAGCTGACCCGGCAAACGTTGTTTTGCCATACTAAAAAAAAAGTTTCAAAAATAGATGTGGCCGATTCTCAGACCTACTGAATATGCATGTAAAATTTCATAAAAATCGGTCCAGCCGTTTCGGAGGAGTACGGAAACTAACACTGTGACACGTGAATTTTATATATTAGATTATGTCTTTATAGGTATCTTTATAACATACACAAAAATACACGTTGTATAAAGTTGTTTATTATTTCATTCTAAAATTAGTTTTGTTTTTATTTTATCTTCATTGACTTGATATTTGTCGTTTAATAGCACAAATTAAAACTTGTCATCAAGATGATTGCACCTAATGCAAAATGTAAATTATCACAAGATTATAAATATTTTGTTATCTTGGCTAAGTTCTCTGTGCTGAACTTAGTCTAGGATTATTTGTGTTAATTAAAGAACAAAAAATATTTTCAAATAATCTAATATATAAAATTCACGTGTCACAGTGTTAGTTACCGTACTCCTCCGAAACGGCTTGATCAATTTTTATGAAATTTTACATGCACATTCAGTAGGTCTGAGAATCGGCCAACATCTATTTTTCAAACTTTTTTTTTTGTATTGACAAACAGCGTTTGCCGGGTCAGCTAGTAATTTATAACTTTTCAAATAATAGCAACTTCAAATCCGTGAATTCATAAAAGTTGTCAGTAATTTAATACATCTTTTTTTTAAATACTACGCAATTTTATTGCGTTATAACTACACCTAGTTTTCTATATTTTCACCTTTACTTTACTTATTAATGAACGGAATATAACAGTTAAGAGGGCACGATACCAAATTATACTCCATACAAAAATAGGGGTTTCGTACTCCCCATTTTTCTTTGCGAAAGTTAAACCGATTTTAATTGTTTTTACGCTATATTATAGATGAAGAGAATATCTATTCTTGTATCAGTTTCTTTATTCAAAACATAATAACTAAAAGAAATATGACCATCCGAAAATCCATTTTTTTTTTCGGTTTTCTTTCGTTTAAGATGCAGCGACTATCACACATATTTGGTGAGGATTTACCAAAAAAGAAAGTGATAGAAGCATAGACTCTTCATCTATAATATAGCGTAAAAACAATTAAAATCGGTTTAACTTTCGCAAAGAAAAATGGGGAGTACAAAACGTCTTTTTTTCAAAGAATTTGTAGGTAAAATCTGCTTCAGCTATATTTGTCCCTTTCAGCGCGGCGCTTGGAAATAGGGATAGCAATACCTAAGGCAAATACCTATATTAGGAGTACAGTACCCTCTTAAATATAAGCCGAGCGTAATTTTAACACGCTGTAATGAAAGATCAAGTGAACCAAAACAGGAAGAAGAATCAGTGTAGGAATTAAGTTTATCGTATTCCTTTTGTTTATTTACAGTCTTAGAATTTTTTTCTTGACACCTTAGCTTACGGTATAGACCTAAATTACACTATTGATTGCATAGAATTATTATTATATTATGAGTAATTAAATCTGCGACAAAATAACTTGCTTAGAATAGAAGCAAAATTCCTGTTTTTTTTTAGTTACGAGTTTGGTTCCTAACATGGGTGTAAAATTTCAGATCAATTCCACTACTGGAAGTGAGTGAAAATTATTTTCTTAAATTAAAACATAGCCACTTACTCCTACGAACAAAGTTAATAAAATCATGTTGAAATAGAAAATATTTTACTACTCCATAATTTGGAATCATTAAATTTCTTTTGAAAACCTAAAGCTTTATTTTCAGTCTAGGATTTTAACCAGTAACATCGTAGATTTGAATATTAATTGTACATTGTATTGTTGTAACAGTAATCGTCCATTTATTTCATAAATTTGTGGTTGAAAATAAAAGCGAATTTAATCCAAATGCTCCCTCACGTGGAATATCGGCTATTATTGATATAAATTTAATAATTTCCGGCTATCGAGGGATTGGCATATTGTATTTCAATTACTTTCATGTGGTAGTACATGCGAATACAAATATTGGTAATCCATTTTATTGGTTACTAGTAAATGCAAAATTGTCCGCATTCATAGTTATTGGGCGCCCTACCCCGATATACACCAAATCATAATAAATTATACAAAAAAGCTATCCTCTTGAACCACTCTATCTATTAATAATAAACGCATTATTATCCGTTGCATAGTATTAAAGATTTAAGCTCACAAAGGGATATACATCTTATATATAAAATTCACGTGTCACAGTGTTAGTTACTGCACTCCTCCGAAACGGCTTGACCGATTTTTATGAAATTTCACATGCATATTCAGTAGGTCTGAGAATCGGCCAACATCTATTCTTCAAACTTTTTTATTTTATTTACTATGGCATAACAACGTTTGCCGGGTCAGCTAGTAATAATATAAAAATGAGGACTTTGTTATATAATAGGTAGACACATAAAAAAGTGAATGCCATTTGAGTATTTATATGGTTTGAATATACATTATTAAAATTAGTCATCTGAATTGTAAATAATCCAAAATTCTATCAATACTAATATATATAATATTTTGGTCGACTGTGCTGCGCTGACCAAGCGTATTGGCACAGAGTTAAGTTTTGAGTTTTCCAACTCTCACAGTAATCGTTAACCACTTATATTGTTCCTTAGCTGGCACTTACAGCACCCTGGGAAAGAAATGGGGTGGTGTCACTCGTATTCTTAATCCGTCACCACACGGTCAAATTAAAGTACTGCTGACGTAATAAAAGAACTTAATGAATACCTACTCAACAGATAATAAAAATGAATTTTGAAGATCCTTGGCACCACTTCACTGCGCTTCTTAAAACTTGGAACAAAGATAAGTACCTCTATAAAAATAGGTTTTGAACGTATATATAAAATTTGAACGTACCTACTTATCGGCGTTCCCAATTCAGCTCATTGACGCCAATTCAGAGGCCCCAAGAACTTAACCTAACTTAACTAAAATGAAATCAACTTAATGGGCATTTCGTTGTACCTACACATTTATATAAATCGACTAGCTGTTGCCCATGACTCTGTACGCGTGAAATTTAGAAAAAATTCCCCGTTTTTGCGACATTTTTCACTGATGCTTCGCTCCTATTGTTCGCAGCGTGATGTTATATAGCATATAGCCTTCCTTGATAAATGAACTATCCAACACTGAAATTTCAAATCATACTAGTGGTTCCTGAAATTAGCGCGTTCAAACAAACAAACTGTTCAGCTTTAAAATATCAGTATAGATTTGTATAGATATAATTATTACACACTTTTTACATTAGGAAAAAACTGGTCAAGTGCGAGTCAGACTCGCGCACGAAGGGTTCCGTACCATTATCTATGCAACATAAGGCACGTTATTAATAAATGAGCAAACAACACACACAATACTTAATTAATCACGTTTGTTGTATGAGAGCAAGAAACGGTAAAAAAATCATGTTTGTTGTATGGGAGCCTCCCTTAAATATTTATTTTATTTTATTTTTAGTATTTGTTGTTATAGCGGCAATAGAAATACATCATCTGTGAAAATTTCAACTCTCTAGCTATCACCGTTCTTGAGATACAGCCTGGTGACAGACGGACGGACGGACGGACAGCGAAGTCTCAGTAATAGGGTCCCGTTTTTACCCTTTGGGTACGGAACCTTAAAAACTGTTATCACTTTCGAATTGTATTTTAACTCAATCATTTTATATTTAAGTTTAGTTACGTTTAGTTGTTCCGGTAGAATCGGTACCATTGTGAAGTTAAGCTCTTGCACGTAATTGACTTTTTAAAACTGCTCATGCTCGCTATAGTCATCTTGTTCGTGAAAAGTTCACTCGGTATTTTAGTAATGATGTCGCAAATAACTGGTCATTTATTATGATCTTATTAGGATCTCCGTTTTTAGTGTTCTTCACCCAATGGTAACTATCACCTCTATTACTGAGACTTCACTCTCCGTCTCTCCGTTCGTCCGCATTCTTCTGTCACTAAGATGTATCTCAGGAACAGTGATATCATGAGAGTTGTTGATATTTTTACAGATGATGCATCGTCATCTGGGAAATTTCCTGGTGCTTGGTGACTAACGGATATTTAAGGTGTCAATATATTTAATATTTGCTATTTTGTTGTACATTCTTATCATAATTAAAATCGTATATCCATAAATACACAGTTTTTATAATAAAAAGGTTAAGTTAATATCTATTGCCGAATTATGTCATAGACATTATAATTTTTTAGTTTAGTTAAGTTTAGTTGCGCACGTAGAATTGGTACCGTTTACAATATATATTTAGATAGTATTTCATATGTTAACATATTCTTATAAAGATTCATCAAGAGATATTTTCAGAGAGTCATCGTCGGAAGACCGCACACTATAAATATTTCATAAGCTGTTTATTCGATATTCACTTTTACGAGCAGAAGGGTCTGCTTGAACTGAGATTTCTTCAAATCATGCTTCCAATAGTACTTGAAAGAAAACATCTTTCGAATTTATATTCCTCTAGGGAAACATCGTATATTTTTATTTCCTAAATCTTAAGTACCGGGTTAAAAATGTTTACAGTAATATAATGGAGAGTCTTCTTTGCGTTTTGGTTTATGAATAAAACATTTAATATTTATGGAGTTTGCTGTTATAATATCTTTACTTAATATAAAACAAAGTCGTTATTTTTGTGTGTATGTCCCTATGTGAGCTTATATTTTTAAAACTACGCAACAGATTTTGATGCGGTTTTTTACGACTTCATTTTTTAAGACGTAAGGATAAAAAAAATTTGAACTCGTGCACAAAGGGGTCCTTACCCTTAAAACCCTATTATATTTGTCATCATAATAATTATACCGACATAATTATGGCATTTAAGCTGTCTGTTATATAGAAACACTTTTAAATATTCATTGTGGTCCGGTTTTTAGTAATTTCAATTTCAGCGGCAATAGAAATATATTATCTGTAAAAAAATTTTTATCTTTAGTCATCACCGTTTCTGATGTACAGCCTAGTAACATACGAACGGACAAATGGTGGACTGGAAATAGTGGTGACAAAGGCTAGACGGTAGCCGAGCAAAGTTCAGATAAAATGTCCAGATTTACCTTTTGTTATGGTACTCTAAAAGCATAGGGACAGTAAAAATAAATAACTACAGGATTAAGATTGAATTGTAATTTATGTGGAAAGTAATTAATGTTTAGTATTTGCACTTAGACTAATGAATTGGTGCTTTAGTTACGAATGTAGGCGTGTGTCAATTAATGAACCCGAGCATATTTTAATTTCATGACCATCACACACCGCCTTATTTATTTTTGGGCTAGCTTACCTCAGAGTCAAAGTCAAAATTTTTTATTTCAAGTTGGCATGTTTTACAAGCTCTTTTGAAACGTCAGAAACTAGGTGTCTGTTCCAAACGCAAATCCTATGGAGAAGAACAGACAAGAAACTACATAGATTTTTTTTTCATTTCATTTAATTTTTTTTTTCAACTATACATAGTTGTATCAAACCTAATAGATATACATTAAGATTACAGAATAGATATTTTTTATATTTATGGTAATTTCACACAAAGTCCTCTGGTCCTAGGCTAAGTTATATTTATATGCTTGTGTTACAACACCAGGCTTTGGACATAGTACCTACAATTATCATTTTTTTTTTCAATTTAATCTTATAAGAGGTACATAGAAAACACCCAGACACAGTACAAACATTTCTCTCTTTCGTTCTCTCTCTCTGTCTCTCTCTCCAGCTCCTTAACGTCCCATTGTTGGGCACGGGTCTCCTTCACTTTGGAAGGAATTATGGCCTACTGTGTTGTGCTGAGCAGGCATAGCGGCTGTTTATATGATGTTATTAACAAATATTACGTCTCTAATAGAAAATATTAATCAATTAACTGTCTCTTGTACAACTTATGGAAAATCACCCGGTATGCGCAATCAAACCCTATGATCATTTATGGCAATAACACCCTTATAAGCTAAGGCTTGCGGTAAAGATTTATAGTAGGTAATGGATCTTAATAGCTTTGGTACCATAAAGGTGATTATCACATACTATTACCGATAACGAATAGCAAATCTCTAACCATTACTGTCACATTATGCCAATATATTGAATAGTCTTTCTTTTCATATACTAGCTGTTGCTTGTAACTTTGTACGTTGGTCTTACGGCAACTTTAAGAAATGGGATTTGTTTTTATAGCATCAACTGATATAAATTGTATTTTCAGCTCTATAGTAGTCACCGTTCCAGAGATGTTGCAGAATGATCATAGAGAGTGAAATTTCAGTTAGGGTGTCACAAACGGCATATTAATATAAAACATATTAATATAGCAAGAAGGAGACAGATGTATGTAGAAAAAAGACGAGGTGAGAAAGAGACAAATATATCTGTCGATATTGTCATAAGTATAGATACATATCGGTACATTAATATATATCTGACTCTTTCTTGGTATATCTTTACTTATTAAAAAACAAAGTCGATATTTTTGTATGTATGTCCCTATGTGAGCTTATATCTTTCAAACTACACAACGAAGTTTGATGAGCTTTTTTTAAATTTATAGAGCGGTTCAAGAGAATGGTCTTTCGTCTAATTTGTTAAAGGTTTTCTATTTCCTACATTCCATACGTATGAACCTAGTAGCTAGCTAGTAATTTATATATCTTAATATCCCGTTTGTGATGCTCTTAATAGGAGCCCGTATTAATTTGATTACGGAACTCTAAAAACTATAAGAATAATGCGCCTTGTTTTAAAAATATTTTATTCACATCAAACAATACAACACATTATGTGAATAGTAAAGTTGTGAAAATGTCTATCATTTCCATGAACATACGAAGACATTGAATTTTCTAACAAGGTCATTCAATATTGAAACTGAAATTGTACGATATATTTTGTTTGTACTCATTGAGTTTACTTTCGAATGTTAAAGACGCCCATTTACTAACACGCCTTTTTACTAGCCCGGTACGTATCTATCAATGTATCTTAATCTTATCTTAAACTCAGTCGAGTGACAAATGTGGTGGTTAATTTGAATGTTGCTAGCACGACCGCAATAAGCTCAGTTGGAAAGAGCTTCGGAACGGTATTCCGAGGTCGTGGGTTCAAGTTCCGCTTGCGGCAGTCAATTTTTTCCACCATAATTTGATTTGTTAAGTAAGGCATAGCATGTCAATTGCAAAATCAATAAATTACTTTAGTATCTTAACTTATTGTAAAACATAGTCGTTATCATCGTATGTATATAGGTACATATATGTGAGCATATATTTTCACAAATATGCTACGGATTTTGATGTGTTTTTTAAGCTATTGCATAACTTCTATCGCGGGCCTTGAGCGTGGAAACCGAATCCAGAAATTCCGTAACGAAAATAACGTAATGAAAAAAACCTTACATTATCGGCGCTACTGCGCATGCGTAATCGGCAGACTCATGTCAGTTTCGGCGCTAGATTAAAACAGATTGACATTTGATTCACAATCGCTATTTTATCATAATTACCATAAACAATGGACAGATGTAAGCATCAGTAAATAAGGATTATTAATATTATTTTAGTTTATGGTCTTTAGATTCTTGCATAAATAAAATAAACAAATAATTATAATTGCATAAGTTGATAAAAAATGCTAAGCAATAGCTTTACCGCGTCAGTACCCGAGTGCCACGCGTCTTTTTTTTTAATTTGTAAAGTTGGTTAGTTTTGGTTCGAACGTAGAGCTACATGTCTGCTTTCTACGCTACCTAGCTGGTCGTAGAAGTAGAAGACCATGGTCATACAGTATACAGGCAGTACCTAATGTCGTAGGTCGTTCTTTTTGGTAGACTTTCGTAAGTTATGAGAGTATTAAAATAATATTAGTACTTAATTCAATTTATTTATAAATTTATGCAGTACAGAGCATTAAGTGACTACAAGTAAATTCACTTTTCACAACACCAGTGGGCAGAGCGCAAACAAAACCATAAAGTATAATGTTAAGGGCCTACATCAATATTATCGTATATCATCGCCGACACGTACATATTAACACAGCCAGTAGGCACAGAAAATGAAGAATTAGGGATACTTTTCCTATTTACTCAAAATCTACTAAATATATTTTAATTCTGATTTACGTGTTTCTATATATAATAGTTACTTATGTTTTTAAAGTTATTTCATTAGTTAATACGCGATAATAGACCGACAAATGAAAAAAATAAAAAATTAGAGAGGTTGTTTCGCTAAGATTTTCTATCGAGAAAACTTTTTTCAATCGCGTTTCTGAGTTTATGCGATCCTAGATTATATATTGAAAAAACATATACTTAAAAATTAGAGCTCTTGCCATTCAATCTAAAGAAAAAATGAAAACTTCGTACGTAGAAAAATGCACGAAGCTATTTTGGTATCGTCTTAAGACATTTTTCTCTTCAACTCAATGCGTAAATAATAAAGTACTATGGTTAGTAAAAACGCAATAAAAATAAAAGTTTATGAAGCTCTTTGGGGACTTACCTTTATTCGATATACAGATCCGTTACAGCCTTACTGAAACTGTGGCAAGGCTGAAGCATATTAGAACGAAGCGAACAAGAGCCAGTCTACTCCCGGCATCGGTGTAGAGCGCACGTCATTTTGCAAGCTGCTCTAGTTTATTTAATACGAAAGTAAACAATTGTAACTTGATATAATATAGTTGATTGTAACATGTTATTCAGTGACTTTGGAACTCTTGAAGATATATCACCGCATAGTCAGAGAAGGTAATGTATTGCTGAAAAAGTTAATACGAATTTAGACAAATAGAATAAAAATAAGAAACAACAATATCCGATATTGCTTCATAAAAATGTTCGTTCAATAAATACTTGTAATAATTGTCATTTGCTTCAATTATGAATAACATATTATGAAAATTTTAGTTTAAAATATTGGATAGAAACTTCCATAAAGTCTAGGATCATAAGTGCCTACAAACAAACTAAATAAAATGAAATAATAAGTATTTCATACAAAATTATTTTAGTCTATATTATATTCAACCCAACATATAAAAGATTTTTCAGTCACATAGCGACTAAAAAGTTTAAATGGATTTAGTTATTGAATATAGTAAATTAGTTAATTAGATATGGTCTATGGCAATTTTTTTTTAAGTTGGTAAACTATTATAAAAGAAAACTATACAACGTGTTGCAGAAAGGTGTAGTCATATTTTAAGGTTGTATTGGATAGGCCCCAGATATTATAAATATTACAGTTACACATAGAAAAATACACTTGGTAAGTTTTTTGTTGTTTATAGCCTACTATTGAAACACTACTAGCAGCGCATCAATTATGAGATGTTTACGGTTTATTAAATGCGATTGAACCTTACGATAAAATATGACCTTATAGTAGTGTTGTAAATAAACAAGATCGATTAATTTAATAAATTAATTAAATTTGTATGAAAACATAAAAGTCATAATATAACTATTATTTGTAATTTCATCCATGCCTAGTGCCTAGTCACCGGCCATGTGTAACGATGGTCAAATATGACTACACCTTTCTGAAACACGTTGTATGATTTAAAATATGTCCTATCACAAAAATTCAACTGAAAACGTATATTTCTAAAGATTTTACTACAACTATGAAATGATACTGTAATGATAAAATGTATATGAAGTTTAATGTACTGTAGTAACTTACAATACAAGAGTAATTACAGTTTGTAATAGTACTAACTTAACAATTAATATGGCATTGAAATTTTCATTGTTCATAGTGAAATTAAACATAACTAGAGGAAAATACATTTTGATAATGACCTAAAAAGCATAATATTTCTTGTTAATGAGGTGTGGTTTTTATAGCAACATCGTAAAATGAATATAATAATTAAATTTACAATAGGTAAAGTATTTTTTTTAAGTATAGGTGAACATTGTGCAATCTACAAATATAGTACACATAGGTATAATGTAAAATTACTGAATATCTGGAAATTTTAAAATATGTATGTAGAAAACCTAAACGCTGAAAATATCATATTCTCTAACAAATAAAACTACTTTGTACGTTTTATACGCATGTATTTGTTTTAAATTTTATCCTGACGTTTCAGAGACTTTGACATGGTGACAGCAAAGTCTTAATCCGTAAAAAGTAGTTTGATGTGAGCTGAAAATATCGTTAATCAAACTGCAACAGATAACATTTAATCTCCGTCAATTGTCTTATTTATTTTAAATACAATGAAATAAACATAAAATGTAGATAAACAAATACAATAAAATGCCAATGGCTTCAATACAAATTATCGCTCATTATGATAATTTAGCTTGTGATTTGAATATAATCGGATTTTCCACGTTCATTAATCAATTTGGAAAGCGCTCGTTTTCTAAACGAATATTCTATTTATTCGTTAAGAGACAAGAGTTTATTGCGTATTCATAATTATTTGTTATTGTTTTTAGTATTAGATTTCAAAATCAAATAATATACCTATGTTTCTTTTAAATAAACATAATAAACAAGCTCTTTTAAAATGCTAGAAACTTAGTTTTAGTTCCAAATATGAATCCTATGGGGAAGAACAGACAAGAAACTCCATATAGTTAATAGGATCACGTACCTACACAGTTTACAAAACCTGGACAGTGGGTAAAGAAACTTCTTTAAGGTACTTAGTTAAGCTTGAGTAATCTATCTTTTATTATTGTCAATCTGAATGACATAATATATGTATTGAAAAACGCCGAAGATTTTCTTCATCTCTCACATAGTTTATCCGTATTTTTTGTTCTTCCTCTCTTTATCTCGCATTCAACATCATTATCAACATTTATTGTCATAATTATTTTACGCACATGTTGCTATGACCTTGAATAATGGGATAATGACAGCAGGATGACATTTTTTTACTCAAGGGTAGATTCTTTACCAGGACAGACAATTCCTTTAAAAACAAAATCCCTAAAAATTTTACTTAAGATTTTTCTTTAAAAAGTATCAGTGTACATAAAATGAAAGTAAAACGGTTCCACCATATTCAATTCCATTCATTATTTGTTGGGTTACAAACGTGTTCCTGCATAATGTATAAATGTACCCAAAACACCCGTTTAAAATTTCAAAGGGCTTTCCGATCTCACTGGAGAAATTATTTACTACATTTTATACTTGTACATTGTACAAGAATAAAATGTAGTAAATAATTTCTCAGTTAATACTGAGCTGTTTCTGAGTAAAGAATTAAACAGTAATCTTATTAATAACTAATAGAAAAACTTTAAAATATATTAAAATTTAAATAAAACTACTATTTACGGATTTAGACGCGTATATTTGTTTTAAATTTTGGCCCGACGTTTATATTGTTACAATTTGTTAATGTATTTTAGAAACTAAAATAATGTTATTGATTTTATGTAGTCTGAGCACAATGTAATATGATATAGTTTATAGTAAAAGTCTATCTTTATGGTCAATGTAAAATTAAAATCGAATGTGGGTAAACCCTGTAATAACTGATCGTAGAAGACACATTACAGCTCAGTCTCACCCGTGACCATGGTGACTGCAAAGTCTCCGAAACGTCGGGCTAAAATTTAAAACAAATATACGCGTCTAAATCCGTAAAAAGTAGTTTTATTTAAACAGATGAGTCGCGCAAGTGTTAGAAAATATTATATATTAAAATTATTTATTTTTAATTCTATGTACTAACAATAATTTTGGTACAAATTATATGAAGATAAGTCTAGATTTTAAAGTTATAAGTATGTATATATTATGTTGTATGTATGTATATATGTATGTAGGTATATTTGTTTAAGTATTTATGTATGTATTGTATGTATAATTTGTCTTATGTATATTTTATTATCATTTATTTTATAACTAATTAGTTGTTCTTTTATCTGTACAGAGCAATCTACCCTACCGATAAACGTTTTTCATCAGTTCTTTCCATCCCGTGGTTACCTGGAAGAAATCGCTTTACGCGATAAGGTCGCCAATTGTACATAATTTTAAGTAGTTTAAGTTTGTATCGTACAATAAAGAATTATCTATCTATCTAATATCTGTAATATTTGTAAATTTTACATTAATGAAAGAAAGAAAGAAAGAAAGAAAGAAACGTTTATTGCTACAACCAAACATTATATAAACATTACTTAAAAAGGCAAAGAAAACAAATAGGTCTACATTACAAAATTAAACTATTATTATATAATTTAAATGCTGTTTAAACTATTATAATAACACATTAATACTAAACAAAAACCAAATAGGCCATATCAAAAATGATTACAATAATGTAGGACACGAGCCTGAAGTAAAAGTTATGTCACAAACTTTACAAGTCTGTCTTCGTATTTCAATATCATCCGTATTATAATGCGTGAAATGAAAAAGTTTTTACGAAAATTACGCTGACGAACAATGGGAAATATTCCATAATGCCATAATTTTAAAGCAATTAAAAAAGCCATTAAAACCAGTAAATTAACAATCATTTACATACATTTTCTGTATATTACAACTCAAAATAACTAGAACTAAAACACTTATGGTCTTATTCATAATGACTTATCGGAGGTTTAAACAGAGATTTTATCGGAAAGATAATAAACGTTTTAGCGTAAAAGGACTATTATGAATAACAAGTTTTGACAATTTTCGCGAACCTATTTTAGCGAACTTTCAAACCTCCGATAAGTCATTATGAATAAGACCATTATTCTGAAAGCCTAAAACGAATTTATCATTTTGTGAATTACCATTGATTCTAATTACTAGACAACTTCATCCTCCTAAAACTATCATATATAGCCATATGTTATCATAATAATATAGCCTATAGCACACACACAAACTGTTGCTTTTAGCTTTTTGGATGGGACCGTTATTGACGAGCCTTGGTATGTAACGGACTGCCGATCAAGAGGTTGCGGGTTTGATTCCCGCTTGGGACAATCATTTGTGTGATATTCATAAATGTCATACAAATGTTTGTACTACGTCTGGGTGTGTTTAATATGAATTATAAGTATGTATTTACAAAACAAAAGTAGTATATGTATAATATCCGTATTCTGGTACCCATAACACAAGCATAATAAACTTAGCTTGGGACCAGAAGACGTTGTATGAAATGTCCATGAATATTTATTTTTATTAATCTCTATATACATTTACTATTGCCCATTGTACTAGATTATTTTAAGAACATCCTGTAATGTAAAACTAAATGGTGTACAATAAAGAATATAATAAATAAATAAATAAATAAATATACTTACATATTACAAAAATTTCCTCTTTTAAATTAAACTACTTTTTACGGATTTAGATGCGTGTAAAGTAGTTTTATTTAAACAAATGAGTCGCGCAAGTGTTAGAGAATATTAAGTTACCTCTTTTTTTATAAATATCACGGACATTTCACACAACGTCCTCTGGTCCCAAGCTAAGCTTATATGCTTGTGTTATAGGTACCAGAATACTAATATATACTACTTTTCTTTTGTAAATACATACTTAAAATACATAGAAACACCCAGACGCATAACAAACATACATGACATTTGTAAACATCAGACAAATTATTGTGCAGAGCGTAAATCGAACCCGCGACCTCGTGAACGGCAGTCCGTTACATGAACCACTAGACCACGAAGCCCGTTCAGCCCGTCGTTTTGTTAACAGTATAATAGTCACTCGACTGGTACGATAGCAAATCTGGTGAATTACCTGTAATGTTCAGACTATCATCTGGAAAACAAAGTGGTTAAATCTGTGTGACCGTTTGTGAGCTTAAGAAACTACGCAACGGATTTTAATGCAGTTTTTTGATAGATGGAGTAGTTCAAAAGGATGCTTTAATCGTATAATTTGTTAATGTTAAGGTTTGGTTTCAAAATCTCATGGCGGAGAACAATAGAACATCGGGGGAGGTAGCTAATCCTTTCTAACTTATAAATGAGACGAGATGATGACACAATAAAAATATTGACGAGCTTAAGTGTTAATGTGTGTAACGAAACCATAGCGCGATTTAAAAAAGCCGTGCAACGCCGTCTATCGAGTAGAGTAGTAAACTTCGGTTTTTTAAGGTTTGATTTATAAATTTCACGCAGACGAAGTCGCGGGCAACAGCTAGTATGGTATAAGTTTATTACATACTATATCTTGCCCGCAATTTACTACGCGTAAAATTTAAAAGCTAAACCTAAACAAATTTTACAAAAAAGCTAAACTTTGAAACCATTTTTTTCCTTTAAAAAAAACCGCATCGTAATGTGTTGTCAGCAATTTTGGTGCGGTTTTTTTAATAAGCTTATATAAGGACATACATACAAAAATAACTATGTTTTATAACAAGTAAAGGTTAGTAACTTTGTATATTTTTCAATATTAGTAAAAAAAATACGGTACTCGAATGTTATTTTTAAATATAAGAGACAATTAGTCTGCGGTTTACTTTCATCGCTATGTGGTTTTCGAACTGTACATAATCTCAAAAGGCTAAACATGAATTTGTACTTAATAACAGCTGTGTAACGGTCGGCTACAATAAAACATTCTTTATCTCTTTTAGTTGATATTATTGTATAAAATTTTGAAAAGCCTTAAAGCCCTAAGGCTTATTATTGTTTAATAAAAGAAAAGAAGTTATTAATTCAAAAGGTCTATTATTTCTATTCTCAAAAACATATACATTTTCATTTAAAAGTAAAAGTGGCTTTCAAATAATAACATGGATTGTACCAGAATAATGATTTAAATATAAAGTAAAAATAGTAAGTTTACATATAAACATACGTTTCTCTTTTCTTTATTTTACGTCTCAACAAAGAGTTTTGAAGTGTGCTTCCAAGAATCTGTATGTGGACATGTCTATAGATACAATTTAACATAAAAGTACTGTAGAGAAAGTCAATATTCAGTCAGATTTTCTGTATTCTTACTGTCCCAGTAGCTATAGTAAATCGAGACCTAACCCTTTTCAGATGTAAATGAGAAAATTTCACATTTAGTTCGTGAAAGGAGCTTATAAACTTTCATAAAAGTCATAGCGGTTGCTATCTGGTTATATAATTTTCTGTCATTTGCCTTTATAAAGAATAAATAAACAAGAACTAAATAAAAGCTAAATGTAATTTAAAAAATAAAAAGGTAATTTGTTATTAGGTAAACGTTATGATTTTTATAAAAGAGTCCGTTTACAGCAGGACTGCAAGTAGTACTGTCTTTTATGCCAGATAAGCTCTCCCCCTCTCCAGTCCGTTACCATCCCACTTTTGGGCACGGGCCTCCTCTACTTTGGATTGTGGTTTACTATGCTGCGTTGACCAGGCGTGTTGGCATAGGGTATGGTTTCGATTTTTCCGTCTCTTACAGAGGATGTTACCTGTGTACAACATCCTTTGCTGGCCTTTACAGCACCCTGGAAATGAAATGGGGTGGGGACACTTACATTCTTAATCCATCACGATACGGACGGTTAAAATATTGCTCATCCCTAATCACATTATAAGTCAAATATATATTTCACATTAAAGTATAAGTAAATACTATCAGATATGGGATATTGTAACAGATAACATCTTCTGTTAGAGACGGATAACCTCGATACTAAACCCTGTGTCATCACGTTTGGTCGCCGCGGCGTAGTGGACCATTAACCACCCCAAAGTGGAGGAGGATCGTAGGCGTAAAGAAAGAAATACATACATTGGTAATAGTTTGTAATATATAGAAAATAAGTTTATTTGTGAGGTTACATTACATGAGTTGTAAACAAAAAAGGAATAGAATAAAATATTAGAGTAATAAGCATATTGATGGTTGAAAACCAGCGCTGATTTTCTGCTAGGCCGGTCAGTGACGTCACAGATTACAAGTCTAATTTTGTTTATTTGTAAGAAAATAGTAAAAAATATGTAATAGTAAACATATAGTACTCGTAGTCTGGTAGGAGTAGTTTCAAACAAAAAGTGACTGCGAACCTAGATGAGTTTGAAGTTATTTTTGGTTAGATAAAGAAATTAATATTGAAATCCATTAAATTATCATAGCACTTTAGGGAATACAGTTTAGATAATACGAGTATATCTAATAAAAGTATCAGTTTCATCAATCCCAAAAGTGTTTTTCTTTCATAAGCTATCACTTTACAACTTACTCATGGGGCTAGGTTTTGTATTATATTTTTACAGGACTTTTGTCATTATTATTGGAGACTAACAACATAATATAAGAAAGCGCAGGTATCAATTCTGCTTGTACAACTTAACTTAAAACGTAATCTTTACTAATTGTAAAACAAAATAAAAATTGGTCAAGTGCGAGTCGGACTCGCGCACGAAGGGTTCCGTACCATTATCTATGCAACATAAGGCAACGTTATTAGTATCGAGCAAGAAACGGTAAAAAAATCATGTTTGTTGTATGGGAGCCCCCCTTAAATATTAATTAAATTTTATTTTTAGTGTTTGTTGTTATAGCGGCAATAGAAATACATCATCTGTGAAAATTTCAACTGCCTAGCTATCACCGTTCTTGAGATACAGCCTGGTGACAGACGGACGGACGGACAGCGAAGTCTCAGTAATAGGGTCCCGTTTTTACCCTTTGGGTACGGAACCCTGAAAAAAGATGTGTGGCACTCGGGGACTGCCGCGGTATATAAAGCTATTGCATAGCATTTTTTTATCAACGTATTTATAATTATTATAAATTTTATTGAATCGAATTATAAAATTAAATATACGCGCTTAAATCCGTAAATAAATAAATATTCATGGACATGTCACACAACGTCCTCTGGTCCTAAGCTAAGCTTATATGCTTGTGTTATAGGTACCAGAATACGGATATACTACACATACTACTTTTTTTTGTAAATACATACTTATAAGACATAGAAACACCCAGACGCAGTACAAACATTTGTATGACAATTAGAAAAATCACACAAATGATTGTCCCGAGCGGGGATCGAACCCGCGACCTCTTAATTGGCAGTCCGTTACATGAACCACTTAACCACGAGGCTCGTCAAATACTGGTTTTATTTAAAACTTTTTTACAAAAAAATGTGTAACATAATAATGATTATACAAATAAAAATGTGACATTCATAATATCCGTTATAAGAAAATACGACTTACTTATTTGGTTTCATTTCATTGAACTTTATTCGTAACGCAACAGTTGTCTCTTCTAAAAAGTTCTCGTTGTCTTTTTTTACATCGCCAATGATATGGTAGTAACTTGTAACATACTATTTATTATATCTAGACGATTTTATAGGAACGAACTAGACAATATAATAAGAATCCTAATTGATAGGGAGGAATACTTTGATGCCTAGTTTATATATTTAACTAGCTGACCCGGTAAACGTTGTTTTGCCATACTAAAAAAAAAACTTTGAAAAATAGATGTTGGCCGATTCTCAGACCTACTGAATACGCATGTAAAATTTCATAAAAATCGGTCAAGCCGCTTCGGAGGAGTACGGTAACTAACACTGTGACACGTGAATTTTATTTATTAGAAGAATATAAATTTTATACTGTACATATTTTTTTGTTTATTAGTTTTTAGTTGTATATTAGAAATAAAGACAAAAATGAAGATTCCTAATTTAAAGAAAAACTATGATATAATGTTATCTTATAATTCAAATTTCCGATAGAGTTCACGCATTGACGCTTAGCTTGAGGGTATGTACTAGGTTACTCAAACAATTCATACCGTATGCAAAGCTTATTAACTGCGTGACTTGGCAATAGATGCCAAAGGCAGTATTATATCTAAGCTATAGGGGATTGACAAGGAAAAGCTTAGGTGAAAGATAAGTCATTCATTTTCTGAGTCATTTTTATACGATATTATTGAGGTGTTACTTCTTTTGGCGTTAGCTACGTTCGTACCTATGTATCTGTCCTTGTATTCATTTTAAAAAGGGAATTTTTGAACATGATTTTCACTGGCTCACAATAATCGGATTGATCTGAAATAGAGATACATTAAGGACCGTATGCAATATATGCGATTAAAAAAATATTCAGGAGTTTCCAGCGTGTGTTTCAGTTTCTTTCTAAGTATACAGCAATTTATTAATTTTTGAAATCGACTTTCTACACAAACTATGAATGCTTATCGGTCGCAGTCTTCACTCACACTCGGAATTACAACATTAGAGTATTATTTGATTTTACTTAATAAATCAAATCATACTGGAAAAAAATATTATAATAGGCGGAATTTGAACCCATGACCTCGGAATCCGTTTTATTGCTTTGCAACTGAGCTATAATGGTTCTCGCACTTGTTAACCGAATCTTACATTACAATGTTGACGGGCCTCGTGGTCTAGTGGTTTATATAACGGACTGCCAATCACGTGGTCTCGGGTTCGATTCCCGGTCAAGACAATAATTTGTGTGATGTTTTTAATCGTGATACAAATGTTTTTTCTGCATCTGAGTGTTTACTATGTATTATAAATATGTATTTACAAAAGAAAAGTAGTATATGTATTCTATCCGTATTCTGGTACCCATAACACAAGCATATAAGCTTAGCTTGGGACCAGAGGACGTTGTGTGAAATGTACATGAATATTTACTTTTTTATTTTATAACTAAGTAACTTAATATTATTTATGTACAGATGAAAGCGTGGAGCGCTCACGATCATGATACAACGTTGTCATGCTGTCGAACCTTACACGTTAAACACGCTGCCTACGCTAGTGCCCTCTATACTTTGGTAAGTTTTCAGTAACAGTAACGATAATTTTAGGACTCTCTCTTTTTTCTTTTTACTTTTAAAACGTATTTTTACGAGTAAAATATAATTCCAATTTTGAACCAGGTATCATTAAACTATTTTTATAGAAATGGAGATAAATTTTATAATAAATATTAACCATTATCATATTCCTCTTCTCTCCAGCCCTTAAACGTCCCACTGCTGGCCACAAGCCTCCTCCACTTTAGGAGTGATTATGGTCTAATGTGCCGCGCTGACCAGGCGTGTTGGTACAGGGTTTATTTTTGAGATTTCCATCTCTAACAGCAGACTTTAACTGCTTATATTGTCACTTAGCTGGCTCTTACTGCATCCTGGGAAAGAAATGGGGTGGTGACACTTGTATTCTTAAACCACACGGTACATTATGATATTAGTAACATTGTCATTAGTGATTTCATGCACTATTGATAAAAAGCACAAACATGTTGGACTCGTCGTGCACGTAGAGTTCCTTAGAATTTCGTCATGACGTATCAATAAACGTATCACCTACTCGTAGTTACACTAAAAAGGTTTGTTGCGAGAGAGCTTCCTTACATATTTTACTGTCTTTCCTAAACTGAAATTTTCTGCTGTCTATCTTCTTCTCAGTCGGACACTCTTCTGGAGAGTGGTCGTGGTTATGGACTGTTTTCCGACTTAGTCGTTGCCTTCACAATTTGTCGCCATCAGTCTCTGTTAGAGGCATTTCGCGAGCATTCTGCAACAGGGCACTGCGTGACTGATTTTATGAAGTCCAGCCATCTTGTAGGGGATCGTCCACGTGACCGCTTTCCTTCTACGCGTCCTTGTATAACCAATCGTTCCATTGAAGTAACTTTCCGAGTGATCTGTCTATCTATCATAGTTCATTAATTTGAGTTTCATCTTTTGGAGCACTGAACCGACCTGACTGTTTTACCTGTCTGATATTATATTAAATGAAAACACATCGTGTAAAGGTAAAAGTTAATTAATTTTTGTGCCTATCTTCTGTTAATAAGATTTATCTTTAAATGAACAAAATTATTTTCATATGATTGATGAGGTGGAAGGCGGAGCAGTAATTAATAAAATAAATGCCGCAATAAGTCTACATTGTTAATGAATAGCTTTTACACGACTTTTTAAGTTAGATTTTTTTTACAGTGTTTGATTATATTAATTTTGCAATTGTTTTGCTTTCGCTTAAGGGCCTACATCAATATTATCGTATATCATCGCCGACACGTACATATTAACACAGCCAGTAGGCACAGAAAATGAAGAATTAGGGATACTTATCCTATTTACTCAAAATCTACTAAATATATTTTAATTCTGATTTACGTGTTTCTATATATAATAGTTACTTATGTTTTTAAAGTTATTTCATTAGTTAATACGCGATAATAGACCGACAAATGAAAAAAAATAAAAATTTGAGAGGTTGTTTCGCCAAGATTTTCTATCGAGAAAACTTTTTTCAATCGCGTTTCTGAGTTTATGCGATCCTAGATCATATATTGAAAAAACATATACTTAAAAATTAGAGCTCTAGCCATTCAATCTAAAGAAACAATGAAAACTTCGTACATAGAAAAATGCACGAAGCTATTTTGGTATCCTCTTAACAAATTAAATTATAGCGGAAAGAAAAGATGACAATGAGTGGCCATTAAACCCACGGCCTTAAAATACAATTTCAGTGTTCTGCCAACTGAGCTATCATGGTTCCCTTCAAATGTTAACCAAATTTTCCGCTAGAATGTTTCTCAATTGAGCTTAAATCAATGCGATGCACTGTACAACGCTATCTACCGAGCCGTTTACACAACTCGATCAACCGACTTTTTTGATCAATCTTTTCATTGATTAAGAAATAGTTTTAGAAATTGTAATGAATATTAGACACTTCAAACAGTTAGTGTTGCCGTGATTTCGTATGCCTGAATTTTCACATCATTACATAGACATAATACAGGTACAATCTATAGGCATAATACACCTGCATTCTCGGAGACTGAAGCTTCAAATTAGTGATTTTATTTAGGATGCGATAACATATTACGAACTTTAACTCTTTTAATAATATAGATGCATTGCGATGAATCGTCATCTCTGCTAAATTCATTCTGTTCAACTTTAGTCTCAATGACATTATTCGTATTTCCAATCAATCAATTAAGTTCATCTTATTGCCAAAGCTAAGCTATATCTGAGCAACGTATTAAACAATGTTATCATCAATCATTTAACAGCGAGTGAACAAGTTTATATTGACTCATCTGTTATAGCCCAACTTTACCCATTGATCATGTAAAAATGCTGAAAGTGAATGTAAAAACGTCGAAAGTTTTAAAAGGTCAATCATTGATATTAGAAATGACATAATGCCGCCTACACACGTTACGATAAACCATATCGAAAAAACTGCGCAGTTTTATCGAACGATTTTTATGGACGACCGCGGTCGTCAGTTCTCCTCACAAGCTCGTGCAAGTAGCATGTCGTCAACAGTTACAGACGATAAATTATAATATTAAATAAACAAATGTCACAAGAAGTTTTTATCCGCCTCGATAGATGGCGTTGTGCCGTTTCGCTACATCACGCTATTATTTCGTATAACGCATTTACCTATAACCTTGACAAAATATTTGCTCAGATCATATCACATATGTACACATAAGTGAATAAACTACATTTAAATAGAAATTGTATGTACATTTCACACATTGTCCTCAGGTCCCAAGCTAAGCTTATATGCTTGAGTCCTTGTGTTATGGGTTATCTGGTATGGAGTTGTGGTATGGATGGAGTTACTAGAATAGTTTATGGAACCGTAATTGGCGGTTACACCAGGCTGAGTGGCGCCATGTGATACATTGTTGTAAACATTTGTGAAATATGACCAACTCTAAACAGCTGGTACTGACATCTGTTGTTTTTCTAGTGTAGTATTTCATACGGTATCAAGTTATATTCTTCAAGCGTTCAAATAGTAATGCATTTTTGCGGGAGATGGCATTATTCACAACGTTTTTTACAACTTTTCGTGTGGCACCGAGGGTTGCCGGGGCGCCATCTAGTTTAATTATAAAACATCAATCACTTAACAACATCCTTGAAACTGCGCGGCTGTCCAAAATCAAAACCTAGCAAGTGACGTTTTTTTAATTCGTTTTCTAAACCAATTATTTCCCAATTTTCTTACTGCGTCTGATATAAAAACAACTGTATTTCTATCTTACATAGAATCACAGATACAAGCATGTATAAACCTAGCAACCAGGACTTCATACTTGTTGATTACAAAATGAAAAAGCATCTGCTGAAAAATTTACTCAAATGTAACTTGCTAGGTTTGGGTTTTGGACAGCCGTGCGGCGGCGAACACACCGCCAACAGCGTCACGTCATTGCTGCGTGTTTCACACGGAAGCAAGAAACAAACGGGCGTGAACGGTGTCCGCGCACGACAACTACACCAGCAGCCAAACCCAAGTGACCTTTGTCGCTACGGTAGACAGTGCGCCCAACTCATTGGTGGCGGCGGCAAACGCAGCCGGCGCCAATGCAGCCTCCCCTAAAAGGAAGAGAAGAAGAAAATGCCGCCGCAGCGAAAATCGAGTCTGCACCATCCCGTCAGAAGGCGCCCAAACAAGTCTGGGTGTTTACAATGTATTATAAGTATGTGTTTACAAAAGAAAAGTAGTTTATGTATTATATCCGTATTCTGGTACCCATAACACAAGCATATAAGCTTAGCTTGGGACCAGAGGACGTTGTGTGAAATGTCCATAAATATTATTATTATATTATTATGTTTCTCTGTTTGCGATTCACGGGCTATTTCCATTTTTTTTGGGAAATACCCGGTCCTTTATTTGGCTTGCGTGGGGACATGGGTCCAACACGTAGAGGCCCTTTGAGAATTTTAATGAATTTAATAATGAGATGGGACACCTACCAGGGACATTCCACACCTGCACTATAGAAGTACAGTCATGGAATGCCAGTGGTACGAGTAAATCTATTGCAAATGATAATACGAAAAACGAGCAGGTCTATTGAGTTGGGTGTTTAGTGGACTGGTTAGATTTAAAACTATTGACTAAAATACGGACGTCTGCCTTCAATACTTCTATTAAGATTGAACCGTGGCAGATGGTGACTCGCCGACTCACTAGATGGGCCCCCCACACAGCCGCCAGACAAGGCAGCAGGGAGCAACACCGGTGTGAGCGGCTTGGGGTGTAGAGCGGTGCGGCACCGGTTTCACCATCGCGGGCCAAGACCCGGAGCGGGTTTCCTCGTAATTACGCCCTTGAAATTGACACTTCCACCCCCGACCATGTAGCTCTGGCGACCCACTCTGACCGGCCGGTGAAGGCAAGACAGAGGCGAGAGTCCAGGCACTCTCGGTTTCTTTATATTATTATTATTATTATCAGATCCTGACCTGGTGCCAATGGGACCACACGGAATCAGCAGATTTGTAAAAAAATAATCATTATAATCGCTTTGCCCAGTTAAAAGTTATGAGGTAACAAACATAAATAAAAAAGAAAACATACAAACGATTTGAAAACCTCCTCTTTTTTTTTAAGTCGGTCAAAACTACCCAGACGCAGTACTTACTATTTATAAAAATTAATTGGCTGTCCCGCGCAGGAATCGAACCCCTTGACCTTTTGAACGGCCGCAGTAGTCAAATACATGAACCACTAGACCACGAGGACCGTCGATCAAGCGGTCAGAAAATCGAAACGATTTTAAGAAATAAAATGTGTATCTTCCTTCGACGAACGATAATTCACAGCAAATGTTCTACAAACGAACGAAAAATCGAAGATCAAGAGATCGCACAGTTTTATCGTACGATAATTTAGTGCGCGCTAAACAACGCACATTTGACGAACGATTCGATTTGCAGCGATTTTACATACATTTTTTAAAAAAAGAATACACAAATTGAACTGCACAGTTTTGTCGGCCGACTTTTCGTTCGATAAATCGTAAGGTGTGTAGGGGCCTTTATTATGTAGCGATTTTTAAGAGGTTATATTTTCTGAACTTGAACTTTCGTCGTGCGTCGAACGTCTTGGCAAATGTTATGATTTAGCAGTTAACAGATAGGAAAATGTCACTATGTCTGTCGATGTCGGTATAAATATTTGGTCAGCCCTGTTGATTTAACTAAATAAAATAAACAATCTCTTTAAATTATAGTAGAAGACTCAAAGACAAAAAGTAAAACCATTTCGGGGAATAGTTTCTGATCATGATCCATTCGTTTTTCCAAAAAAGCAAATGATGTCTATTCGCCCTGGAAATGAAGGACTTAAGATATTAAGGCGTGCTTAGGGATATACTACTCGATGGTGGAGTTGAAATTGGTCTATTATATCAACTTGGCAACTTTGAAAAGATGTATTACAATCTGTCGTAAGTCTATCAAATCTCTTCTATATTAGCGCCGCACTATCCACGGAAACTTTCATTCATTACACTTATTTAGTAGATTAAAATTAAAAGCAGTAGTTCAAACGAAGTGATTAAAATTTTATTATAATTCTTCTATTAACGAAGGATTTCTCTAAATCATAGTTACAGGCACGTATATTTAGGTTTTACTAACCACAACACAACTTCCCTTACATACAAGGTTGTGGCTAACCGCACGATAGATACAATATTTAAGTGTTTATTCTTGTCAAGTGGTGATATAGACATGTATTTTGTTGGTTTAAATTAATTTATCCTATCACTATTTTGTTATAAAGTGCTCTAAGACTATTCTTTTTACAATAAGCCTTGTTCTATGTATTTATTATTGAAAATTACACATTTTGAACTTTTTGTAAATAATAGGTACTTATTGAACTCAATTTAAAAAAAAAAACAGAATCAAAAATAGATATCTAATAGTTTTGTTCTAGAAAATCATTGTCATAATTTATTTCACACTAAAAGTTGTAAAACTGGAAAAAAATATTTGTCAGATAGGTACCTAGTCTTCTTTTGAACCTCCATCTCTACATCAATCTCTCTCCGTCCAATGCTTGGCATAGAAACTTACAAAGAAACTAGCTGACCCGGCAAACGTTGTTTTGCCATACAAATGTCAGGGTAGACAAATAATTTGCAATAAAATAATATTGTGACTACATATAAATTGAAATTTAAGCTATCGTATCTTTCAAGTTGGATCAAATTGCACATAGTGTGCCAATTTAATTTAAAATCGGTTAAGTAGTTTAGGAATCCATCGCGGACAAACATCGTGACAGGAGATTTATATATATACCTAAAGGTTAAAAACGTAATGAAATACATATAAAATTCTTCAAATTGTCATCACACGCCGTCATCACATTGTCGTCAAACGTTGAGGCATACGCCTCAACTTCCTCACATAGAATCTATTAAAGAATGCTAAATTTGCACGACGTATACGAGACATTAAAGAGTGGTTTACGATCAGAACATTCCTTCACCACATGCTCGACATTTTATTATTTCAAACATTTTAAACATTTTTTTTTTGAAGGGGGTCTATGTATTGGGGTATTGCACTTAAGAAAAAAAATGAAATGTAGTTTGAAAAGTCATCTTTTATTAACTATATGTATAAGTTTATTTAATTTTCATGCATTAAGTATACCTAGGCCATAGTGTATCTTGATGATATAATTATGCTTGTGGTTATAACAGCATGATATTATGGTGACATGAATACATTTTGATGATAATGGTACCGAACGTACGCCGTAACGTAGTCGGCTTATTATTCAATTTCTTACCTGACGTTTCAAAAACTTGCTTTACAAAATAAGCTCTAGAAAATGACTCGTCAAAATCATTATAGCTTCGTCTTGAAATATAAGACTTTACTTCTGTAAGAAATCCTAAAAAGCTAAATTTTTGCCACATAAACATTGTACACATAACATGTATAATGGAAAAACTTTAATGCAAAGACATTATGTAGTGTTAGTAAAGTAATGAGTCAATCAAAACTCCTGACTAAGATAAATTACTTTAGAGGGTAAACTTTGCCTAAATGACGACCAACTTGAACGAAAATTGGCCATCAATTTGTTGTTACTACGTATCGGTTAAAACTTTTAAAATTCTCTGGTAAAGTAATAATCGTTTTCCTCCTTAATTGACATCTATCTAAAAAATCTTTTAGCGTTTGCTGCTCCATTTGTCCGTGTGGTGATGCATTAAGAACAAAAGTCTCACACCATTTTCTCCCTAAGATGTTGTAAAAATCAATTAAAAGTTACACAGATAACATCCTCTGTGAAAGAGGGAAAACTCTAAACTATAACTTGTGCTGACATCCTGATCAGCACGACACAGTAGACCATAACACCTACCAAAGTGGAGGAGGCCTGTGCCCAACAGTGGGACGTCAATGAGCTGGAGACTGAGTCAATTTATCAAGGAAGCATATAGTCTATTTAAAATCCCGCTAAAACCAGTTAAAGCGAGTCGTCATTTGTGTATGCATGTCCCTATGTGAGCTTTTATCTTCAAAACTACGCAATGGATTTGGTTGGGGTTTTTCTATATTAATGATATATTTTTGTTACAGAATATATCAATACTGGTGGTGCTTTTATATAGTTGGAGAATTGGTGTCAATGCCAAGAGATATAAGGAACTTGACGATGTATATTATGGTAAGTAATATATAAATAAATACTAAGTAATATACATTAGAAAGAGAAGAGAGATCCTCTGTAAGAGACCGTAAACTCGGAAATAAACCCTGTGCCAACACGTCTGGCCAGCGCGGCACAGTAGACTATAATTCCTTCCAAAGTGGAGGAGGCCTGTGCCCAATAAGACACATTAATGGGCTAAATAAAGAGATAGAGAGAGGTATAAGAATAAATGTACATTAAAATAAGTAATTAGTGGCTTTGCGAAGATACTTTTCAAAGATAGATTACTCTTAAAAGGCTAATTGAAAGAATCACCCATTATTTTTTTGATGAGAAGTGTACTTTGGATGAGAAGTATGCACTTCTCATCCAAAGTACACTTCTATATCTGATTAGAAATGTATTTTATAATATCTTATTTATTCAACTACTACTTTTTATCCATCTGACTTGTATATTTTGTTTGAAAATTATTAGTCCCGAATTTTTTTATTAAATAACTACCTACTGTATTAAAGTTAAGATGCACAATAAATGACATAATATTCTATTCTATTCTATTCTATTCTATTCCATTCCATTGCCTTCCATTCGATTCCATTCCATTCCATTCCATTCCATTCCATTTCATTTCATTTCATTTCATTTCATTTCATTTCATTTCATTTCATTTCATTCCATTCCATTCCATTCCATTCCATTCCATTCCATTCCATTCCATTCCATTCCATTCCATTCCATTCCATTCCATTCCATTCCATTCCATTCCATCCATTCCATTCCATTCCATTCCATTCCATTCCATTCCATTCCATTCCATTCCATTCCATTCTATTCCATTCTATTCTATTCTATTCTATTCTATTCTATTCTATTCTATATACTCCAAAGCAAAGGCAGTCTTTACGCTGTGTTTGGCTTATAGATCGAGAGTTATCCCATCTCCCACAAACAGTCTAATATAGGACTTTACTTCCCTTTGTTACTTGAGATAATCTGAATTGGTGGATAACTGGATATCCTGTATGTGAGTAATATCGTTTAAAAACCTCTCCTTATATCTTATCCATATTAGAAGCCAGCTGTTGCACGCATATTCGTGCGCGTAGAATTGAAACGAATTATACAAAAAAGGCATTCTCTTGAACCACTCTATTTATTATAAAATACTGCATCAAAGTCCAATTCGTAGTTTTGAAGATATAAACTCAGGCTCATATAACAAAAAAATAGTTTAAAAACTAAAAAACACGCTTAAAAATCCTAAAAATCTTTTTAAATAATTGCATTGTCATCGGTCCTTGTTATGTATGCGAAATTTCAAATCAATCCGACTATTGCAAGTGGGTGAAAAGAGCTATGAAAGATTTCGTTACATAGATTAAAAAATTGATAGATACATACCGAACTTATAAAAGCGTGTTAATAAAAAAATATAACTTTGTTTTGTAATAAGTAAAGATAATATGCGGTATATCTACTTTATATAACACCGTATCTATTACGTAACAGTCATATGAAACTTATAATAGCTGACCTTGTGGACTTTATTTTTATTCAGTCGACCCTGTACGTTATGCGAGGGTTAAATGGTTATAATTTGCAAAATAAGTTAATGTCGGTAGCTGTCCTAAACGCCCGCACGCAATATAGCCTTATTTACATTCAGTTTATTTTGGAATATAATTTAGTAAAAATATCCATGTGGTGATAGGTTAAGAACAAGGTAACACTACCCCATTTTTCCACCTAGCCAGCTAAACGATAGTGTATACAAATAAACTCCACCATGAGAGATGAAAACTTCGAAAATAATTCCTATAACACGCCTGTCAGCGCGGCACAGTAGACCGAAATCCTTCCCATAGTGGAGGAGGCAAATACCCAGCAATGGTACGTTAATGGGCTGGAGAGAGAGACGGGATAGATTAAGAATACACGTAACACCATCCCATTTCCATTCCAGGGTACTGTAAGACCCAACTCCGGGGTAACATAGGCAGATAACATCTTATATGAGGAATTTTTTTTAAATATTCAGGTCTTTTCACACAACGTCCTCTGGTCTCAAAGTAAGCTATATTTCTATGCTTGTATTATGGGTACCAGGTACGGATAGACTACATATACTACTTTTCTTTTGTAAATACATACTTATAATACATAGTAAACACCCAGACGCAGTACAAACATTTGTATGACATTTATGGATATCACACAAATAATGGGCATTGTTCATATTTTTTTAAAACTCTTAATTCGAAAACCATTTCGGGGAATAGAGTTTCTGATCATGATCCATTAGTTTTTTTCGGAAAATTTGCTATATTAACGATTATTTTTCCAAAAAAGCAAATGATCTCTATTTGCCCTTGAAATGAAGGACTTAAAATATTAAGGCGTTTTTAGGGATATTATACTACTCTGAAGTGGAGTTAAAATTGGTCTATTATATCAACTTGTCAACTTTGAAAAGATAAAGTGCAATCTGTATTAAGTCTATCAAGAAAAGTATATACACAGATTGCGTAAAACGATGACGTCACAACATTTAAAGTAATATCTTCAAGAATTTTTTATAAATTCTGTATAGTGAATATTTCAATAATATTGAAATTAGTTGCTTAAAATAGTCTATATTTTCTTAAAACAATATAAAAATAGTAGGTCAAAAATTATGAACAATCCCAATTGTCTCAAGCGGGAATCGAACCCGCGACCTCGTGATCAGCAGTCCATTACATAAACCACTCCACCACGAAGCCCGAATTAAAAATTTGACACTAAGCCCAATGCCAAAACGGCTAGTTAGCGTGGAATAATAGTCAAAATACCCTCCCGAAGTGAAGGAAGCATGTGCCCAATATCGTTTAATTCCAAACCAAGCGTATCACTTTCATAAATTTACATGCCAATGCAAGAGATACACAAATCTATTAACTGTAAGTGTACGATTACTGTAAGCTGGTGAAAATCACTTTCAAAGAATCCGTTACATTGATAGATATGTACTGAGATAATAAAAACGTGATAAAAAGTATTATTAACGTTGATGCTCATATCTGGCTGCATTTGCGTCAGTGATGTATTAACGATAGGAACAAATCCCGACAGAGCTTTTAAGCTCACGGTTCTATAAATTATTTGGTTATCTAGTGCGTCTCATGTCATGTCTCCGTACCCTTGATAATAATTTATAAAGACATAATTAAAACATAATAATTCATTCTCTGATAATTAATGAGAACAGATAAAAAGACCAAATATTTGAGCATAGCCCACTTTACTGATAACCTTAGTAAGTAATATTAAATTCAAAAGTACTTCGACGAGCTTCGTGATCCAGTGGTTCAATGAATGGACTGGCGTTAACGAGGTGGCGGGTTCAATCACAGCACAATACATTTATTTGTGTCACTTTTATAATTATCAACCTGTTGGCCGCAACTTCGTATGCGTAGGATTTAAAAACCATATCCTAAAAAAATATACAAAAGCCATCCTCTTAAACCACTCTACCTAAAAAAACGCATCAAATCCAATGCACAACGTACATACTGAAATAACGATTTTTTTATAATAAGTAAATGCAGAAATGGTTGTACTGGGTGTTTACTATGTATTCAAAGTATGTATTTACGAATGAAAAGTAGTTTATGTAGTACATTCGTATTCTGGTACTCATAACAAAAGTATATAAGGTTAACTTGGGACCAGAGGACGTTGTATGAAATCTCCATGAATATATTTGTCTCTCGCGCCAAAAATATAAAGATGACATTTGGTACACAGACTATCTTTTTTTTTCTCTTTATATATTTAAGAGCTTTAAGTCCTAACAAGGCTATGTCAGCTCCATAGTACTCCTACACAGTTTATCTAGTAACTGTAGTAACTGAGGAAGTACAAAGGCAATTAGGCATACTTGTTGTTGCAAAAAAGTGTTTTTTTTATGTATTCATGTCAAACAAAGCATCAAATCTTTTCTCTTCATAATATTGGTGTAGTAACCTGTCTGTAGATATTCTTTGTCATATCTTTACTTATTACAAAACAAAGTCGTTATCTTTGTATGTATGTCCGTATGTGAGCTTATATCTTCAAAACCATGTGACCGATCTTGATGCGGATTTTTTTAAACATAAGAGTCCCAGAGGATCCCTTTTTTGTATAATTTATTAAGGGTTAGTGGATATTGGGGAACGGAAGACTCAATAATTATACGCGCGGATGAGTATGATACTTTAGCTAGTCTGTGCTTAAAATAATGTGTGTAATATTAATAATCTTCCAAATAGGTACATACTTTGATATCGATGTATGTAATAAGATTATTAGTGAAGTGGATTCCTACAGTGTAATAAATATTATTGCTTTCTTCTGAATAAGATAATAATAGGAAAATGGCCAATATATTTAATAGCAAGTTGACCCAAATAGAATAAAATAATGAAATACAATAACGCGAGACGAGTCTGCAACATGTCAATTAGTGTGATTGATTTTATACCAAGTAACGGTATAACTTTCAGTTATTATATTTGAAAGATATTGTGTTATTATTGAGGAATGTAATACATACGTATATGAGATAATACACAATATTTTATGCATAGTTGTGGCCGGTTTTCTTAGGAAAATAAGCACTTGAAGTCTTTAATAAAGTGACTATACATTTAAGTATCCTTCTACCACTTTCATATTTTTTAACGAGCCTCGTGGTTGAGTGGTTCATGTAACGGAGTACTGCCGATCAAGAGGTCGCGGGTTCGATTCCCGCTCGGGACAATCATTTGTGTGATTTTTCTAATTGTCATACAAAAATGTTTGTATTGCGTCTGGGTGTTTCTATGTATTATGAGTATGTATTTAAAAAAAAAAGTAGTATATGTATTCTATCCGTATTCTGGTACCCATAACACAAGGATATAGGCTTAGCTTGGGACCAGAGGACGTTGTGTGAAATGTCCATGAATATTTATTATTTATTTATTTATATTAATATCTTTAAATAGTGTAGTATTTACATGATTTTATTAGGTTCGTCGGTATCTATCTATGTATTAAACTAAGTAATAGAATATTTGAAAGTGATTTGGACCTACTTGCAATGGTTGAACTAATCTAAGCGACCTTTAACTTTAAAAATTATCCTGCATATAAGATATTTTCAACAGTATCTTTTAAATTTTTAAACTAAGCAGAGTATTCTATTCTTTTTCGATTATCTTATAAAAGTAGCAACTACGATAAATAACTAAAATAACAATTTGTATAAAAAGTAAATATTTCATTTTCTATGTAAGAAAAGTATTTCCATTTTAGACAGTTTTGGTAGCAGACCAAACTTATCGAAAATTCTGTTAAAATTATAGTCAGCACAGATTTTGATATCGAACATTTTATAGCACTCAACGATCTACTTTTTTTCGGTAATATATTTTTATTGACGTATTTAACCAATTTCCCTTTTGTTCCAGGTGTACAGATAGCATATTTTGCAATAATAGGAACACAGATGTTTATGATTGTATTGAGTATATTCCTTTTTTATGGCATTTATAAAGTAAGTGCTTTGTTGTTTTACTTTTACTAGCCTATATTTTATTAAATAATATGTTTTCATATAATGTATACATCTGTATACATTACATTTGAAGTAAAGAAACGTAAAGAAAAACATATTATAGTTATAGTATCTGTATTATTAGACCATGCATCTGCATGGTCTCTTCCCTTGACTAATGCTAAACACGATTTACGATTTTAATTCCGACCGTTCTTTTTAATTGTTTTTGTAATACTATTTTATAAATTTTTATAGTGTCATCTAAAGTTATGCTTGCATTAATGTAACAACGTTTTAACTTTTTTGTATTTTTATATTAGCAATATCGTGAATGGTAGCTTTTATAGCAGGCATGTAAGGGAGAAGAGAAGGCCATGGATAAAAATAAATTAACCTGTTTCTTTGTCCAAGGCGGTATAGTTTATGGAAGATATTTTATTTACATGCAAACATCTTTTACTTTATTATATATGTGTAATTTTTTAGCTATACTTAAAAGCAAATCGTTGTTCAACAGGAAAATGTCGCTTTCTTAGTGCCTTGGGTCGTTGGTTGTATGACATTTATGGCGCTTGAAGCAATGGCCATGGTGTACTCAAATATTCTTAGAGATCATGTTAATAAGGTGAGATATTTCGATATATATCAATCGGGTACTTGTCAATATGACAATATGATAACTAATAGTAGTATATTACGTGAATTACAAAACTGCAGTTTGACTTTGGTTAGCAATAATGTATACCTTTTACATAGAATAATTTACATGCAGTTATACTTAAATGACAAAAGTTTTTGAGCTCTTATTTAATAGGAGCTATATAATATACTCTTAGTTCAGAAAGACGTTATTATATTGCCCAATAACTAAATATTATTATTGGACATTTCACGCAACGTCCTCTGGTTCCAAGCTAAGCTTATATGCTTTCTCTCTCCAGCCCAGTTACGTCCCGCTGTTGGGCACGGGCTCCTCCACTATGGAGGGATTATGGTCTACTGTGCTACGCTGACCAGGCGTGTTGGCACAGGGTTTATTTTCAAGTTTTCCGCCTCTCACAGAGAGTGTTTTTCTGTGTGCAATATCCCTTAGCTGACTTTTACAGCACCCTTGAGAGGAGATGGGGTTGTGACACTTGTATTCTTAATCCGTCACCACACGGATAAATATATGCTTTATGGGCACCAGAATATGTATATACTACATAAACTACTTTTCTTTTGTAAATACATACTTTTAATACATGAAAAACTCCCAGACGCAGTACAAACATTTGTGTGACCATTATAATTATAAACATCACAAATGTTTTTTCCGAGCGGGAATCGAACTCGCGACCTCGTGAACGGCAGTGCGTTACATGAACCACTCGACCACGAGGCCCGACAAACAACGTATTTTATCTAGTTTAACTAAAGAACGTTTAATATCGCATGTGTTTTTATTTCTTAACGTAAGTGAAGTAAGAAAGAAATTTGTACATGCAAAAGCCTGCCAAGTCAATAAGTCGGCCATGACTTCAAATTTCCCCAGAGCATAACATTCGGCATATTCCTGTTTTACTTTCAAGAATATGTTAATATAAGTTTTAAGAAGTTGATAAGATTTTAGCTCTAAACATATTGTTTTTGTTTCAGCAATTCGACTCAATGTGTAAAGCCGAAATATCTTTTCTAATTCCACGAATATTATTAAATGTAAGTAGTATTTTAAATATAACTAGATTGATAAATAATATATATGATTCCATACAAATATTTCATAAGGTTACCATGTCTGCACATGCCTGCGCACCATGGTAGCTCAGTTGGCAGAGCAACGGAACGGTATTGCGAGGTCGTGGATTAAGTCCTGCTCGTGGTAATCATCATCATCATCATCATCATGCCTACCCCCCCTGGAAAAAGGCATGATGTTATGATGATGATGATTACCACTAGCGGGACTTAAATCAATCCCAAAAATGAATATATTACGTGACAAACATTTTGTCGCAATAATGACGTATTCAGAACACAAATCGCTTTTAAAGCTAACTCGCTCCTTAGCCCTTAGCGTGATGGCACAAAATTTATATTATTATATTACTCCGATGTTACATTATTGTAAAAATTCTACGAAATCATCTATACTCACAAAGTTTAGCATTTATAGTGTCAGTACCTAAGTAATTAAATTATATGTCTGAATAGACAGAGGAAGCCTTTTTTTACGATTACTTAATATAAGAATTGCTTGTGGAAATGTTGATATTGATTTACCCTGAATGGTTCAATGGCCGCTAGCTCGATTCATCTACGATTTGGTATTATCGCCCTAACGTTCGTATTCAATTAAATGTTTCCAGGCTTTTTATGTTTATATCAATTTTCGTCTTTCTTATTTATTTTAATATAAACTTAAGGAAATGTAGCTATATGACAATACATCACACATTTTCTATTTGATAAACATTTATATAATACTTTTGAGACATCTAAGTTCAAAACCCTTCAAGGGTTTCTGCCAGGAAATACTTTTAAGCAATTTCAAATGTTTCTTGGAAGCTAAAGTATAAAAATGTGTAGCTGATTTGAGGTTTTTGTTGCAGTGTTTATGTATATGGTGTGTTCTCCGATTGTATCATCGACTGCGAGCTGGAGTTACGTGGAAAGGTGCGGCTGCGATTGAACTGTGACTACTAGAGCCCCTCCAAGTATCGGAGACACAGGTGCGCCCGCCCTGCGAGTCTACGCTCCTCTTAGGAGGGGCGGAGAGTGACACGGATGCTAGCGTCCATGATGTATGATGTACTAAAATTATTTTAATAATTTGATTCTACCTTCTAAAAGTGATAACTTATGATTAGAGGGTTAACCGCTACGTTACGTAACGCGTTACAGCTCCAGTCTGACTTTCTCTAAGTATAGTTATCTGCCAGATGTCCCAAAACGCACATGTTTTATTTTTTAATTGCTAATACGGTGCCATATTTCTTGCCAGTATCTAACTTTGCGTTTATGTCTGATAATAAAAAGTTATTTGACAATAAATTTATAGCTACGTCAAATTAAAAAAGCAACGTCTGTTTCTTTGAATATTCAGTATCAGCCATGCCTGGCTGACTCAAAATATAAACTGTTCAGCGATATATAGGTAATAATTTTTTTATTTACTTTCGCGATATAATTGCCAATAATAATTATAAAGAGTTTGTCATATCCAGACAATAAAACTAAACAGTAAAATGTAATTTTGATGTGATGAAATCTTACATTATTAGTATATACTCTAAACTGGTCTGACTAATATTTTAGGTACGATTGAAATATTTTTTTTAAATAAAATCTAGCTGCTACTTACAGTCTATATTAGTCCACTCAAAGTCTTTTACGGGTCTATGTCTATAACCAGAGAAGAGTTTACAGGATACAAGTATTTTTGAAGATTAATTTCCTTCGGTGCGTCAGTGAAAAATTTTATGAGTAGGTATTGTTTTCTAATACCAAAAGAGAGCTCAGTTCCTACGGATAATTTTACATATTACTACTTATAATCTCTTTAAAATCTTATATCATTCCAAAGACAGATATTGCCTAAAAGCTAAAGGGTATTCAATATTACAAACAGAATATCTACAAATATATATCATATTTGATATTTGAACAATATTGTATTGACTCGATTGATTGAAAGTACCTGTACATAGTTAATACTATAATAAATTTAGGATTCTTTTGTAAATAAAATTATTTATTTATAGATGCTTTTATTAAGAATGTTATATTGCTTGTAAATACATAGAGGAAATATTTGTATTCGATATTTAATCTGTATATGATATGTAAAAATAGATGTTTAGAAAAAACCTTAAGATATTTGTCCGTTAATATAAACTTGTATTAAATTAGATGTTACAATATCAACTAGTGGTTTAATTTATTTCAATACTACCAAATAAGCTTTCAATATTGATGACAGATCGAACTTTACTGCTGATAAAATTCGTATTAACTTCTAGACCGACAGCTCTAGTAAAATAAGAATAATATTGAAGGCAGACAGCAGAAAGCTATCAACGAGTTGTCGCTTTTTTAGGCTTCTTTTAGGAACAAAGGGTGAAATGGGACCCAATTACAGATTCACTGTATATCTGCCCGTCTGCCGCAAGGCTGTATGTTTAAAATTGTGATAGGTAAAGAGTTGAAAATTTCACATCTTATGTATACCACTTGATGCTTAAACAACAACTCAACTTTATCCCGTCATTTGGAATGGGTAATTGCTATGATGAATATATTATAATCATAACGGTTCGGCCCTTCGTGTGCGGGTCCAACTTATACTTGACTGGTTTTTGAAAGCGGCGGTGACACTCCACACAAGCTCACTCAATTTCACTTAAATTGCCAAACGCGGCGTTTGAGTCGCTTTTCAGAAATTGATGCAGTCACAAAATCGCCGATGGTTGGTTTTAAAAGCAGCTTGTGTGCTGTATGTGTTTCGTGCTGTATGTGTTATGTGCTGTGTGTGTTGTGTTGTTGTTGGACTTTTGGGCACGGGCCTCCTCCACTTTGGCGGGATTATGGTCTACTGCGTCGCGCTGACCAGGCGTGTTAGCACAGGGTTTATTCTCGAGATTTCTGTCTCTCACAGAAGACGTTATCTGTGTGCAATATCCCTTTGCTGACTTTTAAGGGTGCTGCTTGGGAGGAGATGGGGTGACACTTGTATTCTAATCCGTCACCACACGGAGTGCTTGTGTGCATTGACTCTTATTTGTCGGAGTAATGGCGAGCTACGTATTCTTGTATTTGAAGAGCCTGTGTACGGGAATGGTAAGAGTTTACTGATGTGTAGCTCCGATAGAATGGACCTGCCTATTCGTACCCATTCTGCAATCACACTTGGGTAAATCCATTGACTTATACTTACACTTAATTACTTTTACTTTACTTACTTATTTCTTTTTAAAGCGGTCACTTCTGTTATAAATTTCTAATGCAATTACATAACACAAACACAATTTACTCCAATATATTGATACACTAGATGTTGCTCGTGACTTTGCACACGTGGAATTTAGAAAATTTTCCTTGTGTTTGTAACATTTTTCACCGACACTTCGCTTATATTTATCGCAGCGTGATGTTGTATAGCTAATGGCCTTACTCGATAAATGTACTTACTATCCAAGAATGAAAGAATTTTTAAATCGAACCATGGGCTCCCAAGCTTAGCGCGTTCAAACAAACAAACCCTTTAGCATTATAATACTATTATAGAAGTATATAGATTATCCTGATAATAATACAAAAGATCTAATGTATTCATGCTAATCAGATTTACTTACATAATTAGGTTACAGTATTTGGGAATAATGACTTGCAAATTTTCACCGCGGTTCATTGTAGATCAACAACGTAGGCGTTCAAAAGGTAATGGGATCAGTAAATATCTCAAAGATCCCTTTTACGTATTTACTGAATCTCACGTGAGACCTATATGCCTTTGTAGTCGTTATCAATTTGACCGTCTAAATCCCTTTGTCTTGTTTAAGAATCAGGTGATCCCTTAGGATTAAGACTATCAGATATATTATGGCTCAATTGATTTCTCTTACAGACTAGTGCTCAATAATTTAGCTTTAGAAGTTTTATTTTAAGTTTACATTAATGTTAAGCTTATTTAGTCGTATCTACATATATTTTGTAATTTGACTTTAATGTTTGTTGAGAGCTATGAATAATATTTTATCTTTTTGAGCTCGATTTGTAAAACTTTGATACTATATTTTTACTAACAAAATTCAAATTTTTTGCTTATTTTATCGTAACAAAGTTTAATAACTAGAATCTCATATTCTGTAGCAGAGTGTTTATTCGTACATATTCCGCACATTACTTTTTTATTTAATTAAATTCTCGTTCATCTTACTTTGAAATAGAGTTTGCTGCAAAGAAGCAAAATATTAAGTATAAATATTACATTGAGTAAAAATATAGATGAATATTGTTTTGGATTTGATTAACACGAGTGGATACCTTAGTTGCTCTGATGGCGAAACAACGGTTTTCCGAGGTCGTGGGTGCAGGTCCCACTTATAGTGATCATTTTTTCAAGTAAAAATTTTAAAAGCGAAGAAATTTGTTGTTTCTTTCAAACTGTAAAAAGCTATTAAAGAATATTGAACTAGATATTGGTGATAATAACTCGATGAGAATGTTCACAGCTGTGTTAAGTACCTAGTGCTCTAGGTAAAAGATCCTTATGAAATATTTTGTTACTTACATAATAGATGTTGAAGTCCTTCGAAAATATGCAATAACTCAAGTACCTACCAATATTTCTGCAAGCAACTTAAGCGAGTACTTTTTCATAAGAAGTAAATAGATCATTTTTAGACGGAATCGTATACTTAAACCATTAAATGTAATAATGCCTGTTAGACATGTACTTAACCATCGCATAAATTGTGGATACGATGTAAGAATTCTTCTCTGAAACATCAAGTCTATACTATTTTTTTTTTAAATATTCATGGACATTTCACACAACGTCCTCTGGTCCTAATCTAAGCTTATATGTTTGTGTTATAAATAAGGATAGAATACATATACTACTCTTTTTTTGTAAATACATACTTATAATACATAGAAACACCCAGACGCAGTACAAACATTTGTATGACAATTACAGAAATCACACAAATGATTGTCCCGAGCGGGAATCGAACCCACGACCTCTTGATTGGCAGTCCTCGTCCTCGGCCTCCAGGCTCGTCAATATCATGAAGCTAAAAAGGTTTTTTTTTATTGAACGCGCTAATCACAGAAACTACTAGTTCGAAATTAATAATTCTTCTTGTGTTGGATAGTTCATTTATCGAGGAACGCTATTAACTATATAACATCACACTGTGACTATTAGGAGCTAAGCATTAGTGAAAAATGTTGCAAAAACGAGAGAAATTTCTGAATCCCACATGTACAGAGTCGCGGGCAACAGCTAGTGGGAAATAAAATCAAGGAAAACGCGACAGAATCTGTAAAAAGTAGTTTTATCTGAATACCATGTACTCAAGCAAGTGTTACAAGATAACAAATATATATAACATCACGCCTTTTTCCCATGGGGGTAGGCAGAGACTATAGAGCGCCATCTACTACGATCGAAGCATACTTCCTTGGCTTCATCCGAGAATACTTGTGAGCATAATATTTTTGTTATACAAAGCGTTTTCATACGGTTTTGAGAGCAAGACCAATATTTATTTAATGGTAAAATAATACAATATTTTATAACATTTACCTTCAAAACGACTTGTCGCTCTACGGATGGTAAGATAAATATCACGGAATGGATTATAATAACAAAAGATCACGTTCTTCGCATCTGTGTTGTATTTGCGAAGTTTGGTTTGATGTATATTGTATATTGCTTCATATAAATCCGTATTATATTGCTTCCTTTGGTTCATTTTTAACACGCTTTTATCGGTGCGTATTTACTAACGTATTAATCTATGTAACGGAATCTTTGAAAGCAATTTTCACCCTCTTGCTGTAGTCTGATTGATCTGAAATTTTGCACCCATATTTAGGACCGAAGACAATGCAATAATGTAAAATAATATTTAGGGTTTCAAGCATGTTTAGCTTACTGCTAGAAATTATTAAACAAATTATTTTTTTTCACACCCTCGATTTCAAATTGATCGATCACTTTAATGATGCAAACTTGGAGGGTATAGTTAATGTCATATGGCTGAAAAAGATTATTTCTATTAAATATATTTAGACAAGTAACATAATTTTACGTCCATTTCGAATTTTTACATTATTGATGTGAAATATTTTTGTCTTCGTTAATTTATTAATTTTTGCAATTCACTTGCTATGCTTTTACATAATAAATTAAATTATAGTGGGAAAAATGATCACCATGAGCGTGACTTGAAACCGACTTCCATGGTAGCTCAGTTAGAAGAGCAACAGAATGGTGTTCCACGATCGTGGGTTCAAGTCCCGCTCCTGGTGATCATATCTTTCTGGCTTTTTTAATTACACCTAGTTTTGACTAATTTTAAAAATATTATTTTTATTTGATCTATGTTTAAAAAAATAAATAAAGCTTTTTATAAGCATGAATCTATGTTTCACACCTCAGTCCTATTTCAAATTTTATTTCAACATTGGTTAGATACATTGCTACAGTAGTTTCATATAAAAACTTAACAAAACTCATTATTTTGACGTTATTCGATATCAAGCCTAGCCTTGACCTCAAGAACAACTGACTTGATGCCCGTCAGTTCACATCGTTTGAAACTATGTCAAGTTCAAAATGCTACACCCTCATAAAATATAACTTTTTAACTACTCAGTTTTGTCCGAAAATGTAACTTTTTATTTACGAGTTTTAATGAGTGCAATAATTCTAAATGCATTTCAACCTTATGAAAATCATGTTTGCTAGGAAAACTATACAAAAATCAATTAAACGTATTTACTTTTCCCAATGTATTTGTTAAAAAAATATACAACTTCTCTGTATGTTCATCAACACCAAACTGTTGATTTTTGATACAAATATTATAGAACATAGAACACCACAACGCGCGGTCCTGCGCTGCATTCAGCGGCCCGCGGCATATTTGTTGCCACTCAAGGACCTTCCGTCCCCAACATTCATACACATATTTATCACTTATGAAAGGTCTACTGTTTAGCTTGGTTTTCTACTAAAACGTGTAATATCTTCGTTTGTATACTCGGACGATTCCTAAGTTACAATCAATTTAAGATAACCTGGATAAGTACCTATGTATTGTTTAGAATTTCAGTAATATGTCTCAAATCAAATATATACAGAATTTATAAGTAAAGAAATGTATATGAAAAGAAATTTTATGTGTTTATTGGAACATAAACTATTAGTATAACCTTCAACTTACAACACACGACTATGTCGCAATATTGACCGCTACGAGGTTTTAGTTCAATGGACTTGAAAGATTCATTATCCGCTCTATTAGGCATTTGCATATAACTTATAATATTTTCTAAGGTTAATTTATATTTAGCTCTTCTTAGTTACGCCTATTCTAATATAGTTTTATTATAATAATATTAAGGAGACAAGTATCATTGGGTTATGAGTCAACAAAAGTACATTCATATGCAGACAACATATTCCGCAAAAACCTGAAAAAGGTATCTAGTCTACTTATGCCACGCTAGCCGGCTTTTACTTTACCCTCTAGGAAGAAACAGGGTGATGACACTAATATTTTTATCCACACGGCACTAGCATTGACTTTTTCACCTTTCAAAGTGAAGTCCCTGTCAGCCACGGCTTATTCTTTACTAGCTGCTGCCCGCGACTCCGTACGCGTGGAATTTAGGAATTTTTGCCGGTTTTTGCAATATTTCTTTACGTGAAAGAACAACAAACACCCTTACATTCATACAATATCCAAACATTGCCATTGGAGTATACAGGGTGTCCCAGAACGTAACGTAGCTGGGAAGGGGGGTGATAGGGGGGGTCACAAGGGTCACCAGAAAAATAAAATAAAAATTCCCCTCTGGCTATTTAAAAAATAAATGGCATTTTTTTAAAAACTAAAAATTTTACACCTTGTGGGGCTATTTTGCTAATTGTACCTACAAATATAGCTGTTTAAAAAAAAAAAGATGTTATGTAATCCTCAATAACCCTTCATCAAATTGAATTAAAAAAATAATACATATCCAACCAAGATTTTAAAGAAAATTAAGTTCTTTTCCAGTCAAGGACTTAGTAATTACAATTTCACTCAACTTTCTCCAAGTGTACTGAAAAAAAAATGTACTATGCAGCTCCGGCGTGTAACTTAAAAAGATAGGTAATTTTATTGCAATTCCAAAATGGTATAACACTTATTTGAAAAAATCATACTTAGACATTTAAAAATAATTTTCGGGAACAATACCCCTGCAAAACAAAACATATCAATAAAACAATAGTCTCAAATTCCTAAGAAAATACATTTTTAAATGTCTCTTCTGTTCCTCTAATGTTACTGCCCGTTAATACTCAAGATTGGAGTACTGTACATACCTCAAACACTCAAGTACAGTCTAGGCCAGATAAAGCTTTACCATATTTTATGACAAGGAATTTAAATGAAACTCGGAAATAAAACATAATTCTAATTATTTATTCAAATAAAGTGCTCCAAATGTGCACCACCAACATAAATAGTCTCAAATTCCTAAGCAAATATTCCTGTTCCTTGTACAGGCAGGTAGGCAGGTACCCCTCTCGTACCGTTAGCCATGCGCGAGAACAATGAAACAAAACAAGTTCAGGGAGTGAAAGAGACAGGTAGATACGTTAAAGGAAGAGAAAAAGTAGGGGTGCTGTCTCTGGTTAGCCAAATAGTCGGGCAGTACATTAAGCTCTCTCGTTTACTGCACATCTTTGTATTCGTTTGTGTTCATTTAGTACTAACAACTTTGCTTCGCTTTCTGGACTTGATTATTTCTTTGTGATTTTGGACATTGTTTGTGATTTCTTCCAACGACTTGGCTTTCTCAAGGACTAAAGTGTGTGATACAGTGCCACCATGCCACCCACGTACACTCCACATGAATATGCGAACATGCATCTCATTTACGGCGAATGTAGATGTAATGCCGGTGCTGCAGCAAGACTGTACCGAGAAAGATATCCGAACGCCCCACGTCACCCGGATAGCCGTGTTTCTGTCAATGTCCACCGACTATTGTCTGGGGGTCGACTTCCACATCAAATGGTTAATGAACGCAGATCTCGGTTCGATGTCCAAGATGTAGTGCTTCAAACCGTCGCAGACAACCCGAGTACTTCAGTTCGGACAATTGAAGCAAATACAGGTGTATCAAAAAGTACTGCTCATCGCATATTACAATCAGAAAAGTTCCACCCGTACCACGTGCAACGCGTACAGAGTCTGATACCACGCGATTTTCCTGCGAGACTTGCATTTTGTAGTAGGATGCTGCGCATGCATAGGGAGGACCCTCAATTTTTTAATAAAATATTGTGGTCCGACGAGTCTACTTTTAAAAAGGACGGCTACATGAACCTACATAATTTACACGAGTGGCACGTAGAAAATCCCCACCTTATTAGAGAAGATCGATCCCAATATCGTTTTAAAGTGAACATGTGGACCGGAATACTGGACGGTAAAATAATCGGACCCTTTGAGTTACCTGAGGCACTGACTGGCGAGGCGTACTTGCACTTTTTACAAAACGAATTACCCAATTTATTGGAAGATGTGCCGCTGGAAACATTAAGGAATATGTGGTTCCAGCATGATGGGTGCCCAGCACATTATGCACGCCCAGTAAGAGATTTCCTAAACAACGAATATCCTGGTAGGTGGATGGGAAGGGCCGGTGTTATAGCGTGGCCAGCTCGTTCACCGGATTTAAACCCGTTGGACTTCTTTTACTGGGGTGCTATAAAAGAAAAAGTTTATGGGAAACCCATCAGGGACTTGGGTGACTTGAAGGCGAGGATCACAGAGGCCGCGGAATCAATCAATAATAGAAGATTTGCTCGGCACATTTCCCGCTCATTTTTAAAACGATGTAGGGCGTGCATTTATGTTGGTGGTGCACATTTCGAGCACTTAATTTGAATAAATAATTACAATTTTGTTTTATTTTCGAGTTTCATTTAAATTCCCTGTCATAAAATATGGTAAAGCTTTATCTGGCCTAGACTGTACTTGAGTGTTTGAGGTATGTACAGTACTCCAATCTTGAGAATTAACGGGCAGTAACATTAGAGGAACAGAAGAGACATTTAAAAATGTATTTTCTTAGGAATTTGAGACTATTGTTTTATTGATATGTTTTGTTTTGCAGGGGTATTGTTCCCGAAAATTATTTTTAAATGTCTAAGTATGATTTTTTCAAATAAGTGTTATACCATTTTGGAATTGCAATAAAATTACCTATCTTTTTAAGTTACACGCCGGAGCTGCATAGTACATTTTTTTTTCAGTACACTTGGAGAAAGTTGAGTGAAATTGTAATTACTAAGTCCTTGACTGGAAAAGAACTTAATTTTCTTTAAAATCTTGGTTGGATATGTATTATTTTTTTAATTCAATTTGATGAAGGGTTATTGAGGATTACATAACATCTTTTTTTTTTTTAAACAGCTATATTTGTAGGTACAGTTAGCAAAATAGCCCCACAAGGTGTAAAATTTTTAGTTTTTAAAAATATGCCATTTATTTTTTAAATAGCCAGAGGGGAATTTTTATTTTATTTTTCTGGTGACCCTTGTGACCCCCCCTATCACCCCCCTTCCCAGCTACGTTACGTTCTGGGACACCCTGTATAAAGAAGACCAAGGAAACGTTCGCGTTGCTCAGCCAACAGTTTTAAGTTTTTTTTGTCGTGCGTAATTCTTTTTTCGTCATATCTCCTAAGATATTCATTTAAATTGCATACTGTGAAAGGCATTTATAATCTATATTAAATGCCTAAGCTAAATAAGGTAGTTTATTTAATAAAAAATATTACTATATACACATAAATAGCTTTTGAAAACACCGTATTGAATTTGATAATTTTTTTGACAGTATTATGGGTACAGCGGGTTTTCCTTAAAAGATAGACACATGCCCTCCCGGACTTTTTTGGAGAACTATAGGTAATTAACAATTCCTCCATACATTACTTTGTTGTACCTGATATGGATAAGGCAGTGTTTTCATTTAAAGCTCGCAGGCGTCTGAAATTCTCAGCACATTTAATCATATCTCATCCAATATATAGCAAACCCCAACAAATTATGCAAAAAAAGCCATCCTCTTGAGCTATTCTATCTACGAAAAAAAACCGCATCAAGATTCGTTGCGTATTTTTGATGATATAAGCTCACATAGGGACATACATACAAAAATTACGACTTTGTTTTATAAGAAGTAATAAAGATTATCAGTCACGTTTCTCAAAGTCTTAAATCAATCCACATTTTTTCATCTTAGATTGACATATAAAAATTAATTTATTTGAATGAAACACGCATTACTAACAAATGTCGCTAACACAATAATTTTAACGATGATACGACGTGCACGCTGCATTTCATGTTCAACCATGCATACTGATGAAAGCCATTTGCTACGTCGTAATTTGAACGAGGCCATTCCACTACCGCTTTCAAGTGACATGAAATATCTTTCAATGTTCTAATGAATCGTTTACACTTTGTTTGGTAAAGTAAATGTTAGTGGAAAATATATTATTTTTTACCAGTGTTTATTAGTTTTACTAATTATTAGAAGAGAGGTGGTGTTTCTAATAAGATGTAATGTAGGGTGCTATCTATGCTATCTCCGAAAGTAGTGGTCCCACCTTCCATCCATCCATCAACCTTTCTCAGTCCACTGCTGGACATAGCCCTCCCCCATAGTACGCCACAACGCGCGGTCCTGCGCTAACTGCATCCAGCGACCCCCAAATACGCCATTTGACGATATCGTCAGTCCACCCTGTTTGGGGCCGCCCCACGCTGCGTCGTCCGGTTCGTGGTCACCACTCGAGGACCTTCCGCCGACAATCAGATCGTCGAGCGATGTGGCCTGTCTGCATTGCCACTTCAGCGTGCTAACTCTTCGGGCTATGTCGGACACACCGGTTCTTCTACGGATCTTATCACGTAGGGAAACACCGAGCATATCCGATACCGAGCCCTCTCTATAGCACGCTGCGTGACTTTGACTTTTGTTATGAGTCCGACATTTCCCACAGGTCAGGACAGGTCCCACCTTATTTTTTTTTTTTTTTTATAAAATGCTACAATCTCCGTGAGTACTGTATATAGTTATTACGTCTATATGTAGTAATCTGACATTCTACGCGTACGAAGTTTCGATCTATCTAATAGAGTAAATTTCACCATGAACCCAGTCTTGTTTTGTAATATAATTGTGTATGCATATTTATCTCTTCGACAAGATACATAATATATGTCAGAGGCTTTACATACCTTGAAATATAGTATTCATGGGACGCATCGAATATGAAGATAATCTGTGAAAGTTATGTTTAATGAATGATGTTTTTAATCGATAAAATATGTGATAAAAATAGAGACTACTAACCTTGAACTCAGCACACGCGAGCTGCACATTTGATTACCCCTTCTATCGATGACCTATCAAAGGCTAGAATTAGTTAATTTTAGTTAGTTATTAGAATAATAAATGCCAGAGATAAATTTGACGGGCTTCGTGGCATAGTGGTTCATGTAATGGACTGCCGTTCACGAGGTCGCGGGTTCGATTCCCGCTTGGGACAATCATTTGTGTGATATCCATAAATGTCATACAAATGTTTGTACTACGTCTGGGTGTTTTCTATGTATTATAAGTGTATTTACAAAAGAAAAATAGTTTATGTATTTATATCCGTATTCTGGTACCCATAACACAAGCATAATAAGCTTAGCATGGGACCAGAGGACGTTGTGTGTAATGTCCATGAAAAAAAAAATATATATAATAGTAATATGTAATTGTTTATAGATAAAAATAACTTCAAATGAATAAAAGAAATCTGAAAATATTTCGCCCATATAATTATGGATTCAAACGTCTACCTTCTTTTTAGGGCTTCGTACAAACCCTTATAGTCTCGCTACAGTGTCCGTCTGTTTGTCGGTCTGTCCGTCACTTTTTTTTTACTCAGCAACAGCTGAAGGTATCAACTTGAAACTCATACCAATAGTAGATCTATGCGGTCCCCTGCTGCAAAAAATACATTTAATATTTTAGATCTAATTCGGAAGATATAACCGAATCACGGCCATTTTAAGCATTTTCGACTTACGCTAGGGAATCAAAATTTACAGGCTACTTCCTATTGCCCTAGAGACTTGAAATTTGGCATGGACCAAGCCTATATAGTGTTGATATAGGGAAAAATCCAAAAACTTGTAATTAGTTATCACATCACATAAAAGAATTATTTAAACTAATACCAACTTATGAAGTAGCTGAAATGTAGGCGATTTTCTATATTGTAACTACAAAGTTAAGTTGGTGAGTTGCTTTAAGCCTTGTTAACTGTTTATTTGTATTTAGTTATTTGTGTTTTTCGGTCGAGTAGGTACGAAACCCTAAGTGTGCGAGTTTATCTCGTTCTTGACATGTTTTTTTTTAAATTTAGGATATAGATAGATTACGATGATTAGAATGATGATAATCCGATGTCATATTAAAGTTTAGTTTGTTTTTGTACCAAATTAGTTGTCATCATAGTGTGATAAAATAAATAAAATAATCTATGCAAAAATTCTTTTCTTAAAAAGCAATTATATAATTGGTCTTTCATAATTTTACTATAACAGTTAAAATAAATTTTCTATTCTAAATGGTATTCTATTAAATTCAATTATTTTGCCTTGTTATTTTAACAATATAGAATAATTTCAAAGAATAGAAGAAGATTTATGTTGGAACGTAGCTGAATACTTTAATACTTTAAATTCTTTTACTTTTAAGAAATGATATTTGAACAGAGTGTTTCTGGCGCTCTATAAAGTTTTATCACAAAGCAATCAAAATCAAAACGAATGGTAGATAAGATTTATTGAAACATTTTTTCGATATTGCCTTAAAATAAAAAGATAAAATTGCTAAATTTATGATATAGATTAGTAACCACACGTTATCATAAAAATTTCAAATACCTAGTTTGCATATTACAAATACCGACAATTCAAAATTAAACTATCTTTAACATTTAACTAACTGAATAATAAAAAGACAGCTACCTATTTAGTCTCTTAGTTCAACTATAGTAACAGAATTCAAAGACCACATCGGCAGCTAGCTGGTAAATCACAAACAGACACACGGAATACGTATCTTTTATTTAGAATTTTTTAAATTTTACAAAATTAGCTTTATTTACAAATTATCCAAAGGAATACCTAGCCAATAAGTTAAACTTTAAATTTATTCAAAGATAAACCCAACTTTATTATAAATTCTTTAGAATAAAGGAATGCTTACCAAAGAGAATAAGTCTTTCTTGGACTGAATAAACTGACTTTAAAATTTGAATACCTACCTTAAAATTAGGTGAGTACCTATTTTTTTTAGAAATCTTTGGTTCTTTCACTATGTGTCTAAATATATTCGTTTAGGTTGTAAGACTATAATATTTGCATTTTACAAGTATTTGAACAAAAATCCCGTTACAAGTATAAAATAGTAGTAGGTACTACTTTAAATACAGAAATTGGCGGCAATGTAACCCAGTCTAAAATATTACACCTACTAATATTATATTCAACCCTATCAAGGCACAATAAATAATAATAATCTCTCCGGTAATTATGTGTTTGAGTCGTTGAATCGACTCTTAAAATACAAGACCTGTTTAAAAAATCCAACCGTCTAGCAACTTGATATTTCATGGCTGGCCCAATTTTACCTGGTAGTATTTGTTAAAAAAATTCCCTGGTGTAATTAAAATAACTTTATCGATGCCAAGCCGGAGCGGATTACTTACGAAATATAACACAATCATATTGTCTACGAACTAAAACATCACTAACTTCAGCTGAACAAGCTTTTACATTGTTAAGGAGTTTTGAGGTCACTGTCGGTAAATTAGCCAACGCCAACGTTCTAGCAAACTTTTCATGCTACAATTTTGACTATTATGTTCAATACATTTTTATTTGCTTATTTGTCATAATAAAAATAAATAAGAAGCCTTATATTTCCTGCTATTATTTTAAATACCTAAATAAACTAACCCCTCTTTGGGTGAAAGCCTCCTCCAAACTGTTTCAGTCAGTGTATCCTGTGCTCTCTTCATCCAATATGGACCAGCCATTTTCCTTATTTCCTCGTCCCTTTTTTTGACACAATATCTTTTTAAAATTCTTCGCTTACACCCTTCTATATTTTGTTATTTAGAGGAATCTAAGAAAATCAAAGTATAATAAGACAGTGTTAATGAGAGATGGAAAGCTCCAAACTTATCGTGCCTCTTAGCGTATTAAAGTATATAACGTTAACTCAAATATAAATGTTTACGATCAAGAGAAGAAAATTTAAGTGGTTCAATAACTTTTCTTCAAAACCAAGAATAATTTACATGCATTTATTAATCTAGCAGCTCGACAATATAAATCCATAACTAAGTTTTTACTTAAGTATATTGGCAGTTCACAAAGAAAGTGGCCGCGCATACTTTTATTTATACTTCTTTTAGAATGCGAGGGAACAAAGTTAAGCGTAAAATTTTTACGATGCGCATGCACACCGAGTTCTGACCCAAAGAAAAGGTGACCACGAAGTGAGCTTTATTTTATATTTATTAATTTTTACAATTGACTTTCTATGCTTTTACCTCTCTCCCTCTCTCCCCAGCCCTTTAAGGTCCCACTGCTGAGCACGGGCCTCCTCCACTTTAGGAGCGATTATGGTCTACTGTGCTACGCTGACCAAGCGTATTGGCACAGGGTTTAGTTTCGAGTTTTGCGTCTCTCACAGTAGATAGATAACTGCTTATATTGTTCCTCAGCTGGCTCTTACAGCACCCAGGGAATAGCCGTCACCACACGGACGACTTTTACCTAATAAACTAAATTATAGTGAAAAAAATGAGGTATTCCGAGGCCGTGGTTTCCAGCCCCGCTCATTTTTATCATTTTTTCCACTAAGTACAAATTAGTTTATTGTGCTTTAATTAGTTGGAAAAAACATTATTAAGACACACACATTATTAAGACACAACATCTCAATATAATATTTACAATATTATATTGAGATACAAGATCAGCTAATCTCAAGATAAGTTCATTGCTCACAAGATTGTGGTTAACCCTACGATACATATGGCGAGCTACTCAAGTTGTTACATATTTGGTTTATTACAAGTATCCATGAGTGCTCAAGTAGTTACATGAGTATTTAACTTAGGCTTACTGTACTTAGTTATCAGCATATAATCTCAGTAGCTGTTAACAGCCTGCGACTTCATGCGCCTGGAATTTAGAAAACTTTTTCCGTTTTTGCAACATTTTTCACTGATTCTTGGCTGTTATTGGTTGCAGCGTGATTTTTTATAGACAGCTAGTCTTTATGAATTCCTCGATAAATGATCTATCAAATTGAAAGAATTTTTCAAATCAAATTAGTGGGTCCAGAGATTAGCGCGATCAAACTAACAAAAAAACAAACAAACAAACCCTTCAGTCTTATAATATTAGCATAGATAAGATTCCGAAACGCTTAAGTTTATTTTCATATAATTTCAGTTAATTCCACACAATAAAAATAAAATCTAGTACTCGTGGTTGGTTTCTCCAGTGGTATTCAGTAAGAAAAAGTGAAGTGAATTTTCGGTGAATCTTAATCACGTGAGAGCGCGCCTCTATTTTTATTGGAGGAGCGCTGTCACGTGATCAAGATTCACCGAAAATTCACTACAATTTTTCTTACTGAATACCACTGCTGTAATGGACTAGTGTTTACAAGGGTGCTGGCTCGATTTCCGCAAGGGATAATGATTTGTATGATGTTCATATTTTATCACTGATATATTTTTGTTATACGTCTGTTTCCTAACAAACATAAATTTATATTTGAAAAAAAAAATAGAAGGTATATGTGGTATATCCGTATTCTGGTCATTTCTGGTACCCATGACACAAGCAATAAAATTGGCTTGGGGCCAGAGGACGTTGTGTGGAATGTAAAATAATGGTTACAATAAATACGTAAATATTATTCTGTTCAAGTTTTATTTTATTTCCTTTAAAACATATTTCTCCAACAGCTTGTTGGCAGTGGTATTCACTTAGGTTTCGTGAAGGAATTAATTAATTACGTACATTAATTACTTTAATTCACCGTAATAAGGTTTTCAATTTCTTAACACAAAATCCAAAGAAAAAAATTAATTTTGAAAAAAAAAATCGTCATCAATTTGTTATTACAATAATAACAGAATGAAAAAATGAATTTTATTATTGTAATAACAAATTGATGACGATTTTTTTTTTCAAAATTAATTTTTTTCTTTGGATATTGTGAAAACGGATCAACAATAGTCCCAATACAATTATGCTATCACAGACATTAACTCGTCAGTTCAATTTGTATTAAATAGTATTAAATATAGACACACAAAATTAACTAGTTTTTATAATAAACTTATGTCGCTCAAAAGGCGGAGTTTCGCGCCGACAGTAATTCACAGTTTAATTTTCAATTGTAATTATCGATTCACACAACAAGGATAATTAATTTTATCAACAATCAATTTACTGGTAACAATTTTAACACTTAACTTTAACAGTTGCAAAGAAAACGTTTCAAATCGCATTCAAATCGCGGCGTACTTTGCTTACAAGGTGTGTTTTACGACTATCGGCGCGCGGGTTACGAACGCGCGGCGGCGGCAACGAGCCACGAGGACAGATGCACCGGTCATTTCTCAACGTCATCGATAGTGAAGTTCGGTTCATAACACATTGATAATAATAATCGCGACAAAAACCGTACAATTTGCCTTATTTGGCGCCAAAAAAGGATTTTTGTCTCCAGTGGGCGGTGGGGTTTACTAAGCCTCGTACCGCTGCAACCTCTGGTTCAGGACCAGGTTCCAAACGCCTCGTAACGCAGTAATGGAAAGTACAGATAAATTAGTGCCGCTGGGAACGTGTTAAGCTATGGAATCCTTGAAATAGAAGAAGTCACAAAAAATTTTTTTCGACTATAAATTTTATTTGCTGAGAATTCTTGAATATATCTTCAGTTGCATTTAAAATAGCGTTAGTATTATCATTTGCGTTACATCAAAACACACTTATTTAAATAAAAATAATAGTTTAAAAAACTAAAAAACACGCTTTATTTAATCGAATTATTGCATTGTCATCGGTCTTTGACAGGTGTGCAAAATTTGAATAGAATCTGAACGTTTAAAGTGGGTCAAAATAGCGTCCAAAGGAGTCGGTTACAAACATACCAACATACAAACAAACATACAAGTGAAGCTAATATAAAGCGTGTAATAAGAGATCAAGAATAAACTAAATGTACACCAGATTTTATAGTAGATTTCAACGTTAGCTTACAAAGGGGCTTAGTACGGTTCTCGAGGGTTCTTTTATGTATTTAGCGAAGCACACGTGAAGCCTTTGTAGTCGTTATCATTTTACCTTATAAAGTCATTTGTCTATTCTGCTTCAGGTGAAACTAGACAGATTATTAGTAATCTATTGATTACAACTATATCTATATACGGTCTTATTCATAATGACTTATCGGAAATTTAAACGGAGATTTTATCGGAGAGATAATAAACGTTTTAGCGTAAAAAGACTAAATTATGAATAACAAGTTTTGACAATTTTCGCAAACCTATTTTAGCGAACTTTTAAACCTCCGATAAGTCATTATGAATAAGACTGTACTGGATAAGCTCTAGCTAGTATTGTACTTCTTTAAATATTATAAAACAAAGCCGATATGTTTTTATGTATCGATTTTTTTCGATTCCCGCTTGGGACAATCATTTGTGTGATATCCATAAATGTCATACAAATGTTTGTACTGCATCTGGGTGTTTTCTATGTATTATAAGTAAGTGTATTTACAAAAGAAAAGTAGTATATGTAGTATATCCGTATCTGGTACCCATAATACAAGCATAGAAATATAGCTGACTTTGGGACCAGAGGACGTTGTGTGAAATGTCCTGAATATTTATTTATTTATTTATTATTTATTTATGTATGTCCCTATGTGACCTTATAACTTCAAAAATATGCAATGGATTTTTTATGCGGTTTTTGTGTAGATAGAGTAATTAATCTATCTATTTGGAATTCCAAGGCTGGCTTTTTTGTATAATTTGTTAAGTTTTCGTTTCTAAATACCACGGGTATGAAGTTGCGGCAACAGCTAGTGTTGTTACGTACATAGACGTAAGCTGATATAGCTATGAATAATATATAACAAAACCAGCTGTTGCCCGCGATTCACTTCGCGTGGAATTTAGAAAATTTTCCCCGTTTTTGCAACATTTTTCTTCGCTTCTACTGGTCGTAGCGTGATGTTATATAGCATTAAGCCTTCCTCGATAAATGCCCTATCTAACACTGAAATAGTTTTTCTAATCAGCCCAGTGGTTTCTGAGATTAGCGCGTTCAAACAAACAAACAAACTCTTCCGCTTTATAATATTAGTATAGGAGTATAGATATGGTATCCTGACGGATTATAAAAAGGTACTTGTGTCATCTCTCTTCTTTCAGGGAGCTGCAATAGCCAATTAAGAGACATTGGTGCCAATTCTACGTGCAGAACAATAATAAACTTAACTAAAAAAATTATAATTATATTGATTGTGTCAATAACACAATTCGGCAATGTTAACTGAATTTTCTTGTCATTAAAACTGTGTAATATAGAATACCTACCAATATCGCAGACAAGGTTATGGAAGCCACCAGGCCTGCGGAAATAGCAACAGTGAGCTCCAGCAGTACCACCAAGGAAACTAAACCATCTCAGGACTTAGCAGCTGTCGTGGAGAAACTCATCGTCGAGGTTGCAGAATCACGTCGGGGTCACCAATTTAGGGTATTTTCCTTTTGTTATCACTTTGGGGTAATTTTGAGGATACCTCTTTAGGTTATAATTGAAGATGTTAGTGTAGGCGTAGGACCTTAGTATAGATGTCCTATACTAATAAATGAAAGATGTTGCGTGTTCCCTTGAACAGTGTTTATTAACGACTAACTTTATTATTATTTCTATGCTTACATTCTACAAGAAAGTTAAGGCCGATGCGCCTGTCAATCCACAATAAATCTTAACTGATTTCTATACAGAAACAATAAATTCTTAACTAATTTTTAAACAGTCGGAGAGCAATGAATTCTTAATGTTAAAGTAAAAAAACAGAATGGTCAAATTGATTCTTACGCAGTTATAAATTACAGTAACAATAGTTCAAAAGAATTATTATGTTTGCAGTTCTTACAATAGGGTTTGTAACTTATTTACAATGTACAGTTTATAATGTGATCCCTACATACAGCATAGTTGTTTTTATTTTTTAGTTAAGTTTAGTTATGCATGTAGCATTGGTACCATTATAAGCATATGTTAACATCTTCTAAATGAGTTCTTTTTAACTCAAACTTAAACTCTATTGGTCTTATTCATAATGACTTATCGGAGGTTTAAACGGAAATTTTATCGGAGGGATAATAAACGTTTTAGCGTAAAAAGACTATTATAAATAACAAGTTTTGATAATTTTCGAGAACTTATTTTAGCGAACTTTTAAACCTCCGATAAGTCATTATGAATATGACCGTATGTCAACACGCTTAAGTAGACCAAAAAACCTGGGGCTCTTATTGCGCAGTAGGAAATAAATGGGGTGGTATTAATTTCTATTCACCAATACACACAAACCTAAAATGAACAAGTAACATCTTTTATTCACATGCTAAACTCAAAATCTAAACCAACACAGCTAATAGCTGTGCCATAGTCGATCAAATCACTTATCTAGGTATATTGAAAATCAACCAACTGTGTTAGTTTTTAAATGCAACTGAATTTTTAAAGCTGATTTAAAACGAGCAATCGGCTTCATTCATTTTACCAGGGTATTTCCCAGGGCCTCGTTGAAAATACGTTTTATCGAGTTAAAAACATTTTACAGCGTGAAGTGAGGGAGCGAAATTGTTATTGAATTATTTGTAACTATTGACCATCATCATCATCATCTTCCATCGAGTTTCCGCTAGATGCTGTGAATCAAAAAAAAAAAGGTAATCCGGAAAAAGTTTCAGACATCAATAATATTTAGATGTAGATAACAGAAAACGAGTAAAGCAACCTTGAGTTGTTAATACATCCTATTAATTTCTGTCGGCCATGTTTAATTAAACGCTTCACGAAAGCCTTTCTACATGTTTCTCTCTAAAGGATTCTGAATAAGATCTTGTAGCAAATGAATACCTATTTCAATTCTAAGCCCATATGTTTATGTACTAAATTTAATTTTCCAAGTAAGTAGTTTTTTCAATTCCACGAAATATGTTGTTACAATTTTATACGTTTATCTGTAATATAAACTTAATTATTATCAAAAATATTAATTATCGGACTAAAAGAAGTTATACTATTGTGTTTTAATAACTTATTTAAAAAATTCTTAAACAACGTACCTAAACGAAAATATCTGTCCGATATAAATCAAAAGAGATTAAAAATATGTAATGTTTATGAGGAGAAGTGACCTCGATTCTTTGACCCTTAATATTGCCTCCTATCGTAAAATAACAAGGTCGTTATAATGAAGAGATATGGATGTATTATACGTGTCATATCTTTATACATTTATTCAATTGCTTGATCAGGATTGACGCCTCTCGAATTTGTTATTACACTTCTTGTAAATTTTGCTATTTTACTATCAGTAAGATCACTGGTGGTTTTTCTATTTACTTTGCAGTTTTTCTATAAATTTTTGGCTTAATATCTTTAAGTTTCTTCCTTCATAGCCCATTAATGTCCTTCTATCGGTCACATGCCCCCAATTCGGGAGGTTCTCTTTCTATACATTGAATAACCCTGTTGGCATAAGATTTTATTCCAAACTTTCCACCACTCACAGAGGAGGTTATATGCATATACTAGATGTCACTTCGTTCGCCATAGTATATGAAATATACTTAAATGAAGCCTTGACAAATTATACTAAAATCCATGCTCTTAAGAGGGCACGATACCACATTATGCTCCGTACAAAAATATGGGCATCGTACTTCCCTTTTTTCTGCGCGAAAGTTAAACCGTTTTTAATTGTTTCTACGCTATATTATAGATGAAGAGTATATCTATGCTTCTGTTACTTTCTTTTTTTCAGTACAAAATAACTAAAAGAAATATGACCATCCGAAAATCCCGTTTTTTTCGGTTTTCTTTAGGTAAAGTTGCAGCGTCTATAACACATATTTGGTAACGATTTACCAAAAAAAAGGGATACAGGCATAGATATACTCTTCATCTTTATTATAGCGTGAAAACAATCAATATTGGTTTAACTTTCGCGAAGAAAAAAGGGGACTACGAAACGACTTTTTTCAAAGAATTTGTAGGTAAAATCTGCTTTAGCTATATTTGTCCCTTTCAGCACGGACTCCCTCTTAAACCTCCTTATCCATTATTAATAATTACTTATTATTTAATATACCGCATCGAAATCCGTTGCGTTATATTAAATAAAGATTTATTTATGAGCTGGACAATATAGCACACTGTGGGAGGAAATACGGTGCCTATAGTTATATGCTTAATCCGTTACTATGCGCTTATATTATGCTAATCGTAAGCAGTTATGATAATTTGAATACGTAATGAATAGATCTATGATCATTGTATGTGATGAATAATTTTGTATAATAATCTCCTAATTCAAACTACAATTTCTAAAGCCAATTTAACAATATAATAATCATAGAGATTGTGCAATGTGTCTTATTATACATAGAATAATAAAATAATAACATGAATGAAGTATGGTTCAATATTGTATCCACCGTAATATAGTTGACAGACTTCGTGGTCCAGTGGTTCTTGTAATGGACTGCCGTTCACGAGGTCGCGGGTTCAGTTCCCGATTGGGACAATCATACTCGTATGTAAGATATTCTTTAATATCATACAAATGTTTGTTCTGCATCTGGGTGTTTTCTATGTATCATAAGTAGGTATGTATTTACAAAAAGAAAAGTAGTTTATGTAGTATGTCCGTTGAGTAAAATGTTCATGAATATTAATTTATTTATAAATATATGTACTGACTATAAAAAACTGAAAATGGATGTAGCATTTTTATCATCATCATCATCATCAATCATTGCAGGTGCTAACAAATTTTTTTAAACAGTATAAGGATCGGCTTGTTTTCGAATTCACCAATTCGAGAAGAAAGAATTTTTTTTCAAATAAAAATTTTTTTTTTTTTTCAAATAGACTTTAATCTACATCTATATGAATGTTTGAATGTTTTTGGAAGGAAAATAATACTTTATCATCCTAATCTATACATATAATCTAATATATAAAATTCACGTGTCACAGTGTTAGTTACCGTACTCCTCCGAAACGGCTTGACCGATTCTTCTCAAATTTTACATACATATTCAGTAGGTCTGAGAATCGGCCAACATCTATTTTTCAAACCTTTTTGTCTTTTTTAGTATGGCAAAACAGCGTTTGCCGGGTCAGCTAGTAAAAATCCATGTCTGTACCTTGAAAATATTGAAAATCCATCAGCATCCATTCAAAATTTTACACGCACGAAGTCGCGAGCAACAAATAGCCTAAAATCTAAGCCTAAAATAAATATCATAAATAAATAAAGTTTGTAATATCAATGAAGGAGTAGTATGAAGTATGAAAACCAAAGTACTGGTCCAATCCTTGACATTTTTCTACTTACAACAAGCTAATTTCTGCAGAGGCAATACAAGAACAGTGTTTAACTAGTAGTTACATAATTAGTAAATTAAAATATAGTGGAAAAAGTTAACACCGCAAGCGGCACTTGAACCCACGACCTCGGAATACCATTCCGTTGCTCTACCGACTGAGCTATTGCGGCCCTGCCAACAGTAACCAATTTATCCACTACAATGTCACTCGAATGAGTCTACACCGCATTTTGATGTACATAATTTAATTTATTAAGTAAAAGCATAGCAAGTCAATTGCAAAATTAATAAATTACTTTAGTAGTTATCTACTTAATAATATCTTTAGGTTTATTTTGTGTGCCCTGCAACTTAATCTTCCCAGGAAAAAGGCTAATTATGAGCTTTTATTTACAGGCAGTTTACGCCGTGAATTGAACTGTCTGGCAAATTCGTATTATGAACAAAATTATTAGTCAGTCAGTTCGCTAAACGAGTCATACATTAATATGATGTTTAAGGAGAAGGTACAACTAAAAGTTAAAGTACTAACTAAAAATTTTCAACTAAAAGTTTTATTTTTGCCATAATACCTAATTTAGCCATGTAGTTTACGGCCTGCCTGTAACTTGAATGATTTTAAAAAGCTTATGTACGCCGGCTGAACTTGGAGTACACCATTATATTGTACTAAATGGCTCTAAATCAAGTCATAATGCTGTACAATGCAAACGCATTAAGTCATGTTATGTCATTGAGAATGTTAACAAAATTAATTACTGCTGTCTGAAACAGTACATTATGTGTGGATTTAATTAAAGCGTAGATCAAGATTACAATTAATATTGCATGATAACCAAGATTATAGTTCTTTAACTTTTCTAGCGACTTTACATACTTTGATATCATTACAAACCGCTTTTTTGTAAGCATCCAAATTCCAAAAACTTTTTTTTTTTAAAAGCATGGTCACTATGTGAAAATATCTGCCCAAAAGAAAATGAATAAATAATAGTTTAAAAAAACTAAAAAACACGCTTTATATAGAAAACCCAACTAAAAATAGAAAAAAGAGTTTTTCTGGAAATGCGCGCATGCGTAGTTCGCGTACTAGCCTTCTCTCTTACTCTCATGCAAAGGATCCGGAAAGAGATTAATGAATCCTGGCGAATCTAACCAGGATAATCGGATATTTTAATCGAATTATTGCATTGTCATCGGTCTTTGACAGGTGTGCAAAATTTGAATAGAATCTGACCGTTTAAAGTGGGTCAAAATAGCGTCCAAAGGAGTCGGTTACAAACATACAAACATACAAACAAACATACAAGTGAAGCTAATATAAAGCGTATAATAAATCGGAATTAATAGTTTAAAAAAACTAAAAAACACGCTTTATTTAATCGAATTATTGCATTGTCATCGGTCTTTGACAGGTGTGCAAAATTTGAATAGAATCTGACCGTTTAAAGTGGGTCAAAATAGCGTCCAAAGGAGTCGGTTACAAACATACAAACATACAAACAAACATACAAACAAACATACAAGTGAAGCTAATATAAAGCGTATAAAAAGTGGAAAAAGATCACCATCTTTTCATCTTTTTCCATTTATATATAAGTCGGGCTAGTTAAAAACAACATGTACACGTTTGAATCTGTAAAAAGTAGTTTTAATTAAATAAATGAGTCGCAACTGTTGGAGAATATACTCGTAACACTTACTGTCCATAATTCAAATAATAAATCAACTTTTCTTGGAAGACGATAGCGCGTTGGATCCATTATCCAGAATAGAATTAAATTTCAAAGTGATTATATTAATCTCGATGTTCTTGCTGTTCTTGCTGTAGCAGCGAGACTTATAAATCATCCTAAGCTATACATATAATCTTATATATAAAATTCACATGTCACAGTGTAATGTACACACATTAACACTTAAGCTCGTCAAGATTTTTATTCTTTAATTTCGATTTTCGCATTTATAAATTAATAAGGTTATGGATGTTATTTTTCAAAAATTGATTAAAGAAATCGATCTCCTTATTGGCAAAATAAATTTCAATCATAAAATAACGATAAACTGATCATTCTTTTACTAAATGATTTTAGCTTGATTTTCATTTTAGATAAACCAAACGGCTCTTTTTATATATATTTTTATCGACACAAACAAAACAAAATAAATTACGTTTTCAAATAAAAAAATGCTACAACGCCAGCTCTCTTTTCCTTTTTTTTCTGGTAAGCGAGTGTTAAACAAAATAAACGAACTTTGAAGTTCTTAGCTCCCGACACCTTAGTCATATAGTTAGTTAGTCATCTAAATAGATAGCAAACTCCTAAAATTTTAACACCAACTAACACTAAAGTATGAAGGTATAACCAACATATTCAAAAATTACTCAGCTTTTAAATAAAATATTTAACAACAATTTTAAACAATAATTGTTGAAAATGTTACTATCCCTTTTTCATTGAACAATCAGGGGCCATACGTGACTAGTATCATAAAGTCTATCATAAAGTGTGGATAGACGAATAGTGTATTGCAATTCCGTTTGTGCAATTAAAATGAATTGGGGCACATTCCTCACTGCTCAAATAACAAAAAAATAAACCCATAGATATCTACTTACGTGTGGTGACGGAATAAGAATACAAGTGTCAAGTGTGCTGTAAAAGCCACCTAAGGGATATTGTAGACCGATTACGTCCTCTGTAAGAGACGCAAAACTAAAGAAGGCCCGTGCCCAACAGTGGGACGTTAATGAGCTGGAGAGAGAGAGAGAGAGGTATCTACCAGTCTCTAAAACCCCTCTTAGTGAATTGCTTGACGTTTTGGAACGAAGTACCTTAAGAGGGTACTGTACTCCTAATTTAGGTATGTGCCTTAGGTATTGCTATCCCTATTCCCGAGCACCGTGCTAAAAGGGACAAATATAGCTGAAGCAGATTTTACCTACAAATTCTTTGAAAAAAAGACGTCTCGTAGTAACCTTTTTTCTGCGCGAAAGTTAAGCCGATGTTGATTGTTTTTACGTTATATTATAGATGAAGAGTATATCTATTAGGGTGTCCCTTAAATTTCAATGTCAATATATTTTTACGCATACCGTCTAAAAACTTTAGTATTGACCTAATATAATACAGAAATAAATATTAGCCCGATTTATAAACGATAACCCGTGCCGACTTGAGTTTTTAACTTGCCCATACAAGTAGCGCGGATGTAGCGCTGTGACCTGTTACTGCGAATTTCAATTGTCATTTCATACGTGATTTCTAACATTATTAGTGCGTTGTTGTTTATTATGTGAAGATGTCTGTGGAATTACGAAGTGATAAACAAAATATTTACCTTATCGGACTGCCAAGCAACCAGATAAATGGTGCAAAATTACTATCTAATCGACAAGTTCTCACCGTTTTATTTTACAATATACGTGAAGTCAAGCTGACTTAGTGAAAGTGCGAATCTTGTTGTAAGAGAGTGCATTATATTTTGGGAAAAAGCCAGAATTCCTACGAAGGCATTTCCTAACTGCGTGAAGAAACTTCTTGATTTATATCATGTTTGGAGGGAGCTGCAAAAAAACTGTAAGAAAACTCAGGTGACGTTCAAGAACCGTGAAAATAATTTTGTAAAAGACCTTGATAGCTTATTTGATATTGCACATGCTGGTGCCTTCGCCAGAATTAAGATATAGGAAGACAAAGAGAGAGAGGCAGGTCGACCGGGATGCTTAGGTGGAATTGACAAAAATTTGGCGGAGAAAGAAGAACGAGTTAGACAAAGACGATTGGAAGAAGAGGAAAGAAAGGTAAAACAAAGAGAGTTATTGGCTGTTGCATCTACTTCTTCGATAGATAGCTTGAAATGTCTGGAGAATTCGGATGAGGAACAGATTTCGAACTGTGAACTTAGTACTCAGATTATTTGCCCTGAAAAAAGTTCTAAAAGAGGCACGAAAAGTTTCATAACTCCTAAACTGGTAGCAGCTTTAGATCGTTGCCAATTAAGCATAAGAGACACAGTTTACATTCTCCATGCGGTTGTAGAAGCGCTTGGTCTGAATCGAAGGAAGAAATTACGCAAAATTTCTTTAGTAAGTTTAATATTTTCTTGTTTCTTTTTTCAAAGTTTCGTGGCTTAGTTTTTACTTTTTTAAACTGTTTTTTTTTTTCTTTCAGATATGACGCTGAATGATTTTGTGACTCAAAGAAGCAAACAATTTCTATCTCGACTGCAGATCGACGACAGTTTTCTTCGGGAGGATGTACTCGTATCTTCTTGGGGTGACAATCCTACTTTTTTGGAAGCTAGAAGACGAATAAGTCGTTTGAAGGTCGTAAATGACACTGCTGAAAGAGCTGTTAAATTAATGCAAGATTTTAATGGACTTATCACGGCTGAGGAAGAGCAAAAACAGTTTTTGTTGCGTTGTGTTCAGGAACACAGAAAACTGTATCCAGACTGTAAAAAAACTACACTAAAGAGAAGTTACCCTAATTAATTATTATTATAATTTGTATTTAAATAAAAGTTTATGTTGATCTTATTTTATTCTTACTCATATTTACTTTATTTGTTGCATTTTAATTAGTTTTGGATCAAACCAAAATGTCAGGCTAAAACACCATTTTTTACTAAATTTTAGGGCTCGGTCGGCACGGGTTGCAATCATGCTACAAATATGAAATTTCATATTTAAGTACATTTTAGCATTAATAAAAAAAGTAGAGGGTATGCGTTTTGAAATTCAAAAAAAAATTTTTTTTTTTCAATATAAGGGACACCCTAATATCTATGCTTGTATTACTTTCTATGACGTTACGAAATATGTGTGATAGACGCTGCAACTTTACCTAAAGAAAACCGAAAAAAACGGGATTTTCGGATGGTCATATTTCTTTTAGTTATTATGTATTGAAAAAAAAAAAGTGACAGAAGCATAGATATACTCTTTATCTATAATATAGCGTAAAAACAATTAAAATCGGTTTAACTTTCGCGAAGATAAAAGGGAAGTACGATACCCATATTTTTGTATGGAGGTTAATTTGGTATCGTACCCTCTTAAAGCGCGTTACGAAGCGGGGCTAGACGGAAAAAAATAAGACCAAAAGTTGTAACGACACTCTTTGCTACAGTTGTAAGCCGGCGTGCGCGTCTTTCTCTCTCTCTCTCTCTCTTTCTCACTCTCTCATAACATGAATAAAATAATAATATATAATTTTTTTATGAATTGTTGCGTATCTATTATACTATACAATAATAAGTTATTATATTAAATTTGTGGGCTGGAGAGAAAGAGACGCATTCTCAAGCCCATGTCTTGTTAAAATAAATATACAGTTATTACGTAAAACAAAACTTGAAACAGTACTTTTCCAAGCATGTTTTCAACCAATATTCATGGTTAAAGGAAAAATAAAATAAAATACTCTTGAATTACGACTGTCTTGTCAAATTACTGAATTCTCTCTAAATGGAAAAGTTCTCAAGTGATTTTGCCGTAAAAAATAAAAATAAACTTGCCAATAGATTTTCAAGACATATAAATATTTATTTATTAAACTTGTCTTGAATGTTTTCTTGTTGTTTTGATAATTTGAATAGATAGGACAGGAATTAAGAAACAAAAATTTCAACATAAAACTTTGAAAATAAAATTTGTTCAGTGAGTTTATCACAAACAAATAGACATACAACTGTGTCGACAATTTTGTGTCATAGTATGTAGTGATTTAGTGTAATGTTTAGACAGTATACATATTTCTATTTTGATAATGAAAGTGCTTCGTACGTGACATTGTCACGCGCTACAAGCTTTTAGGAATATTAACTTTCTATAATATATATTTATTAGTAACTATTAACGGCATTTTATTGTTTTGGTGGTTGTTTGTTAGTGGTTCACGTAAAAGACTGCCGTTCACGAGATCACAGATTTGATTCCCGCTCGGGACAATTATTTGTGTGATATTTATAAATGTCATACAAACGTTTATACTGCGTCTGGATATTTCTATGTATGGTTATAAGTATGTATTTACAAAAGAAAAGTAGTATATGTATTCTATCCGTATTCTGGTACCCATAACACAAGCAGATAAGCTTAGCTTGGGACCAGAGGACGTCGTATGAAATGTGCGTGAATATTTAATTATTTAGTGACGTGCTAATAATAGAATAGTAAGTTGTAAGACTCAATGTATTATATTGAGTCTTACAATTTTTTTTATTTAGGTACCGCCTAATTTTTTAAATAAGTAAAACACTTCTATTGATTCAGTAAATATCTACTATCTTTCAATACATTAATGGAATATTTGAAAGTGATTTTTACCAACGAGCAGTAATCGTATTGATCTGAAATTTTGCACACATAATAGGTAATTAGTTTTAAAAAATATTCAGAATTTTCAAGCGTGTTATTCATGCGTTTAAGTATTAATTAAAATTTCTTTTTTCTTATCATATCATATACTAGCTGTTGCCGTCTCCGTAAAATTTAGAAAACTTTTCATCCCTTTTTTTCGCAATAAAAGGTAGCCTATGTCCTTTCTCAGGGTCTAAAGATTATCTGTGCCAAATTTCATCAAAATCAGTTGAGAGGTTTAGGCGGGAAAGCGTAACAGACAGACAGACAGAGCATTTATAATATTAGTAGGGATTATTATCATTTTCGATGTCAAAAAAGCTACTTATTTACACCAGACATATTATTTTAACACATACATATAAATAATCTATATAATAGATCACATACATATAAATAAATACGAGATTATAATAATCTCGTATTTATTTATATGTATGTGATCCTAGCCATAGATCACATACATATAATAAAGCGTTTCTATGCAAATATTAAAAAAGGCTCCAAACACAACATTGAGTACGTGACAACTGTTGACGACGTGAGCTTTCACAGAAATGAGGCTCTTGTGCCCATTTCAACGAAAGCATAGACTCAACAGAATTCCTCTGTTATTGACAAATTACGAAGGATCTTTTTACATAGTAAATGTAGTTTCATTAAACTCTTTAATGGTGTTGTATAGGACAATTGTGTATAAAAATACTTTCTTTCCATTTTTCAAATTGTAGTTATCCCATCTTATTTAGACATAACTACCTAATAATATTATAAAGCTATGTAGTCAGTAGGTAGCCTAAAACAGTTAAAAATAATCTATACTTAAATACTTATTACTTATTACTTATTTACTTATAATAGTATAAAGCTGAAGAGTTTCTTTGTTTGTTTGAACACGCTAATCTCAGGATCCACTGGTCCGATTTGAAAAATTATTTTAGTGTTGGATAGTACATTGATCGAGGAAGGGTATAGGCCATATAACGTCACGCTGCGACTAATAGGAGCAAAGCATCAGTGAAAAACGTTATAAAACGGGGAAAAATTTCTAAATTCCATGCGTACGAAGTCGTGGGCAACAGCTAGTTAATAGTATTTTTCTTATTCTTTATCCAATAACATTTTTAACCGACTTCAAAAAAAGGAGGAGGTTCTCAATTCGTGTGTATGTTTTTTTTCTGTTTGTTACATCATAACTTATAACTGGGCAAAGCGATTTTGATGATCCTTTTATTATCTTAAAGCTGGTGGTTCTCATTTGGTCCCATTGGCACCAGGACAGGATCTGATGGTTGGTGATTTCAAAAGCACAAGAAGTCCTATGAACATTTTTTTTTTAATTATAATTTTTTCTAATCAAAAAAGAAAATAAATATACCTATACGTATTCTGGTACAACGTGTGACGCAGTACAACTGGTCAAGAGGAGTATAGAAATATAGCTTAATTTTTGGCTAAAAAACGTTGTGCCGATTGTGCTGCTGTTGTAATCATGTCCATTATTTGAACATCATTTTTCTTAACCCTATTTCTCACTGGACATAGGTATAAAATACATACATAAAAAAATTGTATGTGACAAATATGAAATGGTTTTTAATAAAATAATCATAACGAAAGCTTTTAGCCGATTACCTCTAATAAATATTATTACATTTCTCGCTATAAACCATATCCACAAAGTCACTGCGGACTCACGATGTTATGGCTATAGAATTTATAGATAGATTTATAAGATATTCATTCATATTCATGGACATTTCACACAACGTCCTCTGGTCCTAAGCTAAGCTCATATGCTTGTGGTATGGGTATCAAAGTACGGGGGTACGGGTATACTACATATACTAACTACTTTTGTAAATACATACTTATAATACATAGAAACACTCAGACGCAGAACAGGCATTTGTATTACATTTATAAAGATCACACAAATGATGGTCCCGAGCGGGAACCGAACCCGTGACCTCGTAAACGGCAGTCTACATTAACCACTCGACCACGAGGCCTATTATATCTAGATTTATTAGATACATTTATTACATTAGAATTAAGCTAGAACTAAACCCTGTGCCAACACGCCTGGTCAGCGCGGCACAGTAAGACCATAATCCCTCCCAAAGTGGAGGAGGCCCGTGCCTAACAGTGGGACGTAAATGGGCTGGAGAGAGAGAGAGAAACCTTCATAAATACGCAACGGATTTTTTTAATGGACAGAGTGGTTCGAGAGGATGTCTTTTTGTACAATTTGTTAAGATTTGATGTATATTGGAGGAAAGGGAGCTCAATAACTATAAACACAAGTGAAATCGCGTGCATTAGCGAGTATAATGATAAAGAGACTGTAAGAGGCACATCTTGTTACCAAAAGCTATATCAGATTTGCTTGCTCACCATCATAGAAGATATTGGGTTGATCCGCTACAAAACTGGTTTGAAAGGAACCTATTACTGAACGAAATTTGATATATGAAACCAATCATGATATTTCACAGCTTATTTGAAATAAAGCTGAATGCTAAAAGATATTTTTATTTCTAAGATCATTTTCAAAAATTTAGAAATTTATTGAAAGTTTGAATTACATATTCACAACTGCAAAACTACTAGACATACTTCTTTACTTATTATAAAAAAGTCGTTATTTTTAATATATGAGCATGTGAGCTATTGGTACCTATTCTACTAGCACAACTAAACTTAACTAAAAAATCAATTTTGATAGTGTCGATAACATAATCCGACAACATTAACCGAACTTTCTTGATAAAAAAGCTGTTTATTATAGACGAAAGATTTTAATTAATATAAATATGCACATAGCAAAAACACTAATATTTAGAATGAAGATAGATAAAAAGTTACGAGTTCATCATCATCATCATCGTCATAACATCACGCCTTTTTCCCCATGGGGGTAGGCAGAGACTATAGAGCGTCATCTGCTACGATCCAAACATACTTCCTTGGCTTCATTCACACTCATACATCTGGTCATACATGCCCGGACGGTTATAAGTGCTACGCATGTCCCTTTTGGAGTATGCCGGCGACGACATCGGAGTATATTATTTAAAAACTATTGCATAGCTTCTATCCCGGGCCTTGAGCGTGGAGACCGAATCCACAAAATTCGAAATTAAAATTCCGTAGGTAACGGAAACAGCGTAAAAAACCTTCCATATCGGCGCTACTGCGCATGAGTAGCATGCGCAGTAACGCCGTTTCGCTGTTCACGCTGGTGACTCATGTCAGTATTGGCGTTAGTTTTTAGGGTTCCGTACCCAAAGGGTAAAAACGGAAACCCTATTGCTGAGACTTCGCTGTCCGTCCGTCCGTCCGTCCGTCCGTCTGTCACCAGGCTGTATCTCAAGAACGGTGATAGCTAGACAGTTGAAATTTTCACAGATGATGTATTTCTATTGCCGCTATAACAACAAATACTAAAAATAAAATAAAATAAATATTTAAGGGGGGCTCCCATACAAAAAACTGATTTTTTTTACCGTTTCTTGCTCGATACTAATAACGTTGCCTTATGTTGCATAGATAATGGTACCGAACCCTTCGTGCGCGAGTCCCACTCGCACTTGACCAATTTTTATTTTATTGACATTTGATTGACAATCGCTATTTTATCATAATTACCATAAATAATGGACATATGTAAGCATCAGTAAATAAAAATTATTAATCTTATTTTAGTTTATGGTATTTAGATTCTTGCATAAATAAAATAAATAAATAATTATAATTGCATGTTGAAAAAAAATACTATGCAATAGCTTTACCGCGGCAGTTCCCGAGTGACACACGTCTTTTTTTAACATAGTGTTACTCGTATGTGCCGAGGGCGGCTGAATGCAGTTTGCACAGGACCGCGCGTTGTGGCGTTCTATAGGGGAGGCCTATGTCCAACAGTGGACGGAGAAAGGTGGTGGATAGATCCATAGTGACTCGTGTGAAGCCGGGTCTAGTTACTAAACAATAATAACTAAATGCCATTTCCTTCTACATAGTAATTCCGTAAAAGGTTTTTAATATATGGATACATCGTTGTTCAAGTAATTAACTGAACAAACCTTGTACTAATCCTTTTACCCTCCACACATTCCTCTGCATAAATCACTGAATAATTTACTTCGGCCAACTAGCCACTACGTTTTAAATACATTCATTTGTTATAAGATTAGAACTATCCAACTTTGCAGTAAATGGATTAGAAGTTAATTAGAATATTACAGTCCCAAAGTTAGAGTTAATTAACCAGCATAAAGTGTTAGCTTTTTCATTTGTTTTATGTACTGTGATATTAATACTTGTCTGTTTTTCTGCATACGATTTATATTAGGAACAGACACCAAGCATCTATTGAAAATTAAAAAATTGGTCAAGTGCGAGTCGGACTCGCGCACGAAGGGTTCCGTACCATTATCTATGCAACATAAGGCAACGTTATTAGTATCGAGCAAGAAACGGTAAAAAAATCATGTTTGTTGTATGGGAGCCCCCCTTAAATATTTATTTTATTTTATTTTTAGTATTTGTTGTTATAGCGGCAATAGAAATACATCATCTGTGAAAATTTCAACTCTCTAGCTATCACCATTCTTGAGATACAGCCTGGTGACAGACGGATGGACGGACGGACGGACGGACGGACGGACAGCGAAGTCTCAGTAATAGGGTCCCGTTTTTACCCTTTGGGTACGGAACCCTAAAAAAGACTTTAGCTCGAGTTTGTTTTATGTTAATAGTATGTAAATAATAATCTCTCTCTCTCCAGCCCATTTACGTCACACTGTTGGGCACGGGCCTCCTCCAACTTTGGGAGTGGTTATGGTCTACTGTGCCGCGCTGACCAGACGTGTTGGCACAGGGTTTATTTTCGAGTTTTCCGTCTCTCACAGAAGATGTTATCTGTGTGCAATATCCCTTAGCTGACTTTTACAGCACCCTTGGGAGGAGATGGGGTGGTGACACTTGTATTCTTAATCCGTCACCACACGGAGAACAGTTCACAGTTCTTACTATAGCATTAATTCTAATATTTGTTTTTGAAAATAGCCGATAAATTAAACAAATATACTCCGAATTTATTTACAAAATTCGTAAGTAAAAAAATCTTTCACCGAGTCTTTTGCAATGCAAATTGAACATTGTCAAGTTGTCAGTTCTTTATATATAAAACATATTATGTAGATAAGGTTACAAAACATCATTTGTGAGGTTTTGGTATCACAAGAAATCTTTTGTAGCGTAAAATCGTATTTCTTTTAGTAAATGGGTTATACAAAATCATTATTTTACATTCATATTAAGATACTTTTATAGTTAACTAGCTCTTGCCTGCGAATTCATACAAAATTTTCCTCGTATTATAACATTTTTCATCGCAGCTTCTATTAGTCGCTATATAGTCAGTAGGCTATATAACATCATTCTAATTATTCTATTAGAATGATATTATATAGCCTTCCTCGATAAATCTAATATACAACACTGAAATAATTCTTTTAAATCGGGCCTTAGCACTGCGTCTTAGACTTTTTCTTTTATTCAATTTTTTTTACGTAATATCACTAACATCCGTTGTGTGTGATATTACTAAGATAAATAAAAGACGTAATATTACAGCAACGTGTCATTATTGTAACATTTAATGAATGAAAATGTTGATCGAAAAGAGTGATAGTAAGTGGAACAAACTAATAACTGACCTTCAACTTCAGACACGCAAACTGCACATTAATACCTTACCTACTAGTTGTGTCATATATAAATAAAAACATTAGAAATTCGACATTCCTCGCGGTCGAGTGTTTCGTGCAATGGACTGCCGTTCACGAGGTCTCCGGTTTGATTCCCGCTAGGGACAATCATTTGTGTGATATTATTGATTGTCATAGAAGTGTTTGTACTGCATCTGGGTGTTTACTATGTATTATAAGTATGTATTTACGAAAGAAAAGTAGTAAAAGTAGTATATCCGTATTCTGGTATCCATCACAAAAGCATATAGGTTTAGCTTGGGACCAGAAGACGTCGTGTTAAATGTACTTGAACATTTATTTATTTATTATTAATACCTGGTTGACCGAGCGTAACTCAGGATGGACTTTTGGGAAATTATCTATAATTAGGGAAGCCCTAGTAATAGCGTACCGTTTTACTTTTTGGTACAAATGTAAAAATGAATTTTAAAATAAATCAGAGCATGAACAAAAATAAAATTTAAAAATGAATCAAAAAACCAATAAATTAACAAAAGTAATAAAGGATTTTAAAAAAATCCAAATAATGTAATTTTTTAACAACTTGGGATCGATCTCCGGTCTTCGGTTCTGTAACTTTCGTTTATACCGCACTCTTAACCACTCGGTCAACTTAATTTGACCGCTCGCGGCGAATTGCAAATTATGCATCCTATTCCAAGTAAGGTTTCCTCTTAAAGGAGGTTTCCTCTTAAAGGAGGTTTCCTCTTAAATATTTTCCCTATTTTAGAAATCAAAGTGAGTAGAGTATGAGAATACATAGTATGGTAAAATAAGTAATCCATTAGGGGTACGGGTACCTATCCAACTCTGAAAACCTTGCCCAAGAACCTTGACGTTTACACAACATGCTTAAAGATAGCTTATAAAAACAAAAACATGTAAAATTTATTTGTATATTATTAGTACATATTTAGAATAGAGAGAGAAAGAAAGAAAGAAAAAAAAAACGTTTATTGCTGCAGTATCCATTAGAACATACAATATACAAAGACATGACTTAATAAAAAGTAAAAAATTACAAATAAAAAACTACAGGTACATAATTATAATTAATAAATCAAATTAATAAATTAATAATTATAATTAGTTTTGGGACAGCTCAGCAATGGGTGCCCATTTCACCATAATGTCAAGTCTATGGGACTTGACGCTGGTTTTCAAATGGGCCCCTTGTGTGAATGTGAGTGTGGTGTTATTATCTTTGCCTATTATAAAACAAAGTTATCATTTATATACTCGTGTGTATGTCCCTATGTGAGCTTAAATCTCCCAAATTACGCAAAGGATTTTAATGCGGCCTTTTTTAATTTAATCTCATTATATATTCAAAAAAATAGCTTAAATGAGAAACAATTTTAGCAGGTAAATAAAATAAGTGAGCATACAATGTATACCAATACTGATATTACAAAGCTAAAGAGTTTGTTTGTTTGAACGCGCTGATCTCAGAAACCAGTAATTCGAAATGTATATTTTTTTTGTGTTGGATACTCCTTTTACTCAAATACTCAAATACTTCTTTATTGATAATTATCTTACACGTCACAGTTACAGGTAATAAATACATTACAAACGACATTACGTTATACAAAACATGGTAGTTGAATAATTCACTATGATTAACATCTTGTCAAAATTATCATTTATCGAGGTAGGCTATAGGCTACGCTATCACGCTGCGACTAATAGGCGCGAAGTATTATTGAAAAAAGTTCCAAAACGGGGAAGATTTTCGTTAAGAGGATACCAAAATAGCTTCGTGCATTTTTCTAGGTACGAAGTTTTCATTGTTTCTTTAGATTGAATGGCTAGAGCTCTAATTTTTAAGTATATGTTTTTTCAATATATGATCTAGGATCGCATAAACTCAGAAACGCGATTAAAAAAAGTTTTCTCGATAGAAAATCTTAGCGAAAATACCTCTCTCATTTCTTATTTTTTTCATTTGTCGGTCTATTATCGCGTATTAACTAATGAAATAACTTTAAAAACATAAGTAACTATTATATATAGAAACACGTAAATCAGAATTAAAATATATTTAGTAGATTATGAGTAAATAGGAAAAGTATCCCTAATTCTTCATTTTCTGTGCCTACTGGCTGTGTTAATATGTACGTGTCGGCGATGATATACGATAATATTGATGTAGGCCCTTAATAAAGAAGTACTAGTTTACCTATAACAAATTAATATGGTATGTAATTTTTATACAATATTCAACTATCACTGGCTGGCAAAACAGGTTTTACTTATCAAAAAAAAAAACAAAGCATAAGTTTTTGAAAAGCTTATTAAAAAGCTTTACTTTTAATGAGAATTAAAAAAGTTTAAAAGAGCTTACTCGAAGTACTGTTTCTTGTTCCTTTGAACAACAAGATAAAATTGTCTCCAAATAAAACAGTACTTAGCAAACAACTTCTCAAAACATATTTGGAACTGACAACCGCGTCTAATGAAACTGAAAAAACTTTTCTTTTTTAATATAAAGAATATTTCAGTAGCTGTTGCATGCGACTTCGTACGCGTAGAATTGAGAAAATGTTCCACGTTTTTGTAACATTTTTCACTACTACTTCTCTCCTATTAGTCGCAGCGTGATGTTATATAGTCTATAGCCTTCCTTGATAAATGGACTATCCAACACTGAAAGAATTTTTTTAATCGGATAAGAGGTTTCTGAGATTAACGCGTTTAAACAAACAAACAAACAAACAAACAAAAAAACAGACAAACTCTTTAGCTTTATAATATTATAAGTAATATAAGTAAATAAGTAATAAGTAATATAAGTAATAAGTATTTAAGTATAGATTATATGTATTTAAGTATTTAAGTATAGAAAAATATTACTATATACACATAAATAGCTTTTGAAAACACCCCATTGAATTAGATAATTTTTTTGACATTAGTATGGATACAGCGGGTTTTCCTGAACAGATAGACATATGGGCATACTTTTTTGAAGATCTGTAGGTAATAAGCAATTCCTCCATACATTACTTTGTTGTCCCTCACATGGATAAGGCAGCGTTTTCATTGAAAGCTCGCGCGTGTCCGAAATGTCAGCAAATTTAATTATACGAGTATCTCATCCAATATATAGTAAACCCCAACAAATTATGCCAAAAATCCGTTGCGTATTTTTGAAGATATAAGCTCACATAGGGATATACATACAAAAATTACGACTTTGTTTTATAATAAGTAAAGATACTTATAATAGTTATAATATATAGAAACAGCAAAATAAAATAGGTTTAGATGTAACACCAGCTAAAATACCTATTTCATCACAAAAATATTTAGATTTGAACACATCAGCATTAAGTGTATGTATATAGCTATGTATGTATGTGTGTATATGTATTGTTTATGTGTTATAACATTTTATTTGTGTAAATATCTATATATCTGTATTTGTGTAAGTTTATTTATTTAGTCTATGTATGTATTTTATTGATCTTGTTTTATTGGTACTTTCTTGTTGTACACCTATCTATCCTATAATATACCATTTCTCCATACACTCAAGGGTTTGCTGGTAGAAAACTCAATATGAGTTAAGCTCGCCTTTGTGCACGTTTGTAACAATATTGTTTATGTTGCCTTACTTGTATGAGTGTACAATAAAGAATAAATGAAATGAAATGAAATCAAATAAGAAATGATATTTATGACATTAATAGGCCATCAATATTTAAAGTCTAAACTTACGAGTAGGTATATATGCTCTTATGCCTCATATGAAAAGAATTTATAGGTGAACCGAATTATGTTCTATCATCTTTTGATCTTTGGCTTTGTAGCTTTACACAATTCACTTTGACTCCTAATAAGAACACCGGTATTATCCTTCAATGATTCCACAGTCAATTCCTCCTGATTTTATCTATCGAAAAATAATTAGATGAATTCTGCACCTGTTTCTCTTACATAAATACAACAAGAAATTGTAATTACATTACTTATTTTACTAATGATTTTAATAATATAAAAATATCACAGATGGACAAACGGACAGCAAAATCTCGGAATCTCTCTTTTTACTTTTCGGTACGGAATCCTAAAAATTTATAAAAGAAATAGATAACATGTTTGAAGCTGTTTCAAATTTGTTTTCCTTTATTTCACTATATTTATTTATTTAACACTTTATGCATTACAAACATTGCACAAGCGGACTTAATGCCTCCAACCAAATATTTTCCTCCAGTCAACCATAGGATGATGCAGAAATAAGTAAAGCACGTGTTTAGTTACCTCCTCCTCCTCCAGCCCATTTACGTCCCACTGTTGGGCACGGGCCTCCTCCACTTTGGGAGGGATTGTGGTCTACTGTGCCGCGTTGACCAGGCGTGTTGGCACAGGGTTTATTTTCGAATTTTCCATCTCTCACAGAGGATGTAATCTGTGTACAATATCCCTTAGCTGGCTTTTACAGCACCCTGGGTAGGAAATGGGATGGTTGTATTCTTAATCCGTCACTACACAGAACAGTTACCTACACAAAATAAAAAGGAACAATAGGTTATTTGCTAAATACTGAAAAACATGTTGATAAAATACATACATAAACACATACTAGAATACATACACAAATAATGATATACGAACTTATGGTGTCCGATTGTTTGTCCAAAAGTCATTTGGCAAAGCTACACTTGACAAAAAACGTTTGACAAAACAGTGAAATCGCCTATTGATCATTTTACTACTGATCATTTTGCCAAATGATCAACACTTAAATTTACATTTAATAAATGATTGTTTTACAAAACTAACATTTAGCAACTGAGTTATCAGATAAATCTACTATTGGTCTAAAAATTTGGTAATTTTGTTAAAATGACCATCTTTTACATATTTTTTTGGAAAGCCACTGCTCTGGATTTTCCTAAAAAGAAAATACTATACGTACTAATTGATATATTTTATTACATATAGATAGATAGAATGAAAAAAAAATGATATTTTACATTATTTGTAAAATAATTACTTATTAACCCGTTCGTCTTTGGAGATAAATATCTCTTTTATTAGATTAGGTTAGGTTATGTTAGAACTTTAACCCCAAATGCACGAGCCGAGCGAACAAAGCGAGCGTGCCGCGGCAGCGGCCGGCGAGTGCCAGAAGCGACTTTAGGGCATTTCTCTCATTAATAATGATTCATGATGATAATGATACATTGAAAACAACATAATTTACGAAACAAATTATTTGGTGAAATGAAAAAAAGGTTGAATACTTAATACATTTGTCAAGTGAAGTGTTTGCTAATGGATCATTTGCTAAGTAAGTTTTTGTAAGATAATACTTTTGTCAAGTGTATTGTTTGCCAAATGATCATTTGGTGAAACGTTGTTTGTCAAATGATCATTTCTCAAAAATTTTTTGGTCAATCATTAGGGAACCGAACTTATACATCTACACAAATAATCAATTTATGTTCGCTTCACTGGGATGTTAGGTAGATCTCAAGTTTGTAGATCGTTACAAGTACCTACAATCTTTTGGAAATAAGTAAATAAATATTCATGGACATTTCACACAACGTTCTGGTTTTTTTTTTAATCAGTTTTACCTTTTTTATTTTTATAACTGAACTATGTATATTTTGTTGGGAATATTAACAACAAATAAAAACCAAAGAAATGATATAGATATAAAAACTATACCGAATGTAACACAAATATAATTCCATAGTACTGTTAATATCTTACAAGACCTTATGAATAAATGTATGAATGTAGGTAACATGAATAATACAACCATATTTCGTAACATCTCTGATAAATATTTATGCCCCGATAAGCGCCAATATTCAGTTACAAGAAACTAGATCGCTTGTTTGTTTTTTTTTATTTCTCGTGACAGCTTTTTTTTTAGATTACCACATCTCTGCTGCTAAAGTTTTTGGTTCCTTATAACACTGACAGCAGCATGTAATATATTTGTCTATGCCTATTTTTAAATCAGACACTCATTTAACACGTTAGACAGACCTCATTATAAGTGCAAAGAAGACAAGCCAGTTTCGTAAACTTTACCAAGTGGAAAATAGTCAAGCTGTGTAAAATGTACAAAACATTTAACAATATCATCGTATTTTTGAGAGTACTAAGAAAATTTTCAAAACTAATGCTGTTAAATATATGTAGAAAATGAAAAACAAAATTAAACACAGAAACAATCAACAAGTTACAAATATTTACAAACTTACCAAATTAGAAACTTCTCTCTCTCTCTCCAGCTCATTAACGTCCTAATGTTGGGCACAGGCCTCCTCCACTTTGGGAAGGATTATGGTCTCCCATGTCACGCTGACCAGGCGTGTTGGCATAGGCTTTATTGTCTTTCACGGGTACACTACAAAAAGACGAAAAACTTTATTCCGAAAGTCACAAATACGAATTTCATAATACCGATTTTCAAAATTCCGAATGGTTCAAGATTCCGAATATAATAACTCCGATGTATCGTTACTCCAATTTTCATAATTCCGAAACTTCAAAGGGCCGAATAATAAAAAATCCGAATTATTGATAATTCGAAATAAGTAATAAATAATATGAATTCTGATTATTAAAATGCAACAATGCAAAAATGCAATGCAGTATGCAAGGCGCCATGCAACATGCAGCAAGCATTATTATGTCACAGCTCCGGCGCTGCGGGGTATAGGCGGCTCCACGCGAGCTTATAGTCGCTAATGACTTGAAGGCTCATCGGCGCTGTTTAGTCACAAAATTTTGTAGCTATATTTAGTTTATTCGAAGTATTGAAAATCGGAATCTCGTTTTTCGGACTAATAATCCTTCGAGCGTTTGACTCTTCGGACAAATGAAAATCGGAAAAGTAACAAATCGGATTTTTTTTTATTTTTTTTTATTTTTTTCTTCTTTCTTTGTACTACGATCTGTCTCGATTTAGGACATTCAGCAGTATTTTTGGTTTTGTTTAAATTGACACGCTGTGTATGTGACCTGTGTCACATCCACTTAATTAAAAAGCTGTAAGTTTACAGTGTCTGGGCCAAATCCTGTGGTATCTTGCGTTTCAATCGGCGCACTTGGTGTTCATTGTCCATTAATGACCGGGCGAGGGTGTTTGGGTGTTGTGATATACGCTCTTTATAGGTTTTAATATGACGTATAATCTCCTGTTTTACCGTAGGCATTCTCAAGTCTTTATGTAGCAGTTCGTTAGGAACAAACCAAGGAGCGTCAGCTATCAACCGTAGAATTTTGTTCTGAAATCTCTGTAAAATTTCAACGTTTGAGTGACATGCTGTGCCCCACAGTTGGATGCCGTACGTCCAAATGGGCTTAAGTATGACTTTATACAATAAAATTTTGTTCTCCAGAGAGAGTTGGGATTTGTGACCAATAAGCCAATAAAGCTTACGTGTTTGGAGACCAAGCTGTTTTCTTTTTGTGAAAATGTGCTTTTTCCAGGTGAGTCGCTTATCCAAGTGTAAACCAAGGTATTTCACGTTATCCGATTGGGGGACTTCAATGTCATTGAGAGTGACAGGAGGGCAGGATCCCTTTCTCAATGTAAAAACTACATTTACAGATTTGGACTCATTTGCTTTTATTCTCCACTTTTTAAGCCAACAAGAGATGTCATTTAATCCCTTCTGCAAGATTTGTGATGCCTTTACAGGATCGTTATGTGAGGCCAAAATTGCAGTGTCATCTGCAAAAGTTCCAATTATGACTGACTCCGAAGTTGGTAAATCCGCTGTGTAGAGTAAATAAAGAGTAGAAATCGGATTTATAACTTTCTTTTGATTTTGAATAATAGACCTACATTACAATATTCGGTATTATGAAATTCGGACTTTTGAAATTTGGCATTTCAAAATTCGGAATAAAGTTTTTCGGAATTTTAGGGTGTTCCCGTCTTTCACAGATGTTAATTGTTAGCTTAACTTAGCTTTACGGCTCCATAGGCATAGAAATGAACTGGCTGCTCAGTTACAAGGGCCGGGAAGCCTCATATTCTCTCGTTTAAAACGTCATAGCATTTATGGACTAGCAAACAGATTTGCCCATTAACAATAATCATGAACGCGAGTCAATGGACAAGCTTCATGTGTAGATACAACATAAAACCCAGATTTACTCAGACCGCAACTTGGATTATTGTTGTACAAACAGATTGCCAAGAAGCAGAATATATAAAAAAAAAAAAAAAAAAAAAACTTAGCTTTACAGCACACTGGGGCAGCATGGGGTGATGACACTTGTATTCTTAATCCGTCACGTAAGACAATTGAAAATCTATTCTAAAAAAAACTAAAAAAAATCAACAATATTTTGTATTCAGTTTTTGTAAAGAAATAGCAATAAGTTTTGTACACGGACCACGTCCGATGCCTGATAGTAATATTTCACTGTCAATCACACCCTTATTGAAATTATCTGAAACCCGCTGAGTTACGTCCAATATTTTTTATTTATATCTCTTTGTGGTGTTAAAATTCAGTATTTAGTAAATAAAATGAAAAGAAGGCATTGGTGCCAATTCTACATGCACGACTAAACTTAACTTAATCAAAATTAAATATTGATGGTGTCAATAACACAATTTGGAAATGGTAATTGACTTAAGACTTTAATTAATTCTAATGTGCACAACGAAATAGCCAGTTAATTAAACTATGGTTGTTATCATTTTTTTATTAAGTTACGTAGACTTCGTACCACTGTGCCTTTACAATACACAGAGATCACCCAGTGATCAAAATTGGACTTTATTTAGATTAATTTAAAAATATGTATCGGTATTCTGCTTTCCTTCTATACATATTGAGTAACTGTGGAATAGGTATATACCCTATAGACCACGCAATATTTTGCTCAATAAAAATTATTAGTACCCTACCTAGCTTACTCACTCAACGTGATGTAATTCCGTTTTAATCGCGTAGCGCTAAAATAAAAATTTTTATAGTACTAAGCGACTTAAGTAATTGCGTTAAAACAGGGGGCCAAGTCTGCAAATTCTGCTATTACAATCATATTACAATGTTGTTACAATGTTCAGTCACTGACGCCATTATGGTGCCATAATGGGGTCATTACGACAAAAAATGATTAGTAGACTACCAAATTTGGTAAAATTTCGCCATTATGGCACCATTATGGCGTCATTATGACACCAAACTAGATTTCTTTCACAATGGTGCCAATATAGTGCCACACAGAATAATATCTTATTCTATATTCTGTGTATAATGGCGCCATTGAACTGTCATTGTGACAAAATTGTATTAGCAGACTTGGGACCCAGAATTTTAAGCAAAGCTTGTGTGCTAAATTAATATATTTAAAATGCTAATAATAAAAATTTTAAGCCGCGAATGAAATAAATAAGTAAGTGTACCTATAGGTATAGGTACATTTACTTATTTATTTAAAACCAAACTTGTGGCTAAAACCCGAAAATAACTAAGCACAACTTGTCCCCGGTATTCCAATGAACAAACTTTAACTGCCTATCTTTGACTCAGTCGAATAACTTTTGAGATTTATAGCATAAAGTTTGGTATAAAAATAGAATCGGAATTGGGTGACAATCTTAATAACAAACTTTGATCAGAAACAAAATGGAGTGCTGCGATTGCTTTTAAAATGACTTGTCCTCGTCATTATAGTCATTTATTTAGTTAACATCCCATAAACTTAACGGAATATAAGTGTCACTACCACATTTTCTCTTCAGGGTGCTATAACAGCCAGCTAAGTGATACAGCAGATAAAACCATAAAAGACAAAAGCTTGAAAATAAACTCTATACCAAAACGTCTGGTCAACGTGGCATAAGTAGACTAAATATCCTCTCAAAGTGGAGGAAGCTTGTGTCTATAACAAGACAATTTATTTAATTATTAATTTCTCTCATTAATACCACTGAATAGCCACGCTAGTTATTTCTTTGAATTTTTAAACATAAATATCCAATAACCATTTCAGCAAAATAAGTTATTGTATAAAAGCAACCACAAAATGATAGAGTATATAATAACTCTATAGAAAAGTTAACTTCTGACCACCAAGTTGCGGTTTTAATTCCATTTCAATTTTATAATAGAACTGAACTATTTTTAATAATATTAAATACTCAACAACATTGTGTGCGTAATTTTATTTTACTAGAAAGCTTTTCCCCGTTTTTGTAAAATTTCTCACTAATGCTTCGCTCCTATTAGTCGCAGCGTGATGATATATAGCCTATAGCCTTCCTCACTAAATGGACTATTCAACTCAAAAAGGACTTTTCAATTCAAATCAGTAGTTCCTGAGATTAGAGCGCTAAAACAAACGAACTCTTCAGGTTTATAATATTAGTATAGATAAAGTTTAAACTGTTAGGTAGCTTATTAAGGGCCTACATCAATATTATCGTCGATATGTACCTATTAACACAGCTAGTAGGTATAGAAAATGAAGAATTAGGGATATTTTTTTTGTTTACTCAAAATCTACTAAATATATTTTAATTCCGATTTACGTGTTTCTATTTATAATACTTACTTATGTTTTTAAAGTTATTTTATTAGTTAATACGCGATAATAGACCGACAAATGAAAAAAATAAAAAATGAGAGAGGTTGTTTCGCTAAGATTTTCTATCGAGAAAACTTTTTTCAGTCGCGTTTCTGAGTTTATGCGATCCTAGATTATACATATATTGAAAAAACATATACTTAAAAATTAAAACTTTGTACGTAGATAAAATGCACGAAGCTATTTTGGTATCCTCTTAAGGCCCCATTGCAAAAGGGTAACCCGAGATTATATTACTTAGATTCCATATTGTGATTCGTATTGCGTCCATTCGACCATCTGCCACCAGGCGTTGTAAAATTTTTAATAGATTTGAAACTTTTAAACTTCAAAAGTGACAAACAATCTTGCGGCTCGCGCTATAGTAAGCGATTACCGTGCGTTGACCTGCGTTAACGCGCGTTACATGTGGACTTAGCCTAAATTCGGATGCCCTATAAATAGAGATAACATTGTTCGAAACTTCTTTGTTCGTTGTCTTTATAATTGATTATAATCCTAATTGTAAGAGGATTAACTAGTAGTTTAACGTTTGTGTCGACTATTCATAATAATTTCACGTCTATAACATTAGGCATTATGTGCTACCTTTATGTCTTATTTCACTTTACCGTTCTATAAACGGGAGGTGGTATGACTGTGTACATGATAAGCGTTTAGGTGTGGGATGATGTATTGTGTGTTTAGATCTGTATTAAATCTGGCTATAATATAAATATAGGCTGCGCCACGCAGTTTCGTGAGTATTTATTTGAACCCTGCTCCTTGAGGAGTATAAAGAGATACTCGTAGATGTTGACCGATTTCCAAACATGCCCGGAAAAGCTCAAAGAAACAGGAGCTATGTAGAAGAACTGACAGCCCATTTTAAAAGAGTGTGGTAAAATTTCAAATGATATAATCTAGTTAGTAAAAAACAAAAAGAACACGCTTAAAAATCCAAAATATTTTTCGGAATTGTTGCGTTGTCATCGGCCCTTAATATGTGTGCGTAATTTCAGATTAATCCGACTACTGCAAGTGGGTTAAAATCACTTTCACAGATTCCGTTACATAGATTAATACATTGATAGATACGTAGCGAACTACTATACCTAAGTGTGCTAATAATAGGCATTTTAAAAACTGTGGAAAAGGCAGGTTTACTTAAATGACTCAGGTTAATACCAATTCTCATACCTACAATTTTAAACGAAAAATATACATAAAGAACTAGTAAAGCCGTTTCGAAGAATGAGAATTTTATTCATTGAAAGAAAATAAGCTAATTTAATACTAGTTACAAAATACTAATCTACTCTGTAAAGACACAAAATATGAGTCACATGCCTATTATACAAACAAGAACACAACTATAGAATTACGTATTCATTCATTTGCTTCACAATCTTGTCCGAAACCCTTTTGTGAGGAATGTAAGGAGCGAATTTCGTTAAACCTATTTAACACGGCTTACTAAATATGTCAGACTGAAATTAATATCAATTAATATGGCGTATTGGCGACCTTCAGTTTCTGTAGACATACCAACTTACAGAACTAAACCTTTTTTACAAAATATAATAACTTAATTAATAATCCGTATTCTGGTACCCATAACACAAGCATATAAGCCTAGCTTGGGACCAGAGGACGTTGTGTGACATGTCCATGAATATTTATTAAAAAAAAAAAATTGGTTTACAAAATATAATAAATTAATAATTTTATACATTGATTATAATTAGAATTAGGAATTATAAATAGAATGAGAACAGAGTTCCATTTTTGAAAATATTGCTCAAACTAAAAACAATAAAAACGATATCATAATAATATTATGCTGATTAACAAAAATAATAATTATTTAAGTAGATTCAAAATTGCAAAATGCGATTAGATATAAGTTGTTGCATGATTGTGTTGTTTTCTTTATTAATTATTGCATTGTCATTGAATTTGATAAGTGTTTTTGCCACCAAATTCCGGACAAATCCGACTTATTCAAGAAAGTGAATACGTATGTAATTAACCCGTCACGTAGATATGACTGAATCTAATATCTGAAAACGTACTGAAAATAAAACAATAGTCCCACTAACAGGAATTTGTAACCCGCTGTTTACCTAAATAGAATTATATTAATATTCTAAGACGTCATTTTCTTTATCAAATATACCTAGCTTAATTAAAAACCAATTAAGCTGCGTAATCCTTAACAAAAATAAAAACTAATCCGAAAAATTTAAGATACTAAGGACCACGAAACCCCGAACCGAAATTGCCTAGCAATAAGCTAACGGAATGGCAATTTTGATTGATTCTCGATTGGTTCTGAGCCTAGAATTTTATTAAAACTGACTTAAACGGATCTTGAGGCTTTATTTGATTTGAAATTTCCTTTGACATTTTTATTAATGCAGTATTGTGAAATAAATCTTGTCTATAACAATCTCCAACATGTTGTGTAGATATTGATTTGACTAAAACTATCTTTTTGCGTATTCATGTTGTTATCATGGTGGCTAAAAAGCCCACAAAACTTGCCGGTAATTCCTTAAAAAACAGATTTGCCTTTGCTTCTCTCTTTAACGATAGATGATCCTGTTTAAAAGCTAGACTAAACTGCACTAAATGTGGTGTTGGTATTTGCAATCGGCTTTGATCTCTTGCTTTTTCTTTATTTATCTAGGAGCTTTTAGTCCTAACAAGACTGCCAGGGCCATAGTACCCAGCTTTGATCTCCAAAATTACTGTATTCCTGATAGTTAATGGTACCAATTCTACGTTCTTTTTTATAATTTTTCTTCTCACCCTAACTGGGCCATGGTGTGTGCCCTGAGCCTGACCAGCGCAGTGGGGGTAACATTAGGTCCCCCCATCGCGTGTGCGTGGCTTATCCCCGGTAAATTTGGGGAGAGGCCAACAGTCACATTCGGCGCAGCTACATCAGCAGCCCGCCGCACATGGCCCTCTCTCCTGCCAAGGGCGCCCACCGGCGTCCCCGAGCCGGGGCCATACGGCGAGGCAACGTGTCTACAGCACGCTCCCGCTCCCGCAGGACTTCTCTCTTAGCCGCCATCATCTCATGAGCATACGAGGTGACGGCGGCCCAGCACCGTAAGTTCTCGGCCATAGCTGATACAACGGCCGAGAGCGACAGGCAGCCGTGACCTGTGAGGAGCTGGGGTCAGAAAGTAGGTCGGTTCCCGGTGTCTCTCTTCCACCAACTACCGTAGCACTGGGCGGACTGCCTCGACAAACTGTCTGCAAGCCGAGGGGTTCGCACACCTTTCCTCTCATCTCCGAAAGAGATCATTGCGACATTCACTCCTCCAAATCTACGTGCACAGCTAAACTTAACCTTTCTAAAATAGTCTACTTAGTTTTAAAACTAAAAAACGGGCTTGAATATCAATATTTTTTCTAATTATTGCATTGTCATCGGTACTTAATATGTAGGTATGCAAAATTTCAGATCGATCCGACTGCTACAAGTGGCTAAAAATTACTTTCAAAGATTCCGTTACATAGATTAATACATTAAAAGTTACGTTTCGTAATGTAAGTGTGTTTTAAATGAAAACAACTATGGTGCATTTTGAATAATTGGCCATTTCGTTTTGCACATTTTGATTCATTAGAATCGTTACTCTATAATATATGTATAGATTTTCTAATTAAAAAGTTCTGTTAAAATAGCCGAATTGTATTATTGACACCATAAGTTTTTATTTTTTATTTTAGTTAAGTTTAGTTGTGCCACATAAGCAGGTGATAAGTAAGAAAGCTATTATCCTAATAAAACGTGAACATTCTCTTGTATTATTATAATACCCATTATAAGACATTAACGCAACAATTCCAACAGCGATAAGCCTTTCAATATGTAAATGTTTCCATTATTATATATTACCATAATAAATTTTATTCCAAGTCTCTCTGTTAACGTTTTATATGTTCAAATTATATGAATAGGGTATTTATGTTCACCTAGTGACTTTTTTATAATACTTAGGAACATTTCCCACATCGACCTTTGGTATTGAAATAAATTATATTTCATTGCTTCTGTTATGTGTGTCAGATTCAGATATTTTATACCAGTTAAAAAGCACCCAGACTCATCAAAGAACATTCTTGATTTTCATGGGTAAATATCAGTGTTTGAAATCATTTATAAGCATAAATATGATTTTTTTTAATGGAGTTTAATTTAACATCTATGCTTTATTAATAATCACAAATTAAATTAACGGTTAATAATAATAAAACAGCCAAGACCTGAATTTATTATAATTTTATTAAATAAAATTTTCACTTTGTTTATTTAAAATAGATATCGTTGCAGTAAAGTTTTGATATAATTAATTTGCTGAGCTAGACTAAAAAATCAATAGAGCAGTCTGACAATTTTAATCCAAAAGGGTCACCTGAAACTAAAAAAGACAAATGAATTTACACGGTCAGATTGGTTAATACAACAAAGCTGTAAAAGCTTTATATGAACTTGAGTAAATGTTAAAGGATCTTTGAGAAACTTGGTAAGCAATTTTTGAGGGTTAACGTTCTTAATATATAAAAATAAAAAGTGATTTTTTTTTATATCATTTTTACTGCAAAACATTTGGTAGTTACAGACAATCCATAATTGTATATTATGGTAAGTTTATAACAAGTAAAGGCGATTCTTTTGGACGATATGGTCGCTCAGTGGCAATACTTTCTCTACGACTAATAAAACAATTTTTTGCTATTTAAATGTATTATATTTTGTTTTTAAATCAAGTTTACATTTCAAAGATATTTTGGATACAGTAATGGATGGGATTGTGTTTTTATTTGAATAAATGTGTCGTACAAGTGTTAGAGAGTATTTACTTTTGTATAACAATTTCTTTATATATTCAGGCAAAATTTTCGTATAATATGAACGACACGTGTCACAAATGTGTCTGGAATATTGACGAATGACACTCGTGCCTATTTAAATGTAGGTACCTTCTTGAGATAATTTCTCTCTCCTACCATAACAATAAACTCATTGTTTTGAAGTAGAATAACAATAAATTGCTTATTGTAAAACTTAAAAACACGCTTGAAGATCCTAAATATTTTTCTTTAAACTATTGCATCGTCATCAGTTCTTATTATTTGTGCAAAATTTCAATACTAAGTATTACAAGTAGGAGAATGTCACTTTCAAAGATTCCGTTACATAGATTAATACAATGATAGATACGTACCGAACTAATAAAAACGTGTTAACAAACAAGTCTTTTTGTTTCTTTATGCCAAAAACTCGAAGACATAAAATTTTGAGTTATGCATTTTTCAAACAATAAAAATCAAAATATAAATGAAACCAATTTGATTTGTCATAATTATCCGCAACACTGTCACCCGGTAGCGTGCCCGGAAGGCTCATGTGCCTATGCTAATAACTTATCTTTCACAAAAGCATATCTCTTTTTTTTATTTGAAATAAATACGATTTTGTACCACTTTTTTAACAAATACGTGTTATTTATTTAGCGCCATATTCTTTACGAGACATGGAAATATCGAAACTCAATTCGTATTAAGTTGATAGTACGCCACATTGATTTGTTTATCAAAGTCATCTGCTATATTTTGATAAAATATATTACGCTGTTCAATGAAATTACAGGAAAACCTTATTAGATGTTTGTTTTCATTAGCGAGAAGCCTACATCGTACCATAAGTATCTTACCTTATTGGCTCCATAAAGTTACGTGAGTAGCACGTAATGGTATTTAATTTAATTTTGTAGGTATACGTAAACAATCCTAATGGTATATAATGTAAAAGAAATGGAGAATAAAGTAATTTTCAATTAAACTATACTTGTAATTATGTTTGTCTTAAATATTTTAAGTAATTATCATCATCATAACATCACGCCTCTTGCCTATGGGGATAGGCAGAGACTATAGAGTTGAATTACTACGATCGAAACGAATTTCCTTGACTTTATGGTGTGTGATATCAATACATGACCATTGCGATGTTGATTGTAATCAATAAAATCTTTTTTTTTCAATTTAGTATAAAACAAATATAAGCGTCTAAACGTGTCTTCTGTGCCGCGCTGACCAGGTGTGTTGGCACAGGCTTTAGTTTCGAATTTCGCGTCTCTCACAGTAGACGTTCACTGCTTATAATGTTCCTTAGCTGGTTCTTATAGCACACTCGTAAAGAAATGGGGTGGTGACACTTGTATTCTTAATCCGTCACCACTCTGTGATCAGTTGCGTCTAAATCCGTAAAAAGTTAATATTATGGTACGCAAGTGTTAGAAAATATTATACAATAATCAATTTACTTAATCATGTTGCGAAAGCGGGGAAAATTTCATCATGTATATTAAACCAGGTAAATCTATGTTCCAGTTTGACTTTATACCAATTATTATTATGTAAAGTCACTTTATTTAATTAATCATTGAAGTTTCAATAATTATGCTAAAGTTACAATGTAAGCAGTAAGTACCGAAGTAGAAATTATAATTATTTTATCCAATTAAGTTACACCTTTCGTTAAATGAATGTTATAAGGATTCCGGTATCGTTCTGATCTGGTTGCTTAGCTTGTGTTTAGTCTTACATTACCAATACATAAATATTAAGTCCTAATATTTTACCTTACATTACAAATTAATTTCATAACTTTATTATAAATCTTAAGAGGATACCAAAATAGCTTCTGCATTTTTCTACGTACGAAGTTTTCATTGTTTCTTTAGATTGAATGGCTAGAGCTCTAATTTTTAAGTATATGTTTTACAATATATGATCTAGGATCGCATAAACTCAGAAACGCGATTGAAAAAAGTTTTCTCGATAGAAATTCTTGGCGAAACAACCTCTCTAATTTTTTAAATTTTTCATTTGTCGGTCTATTATCGCGTATTAACTAATGAAATAACTTTAAAAACATAGGTAACTATTATGTATAGAAACACGTGGATCAGAATTAAAATATATTTAGTAGATTTTGAGTAAATAGGAAAAGTATCCCTAATTCTTCATTTTCTGTGCCTACTGGCTGTGTTAATATGTACGTGTCGGTGATGACATTGATGTAGGCCCTTAAGACGGGACTCTAGTGCCGACGTATTCATAATTTAGGTATTTGCTTGAGGTATTGCTATCCCTATTTCCGAGCGCCGCTTTGAAAGTGACAGCTATAGATTAGCCAAATTTTACCTATATTATCTATGAAAAAGGCGTTTCGTACTTTATTGTTTTACTTCGTGAAAATATACCGATTTTAAAAATTTTAACGCTATATTATAGATGAGGAGATTCTCTATACATTTTTCTTGAAAAGCTCTTACCAAATTGATGTTATAGACGTTGCAAATTCAACTGAAAACAACTGTAATTAACTGTTTTTTGGATGGTAATGTAATCATGTTTTGGAAATAAAAGACGCATACCTAGATACATAAAACCTGGATAATGTTAGAGAAATCGGTTGCTCTAGAGGCGATATCTGCGAAGAAAACAGCGGAGTACAATGTCCATATTTTAGTATGGAATATGGCTTCCTGCAGTGCCCTCTTAATGAAATTGCTTCAAGGGCAAGCGACAGTACCTAAGTAATATTAAATTTAATAATTTAAATATAATCTAAAGAACAGGTCCTTAAGTATTTCTGAAAGATTATAATCTGTAGATTTTATTAAATATAGTATAAAATTTGTCATTTAGTGTAAATTTGACTGTATTGTATCATCAAAACGACGAACCTCGTGGTTGGGTGGTTCATGTAACGGACTGCCGATCAAGAGGTCGCCGGTTCGATTCCCGCTCGGGACAATCATTTGTGTGATTTTTCTAATTGTCATACAAATGTTTGTACTGCGTCTGGGTGTTCCTATGTATTATAAGTATATATTTACAAAAAAAAAGTAGTATATGTGTTCTATCCGTATTCTGGTACCCATAACACCAGCATATAACCTTAGCTTGGGACTAGAGGACGTTGTGTGAAATGACCATAAATATTTAAAAAAAATATATATCCTCGATAGTAGATTATATAGACATACTAGCTGTCCCGGCAAACGTTGTATTGCCACACTAAAAAAAAAAGTTTGAGAAATAGATGTTGTCCGATTCTCAGACCTACTAAATATATATTATGTAATAATAAATATATTATGTATATTAACGTAACGTAACCCATTCCGTGTGGTGACGGATTCAGAATACATGTGTCACCACCCCATCTCCTCCCAAGGGTGCTGTAAAGGTGAGCTAAGGGATATTGCACACGGATAACATCCTCTGTGAGAGATGGAAAACTCGAAAATAAACCCTGTGTCAACACGCCCGGTCAGCGCGGTACAGTAGTCCATAATCCCTCCCAAAGTGGAGGAGACCCGTGCCCCACAGTGGGACATAAATGGGCTGGAGAGAGATGTATGTATATTAACACCGTAAGTATTAAATAGCTGTTGGTCGCTACTTCGTACGCGTGGAATTTAGAAATATATCCCCGAATTTTCAATATTTCTCACTTATGCTTCGTTCCTATTAGTTGCAACGTGATGCTATATAGCCTATGTCGGTAACTGTACTATTCAACACTTAAAGAATTTTTCAAATCGGACCAGTGCTGCAGTGGTTCCTGACATTAGCACGTTCAAACAAACAAACTCACCAGCTTTGAAATGTTAGTACAGATGATACCATGAACTGAGGACGGTTGAAAGGATCAATGAATAAGAAATATTATATTAATCTTCTTTTAGTTTATGATTTTTAAGTAAAATTTGTTTTGGTTTGGTTTCTGCTCCACGTGTAGGTACGAGGTCGCGGCCAGCAGCTGGTGTTAAATAAAACTTTAGTAATGGAATAAAATATTTACAAAAAAGACGTGTAGCACTCAGGGACTGCCGCGGTAAAGCTATTGCGTAGCATTTTTTATCAACTTATGCAATTATAATTATTTATTTATTTTATTTACGCAAGAATTGAAAGACCATAAACTAAAATGAGATTAATAATCCTTATTTACTGATGCTTACATCTATCCATTGTTTATGGTAATTATGATAAAATAGCGATTGTCAATCAAATGTATTGACATTAATATAAATTCATAGACTTAGGATATAGATCTAGACCATATCTTCTATCTATTCTGTGATCTAGACGTAACACTCGGTACAACGAATCCGGCCTGCTGCTTTTTTTAGTTGAACACATTAAGAAAAATAAATGATTTAGTAGCCTTTCTAACTCTTTCTTTTTGAGCTGGAGTAAAAGAGAAAGCAAGGCTACTATTTACTATTTTACTTTTAAACCATAAACGGGACGGCCCTGCCTTGGAACAAATCTATGTCCCCGAGTTGTTACTCCCTATTTATAACCTTCTTGTATAAATTAGGTTGTTTGGCAAGTCATTTCGTTTTTTCCCGACACAGTATTTAATTGTATTCTTTTTCACCCATCTTCACATTTAAGCCGTTAAATTTTTATATACTTTGAGACCTTATATAGCAAGGCTTGTGTGTGAAAAATTTCAATTAATTCTACGCAGTAGTTTTTGGTTGGTGCCCTTTTAAATATGGAGAACGATAAGCAGTATTTTCGACATATCTTACTGTTTTACTACAGAAGGGTAAAAATGCTATTCAATCCAGAAAGAAATTGACTGATGTGTATGGAGAAGGTGTGTTGACAGTACGCCAGTGCCAGAACTGGTTCGCTAAATTTCGATCTGGCAATTTTGATGTCGAAGATGCAACGTTCGGGAAGGCCGGTGTAAGTTGATAAAGACATTAGCTGATGTGAACCGGCGAATAACAATACGTGAGATCGGATTCAGGTAAAATTTATGAAATTAAACAAAAATAATTAAAGTATTTGTTTATTATACGAAAACTGTCTTTTATTTCCACAACAAAATAATTTTGTGACTTGATATCTTCTAAATATCGGGAAAAAACCGCGTCAATGGTGGTCCCATATTTTGTTATGGATTCTTGTGGAATTATTCTTTTTCAAATTTAATATTTTCGAAAGAAAAGTTGTCAACCACTCTGATTTTTTATCAGCGAAGTTGATGTTAAAATCGCCAGCCAAGATAAGTGGAAATTTATAACCATTTGTACCAAGTATTTTCGACCCTTCTTCAGTGTACTCCAGTAAAGTGCGATGAATATAATGCTCTATCTCGTCTAAATTTTTCAATGTTTCAAGTATCCTAGAGCCGATATCTGGTCCCAAACCAAATTGGTACTACCGATTTTGAGTTCTCACTAACACAACTTTCTTTTATATTTGTAGATTTTATATAAATTAACAAAACAAAAAGTAGTACTGCATTTGTGATAATAATAATGAAATGTATGTATATAGAGTACTCACTCATTTTCTTTTACTATTTTATTTATATTTAAAACTAACGCCAAAACTGACATGAGTCACCAGCGCGAACAGTGAAACGTCGTTATTGCGAGCGTGTAAGCGGCGTTAGTGCCGATGTGTAAGGTTTTTTACGCTATTTCCGTTACCTACGGAATTTAAATTTCGAATTTTGTGGATTCGGTCTCCACGCTCAAGGCCCGCGATAGAAGCTATGCAATAACTTAAAAACTTATTGAAGCACTCAAACACACTAACATTTATTCCATTGCGTCACTAAAAACAATAAATAAAAAAATAATCTGATCTCTGTAATTGACGTGATTGACGCACACTATCAAACCCATACACGAAGAGACGACAATTGTGTGCAACTATGAGTATGAACTTTGCTTGCATATTTTGTTCAGCGTGAGTCACCTAATAATGCCCACCCCTGTTAATTAAATGCTCTAAGTCTATAATAGTCTTGTTTTGCTTTACTTAGCGATCATGCGATTTTAATCACAGATGAAGGTCCAAAGCTCGAGCATCAAGTGGCAGTGCTGTCTTATATTATTTGATAGTATGAAATTTGCTTGCATATTTTGTTCAGCGTGAGTCACCTTATAATGCCCACCCCTGTTAATTAAATGCTCTAAGTCTATAATAGTCTTGTTTTGCTTTACTTAGCGATCATGCGATTTTAATCACAGATGAAGGTCCAAAGCTCGAGCATCAAGTGGCAGTACTGTCTTATATTATTTGATGTAAATTAGCAGTGAATAAGGAGCTATTGCCATATCATCCAAATCTTATGCAAGAAATGACACCGTACAGGCGTCGAAGAAAATAATCTTATTCTATTAAGCACGTATCGCCATTTATGCATGTATCCAAATAATTTACGCAATAAAGCACTTCCGCGAGTCATTTGTTTAAGTGAAACTGTTTTTTATGGACGGACGTGGATATTTTAGTTTAAATCTATCTTGGCACTTCGGACCTTTTGAAGTCACTACGGTACTACCCATAAAAAGTAACAAGTTTTGTTAGGTACTCTATCTAAGCGAAATCACATTATTTTTTATTTTCTTGTCGTGTTCACTTTAATAAAATTTCTACTTCGAATGTCAAACTGAAATAAAATTATAGAGTCGAAGCCTCAAAACCGATTGGAATTGGATTTGGTTTGTGGCAAATAGTTTTGAACTCTACATCTAGCTACAATGTTGTTCAAAATCGTTTTAAAATTTAATCACGACAAACTATGTCTACTAGTTTCTCATGTTATTTTATGAAAGCTTTTACGACGATGGAAACTTAAGGAGTGAGGCACAATTTTGTCTGTGAGAGTTAAAATCAGTCCATTATTGTATCGTATTGTTACCAACGGCTTAATGAATTGTATCAATTAAATTAAAAATTGCAAAATATTTTCTAACACTTGCGCAACTCATTTGTTTAAATAAAGCTATGTTATGGATTTAGACGCATATATTTGTTTTAAATTTTTGCCCAACGTTTTGGAGACTTTGCAGTCATCGTGGTCTCGGGTGAGACTGAGCTATTAAGTGTCCTCTACGATCAGTTATTACAGGGTTTACCCACATTCGATTTTCTGAAAAGTCTCCGAAACGTCTGGCCAAAATTTAAAACAAATATACGCGTCTAAATTCGTAAAAAGTAGTTTTTTTTCGATGTTTTAGCATTAGATTAGCATTGTATCTGCCGCTAATGGCGTTGGATAATAAAATTATTTTCTTAATAATTTCAATTAAGGATTTTCAAGGCCAGAGATATGATTCAAATTTTATTTTTATTTAGATAACGGAAGCCTAAAACAGTATGAATATTATAAACACATGTACTAGGTATCTAACGAGTTTATAGAATTATAAATAGTATTACGTACTTATTTTTATTAAAGTGATGTTGTTTCGGAAAAATGTGTTATAATTATTCCCTATTTAAAGAAAGGTAACCTAGCTAAATCGATTAATGGCCCCTAAAATCGCTTGCATAAAAAAATTACACATACATACAAAAGTAAAAACTTTTTTTATAATAGATAAAGATAAAATAAATATCATAAAACGGCACACAATTCCAAAGATTGAACAAGATTGTAACTGAAAAGTGCCAATATATCACAACAGTATCTCGATTCCATTTTTCATAATATAAACAGTTTATTGCCCGTAAATAAATATCTATGGTTATTAAAATGGCATAATGGTCTGATAACACGTTATGGAGCTGTAAAATGATGTTCAGCTGTTTAGAAGATAGGTACTCATAATAATTTTATAACCGAATAAAATTAAACTACCTTTTGACTTCGGTCTTGCAATAAACACGCTTTCAATAAATCACATAAAATGTGTGAAAATTCTGTATTAACTAATAACAGAGGACAGCTTTACAGCTCAGCATAGCTTCCCCACCCGTTACTAAGGTGACTGAAAAGTAAAAATTGCTTTTATTCAAATAATTTTTCAAATTAAAACGAATTTCGCTTCTGGCGGCGGACATAATTATTTATTCCCGAGATTAGCAAAAAAGCTAAGAATATTCCTTAGCTGGCATCTACCACCTATAAAGCAATATCCTCTGTGAGAGTCGGAAAACCCTAAATTTAGTTTAGAGTTTTCCGACTCCTATGCCAACGCGCCTAGTCAGTGTGGCGTAATAATTAAAACCATCCCAACGTAATTATTCAGGTCTACTGTGCCACGCTGACCAATCCTGTTAGCACAGGGTTTACGTTCAAATTTTCCGTCTCTCACAGAGGATGTCATGTGTGTAAAATATCCCTTAGCTGACTTTTACAGCACCCTGGGGGAGGAGACGAGGTGGTGACACTTGTATTCTTAGTGCGTCACCACACGGAGTACTCCGTCACCACACGGAGTTTAAAGCCTCAGTAAGGGTAAAATAAAAATATCTTAAAATAATATGGTTCACGAGACACAAGTTTTCAAACCAAGTGACAAGCGTAACTAATAAAATTGAAAATAAATTATGTTTTTGTTACAACATAAAGTAAGTACTTTTAAATATTACTATTTTATGAATACAGAAACCCTTATGATGAGACCACCCTGTATTTGTATTTTCTGCTTGCCAGCGTGGTGACTTCTCACTGTTGGGCGTGAGCTTTCTTCACTTTGGGACAATATTTGGTCTAACTACGCCATGGTGTTACTATACAGTTTAATTTCTAATTTTACATCTCTAACACGTCCTCTCAGCTGCTTGGGCAGGAAATGTAGTGATGACATTTGTGGTCATTTAAAAACATTGAATCCGAAGAACTGTGTTTAGACCGTACCAGATGGCGCTCTATACTCTCTGTCTAACTCCAAAGGAAGAAGACGTGGTGGTATCATGATGATATAAAGTGTGAATAAGAAAAATAAACATATATATATTATTTATTATCTATATATAGTTTTTTATCAAAATTTTACACTAATCACATTTTTTGTATAAAATATTACAGATCATGTTGTACCTTAAGCAAGTAGTATATCTCAATTTTATGTCTAAAAGTTTATGAGAGCACTTGTAATTTTTTGTTACAAGGTAGTTTTGTCAATTTCGTGCACGGCGCGAGATAACGAAATAAGTTGAGTCACGTAAAGGAAAAGTTTCTAACGAGTCTTCTTTGACAAAAATCTAGCTGTCTGAGAGTAATATAGTTGTTACACTTTTATAAGTTCTGTTGATAATTTTTTTTTTCAGTATTAGTTAAGATTAAAAATAAAAAAAATTTAGCATTGTTTTTTTTTATATTCATGGACATTTCACACAATGTCCTCTGGTCCCAAGCTAAGCTTATATGCTTGTGTTATGGGTACCAGAATACGGATAGAATACATATACTCCTTTTTTTTGTAAATACATACTTATAATACATAGAAACACCCAGACGCAGTACAAACATTTGTATGACAATTAGAAAAATCACACAAATGATTTTCCCGAGCGGGAATCGAACCCGCGACCTCTTGAGCGGCAGTCCGTTACCAGAACCACTACACCACGAGGGCCGTCAGTCGTGTTGTAGATAAGCTTCAGTTTGTACAATCGGTAAAGTATTTTTATTTACCAGAAATAAAAGTATTCTAACAATCAACCTTCATAGAATTCATAACCAGATAAGATGTATCTATACTAATCTATAGTAATATTATAAAGCTGAACAGTTTGTTTGTTTGAACATGCTAATCTCAGGGACCACTGGTCAGCCGGCGTATTATGAGCTTTTTAAAATCATTCAAGTTACAGGCAGGCCGTAAACTGCATGGCTAAATTAGGTATTATGGCAAAAATAAAACTTTTAGTTGAAAATTTTTAGTTAGTACTTTAACTTTTAGTTGTACCTTCTCCTTAAACATATTAATGTATGACTGGTTTAGCGAACTGACTGACTAATAATTTGTTCATAATACGAATTTGCCAGACAGTTCATTTCACGGCGTAAACTGCCTGTAAATAAAAGCTCATAATACGGCCGCAGATTTGGAAAATTCTTGGAAGGGGCTATAGGTTAGATAACATATCACGTTGAAATTAATAGGAGCGAAGCATCAGTGAAAAATGTTGCAAAAACGGGAAAGAAGAACTAAATTCCACGAGTACGATGTCGCGGGCAGAGGCTAGTCTACTATATAAAAATAAGTCGGGTTTTCGGGCTTTGACTTGACTTTTTGAATTGACGGGCTTCGTGGCGTAGTGGTTCATGTAACGGACTGCCGTTCACAAGGTCGCGGGTTCGATTCCCGCTTGGGACAATCATTTGTGTGATATTCATAAATGTCATACAAATGTTTGTACTACGTCTGGGTGTTTTCTATGTATTATAAGTATGTATTTACAAAAGAAAAATAGTTTATGTAGTATATCCGTATTCTGGTACCCATAACACAAGCATATAAGCTTAGCTTGGGACAAGAGGACGTTGTGTGAAATGTCCATGAATATTTTTTTTTTTTTTTTTTTATTTATTTCCTTCCTGACGCTATAACTCCAGAACGCACGGACCGATTTCCACGGATTTGCATTCGTTGGAAAGGTCTCGGGCTCCGTGAGGTTTATAGTTCTTTTTTTTTAAATTTTTTTTTTACTTTTTTTTGGTATGGCAAAACAACGTTTGCCGGGCCAGCTAGTGACTTATAAAAGTTTAAAGAAATTTATTCATGTAAATAGAAAAGAATTCGTGGCTGTATGTAATTTCGTAGCACAGTTCGTAGCAAAGCGCGTAGCACTGGCAGCCGTGTATTATTACAAGATTTTATTATAACTGGCACTTTTCAAAGCCTCGTAAAAATCTAAGAAAAACTTTTTGTAATAAAAGTCATAAATGAGACTGGTAGCTGAAATAAAAGCAACTAACTATAGACTCTACGAAAATAATTAAATATGGACATTTCTCACAACGTCATCTGGCCCCAAATGAGCTGTATTTCTATGCATAAGTTATGGAACCAGATACGGATATAATACATTTATATACTTTTTTTTGTAAACACATACTTACACATAGAACATACATATAGAAAAAGATCGAAAAATTACAGTATTACGGAACTTTCTAGAACTTAAATGCTATAACATATCTACATCACTGCAACGACTTGTATCACGTGACTCTATCCGTGAACAATCTCACGGATCAGCGGCGATTCTAATAACACGCCTTACCAGGTTGTTAAATAGGTCAAACTGAATCAGATTTACTTACTGTTTTAAAATACTAACTATAAAGCTTTTGATTTGTTTTCCGAAACGTTTGGTGCCGCAGTTTTAGAGTTTCTTACCCGAAGGTTAAAACGGAACCATACTACTAAAAGTTCACAATCTGTTTGGTCATCTATTAATCGACTGTATCTCTTGAATTAAACTGTTAACATCTACTGTAAAACTCGAAACTAAACCCTAGGCCAACACGCCTGATTAGCGCGACATCGTAAACTGATGGAGACTTTTGCCCAATAGTGGGACTTTAATGGGCTGGAGTGCTGGAGATCATAAGTGTATACCAAAAAACTCGTTTTATATACGTTTGTATTGCTAACAATAAATTGATCGCTTAAGTTAATGCCCAATTCTTGGCTTTTAGCGTAAATTGTGATGATTCGCCTATGTGTTATTCTTGTAATTTGTATAAATGTAAAGTAAAAGTTAAAATACAATCAGTAGTTGTGTGAAAGAACAAAAAACACTCTTACATCCAGACATCCATACATTTTTTCAAATTTCATCATCATCATCAACACATCACGCTTTTTCCCATAGGGGTAGGCAGAGAATATAGAGCGCCATATGCTACGGCTTCGATCCAAACATACTTCCTTGACTTTTTCAAACATTCACGTTTATTATATTAGTTGGAAGTAAAATATTCAACACGGTTTATTTTAGCCAGAAACAATGATCACAGGGAAATCCACAAATGGTTACCTACCGCTAATAGTGTAAATAATCATTGTAAACCATTCATTATCTAACATTAAATTATTTTTTTAAACCGAAGTTCAAAAATATACCTTTCCTATTTAAAAATAATCTAATAGTAGTATTTACAATAATATACATACAAAACATAAAATTGTTAAAACAAAAAATATAAAAACTGTATACTTACGGAAAATTTTAATAACCCTCACATTATTACTAATCAAAATTCTTTGTGACGCCAACTTTATATTCTATCAAATTTTAGATCCCAAGGGAAATCACCTAATACAGTAAATAATATTTCAGCCAAAACTTACGGTTCAAAGATTTCCTTAAAAAAGGGCTGTCTGATTAATTCCCTGTCCACTGGACCCTGGTCATTTTTCACTGTCAATCGTAACTGAGAAATAAAATATAGCATATTTCTTGGGTCAACTGTTATTTCTTTTGTAATTGAACATTCTAATAGTTTTTATGAGGTTACTAGCTGTTGCCCGCGACCTCGTACGCGTGGGTTTAGAAAATTTTCCCTTTTTTGCAAAATTCTTCACTGATACTTCGCTCCTATTCATCGCAGCGTGATGTTATATAGCTAATACTCTTCCTCGATAAATGGACTATATTACACACAAGGAATTATTCAATTCGACCCAGTAGTTCCTGAGATTAGCGCGTTCAAACAAACAAACAAACTCTTCAGCTTTATAATATTAGTAAGATACCCGTGCCGACTAGATATTAAATTTGATAACTTATGTAATAACCTGTTTTTGCTACGCAAACAAAATTTTTATTCATCACTCGTATATTTATTATTTAACAAGAACAACCTTCACTCAAACTGAACGTGACAATATGTTTATGTATATAAACAACTTTGTACTGGCTTAGTATAAAAGATCGCTAGTACTTTAGCAACAAGTATAAGTTGGATTACGTAGAGTTCGGTACCAATATCATCATAATATATTCATCACCATACTATCCTTATGTATTATAAGTATGTATTTACAAAAGAAAAGTAGTATATGTAGTCTATCCGTATCTGGTTCACATAATACAAGCATAGAAATATAGCTTACTTTGGGACCAGAGGACGTTGTGTGAAATGTCCTGAATATTTATTTATTTATCCTGCCGTCATAATTATGTAGTAGGTTTACCGACAAATCACACCAAAAACATTTGTCTTTGTTGGAGCCCCCCTATATACTTGTTGTATTCTGATTTTTGTGAGTGGTTTTATCGCGGTAGCAGTAAAACAATACCTACATCATCAGATCTGTGAAAATTTACCTGTCTATCGATGGAGATAGATCTCCATACATGAGATAGGTATAACCTAATGACAGACAGGCACACATTAGAGCCCCATTAGATAACATCTTCCATTTTTACCCTTTGATACGGTGCCCTAAAAATATCATCGCGAGACAAAGAATATAAAACTACAATATTATTCTCTGTCAGCTACATTTTTCGTCACATTTTTGTCAAAGGAGGCTCGTTAGAAAGTTTTCTTTTACGTGACACAACTTATTTCGTTATCTCACGTCTTGCAAAAAATCGGCAAAACTACATCTCGTAGAGAAAAATGAACAAGCGTTGACGCAAATTTTAGATATAATATTGAAAGCCTCAAGGGAAATATTGCGTGGAAATTTGAAATTATCTGTAACAAAATAAGATTATCTCTCGGCTTTCATGAATTTTATTAATCGGTAAAGTAGGTATAGATTAAAATTGTATTTATTTACTTTAGATAACTCATGCAAAAGCTCCCACAGTACAGTAATTTGAGTGATTTTTGTATTTTCTTTATTACAGATTCACATAATTAATCACAAACTTAACTTTTCAATATTTGTTTTTGCGTTTTATAATAGAAATCGTTTCTATGCCAGTTAGGAAATAGTTCTTTTCTGCGATGATAATAATAAAGGTAAATATTGGCTTAGAACTCACAAGATGTAATATACTACTTTACTAACATTAGAATGAAAATCATAAATAATTTTGACGAGCCTCGTGGTTGAGTGGTTTATGTTACGGACTGCCGATCAAGAGGTTGCGGGTTCGATTCCCGCTCGGGACAATCATTTGTGTGATTTTTCTAATTGTCATACAAATGTTTGTACTGCGTCTGGGTGTTTCTATGGATTATAAGTATGTATTTACAAAAGAAAAGTAATATATGTATTCTATCCGTATTCTGGTACCCATAACACAAGCATAATAAGCTTAGCTTGGGAACAGAGTTGTGTGAAGTATCCATGAATATTTATTTATTATATTGATAAAACAAAAAGTAAAACTTTACCAAATTAATGTAGATCGTTATGTGTGTAAAATATACATAAAGAACTACATACATAATAGCTAAATAAAGTACAGACTTATTCAGTAAAATGTATGAATTCAATATAAAGATTCAACTTCTTGTATTGTCTGGTACTAATATCAAGGTATCAATTGCTTTCTTATATTTTTTTACACAGCAGATATTATAATAGGTTACTAATCAATAGATGTACCTATATGTAACATAAGTTATGCGATACTGAACTTCGATCAAGTTGATATTCATAACATTACTCTCCCGCTATGAATATTGAAGCAGATTCTAAGAAGATTTATTGGCATATTTTATTAAGACTACGTGTGCTGTTGATAAAAAAGGTTAAGCGTCAATATATATTGAAGCCCTGATATGTTTTGTCAAAATATTAATAAATCTTTACCTTATAAAACAACGTCGTGATTTTTGTATGTATGTGAGCTTAAATCTTTCAAAATTACGTAACAAATATATATAGCGTTTGTAAGTAGATGTAGTGTGATGAGTTCAAGGCGATGGATTTTTTATATAATTTGTTAAGGTGTGGTGTTATGGTGGGAGGCGGGCTTAATAACTAACTAAAAGCGGGTGAAACCGTGGCTACTAGTGGCACTAGCTAGTAATATGTAAAACAACATACATAGCCTCAGTGAGACAGGCGGCTTTATTTAATAGTAAAATTTAAGTTTTTACAATCGTGTAATAATGATTTTTTTATACAAGTAAAGTGGCGAATAAGCATACGGCCCACCTGATGGTAAGGGGTCAGCGTGGCCTAGATACTATTACGTCTGCAACACCAGTGGAATGACTCGTGAGTCTCCAACCTTTCAAAAACCTTTAACACCATTGTTCTACAAATTAATTTAAATCAAAAAAATCCCTGATTTCCTTGTAATTTATTGCATTGGTCCCTAATAAATGTTATGTAAAACAGCTCAATCTGACTATCGATGAAAATCACGTTCAAAATTTCTGTAACTGTAACGTACCTACATTTGATCGGATGAATAGATACAAACGGAGTTAATAAAAGCGGGTTAATTAAGATTACTTCTCTAAAGACAAGTTTGTTAATGATTTTATCAATATTAATTATTTACTACCTACGTTTTCAAAAGGTATTTATCGAACTTTGATAGAGATGCACTCCAATTTGTTGAATGTAGTATTTAAACAGTAAAGAGCGAAGTTAGTTTCAAGTTTGAGATGAGGGTCGCTTTCAACGGTAATAGTATTTGTATATTGTTATAACAGAATGGCAATTTAAGTGCATACCTTAATTTTACCATTATTAGAATGTCTACAGTAATTTATTAATTTTGCAATTAAATAATGGGGCAATCATTTGTGTGATATCCATAAATGTCACACAAATGTTTGTACTGCGTCTGGGTGTTTTCTATGTATTATAAGTATGTATTTACAAAAGAAAAGTAGTTTATATAGTATATCCGTATTCTGGTACCCATAACACAAGCATAAAAGCTTAGCTTGGGACCAGAGGACGTTGTGTAAAATGCCCGTGAATATTTATTAAAAAAAAAAAATCAACATTTTTTTAAATAAAATCTATTAAAGTACCCACAGAAACCCACAGTCTTATTTCGGTGTCCATCTGTCTGTCTGTCCGTCTGTCAAGCTTTGAATTGAGATTATATCTATTATGCTTATTTTCAATTTGCGAAATAGGCTACTTATTTATGGAATGAAATATATTTATGGTAGATATTTGTGGAAACAAGAAAAGGTCACAGTCGTACATATTGTTCTGTAAATTTATCTACACACATATTTGCAAGTAACGAAACGCAAACTTGAATAATGTTCAATTTCCATTGTAGATTACTTTGTGAAAGATTATTCTTTTTCCTTATGTTGTTTTCAAAATTTACAATACTCGTGTTGTTTTGTAAAAAAAAATGTTAATTGAATAATCATTTCAGCCACAATATAATATTTTTATGCCTCCAGGCCCTCTAGCTCTTAAGAGCTATGGGAGAAGTTGCAATTAGTAACTAGATACGCAAGTGAAACTACGGGGTATAGCTAGTATCCAAATAAAGACCATCACATAAAATGTAAGCTCTACAAACAATATTGCTACGTAATATCCAATAATTGCGAAAAAATATTACTTTGATGGATGATACATTGTAACTTTTACGTAGAAATAGGCTCGTGAGATTCAGTAATCTAATTTATAGGATAAAATTTACTTAACTGGTAAGCCAACGCTGACCATGGGTGTACGTTTTGGCTATATTTTTTTACTAATATAGATATTAATATTGACGGGCTTCGTGGTCTAGTGGTAGGGTAGGGTGGTGTAAGAGTGCGCGTGCGATAAGATTGCGCATACGTCATATCTGGGTAGTGGAAGGAACTTCGTCACCAATTTCGGTTGTGTTTTGTGTGCTATCATGACAAACACACGTTCACAAAATGATTTTCTAATTGTATTTATAACACAAGAGATATGAAACTACAAAGTTTTTAGACACGTTTGATCTTATTTTTCATGGAATGAAAGTGGTACTGTACAAAATGTCTAAGTACTATTAGTAATTAACCCACATTTTGTCGCGGTATAATTATTGAGTTTTTGAATTTAAACTAAGTAGATGGCAAATGAAAAATTGCGATGTCATAATAATTTAGGAGATGGCAATGACATCGCAATTTTTCACGAAGCATTAGGGTGTGTAAGATTACGCACTATTAGCGCGTATAAGATTGCGCGCGCAATCTAAATATTCATCTTAATCTTTATATTTTATGGGTATTTATGTATGCACTATGTAACTAGTTAGTGGCTTGAAGCATAATACTTATTTTAGAATGACCAGGAGAGAAAGAAATCAAGTCGCTAGGTTGTTTGACTCATAGGCGAATTAATAGTGGCAAAGATAAAAGTCTCTGGGGATGGCGACTATGATTTAATTTTTTACAACTACATCGTGCTACAAGGTTAGGAAGATATGATACAGCAGTGTCGAGAGTAGGAAAAAAAGATATTTGCTGTTGGTTGTAAAGCATGAGGAGAAATATATAAGGAGCCAATTGTAGAAGATTGGATAGCGTGCAACACATGTACGGAGTGGTAGCATGAAAACGGTTCAGACTATAATGAAGCCAGCCCTTTTATATGCGATTTGTGCAAATAATTTAGTTTATTTGTGCAAATAGTTGCGCAATTATATCGACCTCCTTGCGCAATCTTACACACGAGGGTGTATAAAATTGCGCGTTTCCCAATTTGTGATTTTTTGTTTATTTCCTAAGAAGATAGCATATTTTTTGTTAAAATTATTACATTAATCTGTAGCCAGAAAGTCAAGGTATGATTAATCTTAAACAAGACGTATATTTTTTATTTTATGAAGAGAAGATTTTAAATTGCGCCGTCTTACACCACCCTACCCTACATGTAACGGACTGCCGTTCACGGGGTTGCGGGTTCAATTCCCGCTTGGGACAATCATTTTGTGTGATGTTTATAAATGTCATACAAATCTCTGTTAGCGTCTAGGTGTTTCTATGTATTATAAGTATGTATTTACAAAAGAAAAGTAGTATATCCGTATTCTGATACCCATAACACAAGCATATAAGCTTAGCTTGGGACCAGAGGACGTTGTGTGGAATGTTCGTGAATATTTTATTTATTTATATTTTATATCATCCGTGGGGTGACGGACAAGTGTCACCTCCCCATGTCCCAAGTTGCATGACACCTGCATAGCATTGATGTCAGGCAGACGGCTAACCGTAAGAATCAGTCAAGTCCCAGTGCAACATGAACAAGTACGCGATGTTGCGCATGTTGCGCAAACCTCGAATAAAGGGGTAAGGAGAATAATGAGATATTTATAAATACGAACTGAAGAAGCATAGTGCGGCTTATTCAAAATATAGACCTTAACGCCTACACCTACCTATTTACCTCGATAGTTTCGACAGCAAAATAAATAAATATTCAGGACATTTCACACAACGTCCTCTGGTCCCAAAGTAAGCTATATTTCTATGCTTGTATTATGGGAACCAGATACGGATAGACTACATATACTACTTTGCTTTTGTAAATACATACTTATAATACATAGAAAACACCCAGACGCAGTACAAACATTTGTATGACATTTATGGATATCACTAAAATGATTGTCCCAACCTGGAATCGAACCCGCGACCTCGTGATCGGCAGTCCATTACATAAACCACTCCACCACGAAACCCGTCAAATAAGGGTGTTATGTATAATTTTTGGTGCGTGTGTCAACACTGTATGTCTAGTTTATCTAGTTCTGAATAAACTACGACAGTTAATTGTCGTAACAAATCGCCATCCATCAGCCTTTCTCCGTCCACTTCTGGACATAGGCCTCCCCATAGGACGCCACAACGCGCGATATTGCGCCATCTGCATCTAACGACTCTCTGAACATTTGACGATGTGAGTGTGATCACTTTAGGTATAAAAGAATTAACTTTAATAACGACTAAAACCTCATTTTTATAAAAATCTTCAAAGAATTTCATAACAAGGAAAATAATGGCGTAATAAAAATTTAATATTTAACTTAGTTAAGTCTCACAACGGTTGTAAGCCACTCAAAGGACACTCCCGAGTTAATATAATTAATGAACATAGTTAATTTACTCATAACGCTTACAAAGTGAATACGGCTACTAACAAATTGTTGGTACAAATCTTTGTTTTGAAAAAAAAGGTTAATTATTTTAATTTCAGCTTTTACCTGAATACAACAGGCAGTTTCTTATGTTTAAGTGCGTATATTCGTTACCTGTTTTCAAACATGTAAATATAAAGATTACGAAATAGATGATTCCTCGGACTAGATTACTGGTGAGTATGGAAGAGAATAGGAATCTCTTACGGTTGTTTTCAATAAACAAACTACAATCACGGATAATTCTGTAATCCTCGGTTATCAATTCAATATTTCTATCTCCTGTCAAATTTTTAATAGAGTATATTGTTATCAGTAGCTTATTTATATGCAAGTAAGGACAAAAGTTTAGATTTGTCTGATTTTCGTAGCAAGAATCGAGGATAGATAAAATATTGAAAATGGCCGCTAACCGAGCTACACAATACTCTATCAACGAATCGTGTTCAGGCTCTTAATTTTAATAGAAGATAGTTGTGTATTTTCATTAGTATATAGCAAGTAGGTGTGCCTACCCCCATAGGAAAAAGGCGTGACGGTATGATGATGATAGAGAAGGGAATATATCATTTCTCTTCTCTGTCAATATGTCGTTTTTTCACTGGCCAATAAATAATTTTGCGATTACTAAATTTAAGTATAATACTAATTACTAATATCAACAAGGCTCAACAGTAATTACTGAAATAAATGCTTCCAATTACGGTGTACTGTTTTTTTTTTAACCCTTTAATCCCGTAATATCTCTCTCAAAATTACGCTTTTTACAAAAACGATTCACTTTTACTAAAATTAATTTATTTGTATAATTCACAAATTCATTTTAAAAACCCCTTTTTAGGGTTCCGTATCCAAAGGGTAAAAACGGGACCCTATTACTGAGACTTCGCTGTCCGTCCGTCCGTCCGTCTGTCACCAGGCTGTATCTCAAGAACGGTGATAGCTAGACAGTTGAAATTTTCACAGATGATGTATTTCTATTGCCGCTATAACAACAAATACTAAAAATAAAATAAAATAAATATTTAAGGGGGGCTCCCATACAAAAAACTGATTTTTTTACCGTTTCTTGCTCGATACTAATAACGTTGCCTTATGTTGCATAGATAATGGTACGGTACCCTTCGTGCGCGAGTCTCACTCGCACTTGACCAATTTTTCCAACTCACTGGCTTACCCAAAGTAATATTGGTTAAAATAATAAAAACCCCATAATTTTATTTAGAATCTTCCTCTGTCTCAGCAATTGCCATAATTGGAGATTTTCCGAAGCTGGCGATAAAATAACCTATTTATATTCAAATCCCTAAAGGGCTTACACTGAAAACTGATTACGCTTTCTTTATAACGAAAATATAAAAGCGTCTCAATATAAAGTAGTTCAAACAAATAACCAACATGTTGTGATAAACAGAGATAATGGAATTGAAAAGTTTTTTACCCGATACTTTCTTATTGTCCTTGAACGGTAAATGTTACACGATTAATGTGTTCTGTTATTGTAGATTTGACTTCGTGGCAGCAGACTGTCGTTTACGAGGTCGTGGATTTGGATCCCCGCACATAACAATTTTTATATTATATGTGTGATGTTTTCGACTTATAGACAACTAGCTGTTGCCCGCGACTACGCGTACGCGTACGACGTACGCGTGGAATTTAGGAAAGTTTCATGAAAATCTATCCATATATCCAACACCAAATATCCAAACATTAGAGTAGGTATGGATAGAAGACCGAGGAAACGTTCGCGTTGCTCGGCCAACAGTTTAAGTATTTTATACTGTCGCGCGTAATTCTTTTTTCGTCATATCTCCTAAGATTTTCATTTAAATTGCATGCTGTAAAAAGCAGTTATAATATATATCAATTGCGTAAGCTAACTAAGCTGTTTAATTTGATAAAAAATATTACTATATACACATAAATAGCTTTTGAAAACACCCTATTGAATTTAATAATTTTTTTGACATTATTATGGGTACAGCGGGTTTCCCTTAACAGGTTCGGGACGGAAGTATTTTTCAAGATTTTTGCCAAAATACTTTGATTGTATATAGTAAAATAACAGTTTTTAATAGCTATTGCTGTAATCGAATTTTAATTTAAGGTATTATTTATTGAGAAATCGTGTTTTTTGAATTATCAGTCCGATGGACCGCCAGCAGCAATGTTTAACTTTTATGTTGTAAGTTATATTAGCGGTCCCATTTTGGCGGTCCTCGGAAATGGCGGGAAACAAAAGCGCCTACCACTTTCGCGATCTGATTTCGCACTGAAGTTGACTGAAGGCGTGTTGGATTGGTTCCTGTGTGGCACAGTGTGATTGGGGGTGGGAATAGGCCGCGACGCGGGGCTGCCCGGGCGCCTGCTATTTTCGTTTGTTGTTGTTTATTGATACATTGTTACGCGTCAATCTTTTATCACTGCATGCTGCATGGTAAGTTTATTATGGATTTGCTTTATTTATTGGTTTTTAATAATGTAACTATACGAATATGTGTATTAATAATATTTTCAATTTGTTACAGCAAATAAAACTATCTTATATAAGCATTACAGTAAGAAATTTTCGTAATTTACAAGTCCTGTTTTAATTTTAGGAATGTAATAGTCTCTAAGTAAGCGTTAGCGGTCCTCTTTTCTTACATTTTACATAAGAAACTGGCGGGCCAAAGCGTTTTAGGCAGGTGAGTCGTAGCGGTCCCAATGACCGCCGATTTTAGTTTGGCAAAGTTTTTGTGGCTACCCAAAAGGACAGCTCCCGTCCTTAACCTGTTAAAAGATAGACATATGCTCTCGCGGACTTTTTAGAAGAACTATAGGTAACAAACAATTCATCGATACATTATTTTGTTGTACCTCACATAGATAAGGCAGCGTTTTCATTTATAGCTCGCGCGCGTCCGAATTTCTCGGCTAATTTAATCATATCTCATCCAATATACAGCAAACCCCAATAAATTATACAAAAAAGCCATCCTCTTGAACCATTCTATCTATTAAAAAAACCGCATCAAAAACCGTTGCGTATTTTTGAAGATATGAGCTCACATACAAAAATTACGACTTTGTTTTATAAGAAGAAAAGATAAATTATGTATGCGTTTACAAAAAAAAAATACTTTTTTGTTTGTATCCTTTTTCTGGTGCTTATAATATTAAACCAATAGAAGCAGCTACATACGATTTTCCCCAGGCAGGGGTCGTCGGCGCGCAGTGGCCGGTTTCATTCCCGCTCGGGATGCTCATTTGTGGGATGTTTATAATCGTCATACAATATTTGTTCTGCGTTTGGGTGTTTTCTGTATATCACTAGCTGACCCGGCAAACGTTGTTTAGCCATACTAAAAAAAAATTGGTTCAAAAATAGACGTTGGCCGATTCTCAGACCTACACTGAATATGTATGCAAAATTTGAGAAGAATCGGTCAAGCCGTTTCGGAGGAGTACGGTAACTAACACTGTGACACGTGAATTTTATATATAAGACTAGCTGACCCGGCAAACGTTGTTTTGCAATACAAAAAAAATATTTGAAAATTAGATGTTGGCCGATTCTCAGACCTACTGAATATGTATGTAAAATTTGAGAAGAATCGATCAAGCCGTTTCGGAGGAGTACGGTAACTAACACTGTGACACGTGAATTTTATATATTAGATAAGCATCTGTGTACAAGAGAAAAGTAGTATAATATGGATTGTGGTAGGTACCTACCCATAACACAAGCAAAAATGTTGTATGTCAGTGCATTACCTACGTAGATTGTATTTTTTAAAACAACGGTTGAATTCATAAATTATTAAAAATGGTATATAACCTAAGCCGCAATGCAGTCATAAAGAAATCCTAAGGGAAGAATTTCATTAGAAGTTTGCAAATAACACAGCCTCGTAAAATGACCTTGGTGCTAATCTCATTGTATAAGTTACATTTTTCTTATTTCAACTCAAGTTTACCAGTTGTATTCTACTCAAAACAAATTTAGAACTGCACTAAAAGAGCAAACAAGTGTAGTTTTAGATGTCATAATGTAAACTGTGAATGAAGCCAATAATATTTAGACCTCTTTTTCTAGAGAAATTAAGATACATATTCAAAAAAATCTTAATAAGTAAATCTGCATTTTTCAGATTCATCATTATCATAACATCATGCCTTTTTCCCATGGGAGTAGGCAGAGACTATCGAGTGCCATCTGCTACGGAACTAAACACACTTGCTTGGCTTCATTTACACTTATAAGTATAATCTAGCAACAAAATTACGTAAATCTTTATTAAATACCAAAACGTTAGTTATAAAATAAGTAGGCACATTTTATAATTAACGTTTGTGTATGATAAAAAACGCATAAAAACCGAACAGACAGACTAGAAAGACTTAAATAATGTTTCAGATTGTGTGATTATAATGTAGGTACCTAGTTTAATTACGTTGTAACATTATCAAAATACCATTACCGTTGAAATTGGTCTCATCTCAAACTTTGAACTAACTTCGCTTTCCACTAATACACTATTATATTCAATTAGAAGAACATAAACATCTCAGTTTAATGTCTTTAGTTAGTTCATAATTGAAATATCATGATACGAGAATTAACTATAGAGATCTCTACAGACAATATTTTTCTTAGTAGAATAAGTTTAAAAACTAACAACGTGCTTAGGAGGATCAACTAAATATTCAGAAGAAAATGCCGCAAACTTTTAGCATTGTCATTGGTGCTTAATATGTGTGTCACAGATAGAACCAGGAAGCGAGTGAAAATCACTTTTAAAGATTCCGTTAAATGGTTACATTATTGGATTAACAAATACATAGTGCATAGATGCGAACAAAGTAACCAAAAGTGTATTAAAAGTATTTTACACCCATGAATTTTATTGAATAAAGAAAGACAGTTTATTTATAACTTAAAGGTATTACAATCAATAGCAAACAAGAAAAAAAAGAAGAAGTAACTTTAATGCATAAAAGTAGAATTTGATAAAATACATGATTAGGTACAGATTAAGATTTTTATTATGATTACAGATCAAGTTATTTGTTATTAGATTATTGAAATAAAATATTACTTATATTTTACTTAAATTACTACTTAACTGTTGTTAGTTATTGACTAAGTTATTTAAAAGAGGAGATTATATATTTTAGTATTACAAACAATCCTTATAATCCTTACTTATTATAAAACAAAGTTGTTATTTTTCAAAACAACGCAACAGATTTTGATGCGGTTTTTTTAATAGATAGATTGATTCAAGAGGATGACTTTTTTGTATAAGATGTTAAGGTATTTTAATTATGTAAATTACACGCGTACGAAGTTGCGGGCAACAGCATAACTATATATGACACTTATCGAATAACAATTTGAATTGACCGCTAGGGGTTCGTAGATATAATTATATCTGGCGTTTAAACACGCAAACTGAACATTTAAGTATTTACTATGGTTTAAAAATAATACTAGAGAAATAATATCTACAAATATAAAAATATTGGTAATGAGCAAGGGGATATTGACAAAGAGGGCCATGGACGTTGTATTAAATCAATGAATTTTCTTTTTTTTATCTACCTTCTTCTTCTCTCTTCTTCTCCAGGCCATTTACGTCCCACTGTTGAGCACGGGCCTCTTCCACATGTGAGAGGGATTATGGTATACTGTGCTGCGCTGACCAGGCATGTAGGCACAAGGTTTATTTTCGAGTTTTCCGTCTCTCACAGAAGATGTTATCTGTGCGCAATATCCCTTAGCTGAATTTTACAGCATCCTAGGGAGGAGATGGGGTGGTGACACTATTATTCTTAATCCGTCACTACACGGAGAACTATAATACTAATTACTAATATCAACAAGGCTCAACAGTAATTACTGAAATAAATGCTTCCAATTACGGTGTACTGTTGATAAAATAATCCTTTAATCCCGTAATATCTCCCTCAAAATTACGCTTTTTACAAAAACGATTCACTTTTACAAAAATTAATTTGTCTACGTAAAACCTGTAAATCTATAATATTACTAGCTGACCCGGCAAACGTTGTTTTGCCATAAAAAAAAAGTTTGAAAAATAGATGTTGGCCGATTCTCAGACCTACTGAATATGTATGTAACATTTGAGAAGAATCGGTCAAGCCGTTTTGGAGGAGTATGGTAACTAACACTGTGACACGTGAATTTTATATATTAGATTATAAAGCGGAAGAGCTTGTCTGCTTAAACCTTCTAGTCTTAGGAACAACTGGTTTATATCGAAAAACTCTTTTGTGTTAATAGTCCATTTATTGAGGAAGGCTTTAAGCTATTTAACATGACGCTGCGACATATAGGAGCAGAGCATCAGTTGAAAATGTTACAAAAACGGAAAAAAATTCAAAATTTCACACGCGTAAGCGCGGGTGACAATTAGTTTAAATATAAATCAGAAAAAATATATCACCCAATTGAATTCATAATTATTAGAAAAAGAAATGGTCCGCGTGGTGACGGATTAAGAATATAAGTGTCACCACCCCATTTCCTCCCCAGGGTGCTGTAAAATCGAGCTAAGGGATATTGTACACAGATAACATCCTCTATGAGAGATGGAAAACTCGAAAATAAACCCTGTGCCAACACGTCTAGCCAGCGTGGCACAGTAGACAATAATCCCTCCCAAAGTGGAGGAGGCCCGTGCACAACAGTGGGACCTTAATAGGCTGAAGGAGGTTGAGGAGGAGAAAAAAAATTGAAACAAATACGTAAGTGAATAAAAAGTGAGAACTCATAGTATTAATAAAAGTAAAGTTTTCCATTAGCTTTATTAAAGGGTGAAAACCTTGGCATGACCAAGGTCTTGAACCTTGGCCTTTACACAACGTACATTTATCTGATGGAAACAAAAATACGGAAGTATGTAGTTAGCTTCAAACTATAGTTTTGCATTTTTTATGTTGTATACATTGACAAAAATGCGTAACCACGTGTTTGCGTTTCAGGATTTCCTTTTACACAGTAGTTGAAATATTAAATGCATAAATAATCTCAGATTTTGTTACAATGAGAAAGGAATATTGATTTCTAAATGGGGTGGTTAAATCTACTTAACGAAGTCTCAATAATAGGGTCCTGTGTTTCCTCATGGTACAGAACTTTATAACTCGTCCTGCATAAAATATTTACTCGTGAAATGGTGGACATTATTCCAAGAGAATAATTTATTTTATAAACCAATTAACCAATAGACAACATAGTAAACGAAACAGGCAGATTAATTGATATTAACGAACCTGGAGATTAATATATTGCGATTGTGAGAAATACTAGTTTGCTTTTCAAAGAGTTTTTAACCTATTTATTTCCATTTATATTGCCTCTAATATTTAATTTTTTTCCACAAACATAATTTTCTTATTTAATTTAATAAGAAAAGTGTACGTAGCTTTCTAATGCCGCCGGTTAAACAAACTCTTTATATTCAATTCCCCAAAAGGGTTCGAGCTGAAATGTGGTTTCTCGTCCCTTGTAACTACGACACGAAATTGTCTCCAAATAAAGTGGTTCTCACCAAATAACTTTCCAAATCGTGTTTGTAACTGATAAGGACATGGAATAGAGGAGAACTTTTGTGTCCTTTTTGAAAAAGGATACTTTTGAATATTGTCATTTCTCGTCAATTATGTAATTTGTCGTACATTTGTTACAAAAAAAAATTTTCTAGACTTCTAATAAAGTCGAAATACACAAATATAGATCGTTTGTGTATTTATACCCACTGTTTCCTATATATAACATAAAGATTTTTAGATTTGCGTATTTTATTACAAGATCGTGTGTTGTCTCTTTGTCATAACAAAATAATATTATATTCTATAAGTTATGAATAGTATTTTTTGTAAAGTTTCGGAATTGATTATAATCAATATCCAGTACAGTATTCGATTCAGCGTATGCAATCTTGTTTGGTACAATGAAATAAACTTCGTACCAAAGAGTTCAGAAGTAATTTCCGCCAATTTTAACTCGTTACTATATTTCGTTTATTACGGAACAAGAACATTATTCCAATTCCGCCAATGGGTTCCGTAAGGGTAAGTTAGAGGAATCCAAAGTAAAAAGACTCGAAACTATAATAACACACTTGTAATAAAAACACACTTGATCCATGCAAAATGATAGACAGCTCTTCTTTGATAATTTCTGTATGTTGGCCTTCATAAAAAGTTATCCGGTTTCTGCACAATCAAGTTAAATTTCTAGATTGAAATAAATACTATACAAATATATACTAACACTTCCGCGCCTCGTTTATAAATGAAACCACTCTTTAGATTCTATCGCGTTTATTTGGAACATATATCTAGCTCGATGTTTCGTTAGCATTTTCGCGTTATTTTCTTTCAATTCACATAATTATATTTATTTAACAGATCGATAAAATACATCTACATATAATCACAGCACTTTATGATTATTGATTCGTTACTTTTGTAAAAGAGAAAATATCAAAAGATTTCCTCAGGCAATATTCTAAAAGCTGATATTAACTGGCCATTGAAAGCAAAAGGAATCATTTATGTATAAAAAGTCGATGTTATCTTACGTGAAATTCACACACAAAATAATAAGGAGGTCATAAAAGAAGTCGTTCTATGCATGAAATGTTCGTTTTGTAAGCGTTTAGTACTTTTCATAGCTTTGTTTTGTGACAAATCCCAAATTAAAGTATCTAATATATAAAATTTCCATGTCACAATGTTAGTTACCGTACTCCTCTGAAACGGCTTTACCGATTTTTACCAATATTTATATGCGTATTCAGTAGGTCTGAGAATCGGCTACTATCTATTTTTCAAACAATCCCTGACATTTGTATGGAAAAACAACGTTTGCCGGGTCAGCTAGTGTTTTTATAAAATTCTGTCCTACAAAACACCCACTTACAGTAGTCGGATCGATCTGAAATTTTGCATACCTACATAAATATTAAGTATCGATGACAATTTTTAAGAAATACTCAGGATTTTCAAGCGTATTTTTTAGTTTTAGAACTAAGTAGATTGTTTAATTACATAATAGTTGTGTACGTATAATCGGTACTAATTTCAATAATAATTGTAGAGTTAAAATAATAAAATCTGTCTGATATTAGTTTCTCAATATAATAGAAGTTTGTGTTATACCCTGACATCAAGTTCATATGTTTTAATTACTAACAAAATTTTAAATTTACATACATTTAAAGTTTTGGGTTTAGTTATATTTTAGTTAACAGACCCACTCCTGAATATGAGCTATTATAACTATTTGCTATTCAATATTTGATGATCATTAAACTACTAACATGAGTGGAAACTTTACGTACCTATGTTTTGGAGGATAGTTAGTAATTACAAACTGTTTTGAGTCCGTTTAAGAGTTACATATACTAGCTGTTGCCCGCAACTTCATACAAGTGGAATTTAAAAACAAAAACCTAACAAATTATATAAAATATTATTATTACATAAGACATTGTTATTATATGACAAAATGAAAACTGCATGCACAATATATTTATAATCACTACCATTATTGTACGCCTAAATGGCAGGACATAGTGAAACCTGTTAATTTGATCTCAACATCTTATGTACCTATTTGTCCACAATAAAAAATACTTTGACTTTGACTTGACTTTGAAAAAGCCATCCATTTAAATCAGTCTATCTATAAAAAAAAACCGCATCAAAATCCATTGCGTCGTTTCAAGATATAAGCTCACTAAAGGACCTACAAAAATAACGACTTTGTTTTAAAGATAAACATGTGCCCTCAGATTAAATTACGTAGGTACTTATTGTTAAGGTCAACTCATACATAGTCTTCTTCTCCCAATGACATACTCGTTTAAAGCCTGCAAAAGTGAAGGGTCTAATTTAGAATAGTTTCGTTAATATGTTTTTTAATAAACGATATACTCTAATATTAATATTCCAATCTCAAAAATGTGCTTTTTAATCATCTATTCAACAACATTGGACTTTCTCTAGTTACAGTGGTTTCAACCTAACTAAAAGAATATTGTACGCAGATAACAACCTCTGTGAAAGACGAAATCCTCGAAAAGAAATCCCGTGTTTATTTGTTTGTTGGACGTTACCATCAGACACATTAAATTTATTTTTTTCTATAGAATTTGTTAACTACAAAATATATTAGTAGGTATCTAACTTCGCACAGTGTCTGTCTAGAGACTACAAACTATCAACTCTATTCTAAATTAAACCCCTTGGCAGTTACTAAGGTCCTGTGCAATTAATTTCAAGTTTCATCACTGTATTTAAAGGTATACATTTGATCCTCTAGTGCTATTATCATTAGGTAGCTATAGTCTACAAAGAGACTACCTCTCTCCCTCCCTCCAGCCCATTAACGTCCCAATGTTGGGCACGGGCCTCCTCCTCTATTCTTTTTTAGGGTTCCGTACCCAAAGGGTAAAAACGGGACCCTATTACTGAGACTTCGCTGTCCGTCCGTCCGTCCGTCCGTCCGTCCGTCCGTCCGTCCGTCCGTCCGTCCGTCTGTCACCAGGCTGTATCTCAAGAACGGTGATAGCTAGAGAGTTGAAATTTTCACAGATGATGTATTTCTATTGCCGCTATAACAACAAATACTAAAAATAAAATAAAATAAATATTTAAGGGGGGCTCCCATACAACAAACATGATTTTTAGGGTTCCATACCCAGTATCTCAAGAACGGTGATAGCTAGACAGTTGAAATTTTCACAGATGATGTATTTCTATTGCCGCTATAACAACAAATACTAAAAATAAAATAAAATAAATATTTAAGGGGGGCTCCCATACAACAAACATGATTTTTAGGGTTCCGTACCCAGTATCTCAAGAACGGTGATAGCTAGACAGTCGAAATTTTCACAGATGATGTATTTCTATTGCCGCTATAACAACAAATACTAAAAATAAAATAAAATAAATATTTAAGGGGGGCTCCCATACAACAAACATGATTTTTTTACCGTTTCTTGCTCGATACTAATAACGTTGCCTTATGTTGCATAGATAATGGTACGGAACCCTTCGTGCGCGAGTCCGACTCGCACTTGACCAATTATTTAAATACGTATTGAATTATTTCAAAATATTACTCTTTATATAAATTGTTATGATAGTTACAAATTAAACACTTTTTTACCGACTTCAAAAAAGGAGGAGGTTCTCAATACGTCTGTATGTTCTTTTTAGGGTTCCGTACCCAAAGGGTAAAAACGGGACCCTATTACTGAGACTTCGCTGTCCGTCCGTCCGTCCGTCCGTCCGTCCGTCTGTCACCAGGCTGTATCTCAAGAACGGTGATAGCTAGAGAGTTGAAATTTTCACAGATGATGTATTTCTATTGCCGCTATAACAACAAATACTAAAAATAAAATAAAATAAATATTTAAGGGGGGCTCCCATACAACAAACATGATTTTTTTACCGTTTCTTGCTCGATACTAATAACGTTGCCTTATGTTGCATAGATAATGGTACGGAACCCTTCGTGCAAGAGTCCGACTCGCACTTGACCAATTTTTATTTTATGCTTGTTACATCACAATTTTTTTCTGGGTGAAGCGATTATTATGATTCTTTTTTATTTGAAAGCTGGTGGTTCCCGTGTGGTCCCATTGGCACCAGGTCAGGATCTGAAGGTTATCCCCTCAGAAATCGAAAAAAACCCTCAAATTTCAAAGGCACATGAAGTCGGTAGAATTTTTTTTTAAATACTCATTATTTAATTAACAAAATTGATAGTTTTGTAATGATTTAACACTAATCTACTATACTGAAAATGATTAGCTCTACTTATAAATAAGTAGTAAATAAGTATCTACACGAGCGTAAAATATTGGTTGACAAAAATACAACACTACATAAAAATCCATCGATAAAAATTTACTCAAAGTATTTTTCATTTCACAGACAATTTTCGGTACAATCCACTTACTATAAGAATTCGTTAAAATTAAACTGAACAGTTTACGCTCATGCTCTTTAGATAGTTTTCACTATAAAATGTAAGTACAAACATAAATCTTACTATAAAACATAGTGTTGAGTAATTGCTGCTGTGTGTGTTGGCTTCTTGACTCAACTTTGGGTTGATTGAGTATGCTGGGATCAGGAAGACTTCAATGACCAGATTTTATTATTCTTGTTACAAATATTTTATTCTTCAGTAGGTAGTAAATTATACAGTTGTAAATGTAAATGAAATTATGATACAGTTGTTAGGTGTAGGAGAAATGTTGAAGAAAGAGAGAGAGGGCGCTTCGATCGCGGGCTTATATACTAGACGCTCGCCAGTGTGGTTACTTCTGCGTTAGGGTGACCACGCTCGAACATGCCGTCCGCCTTGAAAGCACCCGCTTTCAATGTGAAGTAGCTCTGCCATCTGTAGTCTTGATATCTTCTACAGCTGAAGGAAGAGGGCAGACCTTTGAAAAGGCCCGCTGGATCGTCCCCGAGGCCGTGCGAATGGTTGCCACACGGGAAACGCCATCCTTTCCTGTAAATGTATTTAAAATTCTCCCCATTCGCCATTTCAGCGGTGGCAAATTATCGTCTTTGATTAGCACAAGTGTGTGCTGTGCCAGGTCCTCCTGGCTGGTCTTCCACTTGGTCCGCGTCTGCAGCTCAGCAATGTACTCGCGAGACCAGCGTTGCCAAAAGTGTTGTCTCATTTGCTCGACACGTTGATAGCGCGTCAGCTGATGCGCAGCCTTCGCAGTGACGTCATCACAGCTCGGAGATGTAAGCGGCCGACCAATCAAGAAGTGAGAAGGCGTCAGCGGATTAAAGTCATTTGGGTCTGTAGACATAGGATACATAGGACGGGAATTCAGGACGGCTTCGATCTGTACCAATACCGTACTGAACTCCTCGTAAGTTAAGTTAGCGTTACCAATAACCCGTTTAAGATGATATTTACACGATTTTACCCCAGCCTCCCATAAACCACCGAAATGAGGTGCATACGGCGGGATAAATTTAAAAATTATTTTATGATCTGAAGCGAAATTAATAATTGTTTGAGATTCCTTACTTAAAAAATCTGAAAATTCTTTTTGTGCACCTACAAAATTTCTTCCATGGTCGGAAAAAACTTGGTAAGGTTTTCCTCTACGGCCTATAAATCGTTTTAAGGCCAACAAATAACCCTCAGATGAAAGACTAGTAACTAGCTCCAAATGCAATGCGCGCGTTGTAAAACAAATAAAAATACAAAGATAACATTTTTCTAATCTAGCTCCACGACCCCTCCTATTTAACATAAACAAAGGCCCAGCGTAGTCAACTCCAACATTGGTGAAAGGAAAACCCACCTGTATTCTTTCTAACGGTAAATTACCCATAATAGGTTGCACTGTTTTTCCCTTCACACGGCTGCAGATGACACACTGATGCACTACCATTTTTGACAAGTTCCTACCGCGCAATGGCCACCAGATGTCTCTAATGTGTGATAGAAGCAACTGAGGTCCCGCGTGTAACAACTGCTTATGTTCGTATCTGAAAAGTAGTACAGTAAAATGGTGTTTACTACACAACAGAATAGGGTGCTTTTTATTATAAGAAAAATCTTTTGAATATTCTATACTCGCCTACTCGAATTGTTTTGCATTCATCCATAAACAAATTTAACCCCGAAATGTTACGATTTCCTTTTAAAGGCTTTTTATTTATTAATGCGTGACTTTCTACTGGAAATGACTGTTGTTGCACAATGTTTACAAGCCATGTTAGTGCTTTATTTAACTCACTAACTGTTAGAGGACCTGAAATACGGTTATCTTTTGTTTTTGGATGAATATTGTGTAAAAATCTAAACATATATGCACATGCCCGGTGCATCCTATTAAATTGTGAAAATCTGTAAAATGGAAATTTAAATAAATATACGCCTTCAGTCCGTAAACTGTTTGCCGTGGTAACTAGAAGTGATTGTGTTTTTACTTCAGGTAAATCTTTGCTAATGATATCATTATTCGAATTTAAATACGACCAATTATTTACCTTTTCGTGTAAAAACCTGGGTCCCATCCACCACAAATTGGAAGAACGGAGTTCATCCAGGTCCATCCCACGCGAAACTAAGTCTGCGGGATTTTCTTTGCCATTAACATGAAACCACAATGATTTACTGGTTATATCATTAATTTCTACCACTCGATTTTGTACAAATGTTTTTAACAGATGAGGTGACATTTTAAGCCATCCCAACACAATACCAGAATCAGTCCAAAACACGACACTATTGAATTTCAAACGAAGCGATTTTATAATTTGTTCGTATAAACGTGCGCCCAATAGACCGCCACACAACTCGAGCCGCGGTACACTAACGGGCTTTAGAGGGGAGACCCTACTCTTAGCGCAAAGTAGCTTCACTGTAATATTATCATTATGAATCGTTCGTATATATGCGCACGCGCCGCATCGCAAAAACGTACGTAAAACGTCCTTATCACTGCATTCCAATCCTAGCTGTTTAACACAACGCAAACTTAAATAGGGTGCAGACACAGTGCCATAAGTTACCGTATTAAGTTGATACGTTTCAAGCGGATCGGTGATATTTTCGCGCCACAAAATTAATTGTAAATTTCTTTGCGGCTGTTGAATATTTATTTGCCTGAACATTTTTTCAATATCAGCACATACGACATATTTATGTTGCCTAAACCTTAAAAGAACAGAAAATAAATCATTTAAAGGTACAGGACCGGGTGACTGTATGTCATTAAACGATTTTCCTGACGATGTTTTTTCACTAGCATTAAAAACAACGCGTAATTTTGTAGTACTGCTGTCTTCACGAAACACTCCGTGATGTGGAAGAAAATAATGTGGATTTGTATAATTTTCTATGCGAGTCATATGACCTAAAGCTAAATATTCACGCATGAATTCACAGTACAATTCTTTATACAGTGGTGTTTTATTTAATTTGCGTTCAAGTGATAAGAATCTATTTTTAGCTACAGTATAACTATTCCCTAGCGCATCAGCTGATTCGGTCAACGGAATGCGAACAGAGAAACGATTTCTTTCCACCCGCTTTGTCGTGTTTATAAAAAGATTCTCGCAAGCCTGTTCTTCGGTAGAAAGATATGGTTTTTGTTGAGAGATTTCTTCCAATTCCCAGAACCTTTTTAATTGTGAGTCTATTGATTGTGTAAAATTACAGTTAATGTGACTGTTATTCTGCAATTTATTTGAATAAATAGGACCTGAAATGATCCATCCTAGATGCGTATTTAATAAATAGGGTCCACTCGACAAACGAATGGTTTCACCTTTTAACAACTCCCAAAATAAGTCTGCGCCTATTAATATATCTACCTGAGAAAATATACTATATTTTGGGTCCGCGAGAATAATATTCTCCGGTAAAATAATATTCTTTGTGTTTATATTTAAAGAAGGTAACTTTTTGCAAATATTAGGTAATATTAAACAATTAATTTGTGCGATATAATTACTTGTTAGTGATTTGAGATTAATCATACATGAGTGTGTTGTCTGTGCGATTGACATACCTACACCTGTGATTTGATAAGTGGACTGTAATGGTTGTATGTTTAACTTTTTACAGAATGCATCTGTTATGAATGAATGTTGACTACCATTATCGAGTAGTACTCGTGCTGTGTGATATTTATTGTCACTATCTGCTATTTCTACCAATGCTGTGGATAGCAAAACCTGATCTGATATGTGTGTGCTAATGTGGCTTGATATCTCACCATTGTGTTTAGTAGATGATGAACATGTAGTGACGTGTAGTGATGTTGAGGAGTTAGGGTGAACGTCGAGCGTTACGGCCGGAATTGAACCTTGAACCGTAGGTTCTTGCTTGCTAACCCTACCCTCTTCTTTGCATAGAAGACTGTTATGTTTTTTATTGCACCGCCTACATGGTCCCGAATAGCAATTAATATCCGAGTGTCCAGCGCGTAAACAATTGCTACAAACATTTTTGTTTTTTAATAAACTGATCCTATTATCTATATTTAAACTAAGAAACTGTGGACAAGCATAAAGTGGATGATTGTTTTTGCAAATTATGCATGTGTAGGTATATTTCTTTTGCAAAGGTAACTTCTTTACCTCTGTAGAAACATAACTTTGAGTAAATTTATTACTTTCATTGTGCGTGTTTTTAATACTGGGATGATTGACTTTTATCATCTCCAGCATGTCTGCTCTGTTCTTCAAGAAATTAAGCAAATCATTTAATTGTACTTTTGATTGCGATTCATTACAATTAACGTGGGTATTTTTATATGATTCCCATTCTTTTTCAATACCTACATCTAACTTAGAAACAATTAAATAAATGATAAGCGTGTCCCACTGTTCCGTGGGTTCTCCTAATGATTTTAATGCTCTTAAATTTTTTAAAACTGTATCGATTAACTTTCTAACCTGACCTGGCGATTCCTTATTTAAAGAAGGAATGGAAAATAACGACTTGACGTGATTATGTACTAATAATTTATTGTTATTAAATCTGTTCTGTAATAACTCCCATGCCACGTCATAACTTTCAGATGAAAACTCTAATGATTTTATTACTTGCAAAGCATTTCCTTTTAATGAAGACCGCAAATAGGTAAACTTCTGAATATTATCTAAGTCTTTAGAATTATGAATAATAGACAAATAAGTATCCCTAAATTCTAGCCATTGATCATAGGAACCGTCAAAAGTGGGTAGCGTGATGACTGGTAGTTTAACAAACGAATTCGAACTTTTACATTTAGAAACATTGCACCTGGAACCATTTTCCTCGTTTTTGTCGTCTAATAAACGGTTGGCAGTAGCCATGACTTTAAAATAAAGATCCTCAAAACTTTCACGTGTTTCTAATTCCTCGAGAATTGCGCTTTCAGATGACAAACATTCTATCGCGTTTTGAATATCATTAAATTCGCTTAAAAATGACTTCGCTACTTGATGACGTAATTTTAATTCTGATTTTTGCATTAGTGATAAATCGCCTTCCCCGAAAGAGTTTAAAAATTTAACGAACAATGTTAACCTACCCTTGAGGGTACCTCTTTTTTTTACTAATTCGCGATTTACACCCGGAGATTTTACACCCGGAGATTTAACTGACAACGATGCACTTTCACTAGTCATATCGATAGTTTATAAGAAACAAGGGTACTCACGGTTTTTCCTCGCGTAGGTGCATGCTCGCGATGCTCGCGTTGTTACTATAAGGAATGCAAAACGATATTAGTACAAATGTAATGGTACAGGAAGTTTGATTGGAACGATTGGTCAAACCCTTCTTCTTTAATCCCAATTTTCTGCGATGCTGGTTTCAAATTTGGCTCCGAAGGTCCACTTAAGTTGAGTAATTGCTGCTGTGTGTGTTGGCTTCTTGACTCAACTTTGGGTTGATTGAGTATGCTGGGATCAGGAAGACTTCAATGACCAGATTTTATTATTCTTGTTACAAATATTTTATTCTTCAGTAGGTAGTAAATTATACAGTTGTAAATGTAAATGAAATTATGATACAGTTGTTAGGTGTAGGAGAAATGTTGAAGAAAGAGAGAGAGGGCGCTTCGATCGCGGGCTTATATACTAGACGCTCGCCAGTGTGGTTACTTCTGCGTTAGGGTGACCACGCTCGAACACATAGTTTCATTGCAAATTACTTTAGAATAAGGAATAGTTTCCGACAAGAATAGATCTTTACGAGGCGATAAGTACCTACTCTTTGAAAATAATTCGAATTCAAAGATTGCTGAAAGGAACTATGATTGTATGCAATATATTATTAAAATTTGTATGCATGAATCAATGAATGAATACATTACGTTTACTACACCAAAACAATACATAATTATAAATATTATTTAAGTTAGACATGCTAGGGAAATATTAACACAAATTGTGATCTGTTACAAAAATCTTTTCGGAATTTTTAAGTTTTACGCCTTTTTCTAGCAGTCCGCCTTTGTCTTTTTTTCTACTAAGCTCTAGCAAAGGTGTCGAGAGTAAATTTTTACGATGCACAATTGCACACGTGGCGTGCGTGTTCACTATGAAGTTAGTTACAAATGTAGGATAACGCAAAAGATGAACCAAGAAGTTAAACTTCTTATGTGCCCACATAAAGTATACACAAATATTAATATATTAATATTTTGCGATTGACTCGCTATGCTTTTACTAAATAAACTAAATTATAATAATATAATATATAGCTCAGATGGGAATAGCTGGAATGGGAATAGCATAATAGCTCAGATGGGAGAGCGACGGAACGGCATTCCAAGTCCCGCTTATGGTTATCATTTTTTCCTATATAATTTAGTTTATACACAAATATTTTATTAATATGTTAGAGAAAACATTTTAGCTCAATATTAAAAGTCAATAAATCAAAAACAGTAGATACCAACAGACAAGCACGTAATACAACCAAATACGATAATAACTTTTAATATACACAAAGTTAATAATTCGATTTCTAAAATTTCTACGATTTACTGACGAAGTTTTAAAACGGACAAAATATACCTATACGTATATATTTGTAAATGGTATTTGAAATAAATACATATTATTAATAAAAAATATGTACATTATAAAATAAATTAAAATTATATGTAAGTATTCCTCCCCATCGCTGTCGACCGGAATGCTTATTTTTTATACAAAATAAAGGCCAGCCTTCTGGTCACGAGAGGCACCGATCAGTCGGCCCGCTAAATCTTTATAAAGATTTCGGGCACTCGGGTCCCATGAGCCTAGCGTTTCGACCCCAAACGGCGCAAAAATATAATCCCCTAAGAGATTATTGTATTTGCGCCGCTTGATGGACTCAGCAGAGGCAGCAGCAGCACCGGCCGCACACACGGTACTTGGAATATGTGATGGCGCAATGGGGAGGAATACTTTGATGTCTTTAAATACATATAATTTTAATTTATTTTATAATGTATATATTTTTTGTTTTTAATTGTATATAGATTTCCTTTTTGCAAATAAAAAACTAATATTAATAATATTATCCTCCGTGTGGTGACGGATTAAGAATACAAGTGTCACCACCCCATCTCCTCCCAAGGGTGCTGTAAAAGTCAGCTAAGGGATATTGCACACTGATATTATCCTCTGTAAGAGACGCCTGGTCAGCTCGGCACAGTAGACCATAATCCCTCCAAAGTGGAGGAGGCCCGTGCCTAACAGTGGGACGTAAATGGGCTGGAGAGAGAATATTACTATGGTATGGACACGTAATGAGACTGAATTAAGTAAAAAGGTGACCAAATAAATTCACCTGATAGGTTATAGTAAAATACACTATAGTTATTTTCCTTTTAGGGTTTCGTACAAACCCTTATAGTCTCACTTCGGTGTCCGTTTGTCCGTCGGTCTAGGTACGGAACCCTGAGTGTGCGAGTTTACCTCGCTCCTGACAGGTTTCTTTTAAGTTAAGTTTAGTTGTGCATGAAGGATTGGTATCATTGATTCAGTATTAACAGAATAACATATACCCACCTAACTAAAACTTGTTAATAACTGATCGTAACTTGCTCCGGATATTCCATTAAACCAACTTTAACAACTTATCGTTGACTCAGTCAAATAACTTTCGTGATTTATGGCAATAAGTTTAATATAAAAATCGGTTTTTAGATTGAGTGACAATCTCGATTGTAAACTTTGATTGAAAAGATGATGGATGTGTATGATTGCTTGTAAAATAACCTGTAAACAGTTATTAATCAATTTATGATAATGTCCACCCTGACCATAGACAGGGTTTAATTTCGACTTTCATCTCCTACAGAACTACTTTTACAAGATGTCGCAAAAGATAGATACGGGCTAATCAGCTAAGCTCACTCCTAACCTAACTCTTACACCCCCTTCTTATTTCAGCTTGCTCAAAATTTTTGTTTGTATCATCTATATTTAAGAAGCTACTCAATATTGCTGATAAAGGAGTGATGTATTAAATAGATATCGGATATTTCCCTTTAATACTCCGTTTTAAATCTTGGCTTACTGCCAGAGATGATTTTTATTGATAAACTAGTTGTCTGTCTGTCTACGAATAGTAAATACTTAATTTAAAAGATTGCAATAAAACATCATAGAAAGTAAAAATAAATCGATTGACAGTTTAGTAAAGAAGTGAGAAATACCATTGGGTTAGACCTTTGCATCGCAATGGGCACAAGAGGCCAATATGGATGAAAGTCCACGTAGTTGAATACCGTCACGTACGGTAAATGTCCTTTATCCGTAGATAACTGCCGAGAGAGACGATAAAATAATATTAGATTTTTGTATAAAACGTAAATACAAGTTGCTATTGTTTACTTTAGGCAATAAATTTAAAAGTTTTATATAAGTTTTAATGTAATGTAATGTTTAATGAAATTCTCGTGACGTGGTGTTAGTTACCAAACTTCGAAAAACGGCTTTATAGATTTTTATGAAATTTTGTTGTCTGAGAGTCAGTCAACATCTATTTTACACCGTCATGTCAACGAGTTTCAGTAAATACTCAATAGTGAAGAAATTCGGCCCTGTTTGTTACAAACGTGGGATAAAGGGAAATAATAAACAAGAAAGTCGAATTCTAACACGCTTACATTGTTTTTATAGAATCCGAATAAAATACCAGTAAAATATAAAACATATTTTAGCAATATACAAATGCTAAAATAACTTTCAAACATTCTAAACAAGCATCTATCAGCTTCTACGTTTGCTATCAAGATCCACAGTATCTACTCCGCTCAGCTAGCTATCACTGTAAGCTAATCAAATGCCGTATCTTATGAACTTTAATTCAATTAAAGTTTAGTAAATTTATTACAAATTAAATTATATATCTTCATCTTAATACTCTGCAATTAGAGAAGTTTGTAAATAATGTAATGAAACTTTATTAAGATATTGCGTTAACAATATGTTTTTATATAGGTACATACCTATATCAAGATGTTACATATGTTTGGTATTACTAATTCGGAATTAAGATACGGAATTTATGAAGATAAATTTACCCACCAACAGACGGGCTGTTTATTATTTTTCATACTTATCAGAAAAAAATATACGACGATTCGAGAACCTCCTCCTTTTTTGAAGTCGGTTAAAATACGATACAAATGCATTAATTAAGAAAAATATGATATGTTTAGAATGAACTACTTATTATCCTTTAATTTTAAAAGAAGTACATTGTGTTCTTATTCACTTTTTGAAATAGTATCCATTTTAAAAACAACTCTATTTTCATTATGCCGTTCCAACTTTACAACAAAGCGAAAAACTAAATCTTATATATAAAATTCACGTGTCACACTGTTAGTTACCGTAACTCCTCCGAAACGGCTTGACCGATTTTTATGATATTTCACATGCATATTCAGTAAGTCTGGGAATCGGCCAACATCTATTTTTCAAACCTTTTTTAGGGTTCCGTACCCAAAGGGTAAAAACGGGACCCTATTACTGAGACTTCGCTGTCCGTCCGTCCGTCCGTCCGTCCGTCCGTCCGTCTGTCACCAGGCTGTATCTCAAGAACGGTGATAGCTAGAGAGTTGAAATTTTCACAGATGATGTATTTCTATTGCCGCTATAACAACAAATACTAAAAATAAAATAAAATAAATATTTAAGGGGGGCTCCCATACAACAAACATGATTTTTAGGGTTCCGTACCCAGTATCTCAAGAACGGTGATAGCTAGACAGTTGAAATTTTCACAGATGATGTATTTCTATTGCCGCTATAACAACAAATACTAAAAATAAAATAAAATAAATATTTAAGGGGGGCTCCCATACAACAAACATGATTTTTAGGGTTCCGTACGCAGTATCTCAAGAACGGTGATAGCTAGACAGTTGAAATTTTCACAGATGATGTATTTCTATTGCCGCTATAACAACAAATACTAAAAATAAAATAAAATAAATATTTAAGGGGGCTCCCATACAACAAACATGATTTTTTTACCGTTTCTTGCTCGATACTAATAACGCCTAAATGCCTTATGTTGCATAGATAATGGTACGGAACCCTTCGTGCGCGAGTCCGACTCGCACTTGACCAATTATTTTAGTATGGCAAAACAAAGTTTGCCGGGTCAGCTAGTCATAATCTAATATTTTTTAAATCTTAAGAGCGGGTTCGTTATTAGCCAGTATTTGACTTGATTTTTACACATAAGTATTTTGATATTTTTATAAGTTAAGTGCGTGGTATTTCTATACTAGAAATAACCAGTGAATAAAAGAGACATTACTGTGGAAAATAGTTAATGTGTAAGCTCATCGATCAGAGTCAAATTTCGTGATTATAATATGGAGCCACGAAGTAATTTCTTGACGACACACAATCGATCACACTCATTCTAGATTGATATCTACATTGCCATTATATGAATATTTTTATACATTACTAGACCGCCAACATTATGAAAAGAAATGATACGCATAAGAAAAATCGACCCTAACCCTTTATGGTTAGGGTTAGACCATGAAGGATTCTACATTGTAGTATAAATGAAATGAGGGTTTAAAGTATGAATTTGGGTTTTAAGTATTTGTTGTTATAGCATTCATTTTCTGTGAAAATTAATTTCAACTCTTTACCTATCACAGTTTCTGAGATACAGCCAGATGAACGGACAGACAGCTCAGTAATAGACTAGTTTTAGCTTTTCTTGCGGAAATTTAATATTATTTAAAAATAATGCTTTTTATTATAAAACTTTATGCTGCATTTAAAATCTAAAACCATCTTACCATCCGTATTCTGGTACCCATAACACAAGCGTATAAGCTTAGCTTGGGACCAGAGGACGTTGTGTGAAATGTCCATGAATATTTATTTATTTATTTATCTTGAACTTTCTTTGTACTAGTAAAATGCAAAGCTTTATATCTAGCCCACTTGACATAAAACCATTATTTCCATTGAATAATAGTGAACTGGAAATGGGACTCGATTCACAATCTTCACGATTCCGATTTGCAGAATTCCCTCTAGTATTGGACAAATATCTCAAGGGTTATCGCTGTAATTAACTTCGAATTTACATTGCTTTTTCTTAAAAATTTGTTGACTTGCTTTTCCTTAAACTTAATTGCAAAACATTTCATATTTGTTAATAAATTGTGCAGTTATTAATAGCAAATCAATAATTACAACTAGTCTGAGTTCTTTAGTTATTATCAAACAAAGTTGAGTTTTTGGATTTCCTTGTGTTGGCTTAAATCTTCAAAACTTCACAACGGATCTTGATGTGGTTTTTCATTAGAAAAAGTGATTTAAATAAACTAAATTATAGTGGAAAAAATGATAACCATGAGCGGGACTTGAACCCACGACCTCGGAATACCGTTCCGTTGCTCTCCCATCTGATGTTTACCAAATCTTCCACTACAACCTTCTCAATCTGAGTTAAACATCGTGCGGTGTTCTTGTGTACAACGCCATCTATTGAGCGGTTTGCACCAACTCGATCAATCGATCACTTAGTGTTCTTTACAGAACACAATTGGACCGAAATAATGACTGTACATGTATTTCTACATTAATTTATTCATTTTTAGGGTTCCGTACCCAAAGGGTAAAAACGGGACCCTATTACTGAGACTTCGCTGTCCGTCCGTCCGTCCGTCCGTCCGTCCGTCCGTCCGTCCGTCCGTCCGTCCGTCCGTCCGTCCGTCTGTCACCAGGCTGTATCTCAAGAACGGTGATAGCTAGAGAGTTGAAATTTTCACAGATGATGTATTTCTATTGCCGCTATAACAACAAATACTAAAAATAAAATAAAATAAATATTTAAGGGGGGCTCCCATACAACAAACATGATTTTTTTACCGTTTTTTACCGTTTCTTGCTCGATACTAATAACGTTGCCTTATGTTGCATAGATAATAGTACGGAACCCTTCGTGCGCGAGTCCGACTCGCACTTGACCAATTTTTGCAATTGACTTGCTATGCTTTTACTAAATAAACTAAATTATATTGGAAAAAATGATAACCATGAGCGGCACTTGAACCTACGATCCGATACCATTATCGAGCTAGACTCAGATCATTGTTTAATGTAATGAAATACATATCAATCATGATTAAATGTAATTTATTTTCACACCCACGTCGTAAATTCGTTTTCTGAGTAAAGCCGTAGCTATCTCTAATTGGCATCCCTAATTAAGGGCCTACATCAATATTATCGTATATCATCGCCGACACGTACATATTATCACAGCCAGTAGGCACAGAAAATGAAGAATTAGGGATACTTTTCCTATTTACTCAAAATCTAATAAATATGTTGTAATTCTGATTTACGTGTTTCTATACATAATAGTTACCTATGTTTTTAAAGTTATTTCATTAGTTAATACGCGATAATAGACCGACAAATGAAAAAAATAAAAAATTTGAGAGGTTGTTTCGCCAAGATTTTCTATCGAGAAAACTTTTTTCAATCGCATTTCTGAGTTTATGCGATCCTAGATCATATATTGAAAAAACATATACTTAAAAATTAGAGCTCTAGCCATTCAATCTAAAGAAACAATGAAAACTTCGTACATAGAAAAATGCACGAAGCTATTTTGGTATCCTCTTAATGTTTACCATGCGCCGTAATTGCTACTTAATCTTCGTCGGCCTTACCTTTATTACATTTTAAATACTTTCAATATCGTATCGATAATATTACCTCTTACCTATTTGAAAAAATAAATAAATAGGCACTAACAATAATTATAATCAAACGCCTTATAGTCATTTCGTTATGTAATCTACATTACAATACTGTTTTAATTATCTGTTACTAATGTTAACTCTATTGGAATTAAAAGAATATATTATTTATTTCCGTTTTTTTACTACTGGAAACATTTTGCCAGTTTTCTGAAAAGGAAATGGCAAAATTTAAACTTGTATACAAGAGCACATACACTGGAAAAGGGACAGCCGGCCCCAAGCCTCAGGGCGATCTGCCCAATATAACTATGCCCATTATTACAATGAATTTTATAAATGAAATAGTTACAGCGGCCAGATATTGTAATGATACTTGTAATGAATTAAAAAAGACAGAGAACGTACTATGTACACAAATCAAATCACTATAACAGATCATTATCTATATAACTTAGGTTTTTATGCGACATCTATCAATTAAATTCTTTTCCTCTTATTCTTATCTTTTATACTAGCTGTGCCCGCGACTTCGTACGCGTGGAATTTAGAAACGAAAAATTAAATGAACTAACAATAACGCTATTTTACAGCTAATTAACAAATCGTCCGCATGGTTTTCTTTTTTTGCACGATTCTAAAGAAGTAACACACATGGCCCCAATGTCAATTTAGTAAATGATATCTCAGAGTTTTACCTTTTTAGGGCTTCGTACAAACCCTTATAGTCTGTCTATCCGCTCGTTAAACTTTTTTTACTCGGCAACGGCTGAGGGTATCAATTTGAAACTTATACCAAATGTAGATCTATACGGTCCCTTGCTACAAAAGATTCAATCAATAATGTAGATCTACGCATTCAGAAGATATAACCGAATTACAGCCATTTTTGAGTATTTTCAACTTTCGCTAGGGAATTAAAATTTATAGGTTACTTCCCAGTTCCCAGACTATCCCAGAGACTTGAAATTTGACATGACCAAGCCTACATAGTGCTGTTAAAAATCCAAAAAACTTGTAATTTATTACGACTTCACATGAAAGATTTGCTAAAAACTAACGCCGACGCCGACGCCTATAAACACCCACTCAGCACCGATACGTACGTCGGGATGTGAGCAGCGTAACGACCATACGCCGACGCCGACGCCTATAAAACCAACTCAGCGTCGATACGTCGGGATTTAAGCAGCATAACGACTATACGCCGACGCCGACGCCTATAAAAACCAACTCAGCGTCGATACGTCGGGATTTGAGCAGCGTAACTACCATACGCCGACGCCGACGCCGACGCCGATGCTTACGCCGACGCCGACGCCTATGCCTATAAACACCCACTCAGCACCGATACGTGCGTCGGGATTTAAGCAGCGTAACGATTATACGCCGACGCCTATAAAAACCAACTCAGCACCGATACGCCGGGATTCGAGTAGCGTAACGACCATACGCCGACGCCTATAAAAACAAACTCAGCGTCGATACGTCGGGATTTAAGCAGCGTAACGACCATACGCCGACGCCAACGCCTATAAAAATCAACTCAGCATCGATACGTCAGGATTTGAGCAGCATAACGACCATACGCCGACGCCTACAAACACCCACTCAGCACCGATACGTCAGGATTTCAGCAGCGTAACGACCATACCCCGACGCCGACGCCTATAAAAACCAACTCAGAACCGATACGTCGGGATTTGAGCAGCGTAACGATCATACGCCGACGACGACGCCCACGCCTATAAAGACCAACTCAACACCGATACGTCGGGGATTGAGCAGCGTAACCTGTAAGCTATATTATATATTATATTATATAACCTGTAAGCTATATTATTGGAAAGTTTCATGAAAATCCATCCAGCAGTCTTTACGTGAAAGAACCACAAACATCCTTAAGTCATCCTTACAATGTTGTTACGTTATAGGCCACAAAATATATTTTATGTTTATTAATCTTCATTAATTATTTATAATATTCATGTTACTCTATAATCTATTTTTAGTACTAGAGCATGTAAGGCTTCTTATTCATATACATATCTGTTTTTTTTTTTTAAGTTATTATTTTTTTTATTTCATGGTGTATTTCTTGTATTTCTGTCATGTAATTTTATTTTTCTCTTTAAATGAATGTTTTTCTGTCATTGATCTTTGTTTGCATGTATGTATTTACGTTTTTAGGGTTCCGTACCCAAAGGGTAAAAACGGGACCCTATTACTGAGACTTCGCTGTCCGTCCGTCCGTCCGTCCGTCCGTCTGTCACCAGGCTGTATCTCAAGAACGGTGATAGCTAGAGAGTTGAAATTTTCACAGATGATGTATTTCTATTGCCGCTATAACAACAAATACTAAAAATAAAATAAAATAAATATTTAAGGGGGGCTCCCATACAACAAACATGATTTTTTTACCGTTTCTTGCTCGATACTAATAACGTTGCCTTATGTTGCATAGATAATGGTACGGAACCCTTCGTGCGCGAGTCCGACTCGCACTTGACCAATTTTTTGTTATTATTCTTTATTTATCAATGTAGGTTAGTTTCACATTCGCGACTCATGGACCTAGTTGAAAATCAGTGCTGGACGTATGTTTGGCAATATGCTGAACTAGGTTCCATTTTGGAGGAATCACGGGACACGCATCTTTATTTTATCATTATTTTTGTGACATCTATTTTGTACTTATCTAATATATAAAATTCACGTGTCACAGTGTTAGTTACCGTACTCCTCCGAAACGGCTCGACCGATTTTCCTGAAATTTTGTGTACATATCCGCTAGGTCTGAGAATCGGCCAACATCTATTTTTCAAACCTTTTTTTTTTATTTAGTATGGCAAAACAACGTTTGCCGGGTCAGATAGTATACATATATATTTTGTTCTGTCTATATTAGTCACATAAGTTATAAGCATGTATCTCGATCTCGAAAACCTACCAAATAAATCTTATTTCTTTCTTTATTTCTTTCTTTCTTCTTACATTCATACATCCAACATTAACTTAACATCAAAACATTGGAGTATGGATAGAAGACCGAGGAAACGTTCGCGTTGCTCAGCCAACAGTTTAAGTATTTTATTTTGCCGCGCGTAATTCTTTTTTCGTCATATCTCCTAAGATATTCATTTAAATTGTATGCTGTAAAAAGCATTTATAATCTATTTTAATCTTATTATATATCTTATTATATTAAATGCGTAAGCTAACTAAGGTATTTAATTTGATAAAAATTGTTACCAAATACACATAAATAGCTTTTGAAAACACCCTATTGAATTTGTTAATTTTTTTGACGTTCTTATGGGTACAGCAGGTTTTCCTTAAAAGATAGACATATAGCCTCGCGGATTTTTTTAAAGATCTATAGGTAACAAACAATTTCTCCATACATTACTTTGATGTAACTCACATGGATAAGGCAGCGTTTTCATTTAAAGCTCGCGCGCGTGACATTTTCCCCGTTTCTTGCAGCATTATACACTGATGCTTCGCTTCTATTCGTTGCAGCGTGATGTTATATAGCCTATAGCCTTCCTCGATAAATGTACTATCCAACACTGAAAGAACTTTTCAAATCGGTCCAGCGGATCCTGAGATTACCGCGTTTAAACAAACAAACAAACAAACAAACAAACTCTTTCGCTTTATAATATTAGTATAGATTATGATAATAAGAGAATAATCTGATAGTATCTTAAAATACAATAGTCCGAAAACTCGCAACTACATTAAGCTCGATGCAAACACGAGTAACACGACTGATCAACGTTACACAAGAAGACCAAAATATCCTCCTGAAGTGGACAGGTACCCAATAATGTAACTTATTATATAAAACTAGCTGTTGCCCGCAACTTCGTACGCGTGGAATTTGGAAACCTTAATAAATCATACAAATAAGCCACCCTCTTGAATCACTCTATCATTTAAAAAAAAACTCATCAAAATCCGTTGCGTATTTTTCAAGATATATAAGTTCACACAGGGATATATACATATACAAAAATAACGACTTTGTTTTATAATAAGTAAAGAACTTTTCTTGTCTATAACCTTTGCTAGTGAAAGATAGAAATATTTCTCTTACTACACGTTTCAACTGAGAATAGGATTGGCAATGACCTTTAGTTGTCAAAAGTGATTAGAAAGTACTGTCAGCAACGTAACTTTATTTGCGTATCAATAATGTTTTTTATTTCTTTTACCTAAGCTCAGTAATTTAAAGCGAAAAACGTCTTAAATTATTTAGTAATAATAGTTATAATGTTATTAAAAAAGAAATACTATTTTTTTTCAATAATTTCGTTGTTGCATACTATGATATTATAAGTTGAATTGCCTACCGCAATTTTGTTGTTGTTGGTGTGCCTCGTTGAGTATATGAATTATTAAGCTTTTTATTTTTAACTAGCTGTTGCCCTCGACTCCGTCCGCGTAGAATTTAGGAAATTTTCCCCGTTTTTGCAACATTTTTAACTACTGCTTGAGTGAGAGTATTATAAACGTAAGAGTAAACAAATATAATCAGAATGAACGAACTGCTAAGCTATCAGGAGTTACACGTGTTATTGTGAGTCAACCATAAAATATAGATATGTGCTGTTAAGGGATATTTTTTAGACAATTTTATGTAGAATATTTCCGTCATACATGATTTCTATGTAACTTTAACCATTAAGGCTGTACACGCGACGGAAGCTTAAAAAATGGAGCACCTTTTCCCGTTGTCCCAACATTTCCCTTCACTACTCTGCTCCTATTGATTGTAGCGTGATGAAAAGTATACTATAACCTGCCCAGGAGTATGAAGAATAATTGTACCAAGTTTCGTTAAAATCCGTCGAGTAGTTTTTGTTTCTATAAGGAACATACAGACGGACAGACAGACAGACAGACAGACAGACAAAAATTTTACTGATTGCATTTTTGGCATCAGTATCGATCACTAATCACCCCCCGATAGATATTTTGAAAATATTTTTCATGTACAGAATTGACCTCTGTACAGATTCATTATAAGTATAGATTCTGTTATTTATGTGGTTGATTCCCGTTAAAAAAATTAAATTGTTGTTATTTCTCATTTTTTTTTGTTTCTTAGTGTTTTTATTTTGAACTTGTCGTTATTTGTTATTGTTTTTAATTGTATTTATCTCGCTAATTTATTTATTTTTTTATTATAAAAATGTCTTGTTTTGCTGACCCTAGCAAAATTGTTCAAATTGACAACTATGACGTCACAACATGGCGCGGGGTCAATCCTATTCTCATTTGAACGGGATAGTACATATTTTATAACCCCCAAAAAAATATGAGGACATTTATCGTCATGTTATAGAGCGCTGCCTACAAATACGATCATGTGTTTACTCATGAATAAATGTATAAGTTACGAAGTGTGAATATTGTTGAAATATTTTCGTACTAAACCCATATTTTGTAACCTATCAATGTTTACATTGCATCTTACGAAACCTTTGGAAAATATAATGAATTTATTTTTTAAGGTAAAATATTAAAAAGGAACCCATATCACTTGTCTTTCTGTCAGTCAAATATTTTTTCTTACGCGCCAAGATATTGAGCCGAATACAAAATATTGATGCTTCGTCTTGGTGTGAAAAACAGTTGTACATTAAGAAAATGAAAACGTGCAAAGGAAACTAAAACATATTTTTAAATTTTCCCAAGAAAATCTAAACATGCAGGTATTGTTAGGTATTGGTTGTTCATGGTTTTCCATTATACGAGACCATGAAACTTGTCAAAAATTGAGACCTTAATAGTACTTTATTAGTATCTAGTATGTATTATGTTTAAATAGCCAAGATTAAAAACTCTCAGAGACTGAGAAAAGTATACTCTGATGTCACTGGTATACTTCAAAAGGTAGCACAAATGCGTAGCACTTACAACCGTCGGGTATGAATGACTAGATGTATGAGTGTGGATGAAGCCAAAGAAGTATGTTTGGATCGTAGCAGATGGCGATCTATAGTATCTGCCTACCCATGGGAAAAAGGCCTGATGTTAATATGTTGATGATAATGATAAAAACCCTCAGATATTTGTTATGTGAAACAAAAAATACCTTTTTGTACTTACATATAAAATAACACAGAATATATTACCAAAACTAACAGTTTCTTTCCTAGTATTAAGAACTAGAAATTTGCATTGTGCTCGTTTATTTTATACCTACTTTTTAGCATCATCATCATCATAACATCACGCCTTTTTCCCATGGGGGTAGGCAGAGACTATAGAGCGCCATCTGCTACGATCCAAACATACTTCCTTGGCTTCATTCACACTCATACTATTTAGCATATCATTTATATTTTACACTAATGATATTTTATATAATAAAGGTTCTTGCTAATGTTGTGTGTTAGCCTCTCCCGTCAATTGTCGTAAAAGGGTTTACACTGATGTGTGGTTGCTCGTTTCAGGTAACTACAACATAAAATTGTACCCGTATAAAATTATACTCACCAAATAACTTTTGGGCCACTAAAAAGACAAATGAATTAAATGTCTCTATTCAACTTAATAATGTACTTTATATTGTTCTTATAAAAATATTCTTCTTTAAATTTTATGGACAACAACGATAGTAGTATATTATAACGTCAAGTCTTTGTAAAGCTTGACATCAAGCTGAAATAGGACCTATAGCTGCTGCCACGGGTACAATATACGTATGTACAGTCTTAATTTGCTTAAGAACCTACTTAAGTATTTATTTTAGTTTTTTATGTAAGTGTATTGTATGTGTTGGTTTGATAGTAATAAAAATTTTCTTTCTTCTTTCTTTCTTTCTTTCTTTATCATTAGAAAATCTATCATACTATATGTAATGATAGATTAACATCATGCAATGCAATAGAAGACTGCAAACAGATCAATTTATTATCCCGATTACACTAAACAAACATAAATGTACAATTTGTAAATTATTTTAATCTGTACAAAATTGTTAGGTAATATATTTTTGATACTATTTCAATTTTATTGGTGTAAATAGTGTCACTATTTCACCCAAACAAAATGATAAATATTTTAGGGTTTCGTACAAACCCTTATAGGATCACTCCGGTATCTGTCTGTCCGTCTGTCAAAGTTTTTTTACTCAGCAACGGCTGAAGGTTTCAACTTGAAACTCATACGATATGTAGATCTATGCGGTCCCTTGCTGCAAAAAATACAGTCAACCTTTCACCTCTACGCATTTAAAAGATATAACCGAATTACTAAGAAATTACACAGATCAAGTCTATATAGTGCTGATATAGGGAAAAATCTAAAAACTTATAATTTGTCATCACATCACAAGTAAAAAGGTGTTTATACTAATACCAACTTATGAAGTAGCTGAAATGTAGGCGATTCCCTATATTTCAACTACAAAATTAAGTTGGTGAGTTGTTTTGAGTTTAATTAACTGATTATTTGAATGCAGTTACTTATGTTTATATGTCTAGTAGGTACGAAACCCTAAGTGTGCGAGTTTACCTCGCTCTTGACAGGTTTTTTATTTTCTATAAACTTTTGTACTCAGGTGGTTAAAATGAATGTAACGTTAATATAATAAAGATTTTTACAATATGAACAGGTACATACAAGATACACAAATAACATAACTATTATAACAGTCGGTAAAAAGTAGTTAACCAAAATTATATAAAATTTAATTTGAATAAGTTATTAAGAGGGTACTGTACTCCTAAGTTAGGTATTTGGCTTAGGTATTGCTATCCTTATTCCCCGCCGCGCTGAAAGGGACAAATATAGCTGAAGCAGATTTTTTATCTACAAATTCTTTGAAAAAAAGACGTTTCGTACTCCCCTTTTTTCTTCGCTGAAACTTTACCAAATTTGTGTGATAGACGCTGCAACTTCATCTAAAGAAAATCGAAAAAAAAAACGGGATTTTCGGATAGTCATATTTCTTTTAGTTATTATGTTTAGAAAAAAAAAAGTGATAGAAGCATAAATATACTCTTCATCTATAATATAACGCAAAAACCATTAAAATCGGTTTAACTTTCCCGAAGAAAAAAGGGGAGGACGATGCCCCTATTTTTGTATGGAGCATAATTTGGTATCGTGCTCTCTTAAAGCCTCAGTAAAATAATCCAACTCATTAAGACATAATATCTTCAAATGTCTTCCACAAAGTCATTTACGTCTCCAACATTACCACCGCTACCGGCACATTTAGTTCTTAAATATACCAAATTAAAGTTAACTTAGTTAAACATTAAAATGGCATTAAGTCCGCCATTGTACAAATTTTGTTTGTACGAAGTGTAAATAAATAAATAAATAAAATGTTTACTTAAATACTCTCTGAATGTTATTACTTCATTACACAGTAAAGTACAAAAATATTTGCACATTTAGATTCCTCAGGATTCCGAGAAATGTGACATTCGGTTAGTAGCGACTAGCGTCGCGCGATTCGCTTTTTTAGGGTTCCGTACCCAAAGGGTAAAAACGGGACCCTATTACTGAGACTTCGCTGTCCGTCCGTCCGTCCGTCCGTCCGTCCGTCCGTCTGTCACCAGGCTGTATCTCAAGAGCGGTGATAGCTGAGAGTTGAAATTTTCACACATGATGTATTTCTATTGCCGCTATAACAACAAATACTAAAAATAAAATAAAATAAATATTTAAGGGGGACTCCCATACAACAAACATGATTTTTTTTACCGTTTCTTGCTCGATACTAATAACGTTGCCTTATGTTGCATAGATAATGGTACGGAACCCTTCGTGCGCGAGTCCGACTCGCACTTGACCAATTTTTTGTATTAAAATATACTATATTTCCATGTTATTATATGTCCATGCAGGTTGTCTGGAAGAGATCGCTGACAGCGATAAGACCGCCGATTGTACATTAATTGTTTGTAGATAATTTAAAAACTCTGTATTATTGGTGTGCAATAAAGTATATTGTATTGTATAGTATTGTATTGTATTGTATATTTCTTTCAAAGGGCAGCGTGTTAAGTGACCGCTGCACTACGTCGCGTCGGGCTACGGTCAGGTCAGGTCTCAAGCTGAACTTACGGCTTGTATTATGGGTATCAAAATACAGTTACAATATATAATAAGCTACTTTTTAGGGTTCCGTACCCAAAGGGTAAAAACGGGACCCTATTACTAAGACTTCGCTGTCCGTCCGTCCGTCCGTCTGTCACCAGGCTGTATCTCAAGAACGGTGATAGCTAGACAGTTGAAATTTTCACAGATGATGTATTTCTATTGCCGCTATAACAACAAATACTAAAAATAAAATAAAATAAATATTTAAGGGGGGCTCCCATACAACAAACATGAATTTTTTACCGTTTCTTGCTTGATACTAATAACGTTGCCTTATGTTGCATAGATAATGGTACGGAACCCTTCGTGCGCGAGTCCGACTCGCATTTGACCAATTTTTTGTAAAAATATTCATGAGAGAGACAGAAAAATATACTTTTGTTTACTCAACTTGAGCCATGGTATTAACGAGAAAGTACAAAACAATTACTTATCTATACTAATAATATACAGCTGAAGAGTGTATTTGTTTAAACGCGCTAATCTCAAGAACCACTGATCCGATTTTAAAAATCCCTTCAGTGTAGGATAGTACATTTATCGAGGAAGGCTATATATCATTACGCTGCAACTAATAGGAGCAAAGCATTAGTGAAAAATGTTGCGAAAACGAAGAAAATTTTCTGCACAAAGAAAGTCGCGGTACACAAGTTTAAAAATAAAACCTCTACAGTTTCTTTATTGACATATAACAATAACGACACTTGACATCTGCCTTGCTGCAAGTAACTTTGTTCAATTTATTGTATTATAGTGTAAAAAATTCAATTTTCTAAGTGAACACAGCACTGTATAACTAACAAAGTCTTATTTTTAACGTGTAAAGTTGGTCAAGTGGTGAGGATGGATGAGAGATGATTAACGAAAGGCATATACATGGCGGAGGTAAGTGGAAATGCTGGAAGAGGACGCCCGAGAAAAATATACTCCGATGTCATCACCGGGATACTCCAAAAGGGGCAAGTGCGTAGCACTTACAACTGTCGGGCATGTATGACCAGATGTATGAGTGTGGATGAAGCCCAGGAAGAATATTTGCATCGTAGCAGATGGCACTCTATAGTCTCTGCCTACCTCCTAAAGAATTTTTAAAATACTTATAACATCAGACTACCTAGCTAGTTACGTGTTATTTTGATTAATTGTTTAAGTATTTATTATAGGGACGTACATTAGAAGGTTTTTACGTCTTATTCTCAACTGGAAATACTGGAATAACCCTTGTGTGTAATAAAACTAAGTAGCGTTAATTGTTCTTAGGATTTATTAAGGTCGAACAAATCCTTTAAGGATATTCTGTCTTGTTCATAACAAACGTACTAACTTTTTGGGCCCAAGTACATTATACATATAATTATTAATAAAGAAATAAAATTTTTAATATACAATGTAGGGGTTACTATTCGGAACTAATGGTCCTATCGCAAAAATCTTTTTAACCTACTTTAAAAAGGAGGAGTTTTCAATTTATCTATATTTTTTTATGTTTGTTACTTCGTACGTTTTAACTAGGCAAAGCGATTTTATTAATTATTTTTTTTATATGAAAGGTGGTGATTCCCGTGTGGTTGCATTGCCATCGGGTCTTGATCTGATGGTTATCTCCTAAGAAATCGTGGAAGACCCTCAAATTTCAAAGAAACATGAAGTCGGTTCAACATTTATAAAAAAAATACTCAATTATCACTAATATAAAGTCACACACATTGCAGTCTTCTAAATCGCTTTACGTTAAATATAATAAAATGTAGTGATTTTAAATGCCACGCGAAGGATAAGCTCTCGGGCAAAAGCTCAGTAGTACTGAATATAAACGTGAACAAGACCGGAATTGAAATTATAGCAATTTATACGACACAGCGCTTGCAATGTTTAATTCTAACAATATGAAAATGCGTAGCATACTATCATTAGTATGCTACGCAATTTCATATTGTTAGAATTAAACATTGCAAGCGCTGTGTCGTATATGTTATCATTAAGAGGATACCAAAATAGCTTCGTGCATTTTTCTACGTACGAAGTTTTCATTGTTTCTTTAGATTGAATGGCTAGAGCTCTAATTTTTAAGTATATGTTTTTTCAATATATGATCTAGGATCGCATAAATTCAGAAACGCGATTGAAAAAAGTTTTCTCGATAGAAAATTCTTCATTTTCTGTGCCTACTGGCTGTGTTAATATGTACGTGTCGGCGATGATATACGATAATATTGATGTAGGCACTTAACATAAAACATGTATGAATTCGAGCTTTACTTGGCTACCAGCTGTGCCCGCGGCTCCAACCGCGTAAATCTCTTTCTACCTCTTCCAGCCTACGTTGCATTAGCCTATGTTTGGCTCTAGGGTAGATGTGTATTAAATTTCATTCAAATCAGGTTAGTAGTTTTAGTGCGAACACAGGAAAGAATTTCTTTCGTAGTTATAATATCAGTGAGGATTAACAGGGTTTAAAAAATTTACGAATGTATGTTTATTAATATTTTTGTTAGTCGATTTAAAAATATTAATTAAAACAATATAATATACTACTTGCCTGCGTCATAGTTGCTAATTATTATTTCAGTACATAAAGCAACTAACAACGTGGGTCGTATTTGACCTGGAAGGGTTAACCCGCAGCTAGTGAGGTCTCGTGGAATTAATTAATGTTTTAACATTGTATTGTATTTGAAGATATACTTGATCCCTTTACGTTATTGATATATATTAGTAATAGATAATCGATTACACTAATCGTTTACAAATTTGTATTTTGTCTAAACACATGGCAGTGTTATCAGCGAAGTTAAAAAAAAGTGTTTGTGACAAAGGAAAAAGAGAATCGCGTATATGACATGAATTTCTGTTAACGTTAAAGCTTTCACGACTCCAAACATTTATATAATACCTTTACTTGGAATACCTGAAATTATAGAAATTTTATCAAACCAAATCTTAACAATTGAATTAATATTCATGTATGACCAGATGTATGAGTGTGGAGGAAGCCAAGGAAGTATGTTTGGATCGTAGCAGATGGCGCTCTATAGTCTCTGCCTACCCCCATGGGAAAAAGGGGTGATGTTATGATGATGATGATGATGATAAATCAATTTCTATTAAACATCTTTGAAACTAACGTTGCTGTCTATTTTACGCTAAAATTGGCTCTTACATTGATTTTAATACTGTAGTCTGTGAAGTAGAAAACATTTGCCGTTAACTTAGTCAAATATTTGCCGTCGTTTCTCTGTCTGACAAAATCCTTGCCATCATCATATAGATAGAAATGCATGAAATCAGTACATACATACATTATTTATGAACTAAGCAAACAACACTTCATGTGGTAATAAAAAACGTATTTGATAGTATTGTGCAATACCGTTACTTTGAGTAGATATCTACTTAAGATAATGAGTCTCCTACTCGTATAACCTATCTCCACTATTTATACCGATGTAGAAAGTAAAACATAAGTGAAGCCCTTCCGATGTTTGCGATTTAGTAACGCGACCTCATCGGATAGCCACCTTAAATAAACTTTATGAATCTATTAATATGTGTTTTAAACCGATGAGTAGACCCATCCTCCTTATCCTTTTAAATATGGAAAGAAAATTTACGTGAGCCGGCTTTTACAATACCATGAGGAATAAACGGGGTGGTGACTCTTGTATTCTAAATCCACCAATCAATACATTCGTAGATGTCTGTGTTGTGACAGGCTCCATGTTTCATTACAAATAAACAAACTAAATGCACACATGTTTAGATATTTATACATAAACACAACAAGCGCAAACTGCAAACACTGTTTGCAGCAAGGCAATTTCCTGTGAAATCGTGTCATGCACATTTCCATTAATATTACTGACTGTGACTGCTGTGTGTATTTGTTATGGTATTTCGTTGTTTTTTAAAGAAGTTATTTACATTATATGTTCTAATAATTGCGGGACTCATTTATAGTTTTACGAATGATTTAAATAAATATTAAGGCCTATCTTTACGGATCATTTTACATTTCGTAAAATATTTTGTTGTGTGTGATAAGTTTGTACAATAAAAACTACGAACAAATAAATGTAGGTCTCACTATATTAATACTATTCAGTTTCTATACAAGAGAACACGTAGCCTTCATAAAGTATGCCAATAAATCTTGGCTCAACCTGTTTGAATATTCATAGCGTGACATAAATGTTATGACTATCAACTTAACTTGGGGATCAGTATCGCATAATTTATCTCACATATACCTATATGTATATTTTCTGATTAAGCTATTATAGATAAACTGATATGACAATATTATTCATAAACGGTATGAAGGAAAACATAGGTCCATCAACATTTACACTAACCAGTTTAAAAACATCTCTCTCTCTCTCTCTCTCTCTCTCTCTCTCTCTCTCTCTCTCTCTCTCTCTCTCTCTCTCTCTCTCTCTCTCTCTCTCTCTCTCTCTCTCTCTCTCTCTCTTTCCGTTCAGTCCAATAACGTCCCACTATTGAGTAGGGGTCTCCTCCACTTAGGAAGGGCTTCTTTCTTCTACTATGCTGCGCTAACAAGGCGAGTAAGCACAGGGTTTATTTTCAAGGTTTCCATCTCTCACAGAGGTTATTTGTGTAGGTTCAATATCCCTTGCAAAATTAATAAATTACTTTAGTAATGAAAGTCGCGTCATTATTTTCAACCCAATTGTATTCTGTAAAGAATACTAGGTGGCTGGTCGAGATTGTTGCAAAACATTCTCGATAGATGGCGTGGTACTTAAAAATACGATATAAACTCAATCGAGTGACGATTATGGTGGCCTAATTTGATTACTGAAAGCACGACCGCAATAAGCTCAGTTGGCAGAGCTACGGAACGGTATTCCGAGGTCGTGGGTTCAAGTCCCGCTTGCGGTAATCACTTTTTCCACCATAATTAAATTTATTAACTAATTTTGTAATCAAGTGTATAAGTAAATATAAATAAATATTCATGTCCCCACAATGTCCTTTGGTCACAAGCTAAGCTTATATGCTTGTTTTATGGATATCACAATACGGATAGACCACATAAACTTCTTTAGTTTTAAATACATCCTTAGAATACATAGAAAACACCCAGACGCAGTACAAACATTTGTATGATAATTATAAAAACTTTTCCAAAAAAATTTACTATTCTTACTGTTTTCTGTAGTACAGCCGATGTATGCATTTAACAATTGCATTTAACAAACTGTTATATTGCTCATTCTTATTCTGGAAAGGATTATAAATACACAAAATTTCTTCGAAATATGCAAGGCTTTCAAGCATATTGTTTAACTAGTAGTCGTCCGCGACTTCTACGTGTGGAATTTAGAAAATATTCCCCGTTTTTGCGACATTTTTCACTGATGCTTGCCTCCTATTGGTCGCAGCGTAATGTTATACAGCCATAGCCTTTCTCGATACATGTACTATCCAACACTAAAAAAATTTTTCAAATCGGAGCTGAGCTTCCTGAGATTAGCGCGTTCAAACAAACAAAAAAACTCTTCAGCTCTCTTTACCGATTAATATGGTTACACCGGTTACAGGTAACTTGTAGACAAATACTTTATTGTCATCACTGTTTGTGTGTTGCCCGCGACTTTGTCTGCGTGAAATTTAGAAATAAAACCTTAACAAACAGAAGTTTACTATACCACTCGATAGATGGCGTTGTACGTACGTTTTTAAATAGCACTATGTTTTGGTTACACACATTCACTTAAACTCGTCAAAACTTTTGCTTATTATTCCGCTTTTCGCAATTATAAATGAATAAGGACTAAATAGAATATGACACAACAACAGGTCTTAAATTATGTAATATTATTTTAATAACGGTAGATTCCTATCAAGTATTTAATAGGTCGTAAACTACTATTATTATAACAATGAAATGGAGAATTCCATAACATAACACTTTAGCTTTTCTTTGACTCATAATGTTGACTATTAACTGGTTTTATGGACTGCGGTATTTTTATGGTTAGGTACCTATATTTTGGACATTTATATCATTTGCCCAGGATTGCACGTAACGTTTTCTTTAGTAGTAAAGTTAGAGCCAGCCACCAAAATATTATATTGATTTTATATATTTAATATTCACATATTTATTTTCATATTTATATTTATATAAATTCTTTAGATAAAGAATTATCTAAAGAATTTATATTCATATTAGTTTTTTAAACAATTTGAAGAAAATCAAGGCATTTTATTAAAGATATAACAGATATAGAAAGCAATACAAAAATACAGCAGAATATAAAAGAATATAACAGATTCTTCCGTATTCTGGTACCCATAACACAAGCATATAAGCTTAGCTTGGGACCAGAGGACGTTGTGTGAAATGTCCATGAATATTTATTTATTTATAATTTAAAAAAAAAAAAAAGATGACCTCATTAATCAGAAAAGGTAACTAATATTGAGTGTTTTGTAATACAATAAATATTTCTTTTTTGAATTCAGCCATATAACAGGTGGCAAAAATGTAAACCTACATTTTGTCAAGTATTTTGCAAAGAATTTTCAGGCGAATTACTTTTTGCAAGGAAAACTATTTTCCTGTTGAGATTTATATATATTCAATCACTCGTACAATAAAGAAACTATTTTCTCGTAACAAATTGAATTCTTTCACAAATACATGTAGCACAAAAATCAAATTGCAAGTCTTTTTGCTAAAAGTAAGTTTTGTGTTCGTTTCTTTATTACAATATATGCAAATTTCTCTCTATCCAACCGATTTACAACCCACTGTTGGGGCCTCCTCCAGTTTGGGAGGGATTAGGTATGATCTACTATACAGCGCTGACCAGGCGAGTTCGTATTAGGTTTATTTTTAGATATCCGTCTCTCAAAGATGATGTGTTCTGTCTCCAATATCCTTTAGCAGGCTTTTATAGCACCTTGGGAAGGAAATAGTGTGGTGACATGTGTATTTTACTCCGTTATTACACGGAAAATGTAAGGAAATAATGCTGTTTTTATAATTTCATATTCACATAATTAAAACATCTCATACGCCGATAATAACTCTTCCCTGACAGAGACAAAATAAACTGCAAAACTTGCCCGAGGTAAAATTAAAATGGACCCAACTTATGCAGTGGCCATAACATATTTTTCGAACACTAAAACTTTTTTCCATTAAGAGGATACCAAAATAGCTTCGTGCATTTTTCTATGTACGAAGTTTTCATTGTTTCTTTAGATTGAATGGCTAGAGCTCTAATTTTTAAGTATATGTTTTTTCAATATATGATCTAGGATCGCATAAACTCAGAAACGCGATTGAAAAAAGTTTTCTCGATAGAAAATCTTGGCGAAACAACCTCTCAATTTTTTTATTTTTTTCATTTGTCGGTCTATTATCACGTATTAACTAATAAAATAACTTTAAAAACATAGGTAACTATTATGTATAGAAACACGTAAATCAGAATTAAAATATATTTAGTAGATTTTGAGTAAATAGGAAAAGTATCCCTAATTCTTCATTTTCTGTGCCTACTGGCTGTGTTAATATGTACGTGTCGGCGATGATATACGATAATATTGATGTAGGCCCTTAAACTCACTTTGTAATATTAATTTACTTTATTATTTGTTCAGTATCACGCTAAATTTAAAATTAATTTTTTCATTTTGACCCTGTGTTGAATTATTAACTATATTGCATTTATTTTACACAAGCTGACGAATTAAAATATGTTTGACATAAACGCGGTATCGGTTACCGTCAAATGATTTTACTTTGCTGTCTGTCCGTCTTGTCCTGACTAGTAAGAACTCGACTAAAATGAGGCCATTTTTTCGACTTATGTGTAAATTATGCATACATTTTTCAAATTTTTCATAATTCAATTTTTTTTTAAGAAAATTTCTTTATTGTTTTCTGTGAGTCCTTTAATTTTATATCAGCGATTTGCTTTTTTGTTGTATTTATAACAGTACAGATACATCCTCATATATTGAAGAGTGTAATATGATTAAGTGTCATAGCCTGCGGTGGATATCAATAATTTCCTGGCACAAATTGAATGTCCGCTAGAGTGCCTTCATGACCACATCCGAGTCTAAATTCTACAACAAGGAGCGAGTGAGCTTCAGCAACTCTGTTAACTATAGTGTATATTGTTGTGTATATCTAGATATATATTTGGCAAGCTATTTATTCGTGTAGATAAATGTAGGTTGAAAATTTGATATTTAACAGTTAGCTCTTACGTTCTGTTATAACCCTGTACTGTACTATATTAATGATCACGTAAGCTCTCTTCTTTTCCACCGCGTCATCACTTTTTACTCTATATAAACTACATTCATCTTCGAGTAGTCACTCTATTTTTCATAATCCGCGAGTAAGGTTGCCTAAGGGTTCCCTTCCATAATTAAATATATAATTCTAATTATATAAAAGTCTTTTTTTAAAACAAGATTCGGAAGGAACCCTATAACAGTACGAACCGTCTTGCTTAGTAAAATAGACGAAAAATCAATGCAGTTTAGTCAAACGTCCTTATTCTGAGAACTAAGTTATATAATCTGGCTTAAAAATCTGCTCGACGCGACGGTTCGATTACACATAAAAAAAGAAATATAATAACTAATAGTAACTTCGCACGTGTGTTTGAAATCACTACAATATCTATAAATCCTAGCCCAAGCCATGTACGACATGCCTGGTCAGCGCGGCATAGAAGACCGTAATTCCTTCCAATGTGGAGGCGGCCCGTGCCGTGCGAGAAAGAGTTTTAGAGTTCATTTCTTACAAACAAACATAGAAAAACACAACGCTTGCTGTTCAGAATATTAGCATCTTTAGATAATGCAGTTCTACATTATACATTTCTTCGTAAATAATTTATAATTTTTTTAAGGAGAACAATGATCACGTACCTACTATGTCCATTAGCAACTAAAAGCATCCATTTATGATTCAAGTTTCAGTTTCATGTTTAAGCTTTATAGAGCCTGTTTATTGCTAAACATGTGGTGATTCTGAAGAAAGTGAATGACTTATCTTAAAAATCAGAGAGTCGGGTTAAGATAGACCTACACCTTTTGATAACTGGATGAGATCTTTATCATATACGAGTATGTACAACTTTCAGCTTGTGTTTTGTTTGAATGTTTGTATATTATTTAATCATCAACAAAAGTATAGATGACGATAAAAAAATTATAATATAATTAATTATATACATTCATGTACTCTTTAAGGAATTATCTTCATGTTTGTCACTTATTTGAGAATGTGTGCGTGCGGCTCGCTAAAAAATTTGTCTCATCTTTTCATTTATTTATTCCTCTTCGTGTCAACGTAAGTCTAAAAATCAATATGTACGTTTCACTGGTATTCTAAAATTCTAATACAAAACAATACACCACGTTACTTGATGAAATAACATTTTAAATAAGCTATATCACGCAATTTATAGACTTAACAAGATTAATCTTTGATGAATGGGTCGTAACGACTCTAAAAAGACGCAATATATCTTCTGTAGTGTTCGGATAAATGTTTTTTTTCAAAAATAATCTATACAAAACCTATATCTTTACGACATAAATCTTCCCAGCTCCACACAGATTTCGTTAAGATACTCTTAGTTATAATTATGTTTTAATAAAATATAATTCACTATATGCCACGCAAATTGGTAATGCGCTGGAACCTTGTCAAATTAACGCCCTTGTGACGTCATCAGCAAAGAAAAAATACAGCTAACAAAATGTAATATTCCCATCTATACGTCACTATGACGTCACCAACATGGCCGCCAGGCGCATTACCAATTTGTGTGACTTATACCTGTTGAATGAATGTAGAAAAAAAATATACAAATAATCCATCTGAGACACAGTGTTAGTACTTTTAAAAATATAAGCTTAAATAGAGACATAATACAAAAAACAACGACTTAGTTTTGTAACAAGTAAAGAACTTAACGGGGCATAGTATTTTCCCGTCGATGAATTTATGTTCAGCTGTTTCAGATTTTATTCAATACAAACAAACAAAACGAATCTTTCCTCTTTCTAATATTAGTTTTAGTAAGCATAGATTAGGTGTAAACACTAATTAAGGAAGCCAAAAATTGATATCTTTGTCATATACCTGTACTAATACATAACCTACACTATATATTTCATTATGTTATTCTTAATTAATAATATAATTTAATATTTTCTAACACTTGCGCGACTCATTTCTTTATATAAAACTACTTTTACGTCTCCGAAACGTCGGGCCAAAATTTTAAACAAATATACGCGTCTAAATCCGTAAAAGTAGTTTTATTTAAATATAACTTAACGTAATAAACCATAGAAGTAGAGTTAACATCGTAGAATAAGATATATGAGAAACATTCTAATAGAAAGGCCCCTCTGTATAATTCATTAGTCAAAACACACATAATAATATAGAGCGTGTGCTACGTAAGTAGGATCAAGGCATTTGCACAAATAGTCTACGCCTGATTTAAGCTAAGGTCCGAGCTTATTTTGGAATAGTATGTTTTATTTTATAAGCAAGTTCTGAAAATAGAAGCTATATACGAGTTTCGGACACACCCACAAACAGGTTTCGTAATATCTAAACATGTGGACGTACAGCGAACACTGAGTAATAGGAACCCCTTTTAAATTTTGGTCAATCTTTACAGAGTTCCTCTGTAAAAATTGACTGACTGACACTACTTTATCAGATTAGTCTGACCAGATTTAGTGGTCTGTAAGTAAGAATAATAATTCAACTAAAAAGTATAAATTATCTATATTGGTTATTCTAATATTATCTCCGTGTGTTGACGGATTAAGAATACAAGTGTCACCACCCCATCTCCTCCCAAGGGTGCTGTAAAAGTCAGCTAAGGGATATTGCACGAATCGAAAATAAACCCTGTGCCAATACGCCTGGTCAGCGCGGCGCAGTAGACCATAATCCCTCCCAAAGTGGAGGAAGGCCCGTGCCCAACGGAGGGACGTAAATGGGCTGGAAAGAGAGAGATTCTAATTAGGTGTATATACCTAAACATACGTATATGCGCTTGCATCCGGTAAAATTTGTTTTATTTATTCTAGGTTTACTATACTCTCTATTATTTGTAGTTTCTGTAAAAAAAATTTTATATATTAATCTGCGTAAACCACTACACACGGTTAGCGAATAAAATCTTATTCATCCCTTCAAAAGACATAACCATATCCATTGTACACTAGATATAGTAAAACAAGTCGCAAGCTGAATAAACATTGACTAAATAATAGCCGTATCTGACTGGTTTATATACCACTTAGAGTAGTAAGCCAACAGGAGTAGAAATACGCTCTGTACTTTTCAAAATAGTTTGCTTGGTTCAAAAACTATAGAAACACGCATGAAAAATATGTTATCTTCAGTTATCCTAGTATTTTTTCAATCGTTATCAATCCTTGGAATTAGTTGATTGAATTTCAGATCCATCCAACTATTGCAAAAGCTACACAGATATGAACGGAGCTAATAAATATATGTTAAAATATACGGACGCACACACACAAAACTGGTAGGTACCTATTAAGAGACGACATCAGAAATTCACAACACTGCGTCCGTTTGCACTATGAGCAAAAGCATTCTTCCTGTGCCTTTTATAAAGAGGCTCCTTGGACCTCCAACTCCTGTTGTTGAATGCTTAGAGTACTCTAAGATATATAGTTCCCACACATCCAGTTTATTTAGTGTTATGAGCAGCAGCTAGTACCTGTGTTTGTGCAATAAACACACTTTATGACTGATACGCTCAGTTCAAAGTTTCATTACTAACATATATCTTTAATATATTTACTTTAATAAGAGTAGATATATTACTATCGTCAACTTAAAGTTTCACTAACGTTGTGTAAAACAGACATGTTTTACGTGGTTAAGTTTAGGGTTAAAAATTTTCAGAACATACAACCTCGCCATTTTATATATTGAACAAATAAAGTCTATACTCGTTTAGCTGCTTTTTTTTAATAGGTGCTGTTTATTTGTCTCGATTACATAAACCAGTTTGGCAAATATGTATTGATCTTGAAATATGTCACCGCGAGATGGTGCAGAATAGCTTGCGTAGTTCCGGTAGTCGCCCACCAGCTGGCGGGAGTAGGTGAACGACTTAAGAAGTTCAGGGGTGGTACGAATACATTAAAATACCTAGCCGGCTATCAAAGCTAGGTATATCAGCACGTACATGGTAATATCACAGTAATCAGGTAACGTTGAATAGTAATTATAAAATTTTAGACAAACTTAATAAAATTAGACAAAATAATTGCAACGTTGACGATTTTGTGGGTAAAACTTTTAATATAAAAGTAATCTAACGGGCTATATTCTAAAACTTATTTGAATTCTCACAGATGGAGGCGCCCTGTCGTATTATGCAAATTAATTAATTTCGTTTACCAAAGTTTTATAAGTAATTAAACTTGAATGCCCTTCCCAGATGCTGGGGAAAAGGTATGAAATTATCTGTATCCGTTACATAATTTCAAATTTTAATTACTAATTTCTGGCTAGGATAGGTGGTAAATAAACCAAAAAGAGGGGCAGTTTTTTTATACTACAAAATTTATACTAAGCCATGCACCGATTGGGCCTTGGATGACCATACCTATATAATAATGTAACCACGTACTACTCGTTTTTAAAAAACCATAAATCACCTTTGATAACACTTGGAAATATTAAATACCTATATGATTGCATAAAGTGAAAAATATAAATTAATTTTAAACTGCATGTTTTATAACTAATTCCACTGCTAACCAAACATAAGGGCGCCATATTCAAGTGAGAAAATAAACGGGCAATGGTACTGCATTATTCAGCCAAGATTTATTAGGATTTTATTTAATCGTCTGGTCAGTGCTATTTGTTTTATCAAACGAATATCTTAGTAGTAAAACCACTTAATTTTATGAAATCTTTTTATGTTTAATGTTAACTTTAAACACATCTTCTAAAATGTCGAGAATAGAGGCCATCCCGCCAATATATTTGTGGAATCTGCTTTTAATTTATTACGGGTCCAATTATAAAACATGCAGTTTAAAATTAATTTATATTTTTCACTTTATGCAATCATATATTTAATATTTCCAAGTGTTATCAAAGTTGATTTATGGTTTTTTAAAAACGAGTAGTACGTGGTTACATTATTATATAGGTATGGTCATCCAAGGCCCAATCGGTGCATGGCTTAGTATCAATTGTCCTAAGATTTATGTATCTGAATTCAACTAGACATAAGGAAAATGTGTCAATACCCATGTCAAACAGAAATTAAAAATACTTTTAGTATAATTACATAACCCTTTGATTTTCTTAAAACGGTAACAACGTACACACAGTACAATAAATAATTATTTTCGATTCCCGCACAGGACAATAATTTGTGTGATATTAATAACTGAAGAAATGCTTATACTGCGTCTGGGTGTTTACTATGTATTATAAGTATGTATTTACAAAAGAAAAGTAGTTTATGTAGTAAATCCATATTCTGGTACCCATAACACAAGCATATAAGCTTAGCTTGGGACCAGAGGACGTTGTGTGAAATATCTATTAAAATTTATTTATTTTATTACTAGCTGTTGCCCGTGATTTCGTACGCGTGAAATTTAGAAATTAAACCTTAACAAACAGAATTTTACCATATCACTCGATAGATGGCGTTGTATAGTTCTTTTAAATCGCACTATGGTTTGGTTACACACATTAACACTTAAGCTCGTCAAGATTTTTAAATTTTGGATCTGATTTTCGCAATTATAAATTAATAAGGAGGGATGATATACTACTTAATACTACTAGCCTAGCTGATATCTGCGTGCGACTTTGTTCGTGTAAAATTTAGAAAATTTTTATCCGTTTTTGCAGCATTTGTCACTGATATTTCGCTTCGCTCCTGTTTATCGCAACGTGATGTTATGTAGCTTATAGCCTAATGGTCTTATTCATAATGTCTTATCGGAGGTTCAAACGGAGATTTTATCGGAGAGATAATAAAGATAAACGTTTTATCGTAAAAAGACTATTATGAATATATAATATGAATAATAACTATTAAGCTTCCGAAATTCTCCACAAATTTAATCATATCTCATCCAATATACAGCAAACCCTAACAAATTATGCAAAAAAGCCATCCTCTTTAACCATTCTATCTATTAAAAAAAACTGCATCAAGATCCGTTGCGTAATTTTGAAGATATAAGCTCACATAGGGACATAAATACAAAATTTAGGACCTTGTTTTATAATAAGTAAAGAAGACTAGCATTTGCTCGCCACTTCGTACACGTGGAATTTAGAAACCAAAACTAATTATACAAAAAAGCCATCCTCTAGAACAATTCTATCTATTAAAAAACCGCATCAAAATTTGTTGCGTAGTTTTAACGATATAAGTTCACATAGGGACACACATACAAAAATAACGACTTAGTGTTATAATAAGTAAAGACGTATAGAAAAGTGTTTAATATAATAAATAATCCTTATCATAACTACTTTTTGGCCCTTTTCTTACTTTGTCTACATTATTACAGCAGTCCCGAGATACAAACAGTAAATCAGTCTTGTTTTCGTTCAATTCACGGTGAAGGCAGTTCAAATTGTAATTGAATTAATTTGAGATCTCACGCTCTAAAGATGGCAGCTTCTCGAAATTAGCCGTAAACAAGATATTAAATATGATTAAGTATATATAATTTACTGCTCAATTACGTAGAAATTCAAGTGAAGATGTTTACGTACGCTTTTCATACAAATATTGGCAATATTTTTTCAGCAAGTCTTTGTTATTTTTCAATAATTTTTACGTTTTACGTAGGTGGAACGTTTTTACAACGGCAACTACCCTTTTGAACGATATTGCCAATGTCTATATGTATACTTTTATTTACCATTTTATTTTAAATGCGGAATACCTAATGGAAATACGTTATGTAAAAAGAATCGGACACAAACAAAAATATTAAATCTCGATATATTCTGTGAATATTAATTTTATATTTGGAACACGCTTTTGTATATTTGTGCAATCTATATTTCTATGTATTAATTTATATAACGGAATCTTTAAAAGTGTTTCTACTCACTTACTACATATAGTTGGATACAACTTGGATTGTTTTGAAATCTTGCACACGTTAAGGTCCGATGACATTACTACAATTAAAAAATGTGCAGGATTTTTAAGCCCGTCTTGTAGTTTTGAAACTAAACTAATTAATTTAACCAAAAGACCCTTATTAGGCTGTGCAGCATCCCGCTCAACTGTTCCAGCGTCTCCGCTACTATTACAATATCGTCCGAAGATGCGAGATGTACTCACCGTCAATATTTAACCCCAGTCCAGTCCAGTCCAGTGTTTTAAATACATCTTCGAGGGCGTTGGTAAAGAGCTTAGGGGATATTACGTCCCCCTGTCTCACCCCTCTACGTAAGACAATTGGGTTGGTCTTATGGTCCTGGAGCTGTACGGTCATAGTGGCGGTGGCATACAAGCATCTCAGCACCTCGATATAGCGCCAATCGATACGACAGCGCTGCAGAGATTCGAGAACTGCCCAGGTTTCGATGGAGTCGAAGGCTTTTTCGTAGTCCACGAACGCTATACACAGCGGCTGATTGTACTCCTCCGTTTTCTGTACAATCTGCCGAACAGTATGGATGTGGTCCACCGTGCTGAAGCCTTTTCGAAACCCGGCTTGTTCTAGTGGCTGAAACTCGTCGAGTTTTCTGGCGAGGCGGTTAGTGACAACTCTCGAGAACAACTTGTATATATGGCTCAGGAGTGAAATGGGTCTGTAGTTTTTCAGTAGAGCTTTATCGCCCTTTTTGAAAAACAGAGTCACCACACTCCCGCTCCAGGCTTTAGGTGTCAAGCCCTGATGGATGATGGAATTAAAAAGAGCCGCTAGCTCTTTAAGAATCGGCGTTCCGCCAGCTTTGAGGAGCTCGGTAGTAATTCCATCATCACCAGGGGGTTTGTTGTTCTTAAGTTGCTCGAGAGCCGCCTTGACCTCGTCTTGGTTGACATCTGGTATGTCTTCCGTGTAATGGCGCACGAGCGGAGCTCTGTGGTCATCGTCACTGGGTCTCATAGGCTTCTCTGTGCGTGATGAATACAGCTCTCCATAGAAGCTCCCGATTTCCTCGAGAATCTCGAACCCAGAGGTAACGGTTTTGCCACTCGCAGTTTTAAGTTTCGTCAGACGGGGACGTCCGAGCTGTTTGGCGAAGACCTTAGTGCCTTTATTTTGTTCGATCGCAACCTCGACGATGCGGGTATTATACTGTCTGAGGTCGCGACGTATGAGCTTTCGGATATTATCATTAAGGCCTTTCCGATCTGAAGAAGACATCTGCATAGGTGGCGTTTCTCGTCTTTTCCTCATAAGATCGAGAGTCTCTGGCGAGAGTTTAGAGTCCCTGGATTTTCTTTTTCCGCATAGAAACCTTCGAGACACGTCCTGCAGCGTTCCGACCACAGTGTCGGTCTTCTCGTCAATGTTGCTATTGGTTTCCAGCAGGTCGAAACGATTTTGTAGTTCCAGTTGGAACTTTTCGGAGTCCTGGGTTATTTGGAGCGCGTTAGGTCGCAGAGTAGGCCTCACCATACGAGTCCTTTCGGCTTGGAAGTCTACATTCAGGATGCCTCTGACGAGTCGGTGATCATGACCGGTATTGAACCTGTTGATCACTGAGACATCCTTAAATATATACCTCCTATCTGTCATGATCGTCGGCCTCCCGACGTGTCGGTCTCAGCATGAACTTGGACAAAACCAAGGTCATGTTTAATGAACATGTCACACCTGGGCCAATCTACGTTGACAACTCAGTACTCGAAGTTGTCGGAGAATACACCTACCTAGGGCAAGTCATTCAGCTAGGTAGGAACAACTTCGAGAAAGAAGTCAACAGGAGGATACAGTTGGGCTGGGCAGCATTCAGCAAACTACGTCGAGTTTTCTCTTCGCCTCTACCGCAATGCCTAAAGACCAAGGTTTACAACCAGTGCGTTCTACCAGTCATGACATACGGTGCCGAGACGTGGACACTTACAGTAGGGCTAGTCCACCGACTGAAGGTCGCTCAGCGAGCTATGGAGCGAGCTATGCTAGGGGTATCTCTGAGGGACAAAATCCGGAACGAGGTTATCCGTCAACACACCAAAGTGGTCGATATAGCTTGCAAGGCTAGCTCGCTAAAGTGGCAGTGGGCTGGCCATGTCTGTCGAAGAACTGATGGCCGATGGAGCAGACGGGTTCTTGAGTGGAGACCGCGACTCGGCAAGCGTAAGGTAGGACGCCCCCCTGCTAGGTGGACTGATGACCTGAAGAAGGTCGCAGGATGGGACTGGATGCGGAAGGCGGAGGACCGTGTATTGTGGCGCGAATTGGGAGAGGCCTATGTCCAGCAGTGGACTGCAGTAGGCTGATTTGATTGATGACCCTTATTACTTTCCAGAATTTTAATAATTATGAGGTCTTTTAAAAATTGTTAGCTACACAAAAGTATTTAAAAAGGTAAATACTCTAACAAAAGCTGAAAAGTAATTAACATAATACAATTTTGTTTTTTTAATTTTGCGGTAGAATGTGGCTACTGGTGAGCCTTTTAATTAATTAATTTATATTTGATTGCCTACACGACTGCGGTAGATTTCTACCAAGTGTAATCCTTCTCAGATTATGTACAGGCAGTCTAACTAAATAGTCATTTATGCAGATTCCAGTGAACATTAGCAAAAGTAAACTAAAATTAAACTTAAGAGGATACCAAAATAGCTTCCTGCATTTTTCTATGTACGAAGTTTTCATTGTTTCTTTAGATTGAATGGCTAGAGCTCTAATTTTTAAGTATATGTTTTTTCAATATATGATCTAGGATCGCATAAACTCAGAAACGCGATTGAAAAAAGTTTTCTCGATAGAAAATCTTGGCGAAACAACCTCTCAAATTTTTTATTTTTTTTTCATTTGTCGGTCTATTATCGCGTATTAACTAATGAAATAACTTTAAAAACATAAGTAACTATTATATATAGAAACACGTAAATCAGAATTAAAATATATTTAGTAGATTTTGAGTAAATAGGAAAAGTATCCCTAATTCTTCATTTTCTGTGCCTACTGGCTGTGTTAATATGTACGTGTCGGCGATGATATACGATAATATTGATGTAGGCCCTTAAGTTAATTTTAAACAGCATATTTTTACGTATAGAAAAGATTGAAAACAATATTGCCTAAACCTTCTAAACTATGAATCTGAACTGTGAGAAAGTTATTAATACGTATATTGCACGCTCAGCCGAATACACCAAAATTAAATTTAATATTATTAGATGTTTAAGCTGTCTATGTGGTGACGGAGTAAAAATACAAGTGCCTTTTCATCCCCAGGGTGCTGTTAAAATCAGCTATATATATATTGGAAAACTCGACAATAGACCTGTGCCAACACGCCTGGTCAGCGCGGCGTCTCTTTCCAGCCCATTAACGTCCCAATGTTGGCCACGAGCCTCATCCACTTTGGGAGGGATTATGATCTACTGTGCCGCACTGACCAGGCGTGTTGGTTTATTTTCGAGTTTTCCGTCTCTCACAGAGGATGTCATCTGTGTAAAATATCCCTTAGCTGGGCTCTTACAGCACCCAGAAGATGGGGTGGTGACACTTATATTCTTAGTCCGTCACCACACGGGCTAAGAATAAAAGTGAGCGGTCAGCGCGGCATAGTCGACTACAATTTAATCCTTCCAAAGTGGATGAGGCCCGCGCCCAACAGTGGGAGAGAGAAAGATATGTTTAAGCTAAATTCCTAAGAATTCAATTGTATTATACCAGTATAATATACCATACAAAAAACAACGATATTTTACATCAGTACTATTTGCCATTGTTAAGCTTTCGGTAGGATAAAAGGGCCAATTTATTCAACACCGGGTTTTGTCCTTTTTACAGCCAATACATTCAGCTAAATTTATGGAATCTGGTTCGAGCCTTTTTGTCTGCTGTTTCTTACGAATTTAGTTTTGTTTATTATATAAAATATAGCGGCCCGTTCCGGCTTCGCACGGGTAAATATAGCCTATGTTACTCAGTGCTAATGTAGCTTTCTAATGAAAAAAGAATGATTAAAAACGGTCCAGTACTTTTTGAGTTTATTCGTTACATACAAAAATACAAATCTTTCCTCTTTATAATATGAGTGTAGATAGGTTCTATGTAAAACTTTTAAGCAATGTGTAGTACCTAGGTACGTATTACTACTTATCTAATATATAAAACTCTCGTGTCACAATGTTCGTTCCCATACTCCTCCGAAACGGCTTGACCGATTCTTATGAATTTTTTATGCGTAGTCAGTAGGTCTGAGAATCGGCTACTACCTGATTTTCATATCCCTAAGTGATAAGGGTTGTCCACCCCTGACATTTGTATGGCAAAACAACGTTTGCCGAGTCAACTAGTTTAAGTATAAAAAAATACATACCTAGTACCTACACTTTTCCTAAACAGCACACATAAATATTTCGTTAGCAAAGGAGGATATTGTATCAAGCCTCTAAGTATTTGTAATAAAATAGTAATCCTTTTACTTTCAGTACCTTTAATACAAATGGTTCACGTTGACCGTATTGAAATCAAACTAAACATTGTCTACATATATTTAATTTCAAACGTAAATTGACAATATTCTGTTCAAATTTACATATCTCGTATAAATGTAAGGGTTTGACGTATTCAAATACAGGCGATAAATAATAGCGAAGCTAATTTTATAATAAAAAACTTTATACATCATTCTCCTGTGCTTACAACGGAATTTGATGTGTTAAAAAAAATTTAAAAGATAAAGTGGTTTAAGAGAATGCCGCAATGGTTTGTTTTTTGTATAATGTTAGTGTGTTTTGTGAGCTGCATGCATACCAAGTTGCAGGCAACAGCTAGTAACTAACAACAGAAAATAAATCTGCCTGGCAGTCTGTTTGTCGTTCTTTTACACCAATAATACTGAATGGATGAGATGTGCATATTTTATAGTCTAGAGCCTGAAAAAGGACGTTATTCGGGTTGGCGCAACATGAATACTGGTTCATGTTGTATTGGAATTTGGCCGATTCTTAAGACTATCCGCCTGCCTGATGTCAACCCTTTTAGGTATGTGCGCAAGTGTCATGCGACATGGTTCTCTTGATCAGTTCTTACGACCCTCACGGGCAAGACATGGCTAGATGATGACACTTGTATTCTTTTTGTAACCGAATAGACATGAAAAAAACTTAATTATTGCCATAAATTATATCAATAATTTTAATAGAAAATTAAGTGTAAATATAAAGTTCGGTGAAATATTTTAACATAAATTAAGTGTATTTAAGCAAGTCCTGAAGGTTTTGTAATTCGTCTAATTATGCCTATATTGGTCAACCACAAATGAACTTTGACTATCTAAATACTGAATTTCAAAGTTATATTTATATATGCATTCTATTCCAAGTTTTAGGGTTCTGTACTAAAAGTTATAAGGGGACTCTACCACTGAGACTTCGCTGTTGGACAGCGAAGTCTCACCGTGGATACGTCTGTAACCAGACTGTATCTTTTGAACGGTGACAGCTAAACAGTTAAAATTTTCACAGTTGATTTCTGTTACCGCTATAAAAATAAATACGAAAAACCAAAAGCTTAGACGACACAATTATAACGATATAATATTAGAATGTTAATTATATTATGACGATTGTATGGAACCCCTTGTATCGCGACTCCTACTTGTAAATTACCGGTGTTTGTTTTTCTCATAATATTTTAGAATATTTTCAATATCTTTTAGTGTAAACAGCACTTTATAAATACTAATTTATATTCAGTATATCTGTATTGTTTGGTTTCATTAAAACAATATGTTTATTTAAATTTTATAACTTAGAATAACATTGACTTTAACTTTAGATAACGTTTATTTATACTACTATGAGATGGGTTCATATCAGATGAGTTTTCGTTTTAGTAGTACCTACTATGATTATAACTCTTGTGGCGCGGCGGCCGGCTCACTCAGCTGTTTACCTTGCTTCCCCCGGCCGACGGCGCACCCCCCTGCTGGCCCTATATAAGTCGAGCGCGCTCGCGCGCGGCCCTCTGTTCCCGGACCGGCTGACAAAGTTAAGTGTCTCTCCTACTAGGAGGCACTGGTGGATTTTCCTAAGAACCTATCACCCGCGTAATTAACTTTTAAAAACTTATTAACGTAGATTTTGTAATAAATAAATAAACAGTAATTTATTAGAACTTCTTATGTATTTTTCGATCGAATATTGTGAAAGTGGAATAAATTGTGAAATTCGTTGAGATTTTTCTTAAATCATCCCTTAACCCTATAATAGGAAACGTGAGCCTTCTGCTCACGCGACACTCTATCGTTATTTTATTAGTGAGATAGTCTATAAATATAGTGCCATAATATATTATATCTATACAAATGTATATAATAAATCTTAATGTACCTAAAATTTATTCTATTTTCAACACGTTTTTATTAACTTTGTATCTCGTATATATATAATGTCACAATTATGATGGGTAATGCAATACGTAAAGGAAAAAAAAAAAAATTATCAGTGGCTATGTATATCCCAATTCTTCTTCTTTTCTTTTTAATTTTGACGCATGATATTTATATTTAGTATCTTAGAAATGTTATGTCGAGCTATTTAATTTATTCTATGTTTTGTTTTTAATTTATTTGTACACCACCTTAGTGGTCAAATGTAGCGGACGAATGTAACACAAATTGTAACAACTTATATCCTATATTTACAAAAATAAAGTATTGATTGATTGATTGATTGATTGATGTATCTATCTATTAATGTATGTACCAATCTAACCGAATCATTGACGGAATTTTCAGTTCCTTCCAAATGTCGAATAATCTGAAACTTTGCATATTTGGCAAGAACTGATAACAACGCAAAATAAAAATAAAATATTTTTCAGATCCTACTTACTTATATGCGTGTTTTTAGTTTACAAACTATTTTTTATGTTTACTAAATTATTAAAGCTAATATATCATTATGAAATTCCTAGCTTTTTATTAAATAACGCAGAAAACGGATCTTATATAGCTGTTTTACAAAAAAAAGATTAAAGAAAGAAAAAAAAATTTAAAATGTTTTTTTTTATTGTTATTCACAAACTTTTACTATTTTCAAAGTATGTAACAAAGAAACTGTTGAACGTATTTTTAACCCATTTACCCATTTTTACTAAACTTGTGATGGACATTGATATATTGTGCTCTACGGACCGAGACCAAGAATAAATAACCCTGGTGACAATTTTAATCTAAAATTTCAGTCGCTGATGTGAAATAAGAGACGACACTGTTGCTCGCTATGCGTATGAGCATTGCTCTCGTACTTTTTCCAGACAACGTCACCTGGCACCGAAATGAAACACTAATATTATAATTTCCGACTTATTTCTAACTCGTCGTTGCCAACAACTTCGTACGCGTGGAATTTAGAAACTTGTTCTTGAATTATACAAAAAAGCAATCCTCTTAAACAACTGTATTTATTAAAAAAAATCGCAATAAAATTCGTTGCGTATTTTGGAAGATATTAGCTCACATAGAAGCATATTATACGACCGTTTCTATTGCATGAGATTAAGTTAACAATTGTAACAATGGCACGTTTTTAATTATATAAATGTTTGTATTCTTGTATATTACTATTATAAAATTAATACCGAGATTAAAACCAAGCTTTATGCATTCGGTTTTATGTGTTTTAATTAAAATAATAGGCACTAATTGTCGTCTGTTATTGTATATAGGTCCTCAGTTATTCTATTATACAGAACTCCACAATTACACCAATTGTGACGCGTCAAAACTTAACCTAAGTTAACTAAAATGAAATGAGGTAAAATGAAATGAATATGGTTTTAATATTTTTATTTAATAGCTATTTCTTTGTACACATTTATGTTGATTAAAATCGTTATTATGAACTACTAATGTTTACTATAATACCTACGAAAGTGAAGAACGCCCGTGCCCAACAGTGGGACATTATGAGCTGGAGGGTGAGAAAGAGATAGATTGATTGGCATTATTAGCTAGTAATAGTGTAGAAACGAATGAATTTAGAAACTAAACATCAACAAATTATAAAATGCGATCTTTTTTAAACACCTTATCTATCTAAAGTTTTTTTTTTTTTTTTTTTTTTCTTCCTTATGGTCCTGCAATCTGTCTGATTGACAATGAGCTGGAGGTGTGTCTTAAATTTCAGAGCATGTGCGGTGCTTGCCCATTGGCAGGCCCACTTTAATCAAAGACACTTATATGTCCTGTGGTGCTTTTCTTTTAAGCCTATTAAAAGTTGTGTTTGGTAAGTTACTCATTAGAGCCTTGGCCATAATGTTTGGATGTTTTTGGATACGTTCTTTATACGTTTGAAACTGATCCTTTATCTCCTGCTTTACCGTTTTGACCTTCAGTTCATGGTGTATTCGGTCATTAGTGATATACCAAGGCGCCCCAGATATCATTCTTAAGGTTTTTGATTGAAACCGTTGGAAAATTTCAATGTTGGAGTTGGATGCAACACCCCACAACTGTAGTCCATATGTCCACACTGGTTTAAGTATGTACTTGTAGAGTAGCAGTTTGTTTTCCAGAGACAGTTGGGAATTCCGGTTCATCAGCCAAAACATCTTGCGCAGTTGTATACCAAGTGCTTTCCTTTTTGTAAATATGTGCTTACGCCAAGTCAATCTTCGATCCATATACATTCCCAAATATTTGACGTGATCCGTTTGTGGTATCGTGACTCCATTCAGTTTTACCTCAGGACAGGTATCTCGCCGCAGTGTAAAAGTTACTTGGGTTGATTTTGTCTCATTTGCTTTGATGCGCCAGTCCGTCATCCACGCCGAAACTCTGTCCAGGCTATTTTGTAATTTTAATGATGCTGCGATGGGGCTCTCGTCTACGGAAACTATGGCGGTGTCGTCGGCAAACGTACCCAAGAGCACGTCATTGGAAATTGGTAAGTCGGAAGTGTATATAATATAAAGAACTGGTCCCATCACACTGCCCTGGGGGACTCCTGCTTTTATGACTTTTAAGCTAGATTGACAGTTTCCCTGACTAACATAGAAGTAACGTTCGCTGAGATAAGATTTTAGAAAATTAAAATAGTTTATTGGGAGTGCTCTAATAACTTTGTAAAGCAGTCCTTCGTGCCAAACGCGATCGAAGGCTTGCGAGATATCAAGAAATGCGGCAGTGCAGTAATGCTTTAATTCGAAAGCGTCATTGATCTTTTCTACAATGCGATGTACCTGTTCAATCGTTCCATGAGCCTTGCGAAAACCAAATTGGTGGTCGGGAATCAGTTCGGCGCGAGCAACTTCTGGCGAGAGTCTTTTAAGGAATAAAATTTCCATGACCTTAGAGGGTATGGGTAACAAGCTTATTGGGCGATAAGAGGAAACGTTCTCAAGGGGTTTTCCAGGTTTAGGTATTAAGATTATTTCGGCCACTTTCCATTGTGGGGGAATGTAGTTTCTCAAAAGCACAGCATTGTAAATCATGGTGAGTAAAGTGATGGCAGTCTCTGGTAGCTCCTTAAGAATCCTGGCAGTGATAAGATCATATCCTGGAGCTTTGTTCAAAGCCAGTCCCTTAATCACTGTTTTAACTTCTTGTTTGGTGAACTTGCTAATAGGGGGATCTAGCTGATGTATTTTTGCTAGTTCTTTTTGGACTAAATCAGTTTTAGTTGAACCTAGGTTATTGTTTGGTGTGAATACATTTGCAAGATGATGAGCAAATAACTCAGCTTTGTCCGTGTCAGTCTTTGCCCAGGTGCCGTCATCCTTCCTTAGCGGAGATAGATAAGTCGTAGGTCTCTTAAGATATTTTGTTGCTTTCCATAAGGAGTATTCGGAGGCTTTTGTGGCGTCGAGGTTTGCTATATAGTTTGCAAATCTGCAATTTTTATGACTTTGAAGAAGTTCTCTTAGTCTGGACGCTAGTTTATTTAGTACAGTTTTGTGAGCTGGGAATCTCGTTCTATGCCATGTCTTTCTTGCATTTCTCTTCTGCTTTATTACCTCCATGATATAACTGGGATAGTCATGTGTGTCATAATTTTTTATTTTAGGTACAGGGGTTGCTCTCCATGCAGCTTCTTGAATGCATTTGTTGAATTTTTCAACTGCGGCAGTTATATCACCATCGGTTTTTAGTGGTATGTGAGTATTTATCAGTGTTGTGGATAAATCTCTAAAAATATTCCAGTCTGTTTCTTTCGTGTGTAGTCGGCATCTTGTAGGCGTCTCGAGGACAGCACAGGACACATCCACCAGAACAGGGGAGTGATCCGAAGACAACTCAAAACAAGAGCTACATCTGATATTTTGCGTTGGGATACCTTTGGTGATAACAAAATCCATCAAGTCAGGTTTTCTATTTAGGTCTGTTGGCCAGTACGTTGGTTCGCCTGTTGATGATGCTCTTAGATTTAAGGCTTCTATAGTTTTTAGTAGTTCACGACCTTTTGGGGTGGTAAGTCGTGAACCCCAGTTGACATGCTTTGCATTATAATCACCCCCTGCCAAAAAGCAGTGACCCAAGGTTTCGAAATAGCTCTTGTAGTCTTCATACTTCATATTGTGTTTCAGCGGTATGTACAAGGCGGACACCGTGATATTACTATCAGGTCCGTGTAGAGAAATGCTCGTAGCTTGTATTTCACTTGTACTGTAGGGACTCAAGAGATGATGTTCGATCCTATCCTTGATTATTATGGCTGTGCCTCCATGAGCAGTACCATCGGGATGCATGGTATGGTATAGTTTATACTTTGGAATTTTTAAGAAGCTCTTTGCTGTAAAGTGGGTCTCGGACACCAGAAGTATGTCGATATTATTTGTGATAAGGAATGATTTTACTTCTAACGAGTGTTGTGACAGGCCATTTGCGTTCCATAAAGCCAATTTTATTTTAAAGAATTTTGAGCCAATGTATTTGTTAGGTTCATTAAGAGGTTGGTAATATTAAGAAGTTGTTGCATAACTTGTTTGAACATGTCTGTTAGGTGTTGTATGTTGTTATTAATGCTCTTATTAACTATTTCGTCTATTGCGTGTATGTCTTCATCTTTCTTTCTCTCTTTAGGTTTGGTTTTTGTTACCTCGGAATAAGTTTTAGTATTAACTTCTGCAGGTTTTTTATTATTCACAGGATCAATAGGAGGAGAATTTTTGCTTTGCATTTGTGTCTTTATTTCTTTCTTTCTTAGTGACGGATATTTTTGTCGTTGTATATCTTTATACACATTGCAGCCTTTGTAATTCGCAGGGTGGTTGCCACTGCATAGTACACATTTGACCAAGGCAGTCCTTTCCTTAAAATGGCATTTTGAAGAATTATGATTCCCAGCACATTTGATGCATCTAGCTTGACGATGGCAATATGCTCTCGTATGACCATACTGTTGGCAATTGGCGCACTGAGGAATGTTTCTAGTTGGGTAGGGAGGCTCAAATACAACGCGACAATTTAGTAAATGTGTTATATTATATATTTCTTTGTTGTTTTCCTTGGGAACAAGTTCTAATACAAACATGGGGAGAGGTTTCTTGGTTTGTCTCTGGGTCATGTTCCAGATATTTACAGCATCATGACCCAGTTCCTGGAGTTCGGCTTTGATGTCATCAAGATCTGTAGACGGGTGTATATTTTTTAATATGACTCTAAAGTTTCTCTCATTTTTCGGTTTGTAAGTATAAAATTCAGTTTCCTTTATTTGCAGTTTTTTTTATAATGATTTTATATGTTTCGGGATTTTTAGTTGTAATTTTAACCTGGTTATTTTTTAAGATTTTCAATTCATGGCTGTCACTAGCGTATTTGTTAGGCACGTCTCTAAGAGGTTGTATATTTTCAACACGGTCTACAAAAATTGGTGGTGGTTTAGGTAGCTTCTCGTTAGTAACGGTATTATTTTGTGTTGGAGAAAAATCTAAGCTTTCTTCCAGTTTATCAAATGAGTTAGATGTAACTATTGGCTCACTTAGCCAGTAATTTGAGAGTTTAGACACTTTTTGAGCTTGATGTTGAACATGCTCGGGGCTTGACCTACACCGTTTTTTGCCAGTTACTTCTGTCCACTGCTGTTCTTTGTGGAGTTCAGGTGCTTTATCTATAGCTGTTGTATTTATATCTGCATCTAATATGATCTCTATGGATTTACTTCCTAGGGAAGCTGATCTGGTTCTTTCAAGCAAACTGGGATGTAAGGCCTGCTTAGCAAACTTTTTACTACTCAAGTGTGATGATGTTGGTTTTGGGTCCTCGTTATTTGTTGTTGGGTTGGATAGTTTTTGATTTGTTTTCGCTCCGTTGCCACTGGTGTTTAAGCTACCCTCCAAAGATGCAGGTCTTGTTTTTGATACAAAGAGGCCAGGATGGAAGGCCTGTTGCACCAGCTTTTTGTTAGTGGTGCTGCTGCTGTGGCTACCAGTCACATTTGCTGACACAGGCGCCTGGTTTTCCACACCTGTGTGGCCATGGGTTTGCAAAATTTTGCCCTCCCCAGAATCCGTAGGGCAGCCTGAGTTTTGCGAGGAGCTCTGCTCAGGGAGGGATTCCCCAGCATTGCTGGAACCCTCCTGGGGTAGTTTGTTTTCGAATCTTGCCTCCATTTGGTTACTTTTTGTTTGTGATCGGACAAACGACCTAGCCTTTGGTGACCCAACACCTACGTACAAGGCAGCACGTTTGGTTTATTATTCGGAGTGCCTTCTCCTAGACCAATAGCCATCCAAGGCTAACGAGGTTGGTCTCCCCGGGTCAGAACCTTGATTAGAGTGGCGGCTCATACACGCCACTGTCATCCATAAGTCATTGGGTTACGCCTCATTTTGTAGACATTGCTCCGCCATGAGCAATCCCAAGGCCCCTCATTATGGATCGCTCTATTGTCCGCGACTGCTATGCAGCTAGCCTCCATATCTGGAGGCCGTCTCGCTATCCGCAACCTGCGACGCGCGTGGTGGCATCGAGCTGATGCCCCTGGGAAGGTGACCCAGAACCACGATCTATCTAAAGTAATTTATTATTTTTGCAATTGACATGCTATGCTTTTTACTTAATAAATCAAACTATGGTGGAGAAAGTGACTGCCGCAAGCGGGACTTGAACCCACGACCTCGGAATACCGTTCCGAAGCTCTTCCAACTGAGCTTATTGCGGTCGTGCCTGCAACATTCAAATTAACCACCACATTTGTCACTCGAATGAGTTTATATATTTTTACGTACAACGCCATCTATCAAAATTGCTTTACAACATTTCGACCAACACTTTAGTATTCTTTATAGAATACGAATGGGTTGAAAGAATGACGCGACGTTCATTACTAAAGTAATTTATTAATTTTGCAATTGACATGCTATGCTTTTTACTTAATAAATCAAACTATGGTGGAAAAAGCGACTGCCGCAAGCGGCACGACCGCAATAAGCTAAAACTCTTTATTGTACACTATATAAATTACAAAAACACTTATGCATTAGATTATTGTACAATTGGCGGTCTTATCGCTCAAGGCGATCTATTCTAGACTACCATTGGGTGGAGTGAGATGAAGAGATGAAAGGGCAGTATGTAGAGACAGGCATACTAAAACAATTTTATTGTTTTAAAATAATGTAAAAATACTAGCTATGTCTCGCTCTTTCAATTACCTACTACCTACTAACTAACCCGATATGCACACAAATCTACTATATAAAAATAAGTCGGGTTTTCCTTCCTGACGCTATAACTCCAGAACGCACGGACAGATTTCCACGGTTTTGCATTCGTTGGAAAGGTCTCGGGCTCCGTGAGGTTTATAGTTCTTTTTTTTTTAATTTTTTTTTTTGTACTTTTTTTTGGTCTGGCAAAACAACGTTTGCCGGGCCAGCTAGTATTTCATAAAAATCACACAGTTATGTAACAGAAAGCAATCAAGCTAATCTATACTTCTAAAATAAAACCTTTAAAAAAAATATTTGTGCACTGCAGCTGAGAGTCGCAATCTACATAACAAAGTAGATTGGCTAGTATCAGTTGGCTTATGCAACGCTAGGTCCGAGCTCATTTAAAAACTGTTGGGATTAAAAAAGCAGTTTGAAATTCTACCTACCTATATCACTGATACCTACCTAGCTCATTGTTTTTTTTTTTAGAATAGAAAGAAAATAGCTGTTTAAAATGGAACTAGGTACCAAGAACCATCTGCTTTTATTCTCACAGGTCTAAAAACATAAATATTACTGGGTGATGGATTTATGAGAAAGCGATTGATGAATATATGTATTATTATGTAGAGCAATATTTTTTCAAATTAATTAAGTAATAAGCCCTTTGTTATAATATTTTCTAACACTTGCTCGACTCATTTGTTTAAATAAAACTACTTTTCACGGATTTAGACGCGAGCTAGAATGTGAGTAAACCCTGTAATAACTGATCGTAGAAGACACATTACAGCTCAGTCTCACTCGTGACCATGGTGACTGCAAAGTCTCCGAAACGTCGGGCCAAAATTTAAAACAAATATACGCGTCTAAATCCGTAAAAAGTAGTTTTATTTAATACTTTGTTAGTTAAGAATATAATCAATGGTTACTTTCAAAACTAAAAAACATGCTGCAATACTCGAGCCATAAAAGACCCCGGCTTAAATTATTGCATTGTCATCAGAACTCGATGAGTTTCAGATAAATCCAACATTTGGAAAGAAGATAGATTACTAAGTAGATAGATAAATGTTAAAATAAATTTTAAACACGCATTCCAATCTGGTGTGTAAAAATTGATCTAAACACCTAATTTTTAAGGCTACAGTTTTTAATTTGGAAAGATTATAATTTTGTAAACTAAAATACCTTTCTAATTAACAAACAAATTAACTCTGGTGCATTAATAACATGCTAGCATAGTACAAAACTACGTAATAATCAGGAAAATACCATAACAAAACGTATTTAATAGTATTGATACCACAAAAAGTTGAACAAAACATGTCTTTGATGATTTATTGTAGCTTTGCTCTACGAATAAATACGTTCACATAAATCTTTCAACGATACGATTTATTGTTTACTAGCTGTGCCCCGCGGTGTTACCCGCGGTAAAAAGGATATTAATAAGTTCATTTTCTATTCCATTGTCCATTGGAAAGTTTCATGAAAATCCATCCAGTAGTCTTTACGTGAAGGCACAATAAACATCCTTACATATCCAAACATTGGAGTATGGATAGAAGACCGAGGAAACGTTCGCGTTGCTCAGCCAACAGTTTTAAGTATTTTATTTTATAGCGCGTAATTCTTTTTTCGTCATATCTCCTAAGATATTCATTTAAATTGCATGCTGTAAAGAGCAGTTATAATCTATATTAATTGCGTAAGCTAACTAAGCTACTTAATTTGATGAAAAATATTACCATATACACATAAATAGCTTTTGAAAACACCCTATTGAATTTGATAATTTTTTAGACATTATTATGGGTACAGCGGGTTTCCCTTAAAAGATAGACATATGCCCTCGCGGACTTTTTTGAAGAACTATAGGTAACAAACAATTCCTCCATACATTAGTTTGTTGTACCTCACATAGATAAGGCAGTGTTTTCATTTATAGCTCGCGCGCGTCTGAGTTTCTCGGCAAATTTAATCATATCTCATTCAATATACAGCAAACCCCAACAAATTATGCAAAAAAGCCATTCTGTTGAACCATTCTATCTAATAAAAAAACCGCATCAAGATCCGTAGCGTATTTTTGAAGATATAAGCTCACATAGGGACATACATACAAAAATTACGACTTTGTTTTATAAGAAGTAAGAATTCTATACACGTAACAAACATAATTTGTTCAGAATGATACGTTTTTGTATGAAAAAGTCAATTTCTAGTAACACTAGGTTATGTGATTTTGATTTTGTAATAAATCATATTTGCGGTTTCTATTACATTTCTGGTTGTTTGTTTACGTATTATTAAATAGACATCAATGTTACATAAACATTTTAACCTTAGCTTGGTACCAGAGTACGTTGTGTGAAATGTCCATGAATATTTATTTATTTACTTTGTCAGTGCGATAGCTGTTGCCCGTGACTTCATACGAGTGGAATTTAGAAATTTTTGCCCCGTTCTTGTAATTGTAACATTAATCTGACATCTCACTGATGCTTGGCTCCTATTGGACGCACCTTGATGTTATATCTATAGCCTTCCTCCATAAATGGACTATCCAACACAAAAAGATTCGAACCAATAGTTCCTGAGATTAGCGCATTCAAACAAACAAATAATCTCTTTAGCTTTATAATATGAGTATGTGATAAAATCGATATTCTCTGTTTCAAAATAAGTTATTGGACATTACCTAATTATGTTCAATATTTATACTTAATTTAATTTAGTTGTGCTTGTGCAAACAGAATTGACACAAATGAAATAAGAATGAAAATCTAAAAAGTTTGTCCCTTAAACTCGGAATAAACTGGAATCCAATCATACAAATCAAATGTTTCCCAATTTTATGAATTCTCTTAGAATACTCGATTGTTTAAAAGTACTACTTGACATAAACTATGTATTTATACATAATAAGTAGCTAATATAAAATTCACAAAGCCTACTTCATAAATTTTCATGAATAATTTCATTCATTGTTTACCTCACGAAATATGAAATGCAAATGAACAGAAACAGATTTGCATATTTACTTATATAACTTCTGTATATTTGCTGTCTGTACTTTCAATTTAAAAAATAGTCTTAATTTTAATATTTTAATTTTGATTTAATTTTTTCTTTAATTTTAATTATGTACTGTACATATATCTTTTTTATATTTTAGTTTTTAATTGTATATAGATTTTGTTAGTTAGCATAGCAAAAATAGCCCTTTAAAAATAGTCTTTCATAAGCTTCTTTCTTATCTATCTATCATTTTATAAAATTATTAGAACAACAGTACAAATCAAAACAAAAAAAGGGAAAAGAAAAAGAGGTTAAAATTCAGAATCAAAAAACTCTTTCGCATCGCAGTCATTGGGTAACGTGCCCAAAAGACCGGCTGCATTGCCGCGTTGTATAGCAATACTTATACGAATTGCTAAATACAGGCCAGCCTTTTGGTCACGTGAAACGTCGACCAGTCTCTTAGAAAGATCTTTATAAAGAGACTGTGCAATCGGGCCCCATGATCCAAGCGTCTCGACCCCAAACGGCTCAATAAAGTAATCCACAGATAGATTTCTATATTTGCACCGCTTAAGGGCCTCCGCTGATGCAGCAGCAGCGCTACCGAAGTACTTGGTAAATGTGATGGCGCAAGGGTATCGACGCAGGTAGCGTCCCACGCCAAAGGCCTACCCAATTTTTGGAAATTGGGTAGGCCTTTGGCGTGGGATCTACCAACGGGCAACAACGTCATGTCGTCTGGTCTTTTACCATCCGCGCGTACCAAACCATGAGGTTCAAGTAAAGCCGGTACACTTGCGGCGGCAAAAGCACGACGAATAATGTCGTTTAGTTGCGTATGTCTTGGTATACGACCGGCGCTTCTACTGCACGATAGACCATGAATCTATTTTCTATCTATCTATATATTAATCTAAGTATCCACGTCACGGAATAGTAAATAATAATCGGAACGGAAGTGCATCCAACAACTATAGTCACAGCATAGTCAAATATATCCAATTTTTCTACATAAATTATGGAGACAATAATTTAATGAAATATTCAGGATTTTCACGCATTATACAAGTTATTCTTCCCAACTAAAACAAATATAGTCACAACTCCATAGTCATGGAACTCCTCAATAATGGTATAAGTTAATAAACTATACTCAACTAAAAATTTAAAATTGATTGCGAAAATAACACATTTCGAGAATGTTTCTTAAAAAAACTGTGTAATATAAAACTAACGATTTTAATTACATCTACAACGAAATAACAAATATTACATATATTGACAAAATGAACTTTAATTTTTTAGTTTAGTTATGCATGTAGAATCGGTATCTATAGGAAACTTAAAAATTCTCGCTATTTACTACCTTAGTAGAATACATTTTTCCTTTTTTTTCAGTTTTACTTGTAAAAAATATAAAGTTTGCAAGTTGTACGTACGGAACTATTTAGAAAAAGCAAAAAAGTTTCCATTTAATTGTGAAAATACCACTTTCACTGTATCACACAGCAGTATGTTTATGTGCTTTTAATTCGTTACTGTCTTACACTTTTTTCCTATGGGGATAGGTAGAGACCATAAAGAGCCATTTGCTACGATCTGAACACACTTTCTTAGCATCATTTACACTCATACATCTGGTTACATAAATCTTTATCTGACTATAAGTCTTAAGATTTTCTAAATGGGTAACTGTATAACAACATTGTATTCTTATACGTAAAACTCTCAGATGTTGAGATTTCCTTCAAAGGTTTAAAGGTCTTAAAGATCTTTACTGAAGCTTAAAGGAAACCTTTTTGTAATCGTTACCAAATTGACCGTATGAAGTCGTTTATTGAGCTCTAACTTCACATGATTCTTTTTAAAAGATAGAGAAAGTATATACATATTTTTATATGTCTTATTTCTTTTGGCGCAGAAATTATAACAGTATTTTTTTACGACGAGAGTACACCAATACCTTGCTAGCTTGTGTTGGCAAAGGGTTTAGTTTCCAGTTTTCCTACTTATAATCTCCCTTATCTGGGTCCTAGAGCACCCTGGGGAGAAAATGGAGTGGTGACAGTTGTATACTTAACTGAACACCACAGCTATATAATCTTAATTTCTTATTATGTGCCATTTATATTTTACTAGCTGTCGTGCGCGACTTCGGAAGCGTAGAATTTTAAATATGTATATACCAAATAAAAAATTATACAAAATGCAATCCTCTTGAACCGTTCTATCTGTTAAAACCGCATCAAAATCCGTTATGTAATTTGGAAGATATTAGCTCAGATAGGGACATGCATACAATAACGACTTTGTTTCCTAATAAGTAAAGATTAACACCCATATGGGACGAAATGTGGGCGGTGTCATTTGTATATTTAATTAGGCAAACGGAAAAATAAATTATAGTTATATTTTTGCAACAACTAAATCCGATAATTATATCAGTTCCGGTTGTACGTGTAGTACAAACGAGATGTCAAATGCCTCCGGTGCAACATTTTGACAAACAAGCTTAACGAGAGCATGTGTTAGATGTTTGAAGAACGGATGCAACTATGTTCTGCTGTTGATATTCTGCTCATTTTGTATTCATGTATGTTTCCTTACAGGTTTATACACAAACTATAGTTAATACATAGTTTATTTCGTTTGCCCTAACATAAACAGCAAAATATTTTTAGATTCACTTTTGGAACCACGGTTTGGAACAGACATAACGTTGACATTTAAGTTTGAAAATAAAGTTTGTTATGTCATGCTGTGTAGTCAACAAATCGTAATTATTTCTTTCTTCTTTCTACATCCCATGGGCACGGGCCTCCTCCACTTTGGGAGAAATTATGGTTTACTGTGCCACGCTGACCAGGCGTGTTGACACAGGGCTTATTTTCTATTTAGATATATTATTATCTATGTACAATATCTCTTAGCTGGCTCTTACACCAACCACGGGAGAAAAAGGGGTGGTGACATTTATATTTTTAAACACACGGAACAAATCACAACTAACTGTATAAAATCTAAACCCAGAATGAGAAGCTCGGCTCCAACGATTTACATAAAATTTACAACAGAAGGGTTACAGCTTATTCTTCGTTTAATATTTCACTGTTGCGCGCGGACTTCCTCCAATTAAGAAGGGCATTTGGTCTACCGTGTCTTGCCAACGAGGCTTATTAGCTTAGGCTTTCATTTCGAGGTTTTCCATTGCTCACAAATAACTCTTAAAATATTCCATTTACAGCGCTCATAAGAAGTAACTTCAAAGTCACTTGTATTTTCAATCCGTCACCACATGGACATGTATCGATTTGATAGCTTCTTGCAAACTAAATTTCATATAGGTAATAATAGATACACGACAATAAGTAATAGTATTAAATTAAATACACACAAAGTCCAACAAAACATGCCTTTGATGATTTACGGCGACTTCACTCTACGAATAAATCGCTCACATAAATCTTTCATTGACACGATTTATTGGGTATTCTGTACACCTTACAAATATATATTGTCCACTATTGTGTGTACTGTATTTATTTTATTAAAGGGACGGCATCTTCTACTAAAGTAGGTTTGTATTTATTTATTTTATTTATTTAAAATTTTATGCACATAAGATGTACAGTGGCGGACTTAATGCCTTAGGCATTATCTACCAGCCAACCAAAGATAGTGCAGAGATAAACAGTGTGGGTGCTAAATGAGGACAAGATAAAAATTATGAGAATAAAACTTAGACGGGCTTCGTGGTCTAGTGGTTCGTATAACGGACTGCCGATCATGAGGTCGCGGGTTCGATTCCCGCCTCGGACAATCATTTGTGTGATGTTTATAAATGTCATCCTAATGTTTGTTCTGCGTCTGGGTGTTTCTATGTATTATAAGTATGTATTTACAAAAAAAAAAAGTAGTATATGTATTCTATCCGTATTCTGGTACCCATAACACAAGCATATAAGCTTAGCTTGGGACCAGAGGACGCTGTGTGAAATGTCCGTGAATATTTAAAAAAAAAAAAAAAAAAAAAAAACTAAGCAAACATTTAAGATAAATAAACACAAAATAATATATAGGTGACTATACATACTTAGCACTATTTATAGGAGCATATAAATACACAAATACATACGTATAAACAAATAATATATATATAATATATATAGGTATATATATTGTGAAGCCTCTGCTTCACATAAACCTTCTTCTTGTAGAACAATTCATTTATTTCCCTTATAGGACTTGTTACACTTACAAAATAAAAACATTTAGGACTTTTTATATAACTTTATTCTTTTTAAATTCATATTTGTTTCACTATATCTATTTTTTCATCCTCTTCAATGTCATGTCAAATCCCCAATTCTTTTTCTTTTTTTTATTCCTTTTTTAAAATTTTTATTACATTTTTAAAAAAATAAACCATATGTGGCCTGTATCATTGAATAGGTTATATTCAATGATCACGACCTTTACATTATACATATAATATAAATATAATCTACAATGCAGTGTGGAAATGAAACCACCGGGTTTACTCTGCCAACAATTTAAAGTAGTGACGGCGTACCTAATCTGACTTTAAATGAAAGTCTAGTTTTAGCGATCCTTATTTCAGTAGGAAGCGCATTCCAGAGGATAATAGATTGCACATTGAAAGAGAAGTGCACAAGACTTGAAGAATGAGGGGGACAAGAAAGAAGAAGATTGTGAGAAGAGCACAAGTTACGATCATGAGTCGAATGAAGATATCGGAAATTAGACTTTAAGTAAGATGGTGAATCAGGGTTATTTAAGACAGAGAACAAAGTATTTAGAGCATGTAGATTGCGTCGATATCTTATAGGCAACTATCGCAAACGGGGCCGAAAAATTGAGACATGATCGTATTTACGAAGGTTAAAAACGAATCGAATGCAATTGTTGAGAAGCCGTTTGTATGTAGTACTTTGTAGTGTCTTACATTCACACCTTCATGTTTGTTTTCATCGGGCTTTTATTAATAGGCATGGGGATGATTTTGGTGTCATAGTTTGATTATATTTAGTACAAGTTAATTTGAATCTTTACATATTATAACGACTTTTTTTATACAAAATCCATGAAAATAAGTGAGATTATATCTTCAAAATTATGCAACGGTATTTGATGAGATTTTTTAAATAGATAAGGAGTTTAAGAGGATGGTTTATTGTTAAGGTTTCAAAGGTTTTGTGAATATTTCATTTACAGGATGTACGAAGTTGCGAGCGGAGTATATCTTCTTCTTCTTATTTTATGGCTTTGTATTTTTTTTTTCAGACGCTGCCAATGTATGTGATGCTAGTATCATAAACAGGAAAGATGAACTACTAGTTTGAATTAGAATTTGGCCGGAGCGGAGTATAATTTTATTATAATTGTTAATAACGGCAAAAATAGACAAGTCACTAATGGCCTTTTCATTAGTACCTAGTACACTTTTTAAGAAAACCCTGTGAAGATAACTTTTTTATAAAAAATTTGAATCTCTAACTTTATAAATAAATAAATTAAATTGTAAATTCAGTTTATTTTACAACAGCAATGGAATCTTATTGTAAACAGCGTTTAAACAATAAGTTTTAAGCTAGAACAAATGGGTTGTAAATTAACTTTCATACCAAGTTGTAGGTACAAACAAACAGTGGCAAATGAGCACAGTTTATTTATTGCCGAAGACAGGAACGAGCAGCGTCGTTTGTTCTTACATTTTATGGCAGACGATATAAAGCTATTACTTGTTACAATGTATCCTTAATTTACACATTATTAGAATTTGAATACATACGAAATAGCTTCAATACGATAATATTGATGTAGGCCCTTAAGGGCCTACATCAATATTATCGTCGACATGTACATATTAACACAGCTAGTAGGTATAGAAAATGAAGAATTAGGGATATTTTTTTTTGTTTACTCAAAATCTACTAAATATATTTTAATTCTGATTTACGTGTTTCTAAATATAATAATTACTTATGTTTTTAACGTTATTTCATTAGTTAATACGCGATAATAGACCGACAAATGAAAAAAATAAAAAATAGAGAGGTTGTTTCGCTAAGATTTTCTATCAAGAAAACTTTTTTCAATCGCGTTTCTGAGTTTATCCGATCCTAGATCATATATTGAAAAAACATATACTTAAAAATTAGAGCTCTAGGCATTCAATCTAAAGAAACAATGAAAACTTCGTACGTAGAAAAATGCACGAAGCTATTTTGGTATCCTCTTAATATGTGTGCAAAATTTTTGATAGATCCGACTACTGAAAAATCACTTTCAAAGATTCCGTTACATTGATACGAACTAATAATATCGTGTTAAAATAGAGTGATACGAACTAATAATATCGTGTTACTACTTACAAATACTTGCTGTAGAACACTCCAAGATAGATATTTGTGTTCATATTATAATGCTAATTGGCAGCACTCTAGATTAACCTATATGACAGACAAACTCTATTTTAACAAATACGCCTGATTCAAAAAGTATAGCAAACCGTTTCTATTGCTGACTATTGCAGCAGACTTTTCGAATTATATACCTACCACCTACCATTGTATAAGTGGTGTAGTAATTTTGCCCATTAGCAGTTGTTTTATAACATAAGTTTGTTGCTTTAGCAACTTGTTCGTTGTAATTTTTTGTAGCAACGCCAGTCACTGGTCTCAAGTAACAGTTGCTATGCTAACATCAACGATGCCAAGTATAATAAATACCTACTTGTAATTAATTATTATAAAAGAAAGTCGTTATTTTTGTATGTATGTCCTTATGTAAGCTTATATCTCAAAATTACGCAATGGATTTTGTTATGATTTTTTAATATTAGACGAGCTTCGTGGTTGAGTGGTTCATGTAAGTTACGGGGTGTCCGATTGTTTGACCAATATCATTTGGCAAAACTACACTTGACAAACAACGTTTGGCAAAACAATGAATTCGCCTATTGATCATTTTACTACTGATCATTTTACAAATGTTTCGTTTTGCCAAATGATCAACACTTAAATTTTTTGGTCAATCATTAGGGAACCAAGTGACGGACTGCCGATCACGAGATCTCGGGTTCCATTCCCGCTCGGGACAATCATTTGTGTAATATTTATAATTGTCATACAAATGTTTGTACTGCGTCTGGGTGTTTCTATGTATTACAAGTATGTATTTACAAAAGAAAAGTAGTATATGTATATAATAATGTAATCTTATATAATAAAAGACTTTATTGAGTTTGTTCAAATGTATTTTAAAAAAACAACAAATAAAGTCTATTTACAATAATAATACAATACTCATAACACTTATTTATAACACAAAACAATAATAATATTTTAAAATTTAAACTGACGTAATGTCATTATGTTCTTTTAAATATTGCCTCATAAAATTAATATTTCCAATGAGGCCAGAAATTATATTATCTAAAGAGAACATATATGTTTTCTTTACATCTCCCCCCTTTGAGAGAACAATTGTAGAAATTGTTCAGTCATCATCATTAGCAGGAAATAACTTTGTAACGTGATAAAAATTTGATTCTGTTTTCTTGTGGCCAGCATCAATTTCGTAGATTGAGTTGGAAATCTTTCTTAAGATTTTGTATGGTCCAATCCTCAGTTCATCCATCTTTTTTCTATTTAGTTTGTTTCCGTTTTCTACGTAGACTCTGTCCCCCACTTCCAATTTACATTCTCTTCTGTGAAGGTCAAATATTTTCTTATTATACTTATGTACTTTTATCGTATTTTCTAGAGCTGTTTTTCTGTCTCTTTTCAAATCTTCGTTTGTACATTTTGTTTTTAATTCTAGGGGCAAAATATTAATATTTTCCCCTTCCAAAAGGTATTTTGGAGTAAATTTCGTGACAGTATGTTCTGTTTCGTTATATTTTTCTACACATTTCCGTGCTATTGTACTCCATGCTATTTTCTTGTCATTTTCGTTCAATTTGCATCTTATTTTATTTACAAGAGTTTGATTCAGTCTTTCATTAAGTCCGTTTGAAAACGGCGAATCTACAGCTGTAAAAATCAATTTAATATTTTCATTCTTTAAAAAATCTTTGAATTCGTTGGAATTTATGCCCGGGTATTGATCCGATAATATCATATCAATCTTGTGGTTTTGTGTGATGTTCTTAATTAATTTGATAAAATCACTGGAGTTTTGGGTTTTTGATGTAGAAATGTAGGCGTATCTTGTGAAGTGATCCACTAAAAGATGTAAATATTTTTTTGTTGATCGTGATCCTCCAAAGCCTCCAATGGTATCAATAGACATTATTTCAAAAGGTCTTGTAGCTGGACCTAAATGTGACATTAATCCATATTTTGGTTTTCTTCTTGTCTTGTTTTTGATGCAAATTTCACAGTTATCACAAAACTTTATTATATTCATGATTATATTCTTTGCGGTGTAAAATGGCGTTATTTTGTTTATCATTTGGGTTCTTCCAATATGACAATAATAAGCATGCACATTTTTTATTAATAAAAACTCAGTTGTTCCGTCAGAACAATCTTTTTCTTTGTTTTATTCTTTTTGTAGTAAATTTCATTTTCCAAAATATGTTTTCCATTTTGTAAGTCTTGATTTTGCTGCTGATCTTTTTTAATATCTTGTAAACTTATTAGATTAACAATTTTCAAAAAATCATCATCATTATCATAAGGTTCTACAACTGGATTTCTGCTTAAACAATCAGCTTCTTGATTTGATGTTCCTGGATTATAAATTATTTTAAAATGATATTGCGATAAATAGTACATTAGATCTCCAAGATCCTCGTCTGTTCTTGCTTTTATGTTCATGCTTTCTAATGGTTTGTGATCTGAATATACCATGAATTCTTTTCCCATTAGCCAGTGTTGCCAATATTTAATGGCTTCTTTTATAGCCAGACATTCTAAATAAATAGCTTTCTTCTGTTTCTGTGTTTCAGTTAATTTCTTTGAAAAATATGCAACTGTTCTATTGTTCCCGTTTTTATCTTCCTGTTTCAATACTGCTCCTAAACCACTTATACTAGCATCTGTGTAGATTTTTATGGGTAGTTCAGGGTCATAGATATTTAATATTGGTTTGGAACATAGTAATTCCTTTATTTTATCAAATGATTGTTGACATTCTGACGTCCATTTAAATTTAACATCCTTTTTTAATAAATTATGTAATGGATGCAATATTATTGCACTATGTGCTATAAACTTGTGATGAAAATTTACCTTTCCTAGGAACTGTCGCACATGTTTTCTTGTCTCAGGGACAGGAAAATTTTTGACTGCAGATAAATAGTCCTTTAAAGGTCTGATTGTGTTGCTCTCTATAATATGTCCCAAATATTTCGCATATCTTTGTGCAAAAGAACATTTAGAAAATTTCAATCTAAAACCTTCTTTTAATATTGCCTCTAGTAGTTTTGATATATGTAAAATATGATCTGTAAAAGTCTTAGAAAAAATTAAAATATCATCTATGAAATTCACTGCAAATCCTGAGAGCCCATGTTTTCTTATAATATTACTTAATATTCTCTGAAAAATAGCTGGTGCAGTCTTTAATCCGAATGGAAGACATGTCCATTGGAAGTGTCCTTCTTGCGTGACAAAAGCAGTTTTGTGTCTATCTTTTAATTTTAAAGGAATAGACCAAAATGCTGAATTGATATCAAAAGTAGAGAAATACTCACAGTTTACCGTCTTGGTCATTAAATCCTCAATCAGTGGAAAAGGTTGTGATTGTGGAACAACAATCTTGTTTAATTCTCTAAAATCTATACATAGCCTTGTTTTCTTTCCATCTTCTTTTTTATATGCTAGAGTTACCGGTGCTGCAAAAGGGCTATATGATTCTTCTATTAAATTTCTCTCCAAAAGTTTTGATATTTGGTTTTCTATTTCTTTTCGATCTTCAGCTGTGCATCTGTACGGACGTTTGTTGCAATATTTATCAACCATTAAATCGATATGAGCTTCATAATCTCTTACGGTTCCGATATCATATTTATCTTTAGCGAAAACCTGTTTGTATTTTTCAATCAATTTATCTATTTCTGTCTGTTGGTATAAATCTAGATGGTTAACAATTTTTTTAAATTCTCCTGGGTTGATATGTTCATTAAAATTAATTTCGTAAATATTCCTTTTGATGTTTTCATGTTTCGATTCATTATTTTCAGATTCTTGGTGCGCTAAAATTATTTTGACACCTTTATTTTCAGTCTTATTTTCTGTATCACATTGTGTGATTTTTAACTTTTCATCTTGTTTTAGTTTGAATTTTTTAATACAATCCAAACCGATCAGAAAGTCATAATTAAAATTGTCACTATCTATGACAAAAATGTCCATAATTTCTTCAATTTCAAATATTTTTATTTTAAGTCTTATCAATCCCTTTGTTTTTTTATCACCATTAATAGTCTTTAAGTTAGCTACGTGTAAATGTTTTCCATCTTCTGTTGAATGAATCTACAATAACTTTGCATTTATCAATGACACATTCGATCCTGAATCATAAATTCCAGAAACCATTAAAGTGTCATTCAGTAGCAACCCTACTTCTATTAATGGTGGCACTACTAGTTTTTTGGATTTTCTTTGTTTAATTCTACTTCTAATTCTGAATTATTCACAGTTTTTACTGTTCCTGTCTGGTTTCTAATTTTAAGCCAACAACTTTCCTTAGAATGATACCGTTTCACATTCTTCTCTTTTAAACATATTGTGCATGGTTCCTTTCCCTCAATCTTTCTCTGTGAGTTAATATAAATAGTACTGTTTCTATTTTTTGATAAATACTCCAATTTTCCTATTTCACTGTAAAGATCTTCTGTTTTTCGTAAACATAACCTATCAATCTTGTCGGCAACATAATTTGGTAAGCCATTCGCTATAAGATCTATAAGTGTTCCAATGTCAATTGACTTTCTCACTTCTAGTAACAATCTTTCTTTTTTTAATGCGTACTCTAGTAATGACCCCGCTTGGTATTTAAAAGATAGGGCGTATCGTATGGATGACCATCCCTTGTTTCCAAACGTGTCACAAAAACTTTTCTCCCATACGTTCCAAGCTGAGTCGTGTGTGAGTTTCATCATTGTACAGCCATACCAATCTATACTAGCATGTTCCATAAAATTTTTTAGAATTTCAATTTTGTTTTTATCACCAATTATTGAAAACCGTTGGCATTCTCTATTAAAATCTGTAATCCACTGATAAGCATTACAGTGTCGGCTGTTAAATTTCTCTAAAATAAAATCTTTAGAGATATTTCCTAAATTTTGCTTTTCAGGTTTAGTTTTATCAATTAATTTTTGTAAAAAGTTTTCTGTCATCTCATTAGAGCTACTAGGTTCAGCTTTAGGCTTTTCTTCAAAAATCTCTTCCAAATAAAATTCATTGAATTGTAAGTTTTGTTCATCATCTAAATAGACTTTGGATATATCTTTTGTCAAAGTTATCCATATTTTCCTGGTTTGATATCTTTTATTTAAAGATTTTTTTACTTTGTGATAATTGGAAGTATCGGTGATGGTCTCATGGTAATGAGCAGGTTGATACTCTATTGGTATTTTATAAAGCTTACCTTCCGGTGTAGCTATAGATGTTAAACATATTAAGTTAGATTTTTCGTCTGCTGCTGCTTTGACAGTGAAATCGAATCTTAACTTTTCCATCTTGTTTATAATTCAGTAACCAAATTTGTTGTTTTATAATAATGTAATCTTATATAATAAAAGACTTTATTGAGTTTGTTCAAATGTATTTTAAAAAAACAACAAATAAAGTCTATTTACAATAATAATACAATACTCATAACACTTATTTATAACACAAAACAATAATAATATTTTAAAATTTAAACTGACGTAATGTCATTATGTTCTTTTAAATATTGCCTCATAAAATTAATATTTCCAATGAGGCCAGAAATTATATTATCTAAAGAGAACATAAAATATATGTTTTCTTTACATGTATTCTATCCGTATTCTGGTACCCATAACACAAGCATATAAGCTTAGCTTGGGACCAGGGGACGTTATGTGAAATGTGAAAAAAAAAATACAGTGGTTCAAGAGGATGTTTATTTTTGTATAATTTGTTACGGTTTCTTTTTTATAAATTCCACACGTAGGAAGTTGCGGGCATCAGCTAGCTTATTGTTTTATAGATCGCTCACCAAATTAAAACATCTGTTAAGATAAATATTTTGTTTCTATGAATAAAATGCAAAGTTATCATTACTTGCAATTTTATGTTATTTCTGTGAACTTAAATAATAATTTAGCATAAACAAGTTTATCTGTTCTTTTGTTATCTTGTTTTGACGATAATATCACGAATGAAGTTAAATATAAACAGTACATGATTATTTTGTATGTTTATGTCCCAAAAATTCAGAAGTTTCTTTGTTTAGTCGTGTCGGGAAAAGTTGCAACTAATCTTACCATTGGACTTATACCTCAATCTTTTCATTTTATGTACCTACGTGTTTACTTTTCCCCAAAGACTGGCAGAATCAATTTTTAAACAAAACATATAATGTCAGTTCAAAAAAAGCCATAAAACCTTAAATTTTTGAGATTGTGAAAAGTTTTCTGTTGACCACTTTTTATTTTCACTTTTCAAGAAAATCATTTAATATAGGAGTAATTTTTCTCATAACACACGTTCAAATTTTTCTCATACCAGTTCAGGACAAAAATCAACTCAAAAAACCGGCGTTAGAAACCCAATGGAGCTCTTTTGCTCTTCGTCTAATAAATCTCTTATTAAATACAAACAATAATACTAATATTTACATCTAATATAAACAATTTTTCCATTACTAGTTTCTTTGGTTACATAATAAATGTTCGGCTTATCTCCATTAAATATTAAATTGCTATATGACTAAGAGAAGTCATTTACATCCGCTAAACGCAAACCGTATCTTGTAGACAAGCGTCGCGCTAAAACACGAATCATAAACAAACAACTTTTATTTAAAAACTAACTTTATACTAACGTCAAATAGATTTATTTTGAAATGATACCCAGTTATCAGTTATTACGTATGAATAGAGTTTAATAATAGATACGGTGAAGGTCATCCATAGGTTGAAATCATTGATGTTCCGCAGTTGTGTTTTGGCTAGTTCAATAACAGGGTCACACTTGAATAAGTTTTCTATAGTTTATTCAATTGTGTTAGTAAACAAAATATTTAAATACATATGTAAATATAGGGAAAACGCCATAAAGAAAATATTAGAGTAGATAGAGCTAATTTTAGTCATACAGAGTTGTGAGTGAAAAGTATTTCAAACATGCAAACATTTAAGATTCAGCGGATATTAAAAACAGTGTCTCATAATAAAGAGCTTGTGAGGTGAGTAATTGAAGAATTTTTAGCATAACATGCGCTGAAGAAATGCCTAATAGTTTTCTTTTTATGGGGTGGACAAATGTCGCATTATAACTCTTTTCTCTTTTCCGTTCTTTTACTATTATTATATTGTTAACGATTTACAAATTTTATGACTCGTCTTACAAATTAGGGAGAGAATTTACTTTTTCTTTAATAATTATTTATCAGAACAAGCCTATTTTATCACTTCTCGTTTCCTCTATGCAGATTAAAATTAAAAAGCATAATTTGAGGCAAATAAAATGCCGATCTAGACAGAGGCAGATTCTAATAATATTTTCTAATCTTATGTTGTCATAATAATAACTAGCTGTTGGACGCAACTTCGTTCGCCTGCTATTTAGAGATCAAATTATACATTAATATTAAAGAAAACCGCTTCAAAATCCGTTGCGTAGTTTTGAAGATTTAAGCTCAAGTAGAGACATACCTAAAAATTTAACGACTTGATTTTATAATAAGCAAAGCTAATTTAATACAACATACCTACGCGAATACTTAATAACTAAAGAACCACACTATGATATGTAATAAGAATAGATAATTGTATGTACGTGTAGACAACAGGTACTTGGTTAAAAGGATTTATGCACGCGCAAAAACTACATGGTTGTGTTGTGATCATTTTATAACCTTGAGGTTACTTCAACCGCATATTTATAATTTATACTCGTAATTGGTGTTATATTGCTAGGCAGAGAGATGAAAACAGTCTCTCTAGGATTCTGTGCCAACACGGTTGCTCATAGTAGTATAGTAGACCAAATTTTAATATCCTCCCACCTCGTTACTAGAGATTTGTTCCCAAAAATGTGGCCCAATTAGGTTGGGAAAAGGAAGGTAATATATAATTACTGATAAGATACCCATATAATTCAAGGACAAGTCATTAGTGATGCGAATAATTATATTATATTTTAGAACGGTAGCCGTAGTCAGCAATAGTACTAATTCTACGAAATTAGACACAAACTTGAAATCATGGAAAGAAATACCTGGACCGTCAGCTTTGCCATTTATTGGGCTATTGCATCATGTGATCTTACCTGGAGGTAAGATACAAGAAATTTTGAAAAACTGATCAATCTAGTTTAAACTCATATAACTGTCCACTGTTGGACACGAGCCTTGTGCATTCTGGGAGGGATTATGGTCTTTTGTGCTACACTGACCAGGTGTGTTGGCACAAGGTTTGTTTTCTATATTATATTAAAAGGAGATCCTACCAATGAAACACTTAAAACTACTTACCAGCGTTATAGGAACTTTCTTAATAATTTAATCAAAAATTTACGTCGTGAATATCACCAAAAGCAATTGCAGCGATCCAAAGGTAATTTAAGGGCCACCTGGAATGTCATTAAGGAAGTTTCCAATCTGCAAACCACCTCATCACCGCCAGAAGAACTATTATATATCACTTCTGACTCCCAGACATCGGTTAATGTGGTCAACAACTATTTCGCTACTATAGGGGAAGAGCTAGCTACTTCTATCATACAAAAGAATATTAACACTCCTATAATTACATGTCATGACTCACAGTCTTCAAATTGTGTTAAGCCTCTTAACAGTATGGCACTTTGGGAAACTGACACAACTGAAATTGTTAAAGTCATAATGGGCCTTCGTGGTGACGCTGCAAGTGGCTGGGATGGTGTTTCTGCGCAAGTCTTTAAAGCAGCTCACAAAACTTTGTCTCCAATTATAGCCTGTATCATCAACTTGTGCTTTGTAAAAGGTATTTTTCCTGCTGCACTGAAAATTGCAGTTGTGCATCCCGTTTATAAGAATGGTGATAGGGACAGTGTTAATAGCTATAGACCAATCTCGGTTCTTTCAACATTGTCAAAGATATTCGAAAAGGTCCTGAATTCAAGATTAATTAGTTTTCTTGACAAATATAATATAATTTCTGACAATCAATACGGTTTTCGACAGGGTAAATCTACTGAGGATGCAGTTACGGAACTTACAAAAGTAATAGTACAAAATTTAGATAATAACTTTAAAACTGCTGGGATATTCTTAGATTTATCAAAAGCTTTTGACACTGTCTCTATCCCAATTCTCTTACAAAAGCTCGAGAATATTGGAATACGTGGATTGGTCTACTCGTTATTTCAGAGCTATCTAACGGGACGCACGCAACGAGTATTCATAAAGGGGTATGTCAGCCAAGATGCAGAAGTATCCTACGGCGTGCCGCAAGGTAGCATACTCGGCCCAACCTTATTTCTCGTTTATGTTAATGGCCTTTGCAGTTTTAACGCAGCTAATACCAAAGTAATTTCCTATGCTGACGATACGGTTCTTCTTATTAAGGGTGCCACTTGGACCTCAGTGCAAGAAAATTCAGAGGAATCTCTGAAGGCTGTCCTGAGTTGGTTAGATAACAATCTCTTAACTCTAAATCTTGCAAAAACTAAATTCCTTACCTTTAGCACAAACCTTAGATCACAGCCCTCTCCTGATTTTGGAATTAAAGCTCACAACTGCACTGATATCTGTACTTGTACCAACATCATGAAATCCGAATCTGCTAAGTATTTAGGAGTAACATTGGACCATACTTTGAATTGGTCTCAGCATGTTGCTATTACATCGGCAAGAATACGTAAATTGGCTTATATTTTTAGAACCATGCGATCATTTACAGATTTACCAATTATGAAAATGGTTTACTACGCCTTGGCTCAATCTATACTTAATTATTGTATTGTACCTTGGGGTAGCTGTGGTAAGAGTCTTTTACTTAAATTGGAACGTGCTCAGAGGTTAATCTTAAAAGTGATTTTTTCCAAACCCTTTAGATTTCCCACGAAAGATCTTTATAATATAGCCAAAATTTTAACTGTTCGTCAATTATTTATCTTAAAAACGATTCTTCGTAAGCATTCCGAACTAACATACAAACCAGACGTACCAAACCAGCGCACATCCTATCGGGTCTGTGATCTTACTAAACATCGCACCTCACTTGCAAGTCGACAGTTCTATTGCCTTGGCCCCCAACTATATAATAAAGTAAATCGCATTCTGAACATATTCCAATTGACTAAAAAATCTGCCAAAAAACAATTAATCCTTTGGTTGATAGGACTTGACTATGAAGAAACTGAACTTCTTCTAGCCAATTTTAAATAAGAAGCTCATATGCATAAAATACTTCACGCACGCGTTTTCGTTTTTACGCAAACATCACATACACACAAACACACCCACACTCCACAAACTCACGCTGTACACTTATCTTTCACCTGCATGCTTTTTATAAAGAATAACTTTTCTGTTTACTTACCTGATTTATTGTGTAGTTCTCTTCAGTATATATAATAATTCTATCATCTCATTGTATTCATATCTACTTAATATCTTTATGTTATTGTACCTAATTTAAAAACCATCACTGGATGTATACACCTACTTGTGAAGGGCAATAATGATTGCGATACAGTTCATACTAGTGCAGTCATTATTGTGCTCAATTATTTTCAAGGTTACTTTGAAAATGTATCAAATAAATAAATAAATAAATAAATAAATCTCTGATTATCGTCTCTCACAGAAGATGTATCTATGTAAAATCTTCCTTCGCTGGCTATTACAGCACCTTGGGAAGGAAAAAGAGGTAGTTACATTGGTGCTCTTAATCCGTCACCTCACACAAAATAAAATTCTGCAAACTATAAGATTAGTTTGTAGAATTTTCTTCTTTATTGTAACCATTAAGTTATATTTAATTAATTCTTTGAAAAGGTAGGTGCGAGCTGAGGAAGCATATAACAAAATAGACCCTTCATTAAAGTCGCAGGAAATCGTTAAGCTTAATCGTAAGAAAGTAACATATTGTGATTGTTTAATTCTTGAATATGTACTTTGTCAGGGGAGCTCTCGACAATAAATGTGGATGGCTTCCAGAAACTATTTGACAAATATGGCCCTATTATAAGGCTTAACGGAACATTTGGCATGGAACCTATGATAGCATTAGGCGATCCTGAAACCGCAGCATACGTAAGTACCTACATATTTAAATAAACAGTTAACAAAAATTAAGAAGATTAAATTGCCACCAAATATTTTAATAGTCAAATGTTATTTAGAGCCAATTTGTATTTAATTTGGTCGGACATCTGAGCTTCTTTAATTTGTTAATTAATTTTATGTTCCCAATAGGTACTGAGGAGTGAAAATTCTTTACCGATACGTACTGGATTTATATCACTCGAGTATTACAGACAGGAATACAAAAAAAGGAAAGGACAAGCAGTTCCAGATTCAACAGGATTACTAACCGAGTAAGGAATTAATTTGTTAGCGGATTGTTGTATATTTATTATTAATGGATTGCGGTTGATTAGTATTTAAGTTCATGAACAGTTCATACTAATATTTTGGTTTCCAGATAAGATTGTAGATAGTAATAAAATTATTTTAGTTTTCACAAAATTTGGTGTGACGAGAAAAATGTTCATGTGTTCTTCTTTCCATTAAATCTTTGGCGAAATCTTTCTCTTTAGCAAGTTTATCGAAACAATGAATGAACCTATGGATACATATCACCGCCAAGAAATCTATTATTTATGTAATACATACCCTTTTCAGGCACGGCGATCTATGGAAACAGTTTCGTTCTACGGTTAATCCAGTGTTATTACAACCAAAGTCAATCAAATTATATTGTAACGTTCTTGATGAAGTTGCTGTGGATATGATAAAAAGGTACATTGTTTAAATATGATAACCCTGAATAAAATAGTCTGAAAGGAAAAAATTTTAACAAGAAAATTAGGAAATCTAATAATTTAATAAATATTTTGGAAGTCTTCTCCAGTTGGAGTAAGCTCTTCTTACAGAGAAACATTATAAATAAAATAAATATTTCACATAAGTTTCCTCTGGTCCCAAACTAAGCTATGTTTCTATGCCGGAGTTACGGTTACCACAGTACGGATACCTTTAATTGGTAGAAGACGACATAATTATATTTAATCACATTTTCTAATAAATCTGTTTAGGATGAAAGCTGATAGAGACGAGAAGAATATGATTAAAAGGAATTTCGATAATGAAATGAACTTATGGGCTCTGGAATCTATTGGAACTGTGGCATTAGGCTGCCGGCTTAACTGCCTTGATTCCAACTTACCCGAGGACTCTCCACAAAAAGAACTCATTCAGTGCATTCATGACTTCTTTGTAATAGCTAATGAACTAGATTTCAAACCTAATATTTGGAAATATATATCCACGCCAATGTACAAAAAAGCAATGGCTTTGTATGAACGTCATGAAAAGTGAGTATTTAATTTTTACTTTTGCACGTCTTGCTGTCCGTGTGGTGAAGAATTAAGAACACAAGTGTCACTACCAGCACCCAGGGTTGCTGTAAAAGTCGGCTGAGCAGTATTGTAAACAAATAACATGCTCTGTGAGCTGAGCCTGGTCAGCGCGCCAATATAAAGATAATACAATACCTCCCAAAATGAAGCAGGCCCATAGATAGATATAGAGAGAGAGTGTATTACCCACGATTTCTTTTGCAGCTACATCGAAAATTTTGACAAAACATTGTTCAGTTTCGAACACACACGAGCAAATAATTCGAAATAGGTACCACATTAAATAAATTATTTCTAATTTATCTTCGGTTACTTTCAGTGTGACGAAATATTTCCTCAAGCAAGGTATGGAACAACTTAAACATAATAAACGACCAGATCATGAAAAAGGTATATTGGAAAAATTGCTTGAAATCAACGAGGAAGTTGCCTACATTATGGCTAGTGATATGTTATTTGCTGGCGTTGATACGGTACGTAGAACAGTAATAAATCAAATAACACTCTTACTTTTTGAGTTGATATTTAGTTTAGGTACTATTACTATCAAGAAATGTGTATAATATCCTCAATGGATATGTAAGAAAGAGGAGTTAACACAGATATGACGTCTGAAAAAAGGGCACATGTTGTACCGGCCCTAAATAATAGGATAACGGCAAGACAATAATGAATTCAGAAAAGAAATGGTTTGAACATTCTAAAATTTCTTTTTAAAAAAATGTACTTAATAACTTGTCAACAGGCTGCTAATACAATCACAGCAACGTTATACCTTTTGGCAACCAACCAAGACAAACAGGATAAACTGAGAGAAGAAATATTATCAAAATCTGAACGTAGACCATACCTCAAGGCCTGTATCAAAGAAGGGCTAAGAATAATGCCAGTAGTTTCAGGAAACATGAGAAAAGCAACAAAAGACTACAATTTAATGGGCTATCGGATTCCTAAAGACGTAAGTGATTCTAATGGTTTCTATAAATAGCAACTTGTGTTAAAATAGGTATAGATTTTGCAAGACGAATTTAACAACAAAAATTCTGGATACCTACAAATATAATAAAATATGTTTAAAACTTATTTTGTATTAAGATAGCCAAGACAATACCACAGAAATATAAAATCAGAAGTAAAAGACTTAAAAACTTGGTAGTAAATAACATCTTAATTACGTACTTAATATAATGGATGTTTCATGTTTTCAGATGAACATTGTATTTTCGCATCGTGAAATGTCATTGATGGAGCATCATTACCCTCGGGCCCAAGAGTATATTCCTGAGCGATGGATTGTTGAGAAAAATGATCCACTTTATCATGGCAATACACATCCATTTGCACATGCTCCTTTCGGTTTTGGAGTTCGTAGTTGTATTGGTATGTAACAAGATTTATTCTTTGTAAAATTGGGGCCTAAATCATGTGGTGCGAGATCCTAGAGCTGAATGACGGGCCTTAATTTTGTGATATTTTATAATAAATTAAAATAGAATACACTGGTGTACAATAAACACCATAAATTACATGTCGCTTAGCTGATGTAGTTACAATAGATCATTATACAATTGGCGGTCTTATCGCATATTGTGATCTCTTTCAGACAACAATGTCAAAAATGATGAAATGATCCGCCGAAACACCCGGTTTTTATTAAAAATGATCATCGGAATAAAAAAGCGGGTGTTTGCGTAGAAACGCTTTCATATCCTATACATTACATATTCAGTAATTCATCATAAGATATTTTTTTAAAGTACGAACCAACAAATGCGTACATACGATCAAATACTCAAATATATTAGACCTAGATATTTAATTACAAGACCCAGTTATTTAACTACAAGACTAGACAAATTAAATCCTATCACCTTTTTATATGATTAAGACAGATTAACTTAGTATTTGGAAGAGTTAGCTACAGCTATCGTAGACCTAGTTTCTTATTTCGGAAGAGGGCATACGTGCCTAGCTGTGAGCTGGAAATAGACCAACAGATTAAGTACGTCATTCATAAGAATTTATTATTTAATGACATGTACGAGTTTTACAGCATCACATATTATTTTACAGGTCGTCGAATTGCCGAGTTGGAGATGGAAACATTTTTGGCACGTGTTATCGAGAATTTCAAAGTGGACTGGTTCGGTCCTCGGCCTAAAGTTGTTCAATCCTCCCTCAATTACATTAAGGGACCTTTTAATTTTATCTTTAACGATGTAAAATAATGTAAAACAGTAGATATAATTAAAGAATTCATAAGCATTTAAATAGTAAGTCATAAAGTTTTTTCGAAAATCTTTTTAAGGTTTTACTACAGGTTTATCAGATAGTGTAATTGCGTTTAATCTTAAAGACACGTTACTTTAGCCAAGCAACATCGTACTACATAGTCTAATAAGATAAGGTTATTCTAAACTATAGTTAGTCTATAGCCACATAGTCCCGCCATGTGGTGACGGATTAAAAATGCAAGTGTCACCACCCCATCTCCTCCCAAGGGTGCTGTAAAAGTCAGCTAAGGGATATTGCACACAGATAACATCCTCGGTGAGAGACGCCTGGTCAGCGTGGCACAATAGACCATAATCCCTCCAAAGAGGAAGACGCCCGAAGATGCCCAACAGTGGGACGTAAATGGGCTGGAGAGGAGTCACATAGTAGTTTTCGCAAATTTCAAGCGTCACTTTCTAGAAGCAATAAAACTAGTGTTCCATTGGGAAGTGAAGACCTGTTTCATTAGTCTATAGTTACACTCAACCTGTGGCGTGTATCATAAACACGCATAGAAAGTATTTCACACACAGATAAACATTTACTTGTCTTTAAGCAGAGGGACTGATGTAGCCATGGACACTATCTATTAAATCTGTGTAATCTTGGTGTTACTATGTATAAGATGGTGGAAAAATCCATAATTATAGATAGGTACATAATATTTTTCATTTATTGTTTTCACGGGTGATAATATTGTATTGTATATAAATTGTATAGATTATAAGTTATTTTAAATGAATATATGATCGTTTTAATTTTGAATACCACTACACTAGGTCGATGAATAAATATGTCAATAATGTAAATTCACGTCTAATTTTGAAGGCGTTACCCTCTCTCGGAAAGAGGTCGATGGGTATGCATCTCTCTTGGTGTTAGGTCTCGAGTCTGGTTACGATTCTAACGGGTTAGAATATTATGTGGAACCGTCGAGATGCAGGTATCCGATTGGTATATGTGGTGCCTAATTAGTAACCTTTGCACTTAGTTTTCATCAAAAATATTTTCACAACATTTATAAATAAACCGGTAAAGCACGGGTTGGACTTGCACACAAAGGGTTCCGTACCGTAAAGAAACAATCTAAAGAAACAATGAAAACTTCGTACGTAGAAAAATGCACGAAGCTATTTTGGTATCCTCTTAATTTTGGTTTGTGTTAAACCCGGTTTCCACCGCGAGCGGATCGGACCCATTAATGACTTCGTTAAACTCGCAAACGCAAACTGCATACTTGTATTTCCACCAACAAATAGTCGGACGGAAAGAGCCGAGCGTGTAGAAAGAGTAGAAATGAGCTCGCTCAGTTCTAGGGAGCGGAGCGGAGTACTCACGGACTCCGCTCAACTCGCAATTACAATTTACATAGTAGCGTTTCCACACAGAAAGTGGTGAGCGGGGCGGATTGAGCGAGTAAAAAGAAATTGAAAAGAGTCCGCTGCGCAAGGCCTGCACCGACTAGTTCAGAACGGACTCGCTCGCATAAACACTTACTCACTCAATAACATCGCAACAACACGACCACACGCAACCAGCTCAAAACATCAACTGAACTCGTTCTCTGTGGAAATTATCTATTCGTTTTTCATTTCTCATTTTCCGTTCAGCTCAGTCCGCTCATTTCTCTAAAGCCCAGTTTCCACCGCGAGCGGAACGGACCCATTAATGACTTCGTTAAACTCGCAAACGCAAACTGCATACTTGTATTTCCACCAACAAATAGTCGGACGGAAAGAGCCGAGCGTGTAGAAAGAGTAGAAATGAGCTCGCTCAGTTCTAGGTAGCACCAACTCTTCGTTGGTGGAAACACAAACCTATTTAATTAAAAAGGAGTCCGTTCCGCCTAACCATTTTCCACACATTAAGCCCGGTTTCCACTGCGAAAGGGTAATGTGCGGAAAATGGTTAGGCGGAACGGACTCCTTTTTAATTAAATAGGTTTGAGTTTCCACCAACGAAGAGTTGGTCATTTGATTTCCACTGCAAAATGAAACTGAGATAGAGAAATGAGCGGACTGAGCTAAACGGAAAATTAGAAATGAAAAACGAATAGATAATTTCCACAGAGAACGAGTTCAGTTGAATTTTTGAGCTGGTTGCGTGTGGTCGTGTTGTTGCGATGTTATAGAGTGAGTGAGTGTTTATGCGAGCGAGTCCGTTCTGAACTAGTCGGTGCAGGCCTTGCGCAGCGGACTCTTTTCAATTTCTTTTTACTCGCTCAATCCGCCCCGCTCACCACTTTCTGTCTGGAAACGCTACTATGTAAATTGTAATTGCGAGTTGAGCGGAGTCCGTAAGTACTCCGCTCCGCTCCCTAGAACTGAGCGAGCTCATTTCTACTCTTTCTACACGCTCGGCTCTTTCCGTCCGACTATTTGTTGGTGGAAATACAAGTATGCAGTTTGCGTTTGCGAGTTTAACGAAGTCATTAATGGGTCCGTTCCGCTCGCGGTGGAAACCGGGCTTTACCCTTTCGCAGTGGAAACCGGGCTTTACAGTAAATAAATAATAAATAAAATAAATGCCATTTTTAGTTATGTATATATTATGTGTACTTGTTTATGTATGTATATGATATTAACGATATATAAGTAGTTTATTTATAGTATATTATAAGTAATATTTACTTATTTATTGTATTATTATAATTACTTTTTTTTTCTTCCTTTACATTAATATACTTGTACACTGCAGCCCCACTTTATTTCAGTTCCTAACTTTTCTTTCCATCCCATGGTTGCCTGGAAGAGATCACTTTATGCGATAAGGCCGCCATTTGTACCTAGTTTTAAGCTTAATTTCTGTTTTCTGATTCTTGTAAATGTATACAATAAAGAGTTAATCTATCTATCAATCTATCTAAATTAGTAATTTTTTGTTTTTTTATACTTATATACGTAAACTTTATAACAGGTTTTTCAAATTAAGTTTCCGTGTAGAATTAATATTGATTAAAACAAAAAATAATAACGTAGTCTTAAATTAAATTAGTAATTAAGCATTAATTAGTTGCTAATTATATCTTACCAAATTAAATTGAATATTATAAAAGTTATTTTTTTTTTACATAGTATATCAGATTATATAACACTTCAATAAAATGCTAGCCAAGATTAACGCCAAAAAAGAACAAATAATTTGCTTTGGATTTCAACCATATCTTTTATCTTACTACAAAAGTAATTATTTTGTATTCGGGGAGCCCGATTGATTGATTTTGTATTCGTTGGAATACAAAAGCAATCAATTATATGTATTATCGTTTGTTATAAATAAATAAATAATTGAATAAATATTTTTCGGACATTTCACACAACCATCTCTGGTCCCAAATTAAGCTTCTATGATTGTGTTATGGGTACCAGAATAAGGAGTTACATGATTGATACCTATGAGATTCTTTGTCGGAGGGACATTACTTGAACAATCGACAAAAAAAGACTGGTGGATTAAAACATTATTCTTAGGGCCTCTTTCACCATTCTCAAGTAAAGCGTCAAGTAGACTAATCGCTAGTTAAAGTCACCAGTAACTACACGTGCGACGTTCACGACGTTCGAGTAGCAGTAATCTTAAGATTAAAAAATTGAAATTGACAGAGGATACTCGTAACTATTACTTGACAATTAACGCTAATCGATAAGTAACTAATCAACGCTTTACTTGAAGATGGTGAACGAGGCCCTTACACTACTAATTTTCATATTATAAATAAATAAATAAATATATACGGACATTTCACAAAACGTCCTCTGGTCCCAAGCTAAGCTTATATTATGCTTGTGTTATGGGTACCAGAATACGGATAGAATACATATACTACTTTTCTTTTGTAAATACATACTTATAAAACATAGAACACACCCAGACGCATTACAAACATTTGTATGACAATTATAAACATCACACAAATGATTGTCCCGTGCGGGAATCGAACCCGCGACCACGTTAACGGCGGTCCGTTATATGAACCACTAGACCACGAAGCCTGTCAAATATAATATCACTTTAAAATTTTTTAATCACTAGAAAATTTAAAAATTTCACTTAACTCTATACTCGTACTACGTCTGTTAAACTCTTTTTAAACAGATATTTTTTAAATTATCGAATAAATAACTTACTAATAGTTTTTTCTTTCTTTCTTTCTAATAGTACGATACGAACCTTATTATTAAGACTCACTGTCTATTTTTCGATTTGCTGCATATGCTCTACAAAGTAAATTTTTTACAAATTATATTATTTTTGAGTTGCGTCGTGGGTGCACAATGCACAGATTTTGAAGCTCATTAGCTTTTTTTATAAAAATCAATGACTCCTTTTGTTACATTATTTTAAAATAATACCTCATTATACATTATTAAAACGACATTTTTTATTATTTCAAACGCAGTTTGTCTTTTGAAACATAATATAACAAATAATAAATGTATATTTGACGGGCTTCGTGGTGGAGTGGTTTATGTAATGGACTGCCGAGCACGAAGTCTCGGGTTTGATTCCCGGTCAGGACAATCATTTGTGTGATATCCATAAATGTCATACAAATGTTTGTACTGCGTCTGGGTGTTTACTATGTATTATAAATATGTATTTACAAAAGAAAAAGTAGTTTATGTATTATATCCGTATTCTTGTACCCATAACACAAGCATATAAGCTTAGCTTGGGACCAGAGGACGTTGTGTAAAATGTCCGTGAATATTTATTTGATTTATTTATTTATATAACAATAATGTGTAAATTCTATATTGTTTGTTTTCATTAATCAGATGTGACTAGGATAATCACAATCAAAAGCTTGACATTGAAAGATTAATATTATCAATAATAAAATAAATTAGTCAAAATAAAAGAGGCAGTCTTGGAATTTGAGAAAGGCTGGCTTTCAATAAAAAAAATCAGTAAAAACCCTGTAGCTAACAGAACCCATAATAATGGGATAAGGGTAGGAGAATAATGAAAATAAGCAAGAAATGGAAATCTATCTCATTACAATAAACAGTTTATTAAGCTTAAACTTACATTTTAGCTACTTTGTAATTTGGTATTAGTATAAACATTTTTATGTGAAGTGATAACAAATTATAAGTTATGAGCATTGAAAACATGTCCCATAAAGGGACATGTTGGACATAGTTGGACAATAATCCATGAAGTTTCTTCTCTATACATACTCCGTAGGATTAATTACAGAACAGACACCTAGTTTCTCTATATTTAAACTAAACTAAACTAAATATCGTCTATTGTTTAACTTTGAGCCATTTTTATTGTAGGTATAAAAATTTGGTGTACAATTATACAATTAAAGTTATAATACTCTATTTAGACAAAAAAAACTGTCGTTAACTCAAAACTAATTAATTTATATACCAGTTTGTATATATATAGATATAGATAACTTTAATATTAACTACTTCTATCACGCGACATCGAGGACAAAGAATTATTAAAACTTTTCTATATGGTTTTGGCTTTTTGTATACGTATTTTATTTGTGTTTTTTTTGTATACATGTCCTTATGTGAGCTTATATCTTAAAAACTACGCAACGGATTTTGATCCGGGTTTTTAAAAAGTTAGATTGGTTCAAGAGAATGGCTTTTTTGTATAATTTGTTAAGGTTGGTTTTTAAGCCTTACGCGTACCTACGAAGTACTGGACAACAGCTAGTATGACATAGGTAAGACACAAACAACTAATAAAGAATTTCATATTATAACGAGTCGACGTCTCGGCAATTTAAATTTCCCGCGTTCCGGCCGCGCTCATTACCGCGCGTCCCGGAAATGTTCTGAATCATTGGACGAACCTGTCGCGACATGCTCACGCGACCATCCTGCCGCCCGCGGACATTCAGTTGATTCAGTGGGACGCCGCGCCGGCCGCCAACGCCAACGTGTAGAGTAAAGGTACGGCCAAACCTGCGCGACCAAAGCGACTGCGAAGCGATAGCGTCTGCCCCGCGGCAGACGCTACTGGACGCTACTCGAGATATCTTATGGCGACGTGCACACCTAAGCGACCACAATGCGGGACGACCGCGTCGGCAGAGCGGTACGCACGCGTCTAATGGTTGGACTTCAGTGTTGCCAGAGTGATTTGGTCGAAAGTTACGTTGGCATCCATGAAAAGTTACATTTTTAAACTAAAACTTACGTAGTGGTAATTTTATGAGTGTGAATGTAGCAGCCATCAGCCAAATTAATAATTATTTACAAATAGAGTAAATAATTAATAAATTTTTTTTTTTTAAAAATGCGCATTATTAAAATTTTCAAAAATAAATGCATTTTTTATAAATATTATTTTTTAAATTATTTACTCTATTTATTTGTAGTTTTAAATTTTTCTGGTGTCTGCTACATTCACGCTCATGTAATTTTCAGCTCGCAGATCAAAAATTATTATTATTTTATATTTTCTTGTACACAATAGTTTAAAAAAATATATATTTATCAATATAATTATAACTTTTTTAATTTTTTGCGGTAGTTTTTGTTTTCATTAAATAAATTTAGATAAGAATATGAAAGAATGTAAATAAATTAGCTTTTAATTTACTTTTTCTTTTTATTAAATTTAATTTTTATTTAAATTTTAATAATTAAAACAATATAAGAAATTATTATTCCTGTGGTTCCATTTTATTTGGACAGCTTAGGATGAACCCTATTAATATTTCGAAAACCTGAAATCATAAATAAAATTGGTCAAGTGCGAGTGGGACTCGCGCACGAAGGGTTCCGTACCATTATCTATGCAACATAAGGCAACGTTATTAGTATCGAGCAAGAAACAGTAAAAAAATCAGTTTTTTGTATGGGAGCCCCCCTTAAATATTTATTTTATTTTATTTTTAGTATTTGTTGTTATAGCGGCAATAGAAATACATCATCTGTGAAAATTTCAACTCTCTAGCTATCACCGTTCTTGAGATACAGCCTGGTGACAGACGGACGGACGGACGGACGGACAGCGAAGTCTCAGTAATAGGGTTTCCGTTTTTACCCTTTGGGTACGGAACCCTAAAAACGTAATCTAACATTAATTACCTACTGATCCCTGTTTAGAAAATCTTATAAAATCCAATAGATTCTCATAAAGCCCCATCGAGATTTTATAAGAATGAATGAGTTCTATGAGAAGTGCTATAGTTAAGTATAGGGTCTTATACAACAGCTATAAGAATTTACCGTAAATATTGCAATGTTTGTTCGTTTTTTTCAAGATTTTTTTTTCATTTTTACCTCTTTTGTAATTCTTGAGAAGTTACTTAAATTTAACTAAAATTGTTTCTTACATACATGTTACATGAACTGATCAAAAGTTACGTAAAATGTAAAAAATGTAACCTTCTGGCAACACTGTTGGACTTGTCTACGACGGCGAGTACCTATACCTCGTTTTTAGGCTTCCTTAATTTATTTAATTCCACTATGTCTATAACTGAAGACACAGAGATGTTTATAGAGAAAGTAAGAGAATATAATATTTTATATGATCTAAAACATCCAGGATATAAGAATCTAAGAAAAAAAGATAAAATAATCGTAGTATTATTAAAATAGGTTACAAAACGGTCTCGTATTTCGAAAGGTATGTTAGCTGCTCTTCTTACATCATCATCCATTTCCACAAGGGCCGTCGTCACAGGAGATGGTAATAAATCGAAATAGGTATCTGCCTTTTTACAAATCAAATAGTTATGTAAGATACAAGTGGTTTGTACAACAAGTTTAGATGTTTCAACGTCTAATTCTAAGGGTCTATCATATATCCTCCATTTTTTTGCCAGAATACCAAAAGCGTTTTCCACGACACGTCTAGCTCTGCAAAGTCGATAATTGTAATTGTCTTTAGTGTCGTCGGCCCTCGCTGATCGTCTTGGAAAAGGTCTCATCAAATAAGTTTTTAAAGCAAATGCCTCGTCCCCAATTAAAACATGAGGCGTAGGTATATTTTGCTCGAGAAGAGGTTTAGGTGGTGGAACATTTAGAGAATTGCTTGACAGCTTCTGCCCCATTAAAGATTCATCAAGTATTCCTCCATCACTATTTTTTCCATATCCTCCAATATCCACACCAATGAACTTGTAGTCAGGTCCGACTATTGCCAGAAGTACTATAGAAAATTTCTTTAAATAGCAGAAATAGTTTGATCCACTATTTGGAGGACATTTTATGGCAACATGTTTGCCGTCAATGCTACCAATGCAATTTGGGAACTGCCATCGTTCGTGGAACAGGTTGGCCGATGCTTCCCAAATTTGTCCTGTAGGTACGGGCATATATCTGGATTGTAGTCTCATGCTAATATAGTGACAGACTTCTTTTACTATATGTGCTACTGTAGAAAATCCAACCCTGTAGCTGTGACTAATGGTTTTGTAGCTATCACCCGTCGCAAGAAATCTGAAAAAAAAAAATTAAATTTAATAAACGGAGAAAATATCACTAAATAAATATGATATGACCATTGTAGAACGATGTTTTAGTCAAAAGCACTATTAGCCAATAATTTTTGGCTAAGACTACCTTTGACCGCAGGTTTTGATCAAAAGTACTTTTCATTGGTTAAGAATTTCGTCTGTAAGATACCTACCTAAACATGTTTTTAGATATTATATCTTATGTAAACTTTCAGGTGATGCTGCAAAAAAGAAATGGAAAAACCTCCGCGATACATATTCAAAGTATCTTAAAAGTATAAAAACAACTACAGGGCAAGCAGCAAAAAAAAACTACGGCAAATGGCAGTGGGCCGAACAAATGATATTCCTAAAACCGTATTTGACTTTTGCTAAAACAATAAATAATATTACTGATTACTCTGAAAACGAAATAACTGAACAAAGCTCTACGCAAAATGTTGCAGTTGATAATAATGAATCGGAATTACATTCAGAACCGGTTACACAAACTCACGAAACACCTGCTGAGACTATTTCTGCACTAAATTTACCTATTTCTAATACTCCGCCGACTGCGAAACGCTCATTAGGATCTGCAGATTCTCTTACGCAAAAAAATAAGACTAAGGACACGCCAGTCGATCAAGTGTTAAAATATTTTCAAAGTAAATCGCAAAAAAGATCACAGTCACAAATGAATGATTTGGAACATATATTTTTGGGATACGCAAAGAGTGTTAAAAAGTTGTCGCTTCGTAGACAAACTATTATAAAAATGAAACTAGCTCAAATCATAGCAGAACAAGAGTTGTCAGAGATCGATGAAAATACCCGTATCTCTTCTTACGATTCTTCGTCTACTACAAACTTTTCCGACTGTGGCAATTCTTCTAACGCTTCTAGTACAACTTCAGCAAATATTTTACAACCCATTATAATGTCATCGCCTACGGATACTCCAAACTTTTCTAAATATCTTAATTATTCCAACATCTACAGTACAAGTTCAGCAAATATTTTACAACCAATTAAAAATAATACAGAAATTACTACGGCCACGGCTAAGGTTACAGGGCATGAAGAACTGACGGATATCAATGAAGAGGAAGCACTCACTGATAATGCTTCTGCCGCAGCTGAATATTTCCAGAATTTCTCGTCTCTTTAACTGATGTTTATTTGGCTTTATGATTCACTTGTATAAAATATCTAAATATTAGTCTTGTTTATTTTTCCCACTCCAACCATACCATATATACTTAATACTAACCTTAAAGTTATAGCCAACCGTTCCTCTGCAGAAATAGCTTCTCGGTATTTTGTATCCTGTTTTGTTATGTCCTCCACTATCAATTCTAAAATTTCATCAAAGCATTCTTCTGGCATTCTGAAGTAAATATAAAAACGTTCTGCACTATGCCTTAATTTTCTCATAAGTGTATGATATTCTCCATATTTTATTCTATCCTTATTAATTTCATGTATCCATGGCCTTCTTCTGTAAATAATTTAATTTTATTAAAAATTGTTTCTGAATACTTTGAGATAGTGATTAAGAAAGCCGTAACCAAAATGAGTATAAGTGGCGAAAGTGTGTACGAACGGCACAATTTGACTTACGATTGGTAGGGTCTTTATTCGTGGTACCTACTAAACGGCATGACAATGAAAAATTGTGCCGTTCGTACCTACACACACTTCGTCATTCATACTCATTTAGGATACGGCTTTTTTATTCACTTAATACTTACCGAGTGGTTTGCTCCGCAAGGGCAAGCAATAAAAGATCTTCTTCATCAGAGTCAGACTCCCATGTTAAGGACGATAATGACATATTCACAACAAACACATGCAGCGTTACTGACTATTCACTTACAAATGGAGTTCGCGCTTCGCGCCGCGGTCGCGCAGGTGTGCAACATCTAGTTCGCGCTGTAGACGGTCCCGCTTCGCGTCCCGCGTCCCGCGTGCTGGACGCGCAGGTTTGGCCGTACCTTAAACGTGTCTTACGCGTTCCCGCGAGATACCGAGACTTTGAATGTGCCTGTGCCGCGTGTGCGTGTTTGTATTAATATAGAATCCACAAGAAAATAAATACTTTCACTCTAAATATTTTCATTATTTAACGCCCTGAGAAATCAACCCACGCTAAAATATAGATTTTTAATTTTAGCTCGACGTTTCAGAGGCTTTTCAGTAAACATTTGAAATTAAATTGAACACTTAGACAATTTTACTTTCATCACAGCTTTCATGTAAAATGAAATAAACAGAAACAAATTTTTCATTTGCCAATGTCAATTATTATTGTTTAATGAAATATAATGATAAACATACACACAGAAACTACAATCTTAATTATATATAGTTAGAAATGTATATATCGGAGAAAATCACCGTAGACATCACCTGTAACTATTGCCAGGGTAGTCTCCAATCCAAACACGCTGTAATACTGAATAAGCTAACTACGTTAACTACAACATTCTACTACGATGAGATCGATCCGTGGCTTACGACACGTGTAGCTGGTTTGGAAGGCGCCTTTTATGAATATTCAACGGGTCACCATTCGAACTCATCAAATAAAGGAATTACTCACCATTGACACCATTTAAGGACCCACTTCACTGGAACCTAAGTTAAAACTAAAAATCCTTAAGTAAAGCATTTTAATCAAGTCTCCTACGACACGGCCATTCTGCGAATACACACGTCCCCGTGTGTAAATCTGCAATAGATCTAAGTTTTTCCGCTCGGCTAAATCTGACCCAATATAAAGTCGCAAAATAAAGAAATCCACAACTAAGATTTGTCCATACACTCGGTCAGTTACAACAATTTCCACAATAATTCAACATTCACACTCGGTCAGTTACATTAATTCCGCATTATCGTTACTTTGCACGTTCTCACAAATACACACTAAGCAATAACACTGGAGGATATTCTAATTGTTTAAGTTATAGAACTGGGCAGCGTAACGACCTGTATAATACTGACTGCTCTAGTTGTCAGGTTTTTCGCATTATTGCTAACGAACTTTAAGTTGTAGTGGGTTCGTATCGACTTATCGAGCCAATATAATTGTAGCATTAAATAGATGGTTTCTAATCATCAAATCCACTACACATTAAAATTGTGTTTTCATAAAGACAACCACTCGGCTGTAATTTGATAACGAATTATTTAGAATTTAGCTAATTAATCGTAAACTACTCAGAAAAAGATTTTAAGCTACGTTGGCAAATACATTAAAAAAATTTTTTTTTTCTTTTTCTTTCCTTCTTTTTTTTTTCTTTCTTTTCTTTTTCTTTCTTTTCTTTTCCTTTCTTTACTTTGTTTTCTTTTTCTTAACTGTCACACGGCCATTCTGCAAAGGCACGCGTCCTCGTGTGTTCCCTATCTACTTGAAACAAAATAGAAGGGTTTCCGTTTGGCCTATCCTGCTGATCTAGACGGATTCAACAGTAAAGGAATGATTTTCTAATTTAGTTTAAATGCTAATGATTAAACTATCAGTGAATAAAAAGTTGAATTTAGAATTTTCGTACTGGCATACGAATAAACACTGTTACTTTACCTCCTACTTGTAGCTCAAGTAGAAGTTAAGCCTACATAACTCTTTTAGCTGTTGCTACTAAACACCTAAATCGTGAATAGTAACCGTTGGTGCATAGTATCGTAACGTGGTATATTTATGAGTATAGCGTCTTAAGGATAGAAAGGATTAAGGATTTAGGAAGGATAAAGGGTTTGGGAAGGATAGGTAAGGGAAAGGTCGACGTTGCCGCGTAGGCAAGGGCCCTAGGAATAAAAGGATAGGTTGATGCTGTGCCATAGGCGGTCCTGTTCGCCGTCGTACACAGGGGACCATTATTCTTTCAGGATAGGATAATTATAGTGGCTTATATTGGTCGGCTCCACACGCCAATATAGCATCTTTTATTTATTGATTTATTTTCATTTTTTTTTTGGCTTATTGGTCGGCTCCACACGCCAATAGCATCTTTTATTTTTGGCTTACTGTAACGCTCCACGCGCCAACAGCTCTTTTAATAATAATAATTAGTTTACTCATGGATACACCACGGTAAACTGCTTTGTTAATACTATAAATAGTTCACTGAACGTCTCTGTACACCAAAAACGCTCGCAAATTAAAATTTAAGCGGTAGATAATTTGTTACGGTATGTAGATCTGCTATAGTCAATCCACTACGACAGATTCTTGTTCAAGTAAATAAGGTCAAAAGTTATGCTCGTGAATACTCAGAGGTGATCTCCTGTCACCTCGATAATTTGTAACAAGGGTCGTATGCGCGAATAAACGGAAAGTAATAAAGTTAAAAACAAACGGTAGACTTCATTTACAATGAGAACCACGCGAAACAGTTGCAGATTGCTAGTGATAATTTTTTTTTTTTTTCAGCCTGCATAGACCAATAATATTAGTCGCATACATTTAAATCAAAATACAACTGAAGTATTGTATGGGCATTAAATATAATAATAATAATAATTCATTTATTTAAGACCATAAACAGCCCAAATTGTTAGTACTTATACATAATTTTATCTTAAGAATAATGTTAGTACATATAATAACTAGTTACTTATATTTATTACATTTAAATTACAGAATATTTTACAACTTACTGCACAAATGTCACAGTGTGGTGTGCAGTCGAATCCAATGTATTAACATAGGATTGTCCCACCGCTGTGCTATAACGTTTAGGATGGTGTTGGGGCTGGCGCGCACCCTGCGCATGATGGACGCGCAGCGTTTACGTACGATGGCTTTGTAGCCATCAACTCGTGCCTCGGCGAACATACCGGACGCGCTACAGTATCGCGGCAGCCCCATCAACATCCGGAACGCATTATTATATTGAACACGAAGAGCGTTGTATGCCCTCTGCGTGTAGCTGATCCACAGATTGCAAGTGTATAAAGATTGGCAGTAGGCTGTGAATGAAGTCTTTTTAACATTTCTAGAACTGTGTGCAAATCTGCGGACCAACATATTGCATCGTACAGACAACGCCCTTCGCTCACGCTCGATGTCCAAGTCATCCTTGAGGTCCTCGGTAACCCAGTGGCCCAGATATTTAAAACTTTGGACCTGCCTTAGACTACTTTCGCATAGCTTCAATTGTGGTAGATGGGAGTAGCATTTATTACCTGCCTTAAAAACGAGAACCTCGCTTTTGTTGACATTGTATCTGAGCCCATGAGCCCCCGCATATCTCTCACAGATTCTAAGTAGAATCATCATCGCGTTGATCGATGGAGCCAGCAACACCATATCATCAGCGTAACTGATATTATTTACACACACTCCATCTATGTGACAGCCTAGATATGTATTGCTGAGTTCATCAATCAACCCATTAACATATAGGCTGAAAAGTCGAGGGGACGTTAAACCACCCTGCCTCACTCCGCACTCCATCCTATAGGCTCGTGACAACGTACCCGACCACCTCACCTGATTGCTTTGGTTCCCGTACCAGTACTGCAGCAAAGATATTACTCCTCTGTCAACAGTTGTATTACTTTTCAATTTTTGCCAAAGCAAGTCATATGCCACCATATCATATGCCTTCGATAAGTCCAGAAAACATGCAATTATAGGTGTTTTTCTGGACGTATAGTACCGGACCGTATGCTTGAGGGCCAATATTGCGCTCTCGGTAGACAGACCTGGTCTAAAACCAAACTGAGCATCGTTTAACTGTATCCGAGGCGCCATATGGCCATCAAGCAAACCATCCAACACCTTAGCCATCACAGTAGCAAGTGATATGGGCCTATAATTTGATAGGTCTGACGCGTCACCTGTTCTATTTTTAACAATAGGTACAACTATAGTCTTAATGAGGTCGTCGGGTAAGTAAGAGTGACCAAAACACAGAGAATAGAACATCGCCAGCAACCCCGGGAGACTTTTCCCAGCATGCTGTAGATGCTCGATGCTGATACAGTCATGTCCCGGCGACCTACCCCTCCCCATGTTCTTGATAACCAAAGCCACATCCTTATCTGAGAAATTTACATATGAATCCACAGAAAGATTCACAGTCGTGTCCTCGTCATCGTCCACACACGATGATGGTCCCTGACAGGGTGGGACTCGAAAGTGTTCAACAAAAGAATTAGCTATCTGCGTGGGATCGTGTTGTCCCGCAACACTCACGGGGAGACACGGCCTCGAATTCAACTTATTGGTGCTTTTCCAAAACCTAGAAAAATCCCTAGAATTATGATGCATGGCTATTATATCCATTTTTATTTGATTTTGATTATTCTGACACCATTTTAATTTATTTTTAAAGACTTTTCTTGCCTCTTTCATTTTATCATACACAGAGCCTGACATAGGTTTCCCACACATATTCCAAATTCGAAATGAAAGCCGTGCCTCCCCGTGGGCTTGTTTAACATGTTTATTCCATCCTATTATTCTTTTAGATTTTTTACACAATTTTTTATTACTAGAGTGCACAGCCGACTCAGAAAGTACACACACAATATTTTGGTACAAATCATTTATATCTTTTTTATGATTAATATCCGAACATAATTTATTACAACATTCTTTCAAAGTCACAGGAATAATAATCTTTTTCAAACGAGTTTCACACATATCGCAATATTTCTGAATGTCACTATAATCCCGTTCCCCCCAAATTACTTCACTTCGATTTGATCGCGGTGGCATAACTGATGGTTTTATTTTACTAAAATTAAATTCAAATTTAATGGGCATGTGGTCAGACCAGTACGTATCATACAGCACGGCACGGAAACAGCCAGACACGGTACAAAATTTAGTACGACAATTGTAAAATATCACACAAAGACCCGTGTCCCGTGCGGGAATCGAACTCGCCACCTCGCGAACGGCAGTCCGTTATACGAACCACTAGACACGACGCCTGACAAATGACAAATTCAATAAAAATACGTTTTTTACAGGTTGACCCTCCTGCGATGTAACCTTGATTTTTTGGCCCTTTATAATCGTAGTGAAGGGCCCACTGATTAAAATATGATTTTAATTGTATTGATAGTACGTAAAGGTTTCCACTTCCTAATTTGTAATTTCTTCCGGTATAGGACAAGGGCACCGACTAAAAGTTATCACAGAATACAATCGGTCACTCGCATTTTTTATAAATTAACAAATAATTAGAAAATAGTGTATGTACTTATTATTTAAGGGAATGTTAATTAAAATGCTGAAATGGTAAAAATTTTTATTGAATTTTCAACCAAAGCTTTTTTTTTTCAGATGTTTTGTTAAATTATTTTACTGTAAAAGTGACTTCACAACTTTTTTTTTAGAATTTCTGGGTGTGCTGAACAAATTCTCGCGGAAATACGGTGATGTGTTTCGCATATTCTTCTTCTCAAATCCAATTGTAATAGTGAATCATCCAAAATACTTAGAGGTAAGGAATACACTTAATTTATTATAAAACATAATCGTTATGTTTGTATGTCTGTTTATACGTGAACTTATATCTTCAAATGAACGCAATGGATTCTGATGCGGTTTTTTTTTTCAAATGAAGTAGGTCAAGAATATAGGTTACTAGCTGCCCCGGCAAACGTTGTTTTGCCATACAATTCTGTATAAAATAAAATTTCATCAAAATCGGTCCAGCCAATTTGTAGCCTATGTGTTATTCTGATGTATAAGCTATATTGTGGTAAAGTTTCATTCAAATCCATTCAGTAGTTTTTACGTGAAAGAGTAACAAACATCCATACATACAAACTTTCGCCTTTATAATATTAAGTAGGATGTGTATAATTTTTTAAGATTTGGATTCAAAATTCCGCGCGAACGAAGTTGCAGGCAACAGTTAGTCTTTTATAAACAGATCATCATCAGTGGTATTTAATACCTGTGGTATTTTATACCTTCAATATTTTTACAGCAAATACTATCAAGTACCGAGTACATCACTAAAGGAAGAACGTATCGTTTTATGGAGCCATGGTTTGGAAATGGTTTACTGACTTCTACAGGTAACGTAACATTAACACTACATTAAATTGTATTATTATTAGCTATGTTTGCACTATGTCTTAATAAACCCAGATAAAAGAAAGCCGAAGACTTTCGGGCTATTATCATTATATTCACATCATATCCTTATGAGACCATTAATGATTGATAACATAATTATAAAAGATATATTAAAAAAATGTAAGGAAAGTGATACATTAAAGTGTATATTTTAAATTTTTGAACTTTTATTGTATTTGTTACTCGATTTTTTCATATTATTGTACGTTACAGGACATCAATGGAAAACACACAGAAAGTTCTTGACTCCCGCATTCCATTTTAATATACTGCAAGATTTCCTGCCCGTATTTTGTAAGAATACGAGAACACTGGCAAAGAAAATGCAATCTCTTCCCAAAGGCATTGAAATGAACTTGTTCCCTATTATAGCGGCATCTGTCCATGATAGTATTATGGGTAAGGTTTTCTTGTGATAGATACTGAAAATTAATAATAAATAATAATAATAAATAATAATAATAAGCTGAGAAAGACAAACAAATTCTCGTGAAAGCTGAGAAAGACAAACAAATGAAATATCTAGACTTAGCGCACGAGATTGTCGACATGTGGGATGTGGACTCGGCGATCATTGTGCCGATAGTCATCTCAGTCAATGGACTAATAGCCAAGAGCCTCGATCAACATCTAGAGAGGCTCGCGTTAGGCAGTTGGGTCAAGGGTCTGATGCAGAAGGCAGTCGTCCTCGATACGGCTCGCATAGTGAGGAGGTTCCTGTCTTTGGATCCCTGACCACCGACAGCTTGGTCCCTGTACTCGATGCCGGTGGTGCACTATTTTTTATATATTTTTTAATTAGATTATAAATGTGTGAGTGTGTTTTTAATTAGTGTATTTATTGTGTGTTTCTTTTTTATTTTTATACAGTATGAATGTCTTATTTTTATAATCTTTTTAAAAAATATATGTTAAATATGAAAATAAAGGAATGCGGATAATAATAATAAATATTCATGGACATTTCACACAACGTCCTCTGGTCCCAAGCTAAGCTTATATGCTTGTGTTATGGGTACCAGAATACGGATAGAATACATATACTACTTTTCTTTTGTAAATACATACTTATAATACATAGAAACACCCAGACACAGTACAAACATTTGTATGACAATTAGAAAAATCACACAAATGATTGTCCCGAGCGGGAATCGAACCCGCGACCCCTTGATCGGCAGTCCGTTACATAAACCACTCAACCACGAGGCTTGTCATTAAGGGCATGATGAATTAGGGATATTTTTTTTGTTTACTCAAAATCTACTAAATATATTTTAATTCTGATTTACGTGTTTCTATATATAATAGTTACTTATGTTTTTAAAGTTATTTCATTAGTTAATACGCGATAATAGACCGACAAATGAAAAAAATAAAAAATTAGAGAGGTTGTTTCGCTAAGATTTTCTATCGAGAAAACTTTTTTCAATCGCGTTTCTGAGTTTATGCGATCCTAGATCATATATTGAAAAAACATATACTTAAAAATTAGAGCTCTAGCCATTCAATCTAAAGAAACAATGAAAACTTCGTACGTAGAAAAATGCACGAAGCTATTTTGGTATCCTCTTAATAACTCTTCTTCTTTCTTCACAGGCCATTAACTTCCCAATCTAGGCACGGGCTTTTTGAATTCGGTTAACCAAGCCGTGCCGACCAGACGTGCTAGGGTTGTTGAGTAGACCGTCTCTCACAGAGGTTATTATTCCCTAAGCCAGTGGTGGCCAACAAGTCGATCCGCGATCATTTTTGATCGATCACTTCGAGCATTCAATGTCAAATGTTTCTAACTAGTACTTGATACAGGAATGAACATGTACGCAGCTCGTGCTTCGAGTAGGGAGACGTTCAGCGTGACCTCTTTTAGTAGTTTTCTACTATTTTCAAGAGTGTACGGCGATATAAAAGCACATTGCATAAACGTCCCCGTTCTTACCTAAGAAATAAGTCTATGTTCACAAAAGTTGGCCACACTTGCCCTAAGCTGTTCCTTACAAACTAAGGAAGAAATGGGGTGGTGACAATTTTATTCTAGCATAGAAGACCACAAACCCTCCTAAAGCGGTGGAGGACCGTGCCACGTTAATATATTGGGCACACGTAAATACCGGGTGCTTCAAAAAAATGTATACACACTTTGAACTTCCATAGAAAATTTATTTACCGTTCTACAAAGTTAAATTTCAGGAAAATAGAAAGCTGAAAGTCCAATGTAAATGAAACATAAATAACAAATGTTAATACTGTTCAAATTGGTGACCTGCAGCATCAATACAATTCTGAGTACGAGTCACCACTGATTCTGTACATCGTATCAAAACGTCCAATGAGATTTCTCTACACACTGCTTGAATCTCATTCCAAAGAATGTCTAGGTTACGTGGTTTACGTTTGTACACCTCATCTTTTACTGTGCCCCACAAGAAGAAATCCAGCGGTGTAAGGTCTGGAGAGCGTGCTGGAAACTCGATTGGCCCCCTGCGTTCTATCCACTGGCCTTTTCACCACCACTTTTCAACCACGTAACCTAGACATTCTTTGGAATGAGATTCAAGCAGTGTGTAGAGAAATCTCATTGGACGTTTTGATACGGTGTACAGAATCAGTGGTGACTCGTACTCAGAATTGTATTGATGCTGCAGGTCACCAATTTGAACAGTATTAACATTTGTTATTTATGTTTCATTTACATTGGACTTTCAGCTTTCTATTTTCCTGAAATTTAACTTTGTAGAACGGTAAATAAATTTTCTATGGAAGTTCAAAGTGTGTATACATTTTTTTGAAGCACCCTGTATAGGTTTTCAATATTTTTTTTTCAGAATCCATAATGGGTGTGGCTGTAAATGCACAGGAGCAAAATGAAGAATTAGACTACGTAAAAGCCATAAACGAGTAAGAGTTTTGGGCATTATTTTTTACTTAAATTAATAAAATTTAAAAAGTATCTAAAAATAGCTAACCTATAATCTTTTGTGAATGTTACCATTTCAGGATGGCTCATATAATATCACAACGAATGCAAATATCATATCTAGCTGAAAACTTAATCTTCGATATGCTTCCAATAAAAAGCAGACATGACAAAGCTCTAAAAGTTTTACATGCTCACACAAAAATTGTCATTCAAGCCAGGCGCGAAGAACTGAAAAAAAATAATACGCCTAGTTTGAAAAGTAAAGATGACGTAGGTAAGTATACAATAAGTTCTGACGACTGTATTTTATTACGCTGGATTTAAGTATAATACTATAAATGAGTTGTATACTGGCTAGCATCTATAGATAAAACTTTGGAGTACATTAGTAGTTACCAGTAGTTATTTCATTTCATTTATTAATTTTATTGATAACATAAGTTACAAGTCAAAGAATTCGAATAAGATTAGGTACATTGTTTGAATTAAAAAGTACATTGCAATTGTCAATCATAATGATAATTAAATACGAATATAAAAAATAAATTAATTAATTAAATTAAGTAATTAATTTCACATTTTATTCATTATTTCATTTATGTTAAGGGTGATTTAAGAAATTCGTTATCAAAGTCATAAAACTCATTCTTAAGATGATACCAAAATAGCTTCGTGCATTTTTCTACGTACGTATTTTTAATTTTTTCTTTAGATTGAATGGCTAGAACTCTAATTTTTAAGTATATGTTTTTTCAATATATAATCTAGGATCGCATAAACTCAGAAACGCGATTGAAAAAAGTTTTCTCGATAGAAAATCTTAGCGAAACAATCTCTCATTTTTTATTTTTTTTATTTGTCGGTCTATTATCGCGTTTTAACTAATGAAATAACTTTAAAAACATAAGTACCTAACTATTATATATAGAAACACGTAAACCGGAATTAAAATATATTTAGTAGATTTTGAGTAAACAAAAAAATATCCCTAATTCTTCATTTTCTATACCTACTAGCTGTGTTATATAATAGGTACATGTCGACGATAATATTAATGTAGGCCCTTAATCAACAATATTTTTAGCTTTGCTTTAAAGCTTTTAATAGCAGTTACGTATTTTACGACATTACTAATATTAGTGGTTCTATAGTTATAGAGAGCGCGTATCGTATCAGTCACACATCATAAAATGTAAGGAAATGAACTAGGGAATAGAGTTACTGTATCAATTACATCGCTCCACTTCGTGTTTTAAAAAAGAGTACACGATGTATGAGTAATTTTTTTGATATTTCGGGGAACAGATATTGAACCCCTCATAACACGTCCCTTAATGGCTTATTTTCACTACAATAAGACAATGTTTTGTTCTTACAAACAGTTCTTACTTCAATACGTACATGGACAAAACGTAATTAATATATTTTTTAATTTGTTTTAGGTATGAAGAATAGATACGCCTTTATGGATCTATTGTTGCTTTCTGATATTAACGATCAACTTATAACCGACGAAGTCAATACTTTTATGTTTGAGGTTAGTAAAACAGAAAAATAACACAGTTGAGGTTATTTGTTCGGTTTAAAGATCTTTATTTCTCAAGAAGACAAACAAGTCACTTATTTGAGAACAATAAATTATTAAATTAAATAAATAATAATTGTTAAAAATAAAGTGCTGAAACTTAAAGGAACTTATTTCAGGGCCAGGATACCACAACTACAGGGATCGTTTGGGCACTTTATATATTGTCGAAACATAGAGACGTCCAGGAGAAACTTTACGCTGAACTTCAGTCTATCTTCACTGACGATATGGACAGAGATCCTACTTATAAGTATGTTAATTGTTTTACTTAGGGTCGCTTTTCAAATTGAAAAGAAATTCAGAGATCATACGGCGATCTATTGTACAATCTACGCTGAATTCCATAAAAACATATTATATACTAAAGTATATATAACTTTTTTAGGGTTCCGTACCCAAAGGGTAAAAACGGAAACCCTATTACTGAGACTTCGCTGTCCGTCCGTCCGTCCGTCCGTCTGTCACCAGGCTGTATCTCAAGAACGGTGATAGCTAGACAGTTGAAATTTTCACAGATGATGTATTTCTATTGCCGCTATAACAACAAATACTAAAAATAAAATAAAATAAATATTTAAGGGGGGCTCCCATACAACAAACATGATTTTTTTACCGTTTCTTGCTCGATACTAATAACGTTGCCTTATGTTGCATAGATAATGGTACGGAACCCTTCGTGCGCGAGTCCCACTCGCACTTGACCAATTTTTACGTATATAAAACATGATTATGATTAGGTAACGGGATAGTTTTAGTTACATCCGCTTCAGCCTATTTCAATGTCCAATATTGGTCACGGGCCTCTGACTCTTCAAGAGGGCATTTTCTCTAATAAGCCACGTTGACTAGGTGTGTTAACATAAGGTTTAGTTTCGAGGTTTCCTTCTCTCTTTTAATATCCCCTAGCTGGTTTTTACACCGCCCTTGGGAAGAAATGGGATGGTGACACATGTATTCTAAATCCGTCACTACACGGACAATTTAGTTACTGAACTTTTTGGCTAGTATTAAAAATTAACCAAAATAAATATTTTATTTTAGTGAAATTCAACAAATGAAGTACATGGATCTGGTACTTAAAGAGTCGATGCGTCTGCATGCACCGGTGCCTCTTATCGAACGTTTAATAGAGAAGGACTGTGGTTAGTATTATTTTATGAGTTTCATCCATTTAACTTTCTCCGTCCACTGTTGGACATAGGCCTCCCATAGAACGCCACAACGCGCGGTCCTGCGCCAACCGCATTCAGCAGCCCGTAGCATATTTGATGATATCGTTTGACGATATGTTGGTTACAAATATGTAGGATTAAGGACGTGGCAGTAGAATGTATAAACAAATCAATAACCAAATCAGAATCAAGTACTGGATACCTTGGTGTTTAAATTTTTGTCAGTCTCTCCGAACAAAATAATAATAATATTACTTTATTATACCTTCCTTGGCAATCGGTAAGATGCCCGTATCAAATGGACCAAATAATAACCATTTTAGTGCACAGTTTCTATTATTATGTATTTTTTATTTCACATTTGTAAACAAACAATGCATTGCTTTTTTGTTTTTAGAACTTGGAGGACTAAAATTGATAAAGGGGACCACAGTTACTTTAAATCTGTTTGAAATTCATCGTAATCCTGATTTATATGAGGATCCATTACAGTTCAAGCCAGAACGTTTTGAAAAACCTTTGAAACATCCTTTTGATTTCCTAGTTTTCAGCGGTGGACCCAGAAATTGTATCGGTAAGATTATCATAATAATTTTTCACAGTCATTGTAACACTAGGTAAATAATTTTAAAATATATCTTCTCTTGTCGCGATGTTTGTCCGCGATGGACTCGTAAACTACTGAACCGATTTTAAATTTGATTTGCACACCGTGTCCAATTCGACCCAACTTGAAAGATAGGATAGCTTACATTAAAATTTATAGTCGCAATATTATTTTATTGCAAATTATTTGTCTACCCCTAACTTATGTATGGCAAAACAACGTTTGCCGGGTCAGCTAGTAAGTATCTTTAAGTTATTTTATAAAATATCTATTATACTCCAGATTTCGTTCTCGATAGTATTTTATATTTACTCGGTAGGTAGCGCTAGCAACCGCCATTGTCACACTAAATTTGAGAAAAAAAAACATAAATGAAACAACTACATGACAACACATACGCACGCCTCCATTCGCGTTTTAGCGCTCGCCTAGTTCGCACGTTCTGTCGTCTGTATTTATTTTTCAGATATATTGTGATATTAGTGTTATCATAAGGAAGACGGCAATTATTAATTACTACTCCAAATAAACGACCATCTTGGTAAGGAATATAATATTTATTATGGAGTAAAAGTTTTCAACTTCGCAACAGGTTGATTTTCAAACATTTATTTTCATCCGGTTATCTTATAATGTTGCATGTCCCGTGAATAAATACAATAATGTTGGCTTTTGCACGAAAACATTAATGTATTAATTATAGTATATTGTAATAATTAATGTAATGTATTACATTGTTGTCAACCTATAAGACAGATATCCTACCTACATCACATAATACATCTGAACCGAAAAGTAGTCCGTAATAGCATGGTTTATTTTGTACTACCCGCAAATAAATAAAATTATTCGTTAAGAGGATACCAAAATAGCTTCGTGCATTTTTCTATGTACGAAGTTTTCATTGTTTCTTTAGATTGAATGGCTAGAGCTCTAATTTTTAAGTATATGTTTTTTCAATATATGATCTAGAATCGCATGAACTCAGAAACGCGATTGAAAAAAGTTTTCTCGATAGAAAATCTTGGCGAAACAACCTATCTAATTTTTTATTTTTTTCATTTGTCGGTCTATTATCGCGTATTAACTAATGAAATAACTTTAAAAACATAGGTAACTATTATGTATAGAAACACGTGGATCAGAATTAAAATATATTTAGTAGATTTTGAGTAAATAGGAAAAGTATCCCTAATTCTTCATTTTCTGTGCCTACTGGCTGTGTTAATATGTACGTGTCGGCGATGATATTGATGTAGGCCCTTAAGGCGATACACTTTTGTTAAGAGGTAACTACACACTTTAGTTAAGGGGTCACCACACACTAATGTTAAGAGGTGACAACACTTTTTTGTCAAGGGAAGATACTTGCAGTTTATCAATATTTTGATCAATATAAATTCATGAAATATCACGCAAAATGGAAATGCATGATGTAATTCAATTTTGTTATATGCATGTGTATGGTATAGGATATTCTGTGGACTGACTTGACTGGGTGGCAAATGATTTTGTTTGCTAACTTTTAGACAGTTTTAAAGAACCAAGTTCAATATTACTTTTATTACTTAGACTTATCGTTACACTTTTCTCCCTTATTGATTGGCTAAGATTATTGCATTTGTTAACAAGCTGATCATATGACAAGGACAAGGATTATTCATCACCCATCAACCTTTCTACACTTAATGCTGGACATAGCTCTTCCATGATATTGGTTATCCCAGACAAACAATGAGATTTCGTATTCAGTTTTTTTTCAATAGCATGCTAAAGTAACCTTACGCAATCTACCCAGGGGGTTTGATTTTTGTTATTTACGCGTATTACGTCAACATTAGAGCCAACCAACCGCAGGACAAGGCTCCGAGTCTAACTAACCAATCGGAGTTCATATAATTATATGCGACATGTCCCACCTGCACCTGCAGGTGGTGCGTACCGTCGAGACCAAGAGGATAAATAAAGTGCCTTTCTTCAAAAGACAGTTATACCAGAACTTCGTTCATTTTTATGGACCTTGTTTAAATCGGTTATATTTAATTTTTAACTAGGCTATTGCTACAATTTTGCAATAGAGTAATTAATAATCACAAATTTTTCTTCATTACACAATTTTTGATAGCTATCGTCTATCGTCTTGCGATCGGTGGTTACTATTGGCTTTTGGAGTCTTACTTTCTCGCATTATTTGAGATGATATAAACACACGGAGAGCGGAAGCGCCTTTAATTTATACTATGTAAAATTATGTTTGGTTTGAGTATTTCTCTTTGGAGATATACCATCCAAACAACAATTTTTCCAACAATATTTTGCTCTGTCTGACAAAAAACTTGTTTTATACACACTGGCTGTTTTATATAAACTTTCTGCTTACAAGCTTTTATTATAGAGCAAACACGAAATTATGAAACTGTATACCTAATGAATATTTTTATTATATTAGCCCCGTGCTATGAATACATATGCCTGCGATCCCGTACTTCTCTTAAGAACTCTACAACTCAATAGTTAAATTTTGCACACAACTTGATCTAATATGATCTGATACATTAATAACGACGTATACCTGATTACGTAATTTTCTTTAGAAATTTATAACTGTATCTACTTCTCATAATTTAATATGATTCTTAAAACTACGGTTTTATCCATATAATATAAAAACTATTTACCACTTGAGATTGCGTATTTCTTTTTGGAGATTTACTACCCGATAATTTCGTTTTACGGACAGTACTCTGGTCTGATCCATAACTAAAAGTTTTACGTGGTTATTCACCGACTGTGATAAATATTAGCTATATGCTAACAAGACATACCCGAGTTTGCGTACTTCTCTTTGGAGCTGTACTACTCGATAATTTAGTTTTACGGACAGTACTTTGGTCTGATCCACAACTAAAAGTTTTACATGGTTATTCAGCGATAATATTAGCTATATGCTAATAAGACATACCCGAGTTTGCGTACTTCTCTTTGGAGCTGTACTACTCGATGACTTAGTTTTACGGACAGTACTCTGGTCTGATCCATAACTAAAAGTTTTACGTGGTTATTCACCGACTGTGATAAATATTAGCTATATGCTAACAAGACATACCCGAGTTTGCGTACCTCTCTTTGGAGCTGTACTACTCGATAATTTAGTTTTATGGACAGTACTTTGGTCTGATCCACAACTAAAAGTTTTACGTGGTTATTCACCGACAATATTAGCTATATGCTAACAAGACATACCCGAGTTTGCGTACTTCTCTTTGGAGCTGTACTACTCGATAATTTATATTTACGGACAGTTCTTTGGTCTGATCCACAACTAAACTTTAAATCAATTGATCATCGAATTAGAACGAACACAAATAATAACTCTCTATAATATAAAATATCAATCGGTAACTATGTGTTACAAAGAGCTGTGTGCTCTATAACTGAGATTGCGTACTCTTCTTTGGAATTGTACTACTCAAATATTTAAGTTAGCGGTCAATACTTTGGCTTAATGCATAACTAATAAATCAATTGATCACAAAACAAGGCCTGTACAAGGCTAAATGTTTTAAGACTTATACTAATAAGATCCAATATTTAGACTTTAAGCAGTATTTTTAGGTGAATTTTGAAATAAATTGGAAATTTCGAGACACGACGTTACAATAAAACCGCACAGATGCTTACATGGTAATAGCTACTCATAATGCAGAGGCCATAGCTGTTAAATAGCCACGGCGTTGTTATTCAATAGGACTTTTATAGATATGCAAGATATGTTATAAATTCTGATTAAAAAGCTCTTATTCAAGACAGCTTAACGTAGTTTCTTCGTATCTATTTGTGTTAGCTGTTAATGCCAACTTGTTGATGACCAGTCAGTAGATTACCATTTTTCTGGTACATAAAAATAAATTATCATATTTCAAAACAAAATTCTTAACGAAATATAACCTAAATAATGCTTACTTATTCACCAGAGGTTAAACAATTATACTAGTATAGGAACACCAGGAATACTTTTGTTTATTTTAATGTTGTAAACATTATCTAACCATACAAGCTTATAGAATTTGTGTTTAACTATAATTTTAGTATTAAAATTTTACTAAGGCAACAAAACCGTTATGTAAGTTAAAGGGCCTAACATTTAGCAAAATATTAATTTATATGATTACTGGCCAACCGGGCTATCATAACAATTTATTATTACAAATTAAGCTATGAGGCTCAGTCATTCCGAGTGTATATATTCTTCCGTTTTAAATAATTAATGAAAATAAAGAAAGTTTGTATTGTAGTATACTTAGTATTTATATTTTATTCAATACTGTACAAATAACCTTGCTAATTCATCGGGTTTCATTACAATTTTTACAATTTATAACTCTTTAGGTTGCACTTGCCCTGCAACAGAACAACAAGAGAGTAAACAAATTTATATGTCAAGCAGATCTAAAACTTATCCAATTAAAATTACAGAGTATCAAATACTAATTTCACACAGCGATGAAATGGTCTTACAGACTCACTTCAGTAACATGACTGATATACAAAAGATTACAAACAGTGATCAGATACCAACTAGGGGGTGGGGAGCTGCGTGTGGTGAAGGGACGACCAGTTAGTTGCAGAATACATGAGAAAATTTCTAACCTAAGAATCAAAAATAATTAATCAGAGAATTTTCACTTTTATTTAATTACATTATTAGCAAAATATATATTTTTGCGTATGAGTCGTTAAACTTAAGCAAATAGGAGGCATTAAGTTTTCTTACCTCAATGAAGTAAAGCAAGTAGTAACAGTAATCCAGGATTCAAAGAATAACAGTGTCATGACTTCTTTCAGAAGATTAGCAAATAACGTGGACTTCGTGACGTAGTGGTAACCAAACTGTCCACTTGATGCGAGTGCATGATTTTGACTCCCGCTTGGGATGCTGGTTTATGTGACTGACTTTGCGTTGATTTACTTGATGTACGCAGACAAGTGTATACGCCCTTGTGTTTTCATATATGTATAACAAATAAAAAAGAGAAACTAAACAAATCTAAATTCTATAAAATTACGGTATATTTCCTTTTGTGGTAATGAATTTTGGACTTATTATGCCTGAATGTTATATTATTATAACATGAACAATTGTCAAGAAAATTAATACCATCTATGGTGCTAAATATCGAACCCAATCTCTGCCAGACATTTTAAAGAAAACTTGCGGAGTTACTTTTAGCTTCCTTTTGTGCTGTTTAATTTATATTTAAACCTTAAATATCTATAAGGAAGTAATAGCTAATCTAAGTATAGAAGATTCCACATCACCATAATAATCCTGACTCTCTCTTTCTTAGGTTTCGAGCAATCCATGGAAAGCGGTCCGCTTGTAGTTTTCAGGTTTTGTGTTATGTGCACACTGTACTTACGTAATTATGTGATGGAAATAACCATGTCGGTATATTTATAACTGTGTGTATTAATTGGTAACTCCTATATATCATCATCATTGTAATTAAGCTTTCCCAGATTTTCCATCTTGTCATAACTATTATAGATAGACATCTCAGATGTAGTACGTGTAAATTGATTTCAGTTTGAAATTAATAAAAATATTTCACTGGATATGCTCTAAAAGTCTACCGAGTAAATATAAAATACTATCGAGAACGAAATCTGGAGTATAATGAATGATTAAACGAATTTACCTGTACGTGAAGTTCTATCATTATTATACGAGGATTTCGTTCGAAGATAATATATACTTACATAATACACCCTCCCACCCTATCTTATTATTTTAAGGTAGTCATCCCCTACAAGTGATATATTTTTATTTTCTATAAGGCTTACTCTAAATTAATGAAGGCGCGCGTAGGTGTTGTCATGTAGTTGTTTCATTTATGTTTTATTTTTTTCTCAAATTTAGTGTGACAATGGCGGTTGCTAGCGCTACCTACTGAGTAAATATAAAATACTAGCTTCGAACGAAATCCTCGTATAATAATGATAGAACTTCACGTACAGGTAAGTTCGTTTAATCATTCATTATTGAATACAACAAGGTACTGTTTAAAGTTATCTACTTAAACAATTTGCAATATCTGCATATTGTGCGTATACAATTTTAACCAATATAGTTACAATTTCTTCGTCCTGGTTAGTCCTCATAGTATATAGGACAGATTGCCATCTTTTACGAAAACTATAACATAACGAAAATGTGACTTCTAACCCGTGTTATAACTCTGATTAGATATGTTATAAATTTTTTTTATTAAACTTGTTTTACCTTGTAATAAAGTATTGTGATATTGTTTTCAGGTCAAAAGTTTGCTCTGTTAGCGATAAAAGTGACCCTCACATCGATTATCAAGAATTTTGTAATATTACCGACTGATATTGAACCCATTTACTGTGCAGAACTCGTACTGAAGTCTAAGAACGGCATAAATGTTAAGCTAAGTCGAAGAAACTAAAACTTTTAATAATATACTTGTAAATCCAGTCTACGCACTATTAGGAACTTAAAATATTTTTAATATACATCAAACTAGCTGTTGCCCGCGACTCCGTCCACGTGAAATTTAGAAAACTTTTCATGTCTTTTTTTCGCAATAAAAGGTAGCCTATGTACTTTTTCAGGGTCTAAAGATTGTCTTTGCCAATTTTCATCTAAATCGGTTGAGAGGTTTAAGCGGGAAAGCGTAACAGACAGACAGACATAGTTACTTTCGCATTTATAATATTAGTAGGGATTAGTAGGGATAAAACAGATTGTGATGTCTGCTAGTGAGATTTGAACCCACTACCATTGGAACATTGTGAAACTGGTACTACTTTCCACGATATTTTGGTGGTTAGAACAGAAATAAAAAGCATAGCAAGAACTAAAATAGAACTAAAAATTTCTAAGATTAATACATAATAATTACTTATTAAAATTAGGTACCTACCTACTAACTTGGGGCGAATATTCGAAAAGTGACAAAGCCATTTAATTAAAAAAAACAAAATAATACTAACTTTTACATATAAGTATTAGATAAGATCATAGAATTAGGATATATCTTATAGGATAAGATAGGATAACTGATTTGTATTTATCACAAACAATTATTGACAAACATATTAATAAAATTTTTGTAACAACTTTTTCTTGTAAAAACACATATTGATAATGTGGTATTATTTTTTAAAGTTTAATTAACTTCATGTGCCATTGAAATTTGAGGTTTTTCCTCGATTTCTCAGGAGATAACCATCAGATCCTGACCTGGTGCCGATGGGATCACACAGGAACCACTAGCTTTAAAAAAAAGAATAATAAAAAACATACCGACGAATTGAGAACTTCCTTCTTTTTTTGAAGTCGTTTACAAAATACGAAATGTTTTTAAATTATTGCTGTAAATATTTAAGCTAAGGCCAAACCAACGAGTTCAATTCGCGTCCGCGGTGGCGTGCACGGTGGCGATCAGTGGTTGCGTACAAGTTCGAACGCAACTTGTACGCAACAACTGATCGCCATCGACGTGAACGCGTTGGTTTGGCCTTACCTTAGAGTTACCTCAATATGAACATTTACAATTTCAAAAAAATGCTCATGGGTGTAAAACCTTTCCAAGCTGAACAAGCACATTTTTAACCGACTTTAAAAAAAGGAAGAGACTCTCAATTCCTCTGTATGTTTTTCGTTGTATTTTATGTTTGTTACCTCATAACTTTTAACTGGGCGAAGCGATTTTAATGATTCTTTTTTTATTTGAATGCTGTTGGTTCTTGTGCGGGCCCGTTGACAACGGATCAGAATTTAATGGTTATCTCCTGAGAAATCGAAGAAAACCCTCAAATTTCAAATGCACGTGCAGTCGGTTAAACTTTTTTTTATACATATATTCAATTATACGTATATTGTGTACAATTTTTTGAGTTACATTACAAGGAGCGGTTACATTACATAGCTATAAGTTGGCACCAGATATTACAACCGCAATGTTAATGTTGAGTTGTTGCTATTGATTACCTACTAGGCGTTAAGAAGATGTCAATTTACGCTAATAATAAAAAAGTTACGTTTGTAACAATAATATAGGTAGAAAGTAATTAGTGGATTTAAGAAAAATTATTCCCAGAATCCACATCGAGCAAGAGAATTATAAGTACTGTTTAATTTTTATCGCCGACACAACACTCGCAAAACCGTAATATCACCATCATAAACCGTAATGAATGGTGTCACAATGGCACCACAATGACACATTATAACCTCAAAAAAATAACAATAGACTACCAAACTTGATAAAATTCGCCACTAACCAATCAGTTATTGCATTTTTTTTGCAATAACACTTAATAAATAATTGTTTAGTGGCGAATTTTATCAAGTTGGGTAGTCTATTGTAAATTTTTTTGAGGTAATAATGTGTCATTGTGGTGCAATTGTGACACCATTCATTTACCGGACTCAGGGCGCAGGAATTGTAATCCTAAATTATGATAAATAAATTACAAGAATTATAAATAGCGAAGTTGTTGTGTGCATTGTACTTTTTGTCTCTTAACTCAAAATACATACAAGTTTAGTTAATTTAATGTAGTTTTCATATTCACTTCAAATTTTGATAAGTATAGGTACAACATATTTTTAAAAATAAATTGTAAATATAAATCAAAATTTTGACTATTATGATGCTTGATTTTTATTGAATAAAATTTATTTATTTAACCCAATAACGATAAAAATACGTTACTAAACTCAATCACTTAAAGAAACTTTTTTTTTATTCGGAGTTATTGCTCTTCACCTCGGGTCATTCCCAGTCCTCCACACCCCGCCGTCCACAGTGTGGAGGAATGGGAATAGTGTGGACGAATGGGAATAAAAAGGGTGTGGAGGGAAAGGTGTCGTTTATTCCCAGTCCTCCACACTATAGTGCAGGAGCCGACACTAGAAAAAGTTAAATTTTAAAAAGATGAGTTGGACTTCTAAATGTTTAATTAGGACTGTTTATGAGATATTAAGCCATCAAAATATATCGTAAAAAAAGTTGCAAAGTTATACTGTCGGCTTTTAAATTTTTAGATTTACCAGCTGCTCTGTGTCTAGCCAACCGGAGTCGCCGATAAGAGATAACGATAGATTTTAAGGACAATAGAGTCTTAAAATCTCGTCTCCATTGAATCATAGCTAGACAAGAAGCCATTTACATTACCTTCAGTCGATAAATTATGTCGAAGCAAAGTGGTAAAGTGGTACACCAAGTGGCTCGACTGAAAAGTCAACCTTGTCCTATATCGAAAGGAGACATGGGACTGTCTTACTACATGGTGGTCGACAATATTATAAAAGAAGATTCCATAAAAGTGGATTATTTGTTTGGGCTTGTAGCCAAAATAAATTAAAAGGTGGTGTAAAGTGCAGTGGAGTGTTGAGAATTAAAGTAAGTAGTTTATACACATTTTAGTTATATTATTATTAATACATTATTGGTATTTCTAGAACCAAATAAATATGACAAAAATATCATGTTGGTAAAATAACAAGCATACGGATAACTGAACAGTTTTGACATATAAAATAAAAACAAATCTAATTAAACAATATATTTCTCTACTTGTAGTTAAGCCCAATGCCTCAGAAGACAGCCCTACCAACAGCACCAGCTACAGCAAAATAATTTTTCAATTTGTGACGATTATGCTAATTCTTATCACAAAAAATACGAAACTCAAAAACCTGGCTGTAATAAGATTAATTGTTTTATCCTTGACTATTGCTTTGTCTTCGGTTATCTAATAGTTTTTAATTGCGATGGCGGATACAGAAACCAGTTCTAATTTACCTACAGACAAATAATTTGAGATAAGGGGCGCTGGACCATTACAATTATTATTACTTACTTTAATAAAAAATAAATAAAAATAAATTGACGGGCTTCGTGGCGTAGTGGTTCATGTACTGGACTGCCGTTCACAAGGTCGCGGGTTCGATTCCCACTTGGGACAATCATTTGTGTGATATCCATTAATGCTACGTCTGGGTGTTTTGTTCTATGTATTATAAGTATGTATTTACAAAAGAAAAGTAGTTTATGTATTACTAGCTGTTGCCCTCGACTCCGTCCGCGTAGAATTTAGGAAACATTCCCCGTTTTTGCAACATTTTTAACTACTGCTTGAGTGAGAGTATTATAAACGTAAGAGTAAACAAATATAATCAGAATGAACGAACTGCTAAGCTATCAGGAGTTACACGTTTTATTGTGAGTCAACCATAAAATATAGATATGTGCTGTTTCGGGATATTTTTTAGACAATTTTATGTAGAATATTTCCGTCATACATGATTTCTATGTAACTTTAACCATTAAGGCTGCACACGCGACGGAAGCTTAAAAAATGGAGCACTTATTTCCCTTCACTACTCTGCTCCTATTGATTGTAGCGTGATGAAAAGTATACTATAACCTGCCCAGGAGTATGAAGAATAATTGTACCAAGTTTCGTTAAAATCCGTCGAGTAGTTTTTGTTTCTATAAGGAACATACAGACGGACAGACAGACAGACAGACAGACAAAAATTTTACTGATTGCATTTTTGGCATCTGTATCGATCACTAATCACCCCCTGATAGTTATTTTGAAAATATATTTCATGTACAGAATTGACCTCTCTACAGATTTATTATAAGTATAGATATCCGTATTCTGGTACCCATAACACAAGCACATAAGCTTAGCTTGGGACCAGAGGACGTTGTGTGAAATATCCATGAATATTTATTTATTATTTATTTATTTAATTAAATAAATTACATATGCAGAACTATAATAGTAATAGTTGCGATAATAATCAATTAATCGCTGTAATATATCGAAAAAATTGTCCAATTTTGGTAAGAGATTCCTATTTTGTTCAAATGTAACCACTTTTCACGGATCTAGACGCGTATATTTGTTTTACATTTTAGTCTGACCTTTCGGAATCTTTTCTGTCATCATGGTCACGGTCAAATAAACGGGTGTAAAGCGATAAAAAGTGTTTTTATTAAAGTAAATGAGTCGCGCAAGTGTTAGATCATATAATTTTGTTATCAAAAATGGCAAAAAATTAATTCATTTTAACTGTCTGGCATGCATCAGTGTAAGTAAAGCCAAGGCAGTATGTTTGGATCGTAGCGGATGGCGCACTATACCTTGTCTCTGCCTGTCCCGCCGGAAAAAGGCGTGATGTTATGATAATTGATGATTTCAACTATAATTGACAAATGTTTTATTTTCTTACTATAACTACTGACACCTCAAATTTTTTTAAATTTTTTATTGAGTTAAGTAAATAGTAGTATATTTTATTTACCGTTAGCGCATTAACCTTAATAATATTATATTTATATGAAAGGCTTACTAGCCTCAGTCCTTCATAAGGTTATTAGGTAGTTTACATTCAGATAATATGTAAATGACTAGATACTGCCCGCGACTCCGTCCGCGTGGAATTTTGAAAATTTTCCCCGTTTCTGCAACATTTTACACTACTGCTTCATTTCTACTGGTTGTAGCGTGATGTTTTATAGCCTAAAGCCTTCCTCGATAAATGCCCTATCTAACACTAAAAAAGCTTTTCAAATCGGCCAATTGGTTCCTGAGATTAGCGCGTTTAAACAAACAAACAAACAAACTCTACAGCTTTATAATATGTAAATGATACGCATAATTACATATTTATCGTGTTTCTTTACGATACGAGTCTGTTAATGTAACTACTAACAGTCCTGTTCTTAGCTTCAGCGTGTGCGCAGTTTTTGAATAAAAACATATTTTAATAAATATTTAAAATGATAACTATACTATTATCAATTTGTCTACTGATAGTGTTAATAGTTAATTGGTGGCGGCTTATAAACGCATCTATAAAATGTAATATCCCTGGACCACTGCCTTTGCCATTTTTAGGCAATGTTCTTGTGTTACTCGCCTCATCTTCAGGTAAATTTCTTTTAATTACATACCTATATTAATAACCTTATACTTATCATAAAAAAAGTCGTTATTTGTGTATGTAAGTCCCTATGTGAGCTTATATCTTTTAAATTATGCAACGGATTTTGATGCTGTTTTTTTATTATATAGAGCGGTTCAAGAGGGAGGCTCTTATGTTTAGATTAGTTTGATTTTTTAAATTCGTAGCGGGCCACACACTTATTGTGATTATAAAATAGTTCTTGTTTGTATTTAATTCAAACTTACATTATTATAAAACTAATAGAATATTCTCTAACGCAAGTGCGCGACTCATTTGTTTAAATAAAACCACTTTAACGTATTTAGACGCGTGTATTTGTTTTAATTTTTATATCGTAGAGGGCACTTTACAGATTACTTCCACCCGTGACCATGGTGACTGTAAAGTCTCTAAAACGTCGAGCTAAAATTTAAAACAAATATATTTGTAAAATAATCCGTAAAAATAGTTTTATTTCAAAATTGGTAGATTTTCTGTAGACACTAGCCGCTTTGATATTTTTTTATATATATTGTACTGTGCTTTTTTTATATTGTACTGTGCAATGGTACTGTGAATGTAATTTAAAATTACATATATGTAGATATTGGTAGGCATACCAAATTTCATTTAATGAGCATTGTTCATATTTTTTTAAAACTCTTAATTCGAAAACCATTTCGGGGAATAGAGTTTCTGATCATGATCCATTACTTTTTTTCGGATGCTATATTAACGATTATTTTTCCAAAAAAGCAAATGATCTCTATTTGCCCTTGAAATGAGGGACTTAAAATATTAAGACGTTTTTAGGGATATACTACTCTGAAGTGGAGTTGAAATTGGTCTATTATATCAACTTGTCAACTTTGGAAAGATAAAGTGCAATCTGTATTAAGTCTATCAAGAAAAGTCAATACACAGATTGCGTAAAACGATGACATCACAACATTTAAAGTAATAACATGAAGAATTTAAAAAAAATTCTGTATAGTGAATATTTCAATAATATTGAAATTAGTTGCTTAAAATAGTCTATATTTTCTGAAAAGAATATAAAAACAGTAGGTCAAAAATTATGAACAATCCCAATTCGGTTCGATTGTTTTGAAGTAAATGAGCGACAGTTAGTTTTTAATATTAGCTAAATTAAAGAGCTAGTTTGACATTTTGAAAAATTTATACGTAACCAAACATATAAATAAAAAACTAAATATTGCAACTTAAATAATGTAAGTTCTGTGTGTAATGTTACTGTGACATTACTTAAATAGTTTCCTTAGTGAAAGAGACTAGTCTCCACAACACAGGGAATCCTAGTGTGGAGACTAGAGTTTTACATATACCTGTAATGTCCTTTTCTGAACAATAAACGTTTTTATTATTTATTTTATTATTTATATAACTTTTTTATGAAGTCGGTTAAAAAAGAATATGTATTTAGAAATATTTATCAAGCGCTAGCGAGATCACTTTTTTCACTACAATTTATTTTATTAAGAATAATCTACTTAGTTTAAAAACTCTAGTTTAAAAGCTCTGCTGAGTTTCTTACGCCGGTTCTTCTCAGCAGATTGCATCCTGAACCGGTGGTAGGGAAAAAAAAATTGGACATGTCATAAGCACATAATTTTTCTAAAAATTGTGTCTACTTGATTAACTGCCGCACTCAGAGACATTTAATGGTTACTTAAGGAGCTCTTTAGTATTGATTTAAAAAAGTTCACTCTCAGAGTCAGATAACGGTTTATTAGGGTCCCTTAATCTGCCGCACTCAGAGACATTTAATGGTTACTTAGGGAGCTCTTTAGAATTGATTTAAAAAAGTTTTAACTTAACTTTTACTTTTTTAAATCAATACTAAAGAGCTCCTTAAGTAACCATTAAATGTCTCTGAGTGCGGCAGTTAATGATTTTTCATTTCATTTCATTTTCATTTCATTTCATTTCACTAAAAAACACGCTTAAACATCCTGAATATTTTTTAAATGATTGCATTGTCATCAATACTCAATTCTATGCTACCTACTTACAAAACGTTGACAGTTTATGCTGTCAGAGACATAAGTTTTTGTTGTCACATGTTGTCACAATCGTAGTAAATAAACACAAGTAAACAATTATGATATTTTTACCTGATTCTATAAACAAAGCGTTTTTATGTGAAATTATCTGATTGTATATGAAAGGCATACGTAGAAACACAATAATCTTGGTGAGTCTACTCATATACAATTGAACTATTACGTGTATAATTAAAAATACAAGTGTGGTCATAGTGATACTTCAACATGCTATTCTAGTAATTCTGGTCAAGGAATTGGGATTATTCTTTTAAATTATTGCATTGTCATCGGTCCTTGTTAGGTGTGCAAAATTTCAGATCAATCCGTCTACTGCAAGTGGCTGAAAATCGCTTTCTAACATTCCGTTACACAGATTAATACATTGATAGATACATACCAAACTTATAAAAGCGTGTTAAAAAGCATAGCAATTGACTTCAATTGCAAAATTACTAAATTACTATAAAAACATAAATGTGAAATGACAGACAAATTCAAGAAAAATATGAGATCTAAATGCTAAATGGGTGTCAAGTTCAATGATCAGTCCTGAAATATACTTATAACAACATAAAATGTCCTTTCTGCTTATAACTTAGAGTACTATAATATAGCCTACCAGCCATTATGAGCGCTATGCTCAACAGCGACAGGACCTGGCAAGCAGTCGCCAACTTCAGCGAGAGCATCATGCAGCTGAAGGTGGCCGCGTTGTCAATTCGGCCGGGGAGGAGAAGGATACCATAACTCATAGTAATACTCGGTAGTTGCGCCGCCAGGCCAACGTCGTCGGTACAGCAGAGAGAGTCCGGAACGGAGAACCTCTAGCGCTCCACAAAGACGAGTTGAGCGCTGCAGTTAGGTTTAGTCGGTATTCAGGCGTCTGGACCATCTGGGCGTTGGCGAGTCCGATACTAACCACTTCAACCATGGCGGTGATAAGCGTGCTGACAGGATTGGGTGTGCGCAAATGCATTACCCTGAGACCAGAGGATGTTGTGTGTAATATACATGAACATTTATAAAAAAAAATACGCTAACTATGTTACCAGCGAAACAGAAATTCATAAAAACAGTCAGAAATTTTTCATTGTTTTTTAATTATTCAGTAATTTAGTTTAGTAGCATTTCCTTTTATATTCATTATTTCTTGGACAAATATTCATATTTGCACACCTATGCTATATTAGATGCAGTTTTATAACTAACCTCGACAAATGTGTGCTAGTTTTAAATTATAAATTCATTTTAAATAATAAAAGGTTTAAATTATAATTTAATTTTAAATAATAAAAAGTTTTAAATTATAAATTAATTTTAAATAATAAAATGATCGCTGCATTGTCATTGATATGTGTAATGTTAGTATTAGGAGTAAATTGGCTTCAGTTTCTATACGATATTTTAAGATGTAAAATACCTGGACCACTGCCTCTACCATTTTTGGGGAACGCTCATCTGTTAAGTGCCAAATCTACAGGTAATGTCGTATGTATACTTAGTTTATAAAATTAAATGTCTACGACTTCATACGCGTGAGGTTCATAACCAACAGTTTATAATTTAGAATAAATCTTTGGCATACATCGATGATAGCAGCATTTAATTCCATGCAGTAGCTCTTGAGTAAATAGACATACGAAATTTTTAACTTTTTGCTGCTTGGCTTTGCCCATGTTAGTTCTTTATTATCCGCACTTCGACACAGGGGGATTAGATTTTTTATTGCGTATGAATTGTCCTCTGGTCCAAAACTAACTATAATTTATCTGCAAATAACACATGTAGGATAGCTATATATAGTATAACTGGTACATTTTATTTTTATGGTTCCTGCGTCAACTAAAAATGCCTGCTTTGAACACAGAAAAAGAAGTCTCTTGGTTTAAAATGAAATGGTCTTGTTAATTAACCCACCGTGGTAGTGACTATTTAGATATGTGAATACATAAAAGTATAGGCCTTGGTATACTATTGAAATTCAACATAAATATATATATGTAAATAAAAACGCGGAATTTATAGCTATTAAAAAGTTAATTACTAGCTTGACATTGAAAAAGTATAAAAGTATGTTAAAAAAGTTATAGATAAATCAGGAAATCCTTTGTTATTAAGTCGGTCTAGTTGTAAAATAATTGGAATTATCAAAATCAAGAACCATGTGGCAAATTTCAACAAAATTTTACCTATAATCCTTTTGCACGTAAATTAAATCGCGGTTAACATAGGCGAACGAGGTGTGTTCGATATAGTTAGGTCAAAGAGTTATCACGCTAAAGTACTTAGCAAGGAGTAAAACACGTGGCTTGACGTACTAACACTTAGGTTGGATGGATCGTAGAATGAAACGAAGTGATATTATCAAAACCTCGTGAAAAATAGATGTCTCATTATAGCGTTCTATTGGGAAAGCCTGTGTCTAGCAATTGACAAAGAAAGGCTAACAGATGGTGCGATTGTTGCAAGAGGGCCTAACCTTATGTAGTATATTTCCCACAACATTCTGATTTGTTCTTTAAACGTAAGAAGAAAAACTTTACAATAATTATGCAATATTACACATGTTAATTTTGATTATTTCAGAAATATTGAACCTGGCTCATAGGTACTGGCTCAAGTATGGTGATGCGTTAAGGATTCACGTGTTCTCAACACCATATGTCATCTTATCACATCCAAAACATATTGAGGTTTGTTACTTAGTTTTATTTTTAGATAGATAGGTACTAATTATAAACAGTCAATTAAAAATAGGTGTAGGGTAAAAGCCGGATAGTTGCCTCGGACGGATACATACCTCAGTTTCAAATGCTCTATGTTAGACGTATTGACAGTGTTTATCTTTGATCATAATTAAAAGCGTCCCCCGCGCAGGCCTTAGTGCCGCATAAACCGTTGAAGTATGCCTACGTGTTTTGTCCGTGTAAGAAAACATCTTCCGCGGCGATACTTTGACGAGCGCCAGAATTATATTGGTAAATAATCTCTGTTAAATATTTTTATAACTGATTGCGATTTCAGTCAAAAATATATTTCTTTGAGTGCATTAGAGGTAAATTGCACTGTTTATTAGGTTTTATTGTTAAATATGTTTTATTTGTTTCGTAAATAAAAAGGGCGGATACTCCGTATCAAATCGGATAGTTGCCCAACTATATTTTGCGGATTGTTTCTCTGTGGCAACTAATTATAACTATACATTTTTAACAAGCAAAGACGGATGTTTTTTCTTATTTATTTTTTTCATTTGCTTTTACTATTTTTGGTGATTTTTTATTTGGTTTTACTATAGTTTATCTATACTTCTATACTAATATTATAAAAAGGAAAACTTTGTTTGTTTGGTTGTAATGAATAGGCCCAAAAACTATTGGATCGTTTTAAAAAATTCTTTCACCATTCGAAAGGTACATTATTCACGAGTAACATAGGCTAGATTTTATTTTGAAAACAATAGGGCTACGTAAAATATTTGGATTTTTCGGGAAAAAATCAACCAGAAAAGTTACTTATTTTGCGTAGGGACTCTGCCTAAACTATAAAAGATAGAACCATAAAATGTTCTAATTAATTGTAGATCTTATAAATATCTACAAAAAAGTCCGCAACACACTATACCTATCTATGTCGAGTAAGGCACAACAACCAATTTTTATTAAAAAATCTTAAATTTTTTTGGACTACATTTAAACGCATTTATTTTACTCATGCTATCCTTATCAAAATAATCACTACGTACAGTATGTAGATAATATTTGGTCTTTGAATGATTAAAATTAGACGTTTGGTTTTGAAGTTATGGCGAAATTAAAATATTACGTTACGATTTCTGCTGCACGGCCAGTGGCGAAGAGAGCGTCACCAAGGCAGGGGTGCGCGAAGTATAAAAATTTTCGGGTACTTAGTATATAATAAAGGATCTCAGTAAGTTATAAGGACTAAATACTTACTTAACAGGGGCTAATGCCAAAGTTAATTCTAATTTTGTTTATTGTTCTATCTTTAAAATAAATAATAACATTACATTTTTATTTTGGACGTATATTTACTATTTTGGAGTCTACTCGTATTATTGTTATAATTTTATAATTATAATTTAACTTTAATTAGTACCTCATAAAAGATTGTATTAAATAATAAAAACTGATTATTTAAATTAATATAAGTTCATTTTTATTTGAAAAAACCAGACGGGCATCTATCCTCACATTGGGCAAGTATCCCCCCAACCATTTTTAACGTTAGGCTAGTATCCGCTATAGTTGGCAACTATCCTCTTTTTTAGAGGTCATATTAAACTGGATCTACTTAAAATTTATAATATTTATAATGCTTTTATATATAGGGTATGATAGAAGATTAATGAACTATGTTTAAGAATACACTTTGAATAAAAAATGTATTGGCACACATTTTTTAAAGGAGCTTTTTATAAAGTGTGGCAATTGTCCGGTATTTACCCTACAGACTGACACTAAATCTCGCTCGCAAAACCACACACAGGTTTCAGGGTATCATAAAATGTATATATTACAGCCATGTGGTGACTAGGGACTGATTAAGAAAACAAGTGTTACCACCCCATATTATCCTACAGATACTGTAAAAGCCATATGTAACAGCAGGGCAAAGTTTTGAGTTCTCTGTTATTTTTTACTGACATCTCTTAACAAGGTTCTTAAAAACAAATAACTTCTTGTGTAAGAAACGGAAAACATGATACGAAGTCCTATGTCTACTCCCCTGATTAACGTGACCTGATTAGTACTAAGTCCTATGTCTAAACCCCTGAGTAACAATAACATATCCTCCCGGAGTGGATAGGGCCCCTGTCCTACTGTGGGGTATTAGTAAGCTAAGAAGTACATTCTTGTACTTCTGAGCTTATCAATGTCCTTCTTGAGATTTCTTTTGAAATCTTTACATTGAAGTAAAAGTGATAGAGTTTACGAAAATTTTTATATTGTAACATACAAAAAGAGACCCAACACAGTCCTTGCAATAAAATACTGGATTTTTATCATATTCATAAGCAAATTTCAATTGCAGCCATTTATGACAAACATGGATTTAATCACAAAAGGCATCTCATACAAGTTTCTTAATTGTTGGCTCGGACAAGGCCTACTTACTGCAACAGGTAACAAATGTCATTTTTATTAAAGGCGACTTCAACAAAACAGAATATTTGTTGTATTTTAACATAAAGTAAGAGTAATAGAGAAAATATTGACCCGATTCTAATTGTTCCACCGATTCTAATCCGTTTTATTAAATCTAGAAAAAATCTATATCCAGCCGTTTTAAAACTGAACATTGATGAAAAGTGCAAATTGACATAACTACAAAACACACAGAAATTTAAGCTTTTCATTGAATTTAAGAGATTAATTTATTTTCTTTTCAGGACAACGGTGGAAATCTCATCGCAAGTTTTTGACACCTGCCTTCCATTTCAATATTCTACAGAACTTCCTGCCTATCTTCTGCAAAAACCAAAGGGTTTTAACTAATAAATTACGTGACACCGCTGATGGGCAACAGATTAATATATTTCCGATTGTAGCTTTAGCTGCTCTTGATAATGTTACGGGTGAGACAATATTTTCATATTTGTATTTATACAAAAGAGACTTCAGAGAGATACTAGTTACTTACTTTTGTATTTCTGAACTTTCCTACCTTTTTTGTAAGCTATACAATCCATTACGTATGTTTGACTATGAAAACTCTTCATAAATGTCTAATGGAAATAAAAAAATTATTGCTGTAAAATAAAATACATTAAATCTTTTATTTATGCAGAATGTGTAATGGGGGTTAGTGTTGAAGCTCAAAAATACAGTGAATCATCGTACGTGAAAGCTATTGATGAGTAAGTTGAATAAATAAAAATTATATTGAAAAATGTGTTACTGATCATCTCATATTATGGAACAAAAATTTTTAAAAATGTCTTTTGATACTATAATAAAGGTTCTTTTTTTCAGATTAGCTGCTATAATATCAATGAGAATGCAAATTCCTATAATTGGAGAAGATATAATATTTAATCGCCTCCCTTATAAAACTAGGCAGGATAAAGCTTTAAAAATTATACACAATGAATCCCGGAAAGTTATCAAGGCGAGACGTGATGAGCTAAAGAAAAGTAAAATTACGAATCTAGAACTATCTAGAAATGAATTCGGTAAGATATCTAACAATAAGTAATCATACTGTAAAAAACTACTAAGTACGGGTTGGACTCGTGCACTAAGGGTCCCATGCCGTTATTATTGTCATAATAATATTCATAATCATTATAATCATCTCGAGTCAGGAAACTTATATTTGTGTTTAAAAAACTAAGATACGTAGTTGATCTTGCCCTCCTTCGGACTATTTATAACGCACTGGCTCAATCCATCATTAGCTATTGCATAGGAGTATGGGGAGGTGCATGCAAGACATACTCGTACATTGTTCGGCTGGAACGAGTTCAGCGCTCGTTTCTTAAAACTATGATATTTAAACCGTTTAGATTTCCTACAAAAATGTTATATGAGAAGTGTAGTGTTATGACAGTTAGGCAACTATTTATATATCAGGCTATTACTAAGAGACATTTATCCACTACTTACAATCCAAAATTGCTCTGCAACAAACGTACTATCACAAATGTCATTGAATACCTTAAATGCCGAACAGCATCTGCTAGACGTCAATACAATTTTATCTCTCGGCATCTTTACAACAACATTCACAAAATCCTAAATATTTATAAATAAAAAAATAAAAATATTTATGGACATTTCACACAACGTCCTCTGGTCCCAAGCTAAGGTTATATGCTTGTGTTATGGGTACCAGAATACGGATAGAATACATAAACTACTTTTCTTTTGTAAATACATACTTATAATACATAGAAACACCCAGACGCAGTACAAACATTTGTATGACTATTAGAAAAATCACACAAATGATTGTCCCGAGCGGGAATCGAACCCGCAACCTCTTGATCGGCAGTCCGCTATTTGAACCACTCGACCACGAGACTCGTCAATTTATCCTCTAACTTTGCACAAATGTCAAAATAAGTTAAAGAATTGGCTATTAACATTAGATTACGACGAAACAGAAAAGATAATGAACTGAATTTAATTGAATCTGTTAATTTGAAATTATAGTTACCCAGATTTAATTCGATGTACTTGAATTGTAATTGTGAATTGTAATTTGATTAATTATTAAATGACTGCAGAAGATGGTACCCACACACACACATACACACTCACACATACACATACACACTCACACATACACAATCACACACACACACACACAATTTCAATTAGATACACATTTTCTTTGTAATAAATGGCATGTACTATATTTTTAAGATAACTAAGAAACATGTATTAGTAGGAAAAGGCGCTGACTTTCATCACACAGGTTTACCTAGTTTGAAGGTCAGAGGTTTTTCTAAAGTTCTGATGTAACTCGATTTGTGAATAAATATTTCATTTCATTTCATTTCAATCGTACCGCCATAATTATACCGTATTACCGTCTAACCAAGTAATATTAAAAACATTTGTATAGGTACCCCGTTTTCTACTTTTTAGTATTTGTTACAATTTCTGTAAAAATGTTAACTCCCTAGCCATCATCGGTCCCGATATACACATATAAAAATAAAACTATAACAATTAAGGGCCTACATCAATATTATTCAATATCATCGCCGACACGTACATATTAACACAGCCAGTAGGCACAGAAAATGAAGAATTAGGGATACTTTTCCTATTTACTCAAAATCTACTAAATATATTTTAATTCTGATTTACGTGTTTCTATATATAATAGTTACTTATGTTTTTAAAGTTATTTTATTAGTTAATACGCGATAATAGACCGACAAATGAAAAAAATAAAAAATTAGAGAGGTTGTTTCGCTAAGATTTTCTATCGAGAAAACTTTTTTCAATCGCGTTTCTGAGTTAATGCGATCCTAGATCATATATTGAAAAAACATATACTTAAAAATTAGAGCTCTAGCCATTCAATCTAAAGAAACAATGAAAACTTCGTACGTAGAAAAATGCACAAAGCTATTTTGGTATCCTCTTAATGGATTTTATTTTCTGTAGGCGCAAAAAACAAACATGCTTTCTTGGATTTGTTGCTGTTGTCTGAAACCGATGGTGTTAAGATTGATGAAGAGAGCATACGAGAAGAGGTTGACACTTTTATGTTCGAGGTAAGACGACGTTTAAATTAAACATTATAGACACAGAATCTGAAAAATCATAGGGAAGATTTTTATATATACTGTAAAGCCTCTGCTTCACATAAACTTTCTTCTTGCAGAACAATTCATTTATTTCCCTTCTAGGACTTGTTACATTTACAAAATAAAAACATTTAAGGCTTTATAAATAATTGTATAATAATAATAATAAATAAATATTCATGGACATTTCACACAACGTCCTCTGGTCCCAAGCTAAGCTTATATGCTTGTGTTATGGGTACCAGAATACGGATATAATACATAAACTACTTTTCTTTTGTAAATACATACTTATAATACATAGTAAACACCCAGATGCAGTACAAACATTTGTATGACAATTAAAAACATCTCACAAATGATTGTCCTGACCGGGAATCGAACCCGAGACCTCATGATCGGTAGTCCGTTATATGAACCACTACACCACGAGGCCCGTCAAATTCTTAGTCGTTTTCTTTTTAAATTCATATTTGTTTCACAATATCAATTTTTTCATCCTCCATGTCCTCCCTAATCCCCCAAACCTTTTTCTTCTTCTTCCTTTTTTGAAAAATTTTATTACATTTTTAATAATAAACCATATGTGGCCTGTATCATTGAATAGGTTATATTCAATGATCACGACCTTTACAATACCTACCTCCCTCTGTCTTACCGAGCCATGGTGGTGCCTTAAGCCGTACCATGACCTTACAAGAGTGATCCCTCTACGCGGCTTTGTCGCGTGATCGAAACACCACTTTTAGTTTTTACGAAATGCCGTTGCAGTTCCGACACGAAATCAATCACTGAAATAATCGTTTCATTGCGGATCTGTAAAATTTAACGAACGACACATATCTACATGAAATTCTTTGTTATTTTCAATAGCTTCCTATTAAGTATACAATTTTGCATATGTTTGTTACTGTGGTTCCTACTGTAAAACGAAATATCAAAGCATCATTAAATTTATACCCACGGATATTGTTTTCAGGGACACGATACTACCACATCAGGAATCGTTTATTCTCTTTACTGTTTGTCAAAACACATTGACGTACAAGAGAAGATCTACGAAGAACTCAAAACAATATATAGAGACGATATGACCCGAGATCCCACGTACTAGTTAGTATTTTTTTTTATCTAGTCGTAACTATAAACCATTATCTATGAAAATTACATTGCTCGATGAACCGACAACCGTTGGGGAAGAAAGGTTCTCTTGTGCCATTCAAGTACCGGACAACGTAGCGTAGGATGACCTTCTTCTATATGCTATAGCTACGACGATAGCTATTTTGATAAGGAGTTACATGATTGATACCTATGAGATTCTTTGTCGGAGGGACATTACTTGAACAATCGACAAAAAAAGACTGGTGGATTAAAACATTATTCTTAGGGCCTCTTTCACCATTCTCAAGTAAAGCGTCAAGTAGACTAATCGCTAGTTAAAGTCACCAGTAACTACACGTGCGACGTTCACGACGTTCGAGTAGCAGTAATCTTAAGATTAAAAAATTTAAATTGACAGAGGATACTCGTAACTATTACTTGACATTTAACGCTAATCGATAAGTAACTAATCAACGCTTTACTTGAAGATGGTGAACGAGGCCCTTACACTACTAATTTTCATAATATAAATAAATAAATAAATATTTAGGGACACTTCACACAACGTCCTCTGGTCCCAAGCTAAGCTTATATTATGCTTGTGTTATGGGTACCAGAATACGGATAGAATACATATATTACTTTTCTTTTGTAAATACATACTTATAACACATAGAAACATCCAGACGCAGTACAAATATTTGTATGACATTTATAAACATCACACAAATGATTGTCCCGAGCGGGAATCGAACTCGCGACCTCGTGCTCGGCAGTCCGTTACATGAACCACTAGACCACGAAGCCCGTCAAACCTATTCTACCACTAATATTAAAATGGAAGTCAAATGTTTCCTCGCCAGCCCATTTACGTCCCACTGTTGGGCACGGGCCTCCTCCAGTTTGGAGGGATTATGGCCTACTGTGCCGCGCTGACCAGGCGTGTTGGCACAGGATTTATTTTCAGGTTTTGTCTCTCACAGAGGTTGTTATCTGTGTGCAATGTCCCTTAGCTGACTTTTACAGCACCCTTGGGACGAGATGGGGTGGTGACACTTGTATTCTTAATCCGTCACCACACGGAAGTTTAGTTTCAGATGTTTAGTTTTAATTAAATGATAGAATGCCAGACAACCAAAGAGTGAGATGGACAACGAATGGTAATATTTATTCATCTTTCCATATAGTGAACTTCAACAAATGAAGTACTTGGAGTTAGTGATCAAGGAGTCAATGCGGTTGTACCCACCCGTGCCTATTATAGAGCGGTCAATTGAAAAAGATATCGGTGAGTCTATCAATTACTGAAACTTGAAACTAAGATAAGAGTAGGTACGTTTGACTTTCACCTATCCTCTTTTATTATTCAAATCATACTTACAGCAATTATTTTATGTTTTGCAGATATTGGTGATTTTAAATACCTTCAAGGAACATCAGTAGTTATAAATATTTTCCAAGCTCACCGACATCCAGACGTGTATGACGATCCTTTGGAGTTCAGACCTGAACGTTTTGAACATCCCCTGAAGAATCCTTTTAATTGGCTGGCTTTTAGTGCTGGACCCAGGAATTGTATAGGTAAGTTTGCTCTATTAGATGTAGGAGTAGATAATTGCATTTTACTATTATAAGAAAAAACTGGTCACTTAACGGACAAAATTGGTTGCCATTTTATTTATTTAGTTTTTCTTCACCATCTCCAATATTGCATCGGCTTTAATATAATACAGAAAATGGATATTCATGAATGGGTCCATTGATTTTATAGATAAATTTGTATGTATTTCTTTGTTCAAAGGTCAAAAATTTGCTATGATGGAGCTTAAGGTGAGCATATCTGAAGTAGTCAAGAATTTTATAATATTACCTAGTAACGATGAACCTAAACTTTGTGCTGATCTAATTTTACGATCAAAAAATGGTGTTAACATCAAATTGAAGCCAAGAAATTGACTTGTGTTTGAAATTTTAAGTGAAACATTAGCATCTTCTAGAGATCGCAAGGGATTTAGTTGCATATAAACTAAAATACATCGGTGATCTTCTAAATTCAAATCTATATATGGCTCATGTATCAACTCCCTTAACAATTACCTGGCAACTCGCCGTCAACGCCATGAAAACAAAATTAAACAAAACTGTACAACATGGAGTCTATGGGTGAAATATTATAAATATATTGATTAAAATATATATAGTGACTATATTTGCGTTTTATGTAACCCGCACTTTTTGTAAAGGACACTGCCTTGCCTCGTGCGTCACGGGGAATTAGAGGAAGAAGCATATGATGGAGATCCAAAAATATCCAAACTGAGATTTTTTCTTTATCCATTAAATTAAGGAAACAATTTATACCTAATCAAAAGCTTAATATTGCTTGGCGAAGTCTTTGAAGCTATTTATTTTTTATTTATTTATTTATCTTTATGCAAATAAAAATATACAATGGCGGACTTAATGCCTTGGGCATTCTCTAACAGTCAACCATGGGTGATGCAGAGAGGATTTGAGGGAGGCACATTAAAAAATGCGAGACACAATTTAAAATAGGAAATAATAAATACATACCTACATATACAGAGTAAAATAAAAAAAACGAGAAATAGATAAATTATACTACAATTACTACATACACATAATTTAAACATATTCGGGGCCACGCCAAAGATATACAATACATATACTCAACAAATATATACAAAAGAATACAATATTACACATAATACAAACCATAATAATATAACTACACAAACACACACACACACACATAATTATAAACACACTAAATTCCAAAATATACACATTATATCATACCATATTAGGTCAGCTCATTTAAAAGATGTTGTCGAACTTTTAGTTTGAAATTAGAGCGATTATTGCACAATCTGATATAGGGAGGGAGAGAGTTCCAGAGTGTTATAGACTGAATAAAGAAAGAAGAATGAATGTATCCAGAAGAGTGTGAAGGACAGAGAAGAAGTCAGTTGTCAGATGACCGAAGATTTAGAGAGTGGCTAGTGCCTAAGTATTGAAAGAAAGATTTCAGGTATTCAGGTGAAGTACTACTCTACTTTTCTAAAAATAATATTATTTTCTGCATGAATGCTTCCTCAATTTAATTTAAAAATATTTATGAATTCTTACAAAAATAGCCAAAATAACTGTTTTATTTCATGTATCGTTTAATACAATCGTTATAGGCGAACGTCATTATTGAGCATATTTACAGCTCTTGTGGATGGAAAAATTATGTATTGAAACCAGATTGGTCTAATGAGACCAATCTGGTTTCAATACATAATTTTTCCACAAACACCGCGACTCCAAATGAAGATTATTATTTCTGGTATGAACTTTCAACAAAACAATATTTTCATGTAAATTACCGAAAGTTGCGACGTGAACAAGGGTTATACTGAAAAACTTCTGAGGATTATGTTAATACCTTTCCTATTAAAGTACAATCGTTGCCTATGTTGGTTCAGAATGTTGGAATCCATATGACCGTTGTTAAAATTTAGTTTTCGCTTTAAATTAATGTACTCTAGAATGTTTATGATAAGTTTCCCCGTCGATTTTAAGTAACAAAAAAAATGCAGTTAAATCTCCAACAAAAAATTGTTATTCGGTATATATTGTTGGGTTAGGCCAAATTCACTCCACCAGGTCTTAACTGGACCTAGACGTTCATTATATTAATCCGAAGCAAGGTAAAGATAACTAGAAAAATGTCAAGTCCCCACACAACCAGCTAGGAAGATGCCCTGCCACGCTTAACTTTAAAGACCTCATAACAGATATAACAGGAAAGAAAAATTTTCTGGAGTCTTGACAGAATAATGAATCACAAAATTTCGTTGTTTGAAATAACACCTTGGTGATCTAGTGAATCAGTAATATCCCAGATGTATAATTGTATAACTTATAAGAAAAAAGGAAAAAAAGGAAAAAATAGAAGTTCTACGACGTAGAAAATTTTGCAGAATATAGTTACAATATTTTTGTCTAATGTAATGCAATTGTTATTTTAACTAATGATGTTAACATTCTGTTCATTTACAAACAAAACTTTGCGAAATTAGATAAATAAAAAATGTCTAATCTATATTCAGTTTGTTTGTAAATAAACCTATCACACGAACTGTCAGCACTTGACATAGGTGTAACTGAAGCTTTACATGTATCTCTTGTGTTTGTTTTTTAACCCACATTAGAACCATTTCGCACTTACTCGGCTACTTGGGTTTTTTATTTTTTTTATTTTTCTCCTCCTGCCCTGCCGGGCCATGATGGTGCCTTGAGCTTTACCATGACCCGGCGAAGGGTGGCCCTTTAATCGGGGCCCGACCCGCGGCTACTTGGGTGGCAACTGCGAAGTAATTAGATAAATATTATATCAGGTTAAATTAATATTATCTACTTCAATATAATGTTGGTTAGACGATCTCTTCACTATAGATGCTGTGAACCAAGTAACTGCCTAATGTTGGGACGATTTTGGGCTAAGGATAAGGTTACCATACCAACTTTAAGTCTCTATAAATTACGTAAATCTTAAAAACTATTTCAGTTTTATAATTCATTTATTGAGGACGATAAAATGGAAGCTCTTTTAAAAGTGCCAGTAGGTACATTACGGATTACGATCCCCGATATAAAACCTAAGCAAGAGCGTTGTCATAAACCGACCTTTGTGTTTTATAGCTTTCTAACACTAAAATAATGCCGTTAAGGTTCTATGAGATGTTATATTCATAGAAGCTCATAATACCAATAATATAATAGCTACGGATGTAATATCTTCTTGTAATTCAATTAAATAATATAGTTAAATCATTTTAAATTAGTTGGACAACCGGCCGAATTTCTAGATTATTTCCCAGATTGGATTGATCTGATCCAAATTGTAACCTAACGTCACTACTCAATTTTTTGTAATTTTACATATGTGAGCTTCTCGGGCAATATGTGTCTAGAACTGATTAATTATTAAAAAATTTTTTCTATCGCTTTTTATTTCAAACACACACCGATTTTAGAAAGCAAAATATAATATCTGTGATATGTAATCCTGATTCTATTTAATATTATCTGACGTGACACGCATTCAGATAACAAAAGGCATTCACATACTATCGGGCTTAATAGCAAATAACAGGGAACCGTGGATAATGAGGGAGAACGGGAAGGCCGGAATGAACATACCATACCTGAAATTGTTTAGGTTGCACCACAGACTAAGGAATGTTACACGATGTGTATGTAGATAAATAAAGAAAACACATTAATGTGATGAAACCCATAGTCTAATAAAATAGGTCTTCTCTTCCTAGTGACATACTTGTTTTATTGCTTAGAAAAGTGACGTTGTAGTTAGCGTAAAATTGCTGCCATTTAAATTGGAAATTGCTTATATTATTATTGTATACCACGATGAAACCCAATGATAATATGACATAACATATGCTTACCAGCATATTATTGTCCCACCTCCTCCAGTTTGGGAGGGTATTTGGTTTTCTATGCCGCCCTGACCAGACATATTAGCATAGGGTTTAGTTTCGAGTTTTCCTTCTCTCATAGAAAGTGTCCCTAAGCTTGCAATGGTATTCTTAATCCGTCACCACACGGATGTGTCCATCCCGATTTTTTATACAACCTATCATAAGCTGAAGTAAACCTAAAACACACTAACACGTTTGAAAAATCTGGATAAATCTATTTGTTACCTGTTCAATATTTTAAATCAATCCCACTTTTGTAAGTGAGTAAACATTATTTTCAAAGATATTATAACATGGATACTATAAACTGATGATAGATAGATACCAACAAAGGTAATAATTCTACGCAAATATTACACCATTGTTATCCGAGGTAAATTCAATATAATGTGGTTGAAATTTCGGGTTATCCGACAACGAATGTCGCTTGCTTTGTTCTTATATAGGTATTTATGTTGTATATACCCAATATATATATGTTAAGGGCACAAGGGTCTCAATTGAGAGCAGTTTCTAAACATGTGATACCGAAAACAACTGTTATTATTATTATTTCCTTCAAGACCCACCGACGGATCGCAACCTTCGTAAACTGGGTTGAAATTAGTTTGTGAAAGTGTCACTGTTTGAGACCTACTTTGATGTAACTTGGGACTCAAGTTATGTAATATTAAAGCTCTGTGAACAATATACAATGTCGGATAGTAAAAACTTTTTGCTTGTTATTTTTAATTCAGAGCGTATCTACTTCCTTGAAGGGTTAAGTAGATGTGAAGGAAAGATTTCCTTCCCAAATCAGGCACAGGGGGAGGTTTATGTAGTGAAATCTTTTTGCCATTTTTAAAAATATTCAATTAATATTCATATCTTACTCTGCAGCCCATTAACGTTCCACTGTTGGGCACGGACCACCGCTATTTTTGGAGGGATTATGATCTACTGCGCCGCGCTGACCAGGCGTGTTGTTGGTGGTGGCATAGGGTTTCCTTTTGAGCTTTCAGTCTCTAACACAGGATGCTATCTAATATCCCTTAGCTGGCTTTTATAACACCCTAGAAAGAAGATGGAGTGGTGACACTTGTATTCATAATTCATCACCACGCCAGACATCCGTCACAAGACGGAGGGAATATTCACGGTATGGCCTATATTTACGTCATCATTCTCCCGCCCTTATCCCATTATTTGGCTACCTACATTGACGTAGAAAAGGCTTAGAGAAAGGTTAAATAAAAATATTTTCTATACTTTTGTCTATTAATAGTATACCTATAAAATAGTACAAAATTATTATAAAAATACAATTTATGGAATCAGTACAGAGTCAGGAAATTGATTATTAACCTTTTCTTGATAAGCGGATAAAATACAAAAGGAGCACATATATATATAACCCATAATATCACATAAATTATTTATTCGGGGCCAAACCCTCAATATTAGTCTAACACCTTTTAACAACTAGGTATTCAACTTGTGTTAAACTTTTGCCTAAAATCTTGGTTTACATTTGATGTGAACACCATTCTTTGATCTTAGAATTAAATTTGCACTGAGTTCGGGAACGCTGTCACAAGGATATATTATAAAGTTCTTGATCATCTCCGATATGCTCACTTTTAATTCCATCATGGCAAATTTTTGACCTGAAAGAAAATAAATAATAATACATATTTTGTGGAAGCACGAGCATACACGAGAAACCACAGTTTATAATGTGTTGCCATATTCCACAGACTTTATAGTCTTGCGAAATGTTTATCTTTATAGATTTGCAAAATGCTTCCCTGTTTAAGAGGGTACTGTACTCCTAATTTAGGTATTTGCCTTAGGTATTGCTATCCCTATTTCCGACACCGTGATGAGAGGGACAAATATACATGAAACAGATTTTACCTACAAATTCTTTGAAAAAAAGACGTTTCGTACTCCCCTTTTTTCTTCGCGAAAGTTAAACATATTTCTTTATACGCTATATTATAGACGAAGAGTATATCTATGCTTGTATCACTTTTTTTTTGGTAAAACTTTACCAACGTGTGATGCAACGCTGCAACTTTACCTAAAGAAAACCGAAAAAATCGGGATTTTCGGATGGTCACATTTCTTATAGTTATTATGTATTGAAAAAAAAAAGTGACAGAAGCATACTTAAACTCTTCATCTATAATATAGCGTAGAAACAATCAAAATCGGTTTAACTTTCGCGAAGAAAAAAGGGAAGTACGATACCCATATTTTTGTATGGAGCATAATTTGGTATCGTGCGCTCTTAAGAATACATTGTCAGTATGTACAAGAAAATAATTTCTATATAGCGCCAATAAAATCAGACAGACATTTTAATAACACCCAATTTATGACGTTCTTTAAATAACAGCACCACTACTGAAAGCAACCTAAAAGATTTTGATTGACATACATATATAAAATCACGCCTTTTTCCGATAGGGGTAGGCAGAGACTATAGAGCGCCATCTGTTACGATCCAAACATACTTCCTTGGCTTCATCCACACTCATACATCTGGTCATACATGCCCGGCGGTTTTAAGGGCCTACATCAATATTATCGTCGACATGTACATATTAACACAGCTAGTAGGTATAGAAAATGAAGAATTAGGGATATTTTTTTTGTTTACTCAAAATCTACTAAATATATTTTAATTTATTAATTTTTGCATTTGACATGCTATTTGATTTATTAAATATATTTTAATTCTGATTTACGTGTTTGTATATATAATAGTTACTTATGTTTTTAAAGTTATTTCATTCGATAATAGACCGACAAATGAAAAAAAATAAAAAATAAGAGAGGTTGTTTTGCTACGATTTTCTATCAAGAAAACTTTTTTCAATCGCGTTTCTGAGTTTATGCGATCCTAGATCATATATTGAAAAAACATATACTTAAAAATTAGAGCTCTAGCCATTCAATCTAAAGAAACAATGAAAACTTCGTACGTAGAAAAATGCACGAAGCTATTTTGGTATCCTCTTAAGTGCTATTATTTGTAAGCTTTAATTGATTGCGTGGATTAAAGACTAACGCTATGAGTCATGCAGAAATTTTCGTTTTGAGTTCATGTGTTACTTGGACTTTTTACTCGACTGTGCGACTGTAAGGAGTGGTAACTCTGTCATTCGGCGGAGGAAACGCCCATTCACATTCTCACTGATTGCCCTTCAGTGATGCACATGCGATGTTCCTCTCTGGGCAATTACACCATGCACCCAGAAGAGACTAAACTTCTCGGAGCCAAAAAGATCCTGGAGTTCTTTATGGCAACAGGCTTGAACCGAGAACTGTTGAAAGTGGCGATCGCAATAGATTAATCTGGTCGCAGTGATACTAGGCTTGATATAGGCTAAATAACCGCTACTCAAAAAAAAAGTTAAAATATTTGTATCCAAATAATTGTCCCTCAAATCAGTTAACTTAAAATAAACGTTCCAAAGTAGGCTGTCAAATCCATACATGATATATATGGTAGAAAACTATAGATGTGAATGGTCTGAACAGTTCCATATAAAGTGAATGCAATTCAACTAATATAATATACCAGCTGTTGCCCGCGATTTCGTTCGCCTGAGTTCAGAAAATTTTTCCCGTTTTTGCAACGCTTTTCACTTATACTTCGCTCCAATTGGTCGTAGTGTGATGTTATTTAGCCTTCCTCGATAAGTGTACTATCCAACACTGAAAGAATTTTCAAATCGGACCAGCGGTTCCTGAGATAAGCGCGTTCAAACAAACAAACAAACTCTTCAGCTTTTCAATATTAGTAAAGATAAAGATGCAACATCGTACCAATACAATTCCTGGGTCCAGCGCTAAAACTCAGCCAATTAAAGGGATTCTTCATGGGAACTGCGAAGCGCTCTGGCTTAAATTCCAAAGGATCTTCATACAAATCTGGATGCCGTTGTAAATGGAATATATTTATAACGACCGACGTGCCTTTTATTAATTTTAAACCTGCGATTTCTGTAAAATTAAAAGTACTATTGTTCGAAAATCATCATCATCATAACATCACGCCTTTTTCCCATGCGGGTAGGCAGAGACTATACAGCGCCATCTGCTACGATCCAAACATACTTCGAAAATCTTAGTTTCTTAGTTCGAAAATCTGAATATTATTTTTCGATTGCCGTTGCTGAGAAATTTAGTTTAACTCTTATATATACTCTGTGGTTTCACAGGAGGTACCTATTGAAGTGTTCAAAGGTTTTCAGGATGATTTTTATGAAACTCTAATTGATAGCAAGAAACAATTATTTGATGTAAGCTCAATAGAAAAAACGTGACGCATGCCGACACGTTTTCGGCAATCGCTATGACTATGGCGTCACATTCATGGAATGCTATGCCAAGTAATTCCTTTTTTAAATTCGCTTCTTACACAGTAAAAATGTAAAGAAATAAAAAAAAATTGCCAGGTCTATTAGGACGAATACTCTTACCAGTATCCCTCTCTATTAACCGTTGTATTATTGGCACCGGTGGATAAAGACGCATTGACTCCTTGATCACAAACTCCAAGTATTTCATCTGATGAAGTTCACTATAAGATAAAATAAAATATTACGCTTAAATCTGTGAGCAGTCCTAAATACTTAGATAACCACGAAGTACTTTTCTCATTATTTGTTATTAACTAGCTGTTGCGCGCTACTTTTTACGTGTGGAACTTTTTCTTGCACCATAAATAAAAACTCATCGAATCTAATAAGCAAAGATAAAAAATATTAGTACAATATGCTACTGGCCGGTTATGGACAACTTCTAATTAAACATGTTAGTTCTAATTAAGTTTACTTTGTAATAAAAACTCTTTCTTCTTTTCTATAAAAAAAGAATTCAAATCAAATATAGTTACTTGTAAGTGGGATCCCTTGTCATATCGTCACCAAATATAGTCTTTAGTTCTTGATAGATCTTCTCCTGAACATCTCTATGCTTAGATAGACAGTAGAGAATGTAAACTATTCCAGCTGTTGTGGTATCGTGGCCCTGGAAAAAAGGCATTTTGTTTATTATTTCTTCATACTCGAAAAGCTAGACTAATATTGATTAAATTTTATAACTGATAACCCAGATAAATACATACATATGCTTTTTGTGATGAGGAAACAGATAATAAATATAAAATTGTAATGAAACCTATATTCGTGGAATCGTTAATTTGCTGTACGTTTTATTATGTCTTAAGTAATGCTCAATTCTGTGACTTAAGCTGTTGGTTTGCAAATAAATAAAAAAAAGAATTAATTAAAAAGGTTTTTGTCTCGTCTATGACCTGAATTTCAAAGGGTAGAAAGGCACCATCCTATGGGAGGACGACTTGATTAAGGGAAGTAAGTCAATGTATGCGTGTGGTACTCTTATGTAGCGTTCACTAAAGGTGGCTTGTTTAAACATAAGAGTTAAGTATTGATGGATGGTCCATTTTAAATGAGGTTTACCAAGGAATAAATCCTCGGTAAGCAAATATTTATGAAAATCTGTGCTAATTTAATGCAAAAGGTATTAATTTCTATATTTTTAAGCATAGAATAAAAATCAATATGTCTATACTTTGAGAGCAAAATCAGGCAAATGCAATTAGTAGTTAGTTGTAATATCTTCGATAACCAAAACGTAGTGTGCTTACGTAAGGATCTTAAAGACTTATAGGTATTATATGCACGGGTATTAAGACTATTGTGGAAGGAATTATACCTATATAAGTAGGATTAATATTCTAGTACTAACCAAAACCCACGCAAACCTAGATAATAATACTAATTCTACATGCACAACTAAACTTAACTTAACTAAAAAGCTGAAATTGAAGTAGGTAACTAAACTTTATTATTATAAAAATTGTGTATTATAGACTAACGATTTTAATTAATATAAATGTGCATAACGAAATAGCCACATCTCATCACATATCTCGTACAGAGTTTTTAGCGAAATAATACATAGCCTACTAGCTGTCCCGGCAAACGTTGATTTGCCATACAATTCTGTTTAAAAATCAACAACAAAAAATTTCATCAAAATCGGTCCAGCCAATTGTAAATATAAACCATCCTCAAACCCCCTTGTATACACACAACAAATTTCATCAAAATCGGTCCAGCCGTTTAGGAGGAGTTCAATTACAAACACACGTACAGAAGATTTATATAATACTAGCTGACCCGGCAAACGTTGTTTTGCCATACTAAAAAAAAAAGTTTGTAAAATAGATGTTGGCCGATTCTCAGACCTACTGAATATGTATGCAAAATTTGAGAAGAATCGGTCAAGCCGTTTCGGAGGAGTACGGTAACTAACACTGTGACACGTGAATTTTATATATTAGAATAAAGATTTGACGTTCAGGACTATAAATTATCTGTATACCAATTTTAGTGTGATTCTATTCGGTAGATTTTGCGTGAAAACGTCACAAACAAACTAACTCACACAAGTTTAGTTATGCACGTAGAATTGGTACCAATATACACGTGTATTGTATATTAATATGTATAATTGTATATTCTAGAATGACTTGGTAATATGACTGTCTAGATTGTGATCTTGGATCCACTAATAGACTATAATTATGATAATTGTCATGAACCTTTGGAACCACCGATTGTAATTTATAGTCGCAGATAATTACTGCTAACATTAGCAATCATATTATTCAGTAACAGGATATTTCAATGTGTGATTTGCTTATACACTCATACATACACAAACACTTATATATTACTCTATTTCTATCATTCAAAGATGTACATCAAAACAAAAATTGAATAAGCATTATATTCTCTAGCACTTGTTCGACTCATTTGTTTAAATAAAACCAAATTTTGCGGATTTACAGACAGATGGACACCGTAGTGGACTATAAAGGGTTGTACGAAAGCCTAATAAGAAAATATATATATCACAACGATCTACGCGTCATGGACGTATGTATTGTTAGTTGTTTAATGGATATTTCTTACCCGATTTTATAAAAAATTTGTTTGATTATTCATGGCTAAGAACAGGTTCTATTTCTCAACTCTTAGGTCATAAGACCCCTTACGATACTATACCCCTTACCATCATATCTCTCTACCTCTGCATTACATATGCGAATGAAACTGGAAAGCACAGCTAAGCAAAGCACACACAAAATTTTATTTAAAAGCATTTAGTAGTTTCTGAGAAACTGATAAGCTCAGCTAAATGCGAATAACACAAGACCCTACGATGATCAAACAAAACAACTATTAAATTAATCAAATCTTTTCATCACGTTATTATTTATAGACGAGCCTCGTGGTTGAGTGGTTTCTGTAACTGACTGCCGATCAAGAGGTCGCGGGTTCAATTCCCGCTCGGGACAATCATTTGTGTGATTTTTCTAATTGTCATACAAATGTTTGTACTGCGTCTGGGTGTTTCTATGTATTTTAAGTATGTATTTACAAAAGAAAAGTAGTATATGTATTCTATCCGTATTCTGGTACCCATAACACAAGCATATAAGCTTAGCTTGGGACCAGAGGACGTTGTGTGAAATGTCCGTGAATATTTATTTATTTATTTATTTAGTGTTGCCTTCCTTAGCTCTCTACACATCTAAGCCACCGGTGGATTTGTTACAATCTGGATGGCAAAGATGGTGGATAAAATCAGGCCGCCCGGCCGGATTAGTACCGACGGGCTTTACACATAGCTTAAACGCAATTTTTCAATGTAACAATTGCTAATAATATTGACCTTACTGCGCAGATATCAGTTCATCCGCTGGACGGGTGACAATAAACTGCATTGAACCCTCAACCGCCCGATTGTTAGCTTAATTACATTTATTATTCATCACGAGAATGTGTAGAAAGAATCATGTACGAGAAAAAAGCGATACATCATATACTTATACAACTGTCATCAACTTGAACAAGACTCATCAAATCTTAAAGAAGACCAGCTCAAACAAACGCCCATAAACATTTATTTAGCTATTTATTCTATAACTAGGTATTGCCCGCAATTTCGCATGCGCGGATTTAGAAACCAATCATCAACAAATCATATAAAAAAGCTATCCTGTCAAACCACTCTATTATTTAAAAAAAAACAGTATTAAAATCCGTTTCGGACTTTTGAAGATATAAGCTCACTTATGGAGATAGGTAATTAGGTACATAGGTACAAAAATAACTATTTCATTTTAAGTAAAAAGGAATCATCAAGTTCATAAAACAAATTAATTCTAATCGTGTTTTATATAAGCGCATATTCAGAGAGATCAAAGGTTAGCTATTGATTTTATTTTACGAGATATGAATTGATTATAAACTCGACGTTGACACATTTTTAAGTCTTTATCCCTTCTCATCCCATTATTGGGCAATGACCTCCACAGTTACCTCTTGCACTTGGGAAGAATGTCTAGTTTTTTTATATCACGCGGACTAGACATGTTGGCATAGAGTTTACTTTTAAATTTTCTCTTTCTCGTAGTGGTTTCTTTTAATTTTTCACTTCTCGTCGCTAAGCTTATATAGAAGGGCTAGTGCCAGAATACTAAATAACACATAATAACAGCTAGAAAACATTTAACGTCTTAAAATTAATGTTAAGGTATTTTAAATATCGCTAGAATATATTTAGATTTGATTGAAACAACAAAATACATACTAATAACATGAAACTAAACATTCCTGCCTAACTTTGAAACTTGATGGGCTTTAAAACTAGTTACAACTTGGTTTCAACTGTCAGATCAACTCATGCAAATTTCATTACAAACCAATACTACAATAACTTGGGAGAGGAAAGTTACTATTACCTCTCTCCCTCTAATATATAAAATTCACGTGTCACAGTGTTAGTTACCGTACTCCTCCGAAACGGCTTGACCGATTTTTATGAAATTTTACATGCATATTCAGTAGGTCTGAGAATCAGCCAACATCTATTTTTCATATCATTTTTTTTTAGTATGGCAAAACAACGTTTGCCGGGACAGCTAGTATTATTATAGTACTCGTTTATTATATTATATCTTATATAGAAAATTCACGTGTCACTGTGGTAGTTACCGTACTCCTCCGAAACGGCTTGACCAAATTTTATGAAATTTTACATGCACATTCAGTAGGTCTGAGAATCAGACATGAAATGCCAAAGCCCCAGGCCCCCCCCCCCCCTCTGACATTTTTATGGTAAAACAACGTTTGACGGGTCATCTAGTTATTATTATAATGTTATAGTACCTACGTAGATAACTCCAACTTGACGCTATCAAGTAAACATTAACAATAATTTATTTAACACCTGCGCGAGTCATTGAATGTTATAAATCATTCAATTACTAGCGCACGTTATAAAAACAATATTGTAGGTAACTAGCTGTTTCTCACGACTACGTGAAATGTGTGAAATTTATATTCCTTTTCTCGATTTTGCAACATTTCTCTTGCGTATAGCCTTCTTCGATAAATGTAGATAGATAGATAGATAACTCTTTATTTGCACAAACACCAATTTTACACAGAATTTTAAAAATACAGTCTTAAAAGCTATTGTACAAAAGGCCTTATCACTAATGTTATTTCTTCCAGGCAACCGTATAATGGATAGAATCTAAAACTAATGTACTATCCAACATTCTAATATTTTTCAAATCAGACCAGTAGTTCCTGAGATTATTATTTAAACAAACAAACAAACTCTTCAGCTTTATAATATAAAGTATAGATGTGTACTTTTAATTACATAATGGCAAAAATTTTAACAATATACATTACCTCGAACATAAAAGTGTCGACTTCCTCTCGTATGCTCTCTTCATCTATTACAATCCTTTTACCATCAGTTTCAGCTAACAGCAACAAATCCAAGAAAGCGTGTTTGTTTTTAATACCTGTACAAATACATAATTAAACATATTTAATATATCTAATACAAATTCGTCTATTTACCAAAACACTTGCATATCTGTTGTTATTTCGCACTAATTTCTCGAGTTCTATAAAAAATTGGTCAAGTGCGAGTCGGACTCGCGCACGATGGGTTCCGTACCATTATCTATGCAACATAAGGCAACGTCATTAGTATCGAGCAAGAAACGGTAAAAAAATCATGTTTGTTGTATGGGAGCCCCCCTTAAATATTTATTTTATTTTATTTTTAGTATTTGTTGTTATAGCGGCAATAGAAATACATCATCTGTGAAAATTTCAACTGTCTAGCTATCACCGTTCTTGAGATACTGGGTACGGAACCCTAAAAATCATGTTTGTTGTATGGGAGCCCCCCTTAAATATTTATTTTATTTTATTTTTAGTATTTGTTGTTATAGCGGCAATGGAAATACATCATCTGTGAAATTTTCAACTGTCTAGCTATCACCGTTCTTGAGATACTGGGTACGGAACCCTAAAAATCATGTTTGTTGTATGGGAGCCCCCCTTAAATATTTATTTTATTTTATTTTTAGTATTTGTTGTTATAGCGGCAATAGAAATACATCATCTGTGAAAATTTCAACTCTCTAGCTATCACCGTTCTTGAGATACAGCCTGGTGACAGACGGACGGACGGACGGACGGACGGACGGACGGACGGACGGACGGACAGCGAAGTCTCAGTAATAGGGTCCCGTTTTTACCCTTTGGGTACGGAACCCTAAAAAACGCCAGTCATGTAAAAAAAAATTGTAAAGGGCATAGATAAAGGGTTACTGAAATATCCGTATTATACTTATACACTAAACAATTTTTTCTTAACAAATCCAGACATCATAAAACCCATCAATCAAGAATAACTAGCTTTTAAAAAAAATAACTGACTTCATTTGAGGGGTTGAGGTTAAGAATCATTAAAATCGCTTCGCTAAGTTAAAAGTTATGAGCTAGCAAACATTAAAAAAAAAATTAAAAATTGCATGCAGACGAACTGAGAACCTCTTCCTTTTTTGAAGTCGTTAAAAATGCAAAACTTCCAAACACGTCTGTGCCTATTCTCATGGGGAAAAGGCGTGATAGTGATTTTAAGATGGGAGATATAGTGTGGACTGTGGAAGCGATGCTACTTCTAAAGCGATAAAGATGCTCACTTCGCGAAAAAATTAGCACCTAAGTTCCTAAAATGTAAAATCATAGCCAAGCGTTCCGCACTAGTATTCACTGTGGAAGGCATGTCGGGCAACAATTTAGGAAACTGGCATATTAAAGATTTTAAGCTATACTTATCTACGTCTTAGTATGTATGTCATTAGCATGTCACCTAGGTTTTTTTGGATTAATTTTGTAAATTTAATCATAGGTTTTAGGTTTCTTTTTTGTATTAATCTAAAAAAATTTATATTGGTCCATTCGTTACGTACAACGGAACAGTATTGACTTACCAATATCATTACTGCCATCAAGAGAGGTAATATTAGCTCTTTTCAATTCTTCTCGTCTAGCTTGTATCACTTTACGAGATTGGGAGTGCACTATATCTAAAGCTTTGTCTTGCCTAGCTTTATATGGAAGTCTATTGAAAATTATGTCTGCACCAATAATCGGTATTTGCATTCTCATCGAAATAATTTTTGATAATCTGCAATTTTAATGCACGTCAATGAGAATGTCTAAAATTATTAAACAAAAATAGTAAGGTCATGTTATAGTTATTCTAAGGTTAAAGTAGACTTAATCATATACTAGAACATCATTAAAAATAATATGTAACGCCTATTTTTTTTCGTTTTTATTTATTTATTAATAACATAAATATGAACAATGTTTTTAAAAAAAGTGTCACCACCCCATTTCCTCCCAAGGGTGCTGTAAAAGTCAGCTAAGAGATATTGCACACAGACAACATCCTCTGTAAGAGGCGGAAAACCTCTGGCCCGTGGAGGAGGCCCGTGCCCAACAGTGGGACGTAAATGGGCTGGAGAGAAGAGAGGAGATATATCGATTTTAGTCTCTATTAATTTCAGTTCTCATTTCAGTTATTATTTTCGAATTCGATTCGGCCACTAATGCGTGTGAAGCCGCGGTCTGAAGCTAGTATTATATAAAATTAAAAAATTCCAGTTATTTTTAAAGTAAGTATGTAAAATGTCATATAAATTTGATTATCTGACTATTTCGCCCTTTTGGGCTGAAAATCTCGTTCAAAGATTGCTACTACATTGATTAGCTAACTAATATTTTAAGCTGAAGAGTTTGTTTGTTTGTTTAAACACGCTAATCTCAGGAACCTCCAGTCCGATTTAAAAAATTCTTTCAGTGTTGGATAGTCCATTTAGCGAGGAAGGCTATAGACTATATATATATATATATATAACATCACGCTGCGACTAATAGGAGAGAAGCAGTAGTGAAAAAGTTTACAAAAACGGGTAACATTTTCTAAATTCTACGGGTACGAAGTCGCGGGCAACAATAGATTAATAAGACGATTGATTGATAGGCAGATAAATCCTAGAAATATTATAAATGTGAGTTTGTGAGTAAGGATGTTTGTAACTCTTTCACGCAAAAATTATTGAATGGATTTTAATGAAACTTTACAATAATAGTTTAAACATAAGAATAACACATAGGCCACAATTTATAAAGATATTGTGTGAATTATCTAAAATGTGACGATAAAAGTGATTGAAACTAATAAAAGTGAGTTAGCGTGTAGAGACAGGCATAGAGACTTAGTAAAACCTGAATTGATTATTATTAGATTTGTAATTGCTATAATTATCAATGGCAAAGTTCACATTTGCCATTGATAATTATAGCAATTACGAATGTAATATAATCAACAATATCAATTGTTTTCATAATAAACACTAGATAAGTAAATTACACGTAAATATATAACAAAAGATAATTATTACGGATGCATTGAAGAACATGTTTTATATGTTCGTTTATTTCAATTTCCTGTATAATAAATAAAATGTTAAAGTACATACATAAATTTAAATAATAAATCAAATTAAAAATAAAATAGCAAATCAATTGCAAAAATTAATAAATTAATGCAATACATGTAAATATTCATTTATTGCATTTTAAGCAACTTTTTTTTTACATAAATTCAAAATTCACACACAAAACAGATTATAAAAAGATTGTTATAAACTTCGTTCAAACTCTTTGTTGTTTTATTATATTCACTAGCTGGCCCGGCAAAAGTTGTTTTGCCATACAAAAAAAATTGGTCAAGTGCGAGTCGGACTCGCGCACGAAGGGTTCCGTACCATTATCTATGCAACATAAGGCAACGTTATTAGTATGGAGCAAGAAACGGTAAAAAAATCATGTTTGTTGTATGGGAGCCCCCCTTAAATATTTATTTTATTTTATTTTTAGTATTTGTTGTTATAGCGGCAATAGAAATACATCATCTGTGAAAATTTCAACTGTCTACTTATCACCGTTCTTGAGATACTGGGTACGGAACCCTAAAAATCATGTTTGTTGTATGGGAGCCCCCCTTAAATATTTATTTTATTTTATTTTTAGTATTTGTTGTTATAGCGGCAATAGAAATACATCATCTGTGAAAATTTCAACTCTCTAGCTATCACCGTTCTTGAGATACAGCCTGGTGACAGACGGACGGACGGACGGACGGACGGACGGACGGACGGACAGCGAAGTCTCAGTAATAGGGTCCCGTTTTTACCCTTTGGGTACGGAACCCTAAAAAATAAAAAAGGAACTGTAAACCTCACGGAGCCCAAGACCTTTCCAACGAATGCAAAACCGTGGAAATCGGTTCGTGCGTTCTGGAGTTATAGCGTCAGGAAGGAAAACCCGACTTATTTTTATATAGTAGATATCTAAACATGACAATGAGACTTAGAAATAGATTTTCGTAATATAGTTAAAGCTTACTGGAACGCTCGCATTTCTATTTTATTATTTGAACATTATTAAACGCCCCGAGAACTTACCTATATTAAAGTTTGTCAGTGGATAAGAACGTTTAAATAAAGTTTAAATTCCTATTGAAAAAGGGCTGTTACTACTTACCCCTGTTACAACAAGCCCCTCGCTCCCCTAATGGAATTTTTTATCACTAACGGGTCCTCAAGGCTTATGCGACACGTATGTTATATTATAGGTAGGTACAATGGACCTATACAAGTATATACGCACTAGCCGTACCATTATAAATAATATTAACGTATGGCACGAATAATAAACTAAATTAACTTACTCATCAATAGCCTTCACATATGCGGATTCACTATGTTTTTGAGCATTTACGCTCACACCCATTACGGATTCTATAAAAAACAAAATTAATTTAAAAGGTTGTTTTATTTAAGTTCTTAATATTACTAATGAGCTATTTGTCTAACAATGAATTATATAAATACTAGCTGCCCCGGCAAACGTTGTTTTGCCATACAATTCTGTATAAAATAAAATTTCATCAAAATCGGTCCAGCCAATTTGTAGCCTATGTGTTATTCTGATGTATAAGCTATATTGTGGTAAAGTTTCATTCAAATCCATTCAGTAGTTTTTACGTGAAAGAGTAACAAACATCCATACATACATCCATACTTACAAACTTTCGCCTTTATAATAGTAGTAGGATAATTAGACACAAAATAATTAGTTGTATGTACTTATTTTTGTTTGTTCTGCGTCTGGGTGTTTACTATGTATTATAAGTATGTATTTACAAAAGAAAAGTATTTTATGTAGTCTATCCGTCTATCTTATTCTCCAAATAGCACCCAAATTGTCGTTTTCCAGAGTCCAATCGTCACAACGCAGATAAAAATACAATTGTCACGCTTATTAATAATCATAATCACCTACTCTCCTCTATTCAGTTCAATATTATCAATGCGTTTATATGGACTTTGTGCCTTGTTCGACTCAAAATCTTTTTCATGTGATACATTTAAAACGATAAAAGAAACATAATAACCCTTTTTCTGGTATTAATAAATCATTAAATTCTAGGTAATTACGGCTACAAAATATATCTCACCTGTTACGTTGTCAAGAGCAGATAAAGCTACAATAGGAAATATATCAATCTCTCTTCCATCAGCCATTTTGCGCATTTTATCTGTAAAAACTCTTTGGTTTTTGCAAAAGATTGGTAAGAAGTTCTGTAGAATATTGAAATGGAAGGCAGGCGTCAAGAACTTGCGATGAGTTTTCCATCGGTGTCCTGCAAGGGATCGTAAATATGAGTTGTCTTTTTTAATATACTGTATGTAGAGTTTTCTATAAAAACAGAGCTGAATTTGTTTTAATATGGCAATAATAATCACAAGATACATATTTACTCATTATAAAACACAGTCATTATGTTTGTATGTCCCTATGTGAGCTTATATCTTCAAAACTACGCAACGGAAATTTATTTTAATAGATAGAGTGGTTCAAGAGGAAGGGTTTTTCGTATATGTATATGGTTTGTCTTTAAATAAATTTCAGGCGAATACGAAGTTCCAGGCAACAGCTAGTCATTTGATAAAGGATGACTGGGGCTTGAATTATTGACTAGCTAAGGGCTGGTCTCTAACGAATATAGTTCTTAGCACATAGCATGACCTTCACATAACATCAATATCGGTTCAATGTATAAGGTCAGTCCAGACCGGAACTGTAAGATTATGTCCAACTGGTTGTGTTGACGTACACGCGCACGTGTATGTCAATTAGTGTAATATTATTACAACGTGAGACATTATTTGATCTGCTATATCTCTATTACCTGCCTTTAGGCCTGAGTATAACCATATCACTAAAGATATGTTCTCTACTCATAAGGTTTAATCTCGAAGTCATAAGTAGCGCTCGTGGTGAACACATTTTCTATTGTATTTATTTATTTATTTATTCCAAAAACTTACAACTAACATTACAGGCAGACCTAATTCGTTAGTGCAGCGCATCTTAATTAACATCTATATGATAAAATGTATAAAGTTATCTTTGTGAATTCACTTCAGTGTACAGTGAAATATGTCTATGACTTCCGATACAAGGTTAGGTTAGTTATTTGTTGTTATAGCATCAACAGATGTATAAGAACTGTTAAAACTTCAACTCCCTAGCTGTCAGTGCTATCACCGTTCCTGAGCCTTGTGAAAGACGGAAGGACGGATCAACAGAGAAGTCTCAGGATTAGGATCGCATTTTACCTTTTGGTAGAAATCCTATGAAGCTATACAATTTAAGTATTTCCTTCTCCTTCTCCAGCCCATTTACGTCCCACTGTTGGGCACGGGCCTCCTCCACTTTTGGAGGGATTATGGTCTACTGTGCCGCGCTGACCAGGCGTGTTGGCACGGGGTTTATTGAGTTTTCCGTCTCTCACAGAGGATGTTATCTGTGTGCAACATCCCTTAGCTGCCTTTTACAGCACCCTTGGGAGGAGATGAGGTGGTGACACTTGTATTCTTAATCCGTCACCACAAGGAGTAAGTAGAAGTTAAGTATTTAAATAACTAAAGTATACCTATAAAATAAACGTAGGTACCTGTTGACGTCAACAATCCTTGTCCAAGCCAGCAAGTAAGAAAATCATACGATTTACCCTTAGTAATCACCTCCATACTTGTCATGAATGGCTAAAATAGAAAATAAATTTTAATAAAAAATGTGGTACTGGGATAGTTAATATTATACCAGATTAACATATAAGCTTAAATAAAACTACTTTTTACGGATTTAGACACGTATATTTGTTTTAAATTTTGGCCCAACGTTTCGGAGACTTTACAGTCACCATGGTCACGGGTGATACTGCTATATCTGCCATGGTGACTGCAAAGTCTCCGAAACGTCGGGCCAAAATTTAAAACAAATATACGCGTCTAAATCCGTAAAAAGTAGTTTTATTTAAACAGATGAGTCGCGCAAGTGTTAGAAAATATTATAACATATAGGCTATTTTTATTCCCGGTAAAATACATAGCTCCCGTGCCGTGTGATAATCGAAAAACAAAATATGTGACGCCAATAAAGACAGGGTGTCCTCTATCTATCTCTTTTTTAAATATCTTCGAAGTATCGACTTTTTAGGTTATGTACGAGTATAGATACAAATATGCTTGTTAATATGTTGAACTATCTGACCCGGCGGATTTCGTACCGTCATGTTTTGGTTTGGAGTACCTAAAGAGATATTTTTTCTTTTAATTTTTTCATACAAACCTTGTCCTGACAAACAGATAAAAAAAGAATTACGTCTAATTTGGTGCTGTCGATCAAAGTTAACGTGCGGAAACAAATATTTGGAGGGTCTTGTTTTTATTTATATGGTATACTGCTGCTGTACGTCGCAGTTTCACATGCGTACTTACTGAAAATTTTAGAAGTCCCCAATCCACATAAATGTGAAATTGAATTTGTTAAATGTGACTTATAAATTACCTACATGTCTCTTACTCTTCCCTCAGGGTTAAATAATTATAAACTTTACCTCAATATGTCTCGGATGGTTGAGAATAACGAATGGTTCCGATAACAGATGAATTCGGAAAGCATCCCCATATTTCAGCATCAATTTGTGAAGCAAATTTATAAATTCTGAAACAATCAGGATTTTAATTTATTTATTAATATTTGCAATTGACTTGCTATGCTTTTACTTAATAGCTGTCTAGTTAAATAATTCAGAAAGTAAAAGAAACCCCTTGTTTTACGAATTTATCTCTTCTTAAATAATAAGAAAATAAAAGAAATATACGCTTCTAAGTCCGTAAAAAGGTGGTATCGTTTTAATTTTATGATTTTAGTGGAATTAATGAGTCGCGCAAGTGTTAGAGAACATTACAGAAACTAAAACTTAAGGGTCGCCATGATTATGCAGACGAATTGAGAACCTTCTCCTTTTTTTTTTGAAGTCGGTTAACAACTTTAATTGGTTAGCACAGATAAATCGAATAAGAAATTGCTATGATATATCGATACATGTGTCGCCAGCTGAAGCGAATTTATCGCTACCAAAACGCAGGAACTGTATTACTTCCATAGCTGATAAACTAAATTTATAAATAAATGAACATTCCCTTGAAGTAGTATAAAAACCTTCACAAAGGCCACGACATTGGCCGTATAAAACACAGACCTCGATTACGAATCATTTAAAGGATTATTTACTTATTTATTTCAAAAGTGAAGATTTGTTATTTTACTAACAACTCAATTTAGTTGCATTAACCAGTGTTTGTTTTAATTTTAATAACTGTTAATCTTCCAAACCGTTATTATATATAACGGTTTGGAAGATTAACATCCCTCAACATTCTTACCACGCTGTTATTTACAGCCCTTTAAACAACACTAGGTCATGATGAGTGTTTTAATTAGTATCTAATACGCTCAAGGAAATGCATTTATTCATATATTAAACACTAGAATAACATTAAAAACAAACCAAACAAAGCTGCACTGACAAGAGACCTACTTACGAAAAAAATTTCCCAAAATGGCTGATAGGCTTCAGGCGCCGAAAGGGACAAATATAGTTCAGACCAGACAGATTTTACCTACAAATTCTTTGAAAAAGACGTTGCGTAGTCCGTTGTTTTCTTTGTGAAAAATAAACCGATTATGTATGCTTCTATTGCTTTCTTTTTTGAAAAAGCATAGACATGTAAAACTAGTAGGTACTAGAGAGAGAAGTACTGTGAGAAAATCTAATTGCTCAAACTAAGGAGTACGAACTTCATATTTTTGAATGAAGTATTGTTTGGCATATGGACTAGCATAAATATAAATTAACTCACACTTGATTTATACGCTGCGTCCAATTACGTATATAATAATATCAATCTAGGTATAGTTGAGTCATTAGCCATAAAAATTTGCGCAGGCATTTTGTAATTATGCACAAGAATTTACGATTGTGGAATAACAACTTATAAAATCTGTAGTAGATTCATACTAGCGACACAAATGATTTATTAAACTACAAACCGGTTTATTTGTCGGTTACAATCAATATAAACTATATTGAAACATAACTATACGTAATAATACATTTTTAACCTTTTAGGTACGTGGACTTTAGTCAAATTTATATGCAAATGTAGGAATTTAAAAATTAAATTAAAATTTTAACATGAAATTATTATGAAGTTAATTAAATCAACTAAATAAAAATATAAGTAATTTGACGGGCCTCGTGGTGTAGTGGTTCATATAACGGACTGCCGATCACGAGGTCTCGGGTTCGATTCCCGGTCAGGACAAATATTTGTGTGATGTTTTTAATTGTCATACAAATGTTTGTACTGCGTCTGGGTGTTTACTATGTATTATAAGTATGTATTTACAAAAGAAAAGTAGTATATGTATTATATCCGTATTCTGGTACCCATAACACAAGCATATAAAGCTTAGCTTGGGACCAGAGGACGTTGTGTGAAATGTTCATGAATATTTATTATTATTATTTATTATATAAGTGACAAAGATGTTTTGTTACAAATACTCTAATATGTAGTACGTTTCTTCTTCTATAAGTTATAAATGCGAACATACGAGTAACTGTTAGTTTGTCTGACGATTTTTGGAGTCAAGGCTACTAAATCGATTTAAATAAAAATTAGCAAACGTAATCTAACACACATACCTCTAGCTAGAGCCCGAGGCCAAATTTTGACTTGAAAAAGAGTTTGTTGAATTTAATATAACAGCGTCAACAGTAGGTACCGATATAATTTTACTTGCCTATAAAGCACTTTCTTCTCTCTCTCTCTACATCTCTCTCTACATCTCTCTCTACATCTCTCTCTCCATCTCTCTCTCCATCTCTCTCTCCATCTCTCTCTCCATCTCTGTCTTCGTCTCTCTCTCTCTCTCTCTCTCTCTCTAGCATTAACGTCTCATTGTTGGACACGAGCTTCCTCCACTTTGGTTTCGTATAGTTTTCCAACTTTCATAGAGGATGTTATCTATGTACCATATCCCTTAACTGGCATCAACCCTGGGGATGAAATGGGGTGGTAACGCCAGTATTCTAAATCCATCACCACACGGACACTCACCTACTCCTACTCTTAGTGATAGAAAATTTTGAAATAAACACGAAAATATAACGCAAATAAAAATATTTTAGTTTTATTAAATAAACAAAAATCGTAGTAAATGCTCAGAAACCAAGTTCATGGACTTCATGGTCACCACAGAAATAAATTATCATATTAAGTATTTTCCGATATTGAAACAATCAATAAAGAATTAGAATAAATAAATATGTACTTCTTCAAAATCTACTAATTAATTATTAAAGGAGATATTATTATTGCGTGAAATTTTTAACCGACTACAAAAAAAAAACAGTTTACAAATTGTCTACTTGAAAAATTGTATATTTTTTAACGAAGTCGGTTAATTTGTTTCTTAGATTTTGTTAATTAAAATTTGTTTATAATTTTCACTCACGTCTATAAAACCCATACATAAAAATATGACACTCTATTTTAAACCAACAAAAGGGAATTATAACATCTTTCAGTCACATAAACGCAATAGTGGTAATTTAAAAGTAATCTAAAGCATAAGCAACTACAAATTTTAAAAAGTCCTATTTAAAATAACAAACATGTAACAAAAAGAATAAAATATAGAGAAATTCGATAACAACATGACAATAACAGACTAACCTGCAGAATTAACAACAAATAAATGAGCATTTCCTAATAAAGGCAGAGGCAGTGGTCCAGGCACGTTGATTCGTTTACTTTCACTTATAAGACGATACCAATTTAATCCTAACAATAACACTATAAGCACTGTTAATAATAAAAATATCATTTTTTAATTTGATATAAATTTATCACCAAAACATCCGTCCACACTCGATAAGGTTGCTTATAAAAATGCCAGACGATATACATTGAAACAAAACGTGTATACTATAATACTATAATGATCACCTTAGCAATCAGTTAATGACTTAAAACTTACAAGAAATACAGAAACTAGTTATTATTTAGCAAACGATTTAACGACCGACAACGCGTGTTCTATGTATTACAATCATAGTGAATGATTATACAATTAATTTTCTGCATATAACATGTTGAATAATATAGCGATAAAGAAATAAATGTAAGTATTGGAAATTCTTAGCTAAGTTGATAAACATCTTTACAATAATTTCGTATTGTTATTTATTCGTCGCTATATAACGCGTTAGCGTCAGCTGACGTGATGATTGGTCTAGAGTTATCTAGACCAATCATCACGTCAGCTGAATGATAGATAGATAAATAGATAGATAGATAGATAGATAGATAGATAGATAGATAGATAGATAGATAGATAGATAGATAGATAGATAGATAGATAGATAGATAGATATATAGATAGATAGATAGATAGATAGATAGATAGATAGATAGATAGATAGATAGATAGATAGATAGATAGATAGATAGATAGATAGATAGATAGATAGATAGATAGATAGATAGATAGATAGATAGATAGATAGATAGATAGATAGATAGATAGATAGATAGATAGATAGATAGATAGATAGATAGATAGATAGATAGATAGATAGATAGATAGATAGATAGATAGATAGATAGATAGATAGATAGATAGATAGATAGATAGATAGATAGATAGATAGATAGATAGATAGATAGATAGATAGATAGATAGATAGATAGATAGATAGATAGATAGATAGATAGATAGATAGATAGATAGATAGATAGATAGATAGATAGATAGATAGATAGATAGATAGATAGATAGATAGATAGATAGATAGATAGATAGATAGATAGATAGATAGATAGATAGATAGATAGATAGATAGATAGATAGATAGATAGATAGATAGATAGATAGATAGATAGATAGATAGATAGATAGATAGATAGATAGATAGATAGATAGATAGATAGATAGATAGATATATTTATTTGCTAAAACGTTTATACATACAAACAATAAATGTAAACAATAGAATGCATGCAAGGTGTTACACTATTTCAAGTTCAAACATGTTTTGCCATTCACATGACGTGCAAATGTCGGTTAATTAAAATTAAGTATAATCATGCAGTTTTGAAATGAGATTAGTAAAAACAAAATCGTAATTTAACAATTATATATGTATAGAATTATTTATTACATAAGAATTAATTAACATGTCAAAGATTATAAAATAATAATAGGTACAGCAGCGTGATAAAACTATGATGTCTTAAAGATTAAAATAAATGTCAACCAAATTAAATGTCAATTAAATTAAATTTCTAATTACTTCAATTCGGGATCTGAGAGGAATTCGGTGACACTGTAGTATGCTTTCCCAAGTAAAAATGATTTTAGCCTTGTTTTCAATATTTTTGTTTCAAGGTCTCTCCAGTTTTTAGGAAGCCTGTTAAATAATAGAGGAGCGATGCAGAATACGCTTTTATTCATAAGAGTGGTGCGAGAATTATGCAAGCATAGTCTAGTGGCGTTTCGTCTGTTTCTAGATGCCACATTAGCCAACAACGGAAACATACTGGGGTTCTTTTTTACAAACATAATAACCTCCATAATATCCTCTGCCTTCCGCATTCCGTCCCACCCTGCGACCTTCGACCTTACTTTTGCCGACTCGCGTTCTCCACTCCCAAACTCGTCTGCACCATTCGGCCATCGATTCTGCTGCAGATATGGCCAGCCCATTACCACTTCAGCGAGCTTGCTTTGCTTAGAGCATTAGCTTAGAGCATTTACTTTGACGGGTAGATTGCTTCACCATTCAGTCAGGGTATCGCATTGAATCTGTGTTATGAGTTTTAACGCTACCAACAGACTGCCATGTCATTAGTCAAGTAAATAGCTGCGGTCTATTTAAGCTTAAGCGAAGCTGCGAATAAATGTATACCCAGTTTGCTTAATTAAACTTTGGTGAGAAAACGAAGAACTAATGAAAATTAATTATATGTATAAAGGTAAACAGCATTTGAGGTTGTCGACCTCGTTGCTCCAATAACAAATAGTAGCGAAAAAGTAATAAAATAAATGAATTTAAACGTTTGTTTGTAATGTTGGCTTTAATAATGTATACATTATATCTTGGTTTATTTTTGAACAAATACAGTTTAATACTTTCACACCAATCGAGCTAAAATAAATTCTTATCTTTAAACTTTCCCGGTTAAAAAGTATAAGTTTAATAAGAACCCTAGCATTGTAATAAAGTACAAATAATGTCGTTCCTTAATAGTTCAACCCAGCCACAAAGCTCAATTTACTATAAGAAACTCTCCGTCAAGTACAATGAGGAGATAAATTTCATAAAGTTAGAGAGACAATAGTTAAGGTATATTACTTTGGATATTATAAACACTTCATTAAACCCAATGTTCAGTTGAGGTTGACAACTTCGTCATTAAACTAAAACCTCACCTTTAATTATGTGTCAGGACAAAGCTTTAAGGTCGCTCACAAGATAATTGCTGTTAGACAACCCTTCATTCTAAATATTCCCAAAAACTTATTCTATGTTATGAATAAAATTTACTGAAGTATATGTAATTCGTTTACCTTAATCCGTTTAATATTAACTTGCCCATTGGCTGGTAATTGACTGGCTACAAACAAAAAGCTCGGCTACAAAAATAGTCAAACCTAAAACGGCTAGGCAATATTCTTGCTGAAGAAGCTTAGACTTAATTTTATTTAGCATACACATGAATTGAAATTTATTTTACGTTCCAAATTCTAAAATAGCTAAAGTTATCTACATTAATTTTATGAATTTTTGCAATTGACTTGCTATGCTTTTACTAAATAAACTAAATTATAGTGGAAAAAATGATAACCATGAGCGGGACTTGAACCCACGACCTCGGAATATGGGAGAGCAACGGAACGGTATTCCGAGGTCGTGGGTTCAAGTCCCGCTCATGGTTATCATTTTTTCCACTATAATTTAGTTTATTTAGCTAAAGTTATGTTTATGAGTAGTTTATTACCCACTAGCTGTTGCTTGCATCTTTGTACGCGTGGAATTTAGAAATCAAATCTTAAAAAACCCATCCTATTAAACTATGTGCGTAATTTCGAGGATATAAGCTCACAAAGGTAGGTACATACATACTAAAATAAAGACTTATGTTTAATAAAGATAAAGATTATAATTAATAACTGCCGCACTCAGAGACATTTAATGGTTACTTAAGGAGCTCTTTAGTATTGATTTAAAAAAGTTCACTCTCAGAGTCAGATAACGGTTTATTAGGGTACCTTAATCTGCCGCACTCAGAGACATTTATTGGTTACTTATGGAGCTCTTTCAGTATTGATTTAAAAAAGTTACTTTTTTAAATCAATACTAAAGAGCTCCTTAAGTAACCATTAAATGTCTCTGAGTGCGGCAGTTAGTGACGTTATACATAAGACGTTTATAGATAAGTTGTTTGTTGCACAAGATTTAGTTTTTGTGTTCCAATTGGCCCTTCCAAATAGAGCATGAATGAAACTAAATCTTGTTTGTTTTGAGACAAAAAGGAACTAAACATTTCGGGAATAGTTTTAAATCTAGTTGTTTGCACAACTGTCTGAATTAATTTTAATGGTTAAGCCTCCTCGAAAAAACGAGATTAAAAATGAAACGTATAGTCTACCGCCCCTTCTTCTTTCTAGCCCTTATCTTGAACTATAGGGACAAGGGTAGGACGCGGTAATATTTCTCCTATCAGCCGTCATACTTTTATCAACTTTTTTTCTTTCATATATCGTCTCTCACACAGACCATCTATCATTTTTTTGGTCTTCCTCTCTGTAGCCGGCCAAAAGGCCTGCCGGCAAAAAGGTGTATACCTTTTTGCTTACATGCTTTAATATTGAATAGGCAACTCCTTAAAGAAAAAAGGAGGTATAATTTTGAGATACTATTTACAGATCACAAAGAAGAACAGCTGAAAAACAAAAAAAAATTACCGATATTTATAGGATTTTAAGAATATTCTAATCTTAATTTAACTCGAGTTAAAAATATATTTGTCTATGGTATCCTCTCACCATTCTGTGGTATACAGGTACTACTCTGTGATGTGATGACACTGACAGCCTGTCAAAAACTGCACAAACGTCACTCGGTGCTTTTATTTTTAAATAATTGAAGCTACGGGTTAAGATAAGACTTATATTTCATAAAGCACAAACAGTAAATCTGTAAGAAAATCATTATCATTCATAGGACGGGACATAGTTTTAGTATAAAATAAAATGAAAATATCTGAGGTATGTATTGTCTTAAATCATTTACGATGTTTCTAACTTAGAAATAAGTAAATACTTGTATTTCAATAAATACTTTCTTCTACTCAGCCTGTCCCACAGTTGGACACGGCCTACTCAACACCAGGAGGATATTATTATGTTTTCAAAATACAACGCTAATCAGATGTGTTAGTGTAGAGGTTAGTTTCGAGTATTCTGTCTCGATAATGTTAGCTTTTATCTGCCATGGAAGATATGGAGTAGTAAAATACGTAGCTATTTTTAAGAACCATGAATTAATAAATATTCATGGACATTTCACACAACATCCTCTGGTCCCAAGCTAAGTTTATATGCTTGTGTTATTTATGGGTACCAGAATATGGATAAAAAATTAAGCAAAAGAAAAGAAACACCGTACAAATAGGACAAAATTACTATCAATGGTGCCAATTCTACGTGCACAACTAAACTTAACTAAAAAATAAAAACAACTGTTGCTGTATTTAGATTAATTATCTATTTTGTTGTGGACATGTATATTAATTAAAATCGTTAGTCTCTTATATACAGATTTTCTAATTGAAAACTTCTTTTAACATTGCCAAATTGTGTTAATGACACTATCAATTTTAAATTTTTAGTTAAGTTTAGTTGTGCACATAGAATCGGTACCATTGTCAACACCTTAGTGGACTGTTTTAGTATCTAGTGTCATATTTGAGCAATTTCGTGTTATTTTTAAGACTGTTGTGAACTGGACGTTACGTTACGACACATTATTGTGATTTAACAAATATCCATATAGTTAAAAAATGATTTAGTTGCAAAAATTGCTTAAACAGATCTGAATTTTTCCATTAAGTAGGTACTTGTTTGTTTTAGTTCAATCGGAAATAATACTACTAGGTTCAAAACATTACACCATGATTACTAATGTTTATCATTTTACATTTCAGTTACCAGGTGACGAAGATTCAGGTCCGACATGCAGAACATATGTTTTTCAAAATGAAAGTCACACCTTAGGAAATGCTTTGAGATGTATTATAAATAGATAGTGAGTACCTATATCACATATATTTAGCATGTATTAAACAAAATCTATTTCTTATCAAGTTCCTTTCCCTAGAAAAAGAGTAAAATTGAATATATTAACATTACAATCATATAAAAGGCTAGCATATTATTATGCTAAACTTAAGGCAGTGCAAATATAAATTAATGTTAGAAATAAATGTCCAACACAGAAATTGAACCTGAGGCCTGTGTTCTTTATAGCTATAATAAGACACAATGAGTAAAGATGTTATATCTATGAAATGGTCTTTTCTTTTCAGTGATGATGTTGACTTTTGTGGCTACACAGTACCTCATCCAGCTGAAGACAAAATGCACTTTAGAATACAAACTAAAGAGGTTCCAGCATTAGAAGTCTTAAAAAGGGGCTTGAAGGATCTGGAGAAAGTCTGTGATCACACCATGAATCTATTTGAAAATGAAGTTAAAAATTTTAGTAAAAGTTAAAATATATTTTATTTGTTTCAACTACACCTATTACTTTATAGACATGGCAATGATTCTTTTTTTATTATAAATACCTACATAATTAGAAGAAAATTTATTTGCAATTGCTTCCTTTAAAATAAATGACTTCTAAATTGACCAATGATGACCTAAACCTATAAAAATTGGTATTTAGGTCACTGGAGTGTTAAACTACCTACGAGGGGAGGTCCAAAAGTTCGTGGAATGGAGGGGATGGAGTGGGGATAGGGGCGCTCGCTTAGTGTCATACTAATTGGGGACTCATAATTAGTATATAAATGGAGTTTCAGCCCTATTGCGTCATTCGTTTACGAACACTCGCCTGCTAAACACGTCAATCCGGAAGAAAACTGAAACTATGGAGAAAATTGAACACCGTGCGGTCATTAAATTCCTTACCAAGCAAGGAAAGAACGCTCAGACCATTTTGAATGAAATGGAAACTGTTTACGGGGAACAGTGCCCTAGTAAATCAATGATTTACAAGTGGCATGGTCTTTTTAAACATGGTCGGGAGTCGATTGAAGACGACCCCCGCTCAGGAAGGCCAGTTGAGGCCACCACATCAGACATCGTCGAAAAAGTGGAAAAAATTGTACTGGAGGACACCCGTTTGAAGAAAAAACAGTTATCTGCATTAGTTGGAGTATCAGATACCACCATTTTGCGAATCCTACATGACCACCTGGGTATGACAAAAGTCAGTGCAAGATGGGTACCGAGAATGCTCACGCCGCTTCAAAAACAGCAGCGCGTCGAAGCGTCAAAACATTTTTTGGAGTTGTGTGGCGACGATCCTGGACCGATTTTGGAGCGAATTGTTACCGGCGATGAAACATGGGTTCATCACTTTGAGCCTGAGTCCAAACAAGAGTCCATGCAATGGCATAAAAAGTGGACACCACCGCCAAAGAAATTCAAAGTGTCGGAGTCGGCTGGAAAGTTGATGGCTACTGTTTTTTGGGATTGTGAGGGGATAATACTGATTGATTATAAAGAAAAGGGCAGGACCATAACCGGAGAATACTACGCAACAATACTAGAAAAATTAAAGGATGCCATCAAAGAAAAACGTCGGGGAAAATTGACCAAGGGCGTGTTGCTCTTGCAAGACAACGCGCCGGTTCACAAGAGCAAAGTTGCAATGGCTGCTCTACACACGCATGGCTTCGAATCACTAGTCCACCCACCCTATAGTCCAGATCTGGCCCCAAGTGATTTTTATTTGTTCCCCAATTTAAAAAAAGACTTAAGGGGAAGGAAATTTTCCGACGACAATGAGGTAAAGGAGGCAAATTTGGCTCATTTTGAGAGAAAAGATAAAAAATATTTTTACGATGGTTTAGGAAAATTAATTCATAGATCTAATAAATGTATTCAGCTTAAGGGTGATTATATTGAAAAGGAAAAATAAATTTACTGTTTCATTTTTACTAAAACCCTTTCATTCCACGAACTTTTGGACCTCCCGTCGTATATATTACATATTTATAAGGAAATGTTTGTAATAATGTATCCATGTCCAAAGAAACAAAGGATGCTTACTGCTAAGTTATATTTGCTGATAATCATAATTTTACAAAAAAAAGCGACCACCATATTGTTAATACAAGGCATAAACACAATCTTGTGATGCATGTAACCCGTCTCCACAAAATATGTAACTCTTTCATGGGTCATTGTATACGATTTTATAATAAACTCCCTATTGATGTAAGAGAATTAAATATTCCAAATTTAAAAAATTCATTAAAACTAAATTATGTAAAAAGGCGTATTATAAAATTTCTGATTATATTAAAGATGATAAAGCTTGGGAGTAGGTTGCTCTGGAGCAATACATATTCTATATTGTAAAGTTATTAGCATTGTAAGTATAATTGACATTTAATTTAAAAATATTGATTTGAATAAAAGCTCTGGTGAGTTTCTTACGCCGGTTCTTCTCAGCAGATTGCGTCCTGAACCGGTGGTAGGGAAAAAAATTGGACATGTCATAAGCACATAATTTTTCTACGTGATTAAATGATTTTTCATTTCATTTCATTTCAATCATTAGCAGGGCAAGAACTAGAAACCGCAGGGCATAACACATACCACGTACTTATGCCAGTTAGCAATAAAATACACCAAGACAGGGCCTTGCATCCATGTTTCTAGGTATTAGCAGAGTATTATAGTACTTATTTACATCACAAGTATTGCCCAAGTGGAGTAAAATGACATCAATACTGTGGAAGCTGTAGATGCATATTATGGCATAGCTAGTTCATTTGGATACTTACATCCAGCAATGAGATGTAAATAAAAAAATTACATTACTTCCATCAAAGCAGTAATTGAGTTAATCATCTAAGAATTGTTCAGTGCAAAACAGGGACTTCTATTAATTTTTAAAAGATGGATACATCAATATTACGGATTTTATTTATTTTAAGAGAAAAGCTATCCTAACTTGGCCAAATGGTGATTGTAATAACGAGTAGAATAGATTCAATAAAAATAAAAACCATCATATTAGTCAGAATACTTTATTCAGTTTCCACTGCTAGCAAAACATTATAAAATTACTTCCAAGTTCAAAAGCCAATTTTAAATTAGGCTTTGAATTCAGAGTAAGGCGACTTTGTCAGAGGAATGTCCCTCCACAAGTCAGGGGTGAGATAAGCATAGGTTTTGGCTATGGCAGCATAAGTAGCCTTGGCGAAATTACCCAAGGTACCAGTAGAACCACGAGCTGAAGTGTAGCAGTCTTGAACACCAGCCATCTGAAGGAGCTTCTTGGGGACTGGAGCAGACACAATACCAGTACCACGAGGAGCAGGAATCAATCTCACGGTAACTGAACCACATTTGCCAGTGACCTGAAATTGTAATATTAAAAACATTTGAGAAACAAATTTAGTGAGTTAATTTGAAAGATAATTGCATTATTAGTCAGACGCGTTAACGAACTTCATAGCAAAACCTCAGGGGATACCACGAATGAAATGATTATCAGTTTTCATCATTGAATTCTAAAAAGGTGTAATTATAGTTAAAATAATTCACGTAAAATTACCTTGCATGGTACGGTGTGGGGTTTACCGATCTTGTTACCCCAGTATCCTCTGCGAACAGGCAAAACTGATAGCTTGGCAAGGATGATAGCACCACGGATAGCAGTGGCAACTTCCTTGCTGCATTTGACACCCAAACCAATGTGTCCATTGTTGTCACCAATGGCGACGAAGGCCTTGAAACGGGTACGCTGACCAGCACGGGTCTGCTTCTGCACAGGCATGATTTTCAGCACTTCGTCGTTCAAAGATGGTCCAAGGAAGAAGTCTATGATTTCAAACTCTTTGATGGGTAAAGAGAAAAGGTAGATGCTCTCAAGTTTGTCGATCTTGCCTTCGCGGACTAGACGACCAAGTTTAGTTACAGGCACCCAGTCCTTTGGGTCTTCCTTTCCACGCCCACGTCCGCGGCCACGACCGCGTCCACGTCCACGAGGTCCACCACGGCCCCTATCGCCACCACGTGATCCAAAACCGCCGCGGAAACCGCCACGTCCACCGGCTGGAGCTGCGTCCGCCATTCTACGAAAAGAGGTTACATTAACATCCTATGGAATTTAACAACATGCATATTACAAATACATAAAAATCAGACGCGTTAAGGCCATCACTGTATAAATACTATGGTAGATACCACGAATGAAATGAATTTTATGTCTCATCATAAAAAACCACGTGGTGGTTAACTTTAAGGAAGCTAACACAAATTGACTAATTATCTATCACAAATAAACTGCGTGACATTATAAACTTTGTATAACAAAACTTATTAAAATTTGCTCCAAATATCACAATAAAGAAGCACGAATTAAAAAATATTCAGAACACTTACGTTGAACAGTGAGCGCGATGAGAGTCAAACACAAAATGGCTGCTTGAATGAGCTGCGGCGCTATGCTTCGTTTGGCGTTGCCAGGGATGTCAAGCTTTAGTCCGAAAATTCCCCAGAAAATCTTCAGAATGCTTTAATTATTTTATTCTTTTATAAAATAAAACCCTAATAATATATTTATTTCCTGACAATTTTTACTAAGAAAATATTAAATAGAAACCTAATGTGCCTAGTAAAAAATTTGTGCATTATTTATAGAATTTATCATTAAATGTTTAACAGAAACTCTAACAAAATATAAATTTTTATTAAAACTACGAGGATCAGAAATCTTAACCCTGAAAATGGTTCTAAGTGGGGTTCACTTGACTATGCCAACTCCTGTTGGATCAATGCTCTAAGCACTGGACTATCTTAAAGTAGGTACTACCTCAGGGCCCTGAGTCGGGTATTTCAACGGTGTCACAACTGTACCATTATTGTACCATTATGGTGCAATAGTAAAGTTTTTGGTAGTCTACTATTAATGTGTCGTCATAACGACTTCATCATTGTCTTACAATTGTCAAAGTGACATAAATTGCTAGTCTCGTACACAACTGCTTCACAATTGCAATTCAATGACTGAAATGTTTCGGTAGTCTGCTATTTTGAATTTGACAGTAATATTTTTAAATTGTCCTGTGTCGACAGATTGCCATAAATAAAAAATAGATAGATAGAAATATTAGAAATTGTTCTTTGTAATTTATTGCAATTTACTAATCTCCTAAACTTCACATTGCTTTTTATACTAATAAATAGTATGTACAAATATATTTAAACGAAGTCTAGCATGATTAAATGTTTAAATTTATTAGTAGTTTTTCGAAAATCACTTCAACTAACGCATTTTTTAAAAACGGCAACACATACATACCATTCTAACACAATCCATAGATAAAAGAGACCGAAAATTCAATGCATAGATAAAAGAGATCGACAATTCTATTACCATTGAAAGACCGTTATGACGGCATATAGCAGACTACGGATATTTGACTTCAATTGCAACGGTATCGTGCCGGTATTGTGCCGGTATGACAATTGTTCCAAAATAGTGGACTTGAGCACCTGTTGTAAAAAGGCGATGACAAAATAATTGGCATTGTTCATATCATTATTTATTTATTTAATATTATCGAAATATTCATTAAATTGAATTTTTACAACATACTTTAAGAAAATATTTTCTTCAAATGTTGTGACGTCATTGTATGCAGACTGTGTATCTTTCAAAACTGTCATTAACAACAATAACAACTCTAATATAGAGTAGCGTGTCTCTAAGTACGCTTAAAAATTGTAAGTCCTTCATTTCGAGGGCAAACAGAGGTCAATGGCTTTTTTTGAAAAATAATCTTAATCTAGCAAATTTACTAAAATAAACTTATAGATTATGATCTGAAACTCTATTCCCCGAAATGGTTTTCGAATTATGATATTTAAAAAAAAATGAACACTGCCAATTATGTGGCATTAGGAGTAGAAATTTATAGACTGCACCTTGGAAATAATTTTTGCCAGAAAATTATTATTCATTATTATACTTTACAACTAAATTAGCAGCTAACCACGTACGTTATTAATCGTCTTATTTATAATCACTTATCGGAGGTTTAAACAATAACTTTATCAAAGAGATAATAAACATTTTATCGTAAAAAGACTAATGAATAATAATTTTTGACAATTTTAGCGAACTTTCAAACCGATCCGATAGGTCATTATGAATAAGACCATAAGTATAAATCCCTCTGAAAATACAAATCGTCAAACAGGAAACTCCCATCACTCCCGAAAATAGTGGAAATCTTCTTTTACTCTGCACCCCATATTTTGTGTTGTAAAGGATGCGTTCATCTCGACATCGACATTGAAAGAATAATAAAATTGAAAGAATTAACTTGCAGAGAATTTTGCAGAGGTATACTATTACACTAAACATTTGATATAAATTATAGAAAGGGTATGTTGAAGTGACAAGCAAGACAACAAAATGTAATTAGCCTTAAAATTAAATGTAAGTGAATAACTTTCTAAAATTACTTGCTGGAAGTAATGGCATATTATTTACTTAGAGCACTAATCCACAAGAGATGACAGTCAGCAGACCCCGTGTAAAGGGTATGAAAATAACGCTCATGTTTACGGACAGCATCGTCAACAGGCTTAGGTAGATCTCTTTTATTAGTCAAATATACTGCCAAAGTCACATTATTAAACACACATTTTTCAGTAAGTGTCCTTACAATGCCAACTCGTGTAGCCTTAATGCTTTATGTACTACCTCTGTGTCTTGTACAAAAACATGAGGTACCTATATAACTACTTGGGTATACCACCAAGTACAAGTAGGTTCCTGGCTCAGATGCTTATCAATGGAAGGTAGCCTGTACCTGTCTTATCAATAGAATTATGAATGAAAGAAACTTCAGTGTGTAGGACTGAATAAAAATAAACAATTCAGTAGACAACAGCATCCATTTATTAGGTTAAACAGTTAACAACAATTTTTTCATAATATACATCTCGATTTTGATCTTGTACTACGAAAGGAAACGTTGAAATTCCATGACATGCAGCACCATATTCGCCATTTTTCGTCAAAGCTATTACAGCACCCATAAAGTTTGGATAATAGGACGCAATTCTTCTAATAGCCGTAATCGCCGCATTTGTCGGTGAAGAGCCTCGACGCATTTCTTCAACTGCTAAAAAGCTGAAAAATAACGACGTCTACGTTACATGAGTGTGATTTATGAATTTTACGAATAAGTTGGCAATAATTCATTCTTTTATCACATAATTCAATTATGAATAAACCTACACCACTCTCTGAAGACACACACACGCACACCATACATGTCGTAGTTATACATGGTAATAGTGCTGAACATGTTATCAGTTCATCACCTAAATAATAAAAGTCTAAAAAGCATGGAAATCTGGTTTATATAGAAAACCGATTTTACCTCGGTAAGAATCTAAGCATAATGTCACCATCCCCTGTAGCAGCCGCACCTCCCACATTATTGTCTGCGTATGCCCCAGCACCAGGGATTGGTGAATCACCTATTCTTCTGCAAAAATAAACGTAACGGAAATTAAAAAAAAAATTAGCGTTAAGATATTAATTGCGAATTTAAAATGAAAATGTGATTATCTCTGCTTCATCGATCATACGCAATCTAGGATAAACACTAGTAATGACACTAAATAAGTTTAGTATTGATGAACACGGAAATAAATAAATAGCCTTTACTTATCGAATCTTTATTTTTTCGCTACTGGCCACGAGTTTTCTACGGTGACAATTTAGCCTACTATACCACGCGATTACATAAAGGGTATAGCTTCAGGGTTCTCTTTTATCAGTAAAATTTCGACTTAGAATTCCCTTAGAAGACTTACGAGTATATCACTCACGTGAGGAATGGGCTAGTGATGTGTATATTCGTAATTCATCAATACCACCAGTAAGCATGTTTTGCATCTGGCGGAAAAAAAAAACAATATCTAATTTACCCTGGTATTTTGAATTTAGCTCCATTCGTTGAAGTCCCAGCCGCTACATCACCGTTCTTATCTATGGCGACCATACCAATTGTGTCATGGTTATGTCGATTTACTATCATGCCCACTTGAGGCACAGTGCTTTTGAAATCCATCGCAAGATCATGATAAGGACCGCAGTACTGAGTCGGATCTGGTGTGACATCCTAAGATAAGATAAATTTGTATAAAGCACTTGAATGAATAATGCAACTAAACATAAGTATTATTATCGGGCATGCTTGGTGTATCTCCCTATGTAATCAGATTCAAAAGTCCTTATATATCTGAACATAGCCCGAAGAGTTAGGAAATGGCAATGGGCAAACCACATCGATCAACGAATCGATGACATATTTTTCAAATGTTTTAAATCTTTTCTGCGTATCCCTTACCCGACTCGAATAGGACCGGTGGGTGACCTGGGTTTTAGAAATCTGTCAACACGAGAAACAAGCGGGGCAAAATACGAGTACCTACAAATGTAGTATATCTTTTAACTCTGACCCTAAATAAAAATTGATAAATATACCAGACTCATTGGGCTTACCATCCAAAAATTTGGTTGACAACTGTTACTGTGCCAATCTTTCCACAATCTTTTAGATTCTGAGGTAGTTAGAGTTTCTTCTTTGAAACCCATTTGAACAGCAAATTCTGTTGCCAACTCGCCAACAATTAACGAGTGCTTTGTGTTATGTAACACATGTCTGGCTACTGATATTGCATTCTTTATCCTACGCAGAGCGCCCACTGCACCGACATTCATCGTTTTACTAAAAAAAAGTATAAGAAAAGCATATTTCAGGACTATAGCATGCAATTGTAACCAATGTAAAAATAACTATAATTTCAGTGATGCAAAATCCGTAGCCGTCAGTATATTGTATGGATGTTTTCTTCATGCCTGTGGATAGAGAGTATTTAAGATCTGCTTGCATGGTTAAAACGTTTATTTCCGAAAAGAATATTATGAACGAGCTGAAACTGTTTAACATACTTAGTCTTTTTCAACACAAGAAGTTCAAATTACAGCAGTATAATCTAACAATAAATTGCTAATTAAACGTATATTAAAATGAGTTAAATAAAATAGTTATTACTGATACATCTTGCGATGTTATTAACAGTTGTCCTGGTTTCCAGTTAAAATAAATACCGCAGTCATTGCACCCATAAATTTGTATTTAAAGGCAATGATCTTATGCTAACAAGCCATGATGAATTTTATATTCTGCACAAAATAATTATGTTTTACAATTATAAGATTCCAAACAAAAGTTATGATGTTGCAGTTATTTTTTTATGTCAAAAACAAGCGCGCGAAATATTACGAACATGTTTAGGTTGACTATAATTGGTAACTTATCTAAATGTTTATTGATCTATGACTCTATCTACGAAACATAAAATGTGGTATTGGATTCTATATTGTGCATGTTTGTGATACAGATGATAAAACTAATTCCTAATTTATTTTATGACTAACATTTTCGCAAAGATTTATCCGCAGAGCTCACAAAACAGCGAGACTGGTTTACTCGGTCATCATAGCTTCTCAACAAATAGACCCATTTGCATACGGTATATTTTTAGGGTAAACCAAAAAGTAAAAAGGGAGTAATAATAATTAGGATTTCGCGGGCCGTCCGTCGGTCGGTCCGTCCGTCCATCTGTCATTATTTTTATGCCAAGATTTTTTATCGTTTTAATCGAAACTAGTACAGCTGTTTCAAATTGAGACCTGTTTGAAAGCGAGTCTACAAATTGGCCGATTATTAATTCTGGAGCTCATAGTATCGACGACAGACATTTTTGTAAGATATTTTAAAAAATTCGTGACTTTACCCGTCCATAATAAGAGCATCCAATGTGGTCTCACTATTTTCATCGGGGCTTCCTCCATAACCAACTGTACCATCACATTGCAATATTTCACATTCAGTAGCACCTTTTTCAATTGCATCTAAAGCTATACCACCATCTTTTAGTATATCCCATGCTGCGAATAAGATTAGGTATGTATGTATACTGTCTGCACAATAATTCTAGTCCTATTTATGATATTGGCTAACAGAGACAAATTATTCTGTTATTATCGACCTATATTTTGGTACGTTAAAGTCGTAACTCCTAATGTGTATATGACGTATAGACCTGTTTAGTGACGGATTAAGAATACGAGTGTCACTACCCCTTTTCCTTCCCAGGATACTGTAGCTGTGATAGTCGGAAAATTCGAAATTAAACCCTGTGCCAAAATGTTCGTAACGAAAATTTACGGTAGTGCACCTATTATTTTCTAGCTCTTTTAAAGACTATAGAATCTATAGTCTTTAAAACAGCTAGAGAAAATTTCTGATAGTCCTTAAAGACCAAAATTAAATGTTAGCCCAAACTGTAAATTTTAACATTAGGTACAATATGAAACGCGAATGTTTTTTTTTTTAATTAGTTGATAGATAATTTAAATACTATTTAGTCACTTGCTGTTGCTCGCGACTTCGTTCACGTAAAATTTTGAATGACCGGGTAGTAAGAAACAAAGGAAAAAACAAAGGAAAAAAGAAAGAAAGGTTTTCCTGAAGGAATTAGATATCATCCCGGAATAAATTGTAGCCTATACTTTCAAGTTAGATCTCTACCAACATATCACTGAAAACGGTATTCAATTCGATGCAGTAGTTTTAGCGCGATGTGCGTACAAACATACAGACAGACAGACAAATCCATAGTTTATAAAAAACAAAGTCGATATTTTTGTATGTATGTCCCTACGTAAGCTTAAACATATCTTTAAAGTTACGCAACGGATTTTGATGCGGCTTTTTTAATAAATAGAGTAGGTTTAAGAGGATGCCTTTTTTGTACAATTTGTTTCGGTTTGGTTAATAAATTCCACGCGAACAAAGTTGCGAGCAACACCTTTTCTTTTTTTTTTCGATAGTCTCCTCACCCTAACCGGGCCATGGTGTGTGCCCTGAGCCTGACCATGAACCGGCAAGAGGTAGCCCCATTACGAGGGGCTCAACGCAGTGGGGGGAGCGTTAGGTCCCCCCATCACGTGTGCCACATTCGGCACAGCAGCAGCCCGCCGCGCTCGGCCTCCTCTCCTGCCAAGCCAGCATTTGCCCGCCGGCGGCCCCGAGTTGGGGCCCTGCGGTGAGGCAACGTGTCTCCAGCACGCTCGCGCTCCCGCAGGGCTTCTCTCTTAGCCGCCATCACCTCATGAGCATATGAGGTGATGGCAGCCCAGCACCGTTCGCTCTAGGCCATGGCTGATACAACGGCTGAGAGCGACAGGTCAGGCCCAACTGCATCCACAATTGTGGTGCGTTGGGCGGCCCAGCCCGTGCACACAGCGAGCGTATGCTCAGCCGTGTCCGCGGAGCCAGCCACGCAGTGGTGGCAACCGGGATCCGACTCTATCCCCACCAGCTGCCACAGGTACTTGCCGAAGACGAGCAACAGCTAGTATTCTATAAACCATTGTTTTGGTTTCTATTAACGCCAATAACTTAGGCCAATAAAGACAGCCTTTCAATTTTTTTTTTCTATAACTTTTAAAGAAATTGACTTTTTAGATTTTTAACCGACTTCGAGAAAAGGAGGAGGTTCTTAATTCATCTGTACCTATGTTTTTTTTTGTTTGTGACCTCATGAGTTTTAACTGGACGAAGCGATTTTAATGATTCTTTTTTATTTGAAAGCTGGTGGTTCCCGTGTGGCCCTATTGGCACCAGGTCAGGATCCTGAGAAATCGAGGAAAACGCTCAAATTTCAAAGGCGCATGAAGCCGGTTTTTTTTAAGATACTCATTATAGATACACCACTTAATCTTCTAATATATAAAATTCACGTGTCACAGTGTTAGTTACCGTACTCCTCCGAAACGACTTGACCGATTCTTCTCAAATTTTGCATACATATTCAGTAGGTCTGAGAATCGGCCAACATCTATTTTTCAAACCTTTTTTTTTTAGTATGGCAAAACAACGTTTGCCGGGACAGCTAGTAATACTATATTCTGTGAGATACAACATATTTACATACCTCTGCTAGTGGCGTTATAAAAGTTCCATGTCGTTATTACTATAGGAACATTTGGTTCTGCTAAGATTTCAGCATTATAAAAACTATTTACGAATGTAAGAAGAAGGACTGATATTAGCAGATTACGCATTTTATATAATAATAACTTAATTTTTAATTGCTCATTGAAATAATTTCGTAATTATTTACACACGATCACCACACGATGCACAGAATAGATAGAAGATATGACACGATGATGTAAACAAACAACAGTCAGTTCAAAGAGTAATGACCAGCCAAATGATAGCTGATGATAACAGATGATAACAAAAAATAAAATTGGTCAAGTGCGAGTCGGACTCGCGCACGAAGGGTTCCGTACCATTATCTATGCAACATAAGGCAACGTTATTAGCATCGAGCAAGAAACGGTAAAATAATCATGTTTGTTGTATCGGAGCCCCCCTTAAATATTTATTTTATTTTATTTTTAGTATTTGTTGTTATAGCGGCAATAGTAATACATCATCTGTGAAAATTTCAACTGTCTAGCTATCACCGTTCTTGAGATACAGCCTGGTGACAGACGGACGGACGGACGGACGGACGGACGGACGGACAGCGAAGTCTCAGTAATAGGGTCCCGTTTTTACCCTTTGGGTACGGAACCCTAAAAAACTGAAATACGGAAAATGGATGCTACGATGCTACCCAAGAGTTTATTAATAAAGATGCTGCTTTTTAAATGAAATGTGAGAAGGAGCCTACCATTTTAAGTTGTCTCTCTGGATTTTGGCCCCAACGGGGCATTAAGCTACTCCCCGTTTTCCAATGGCAGAGCATAATGCGACTCAGTGCCGCACAATGCTGACGCTTAATTGGAACGTGAATTAGTTTTAAAATGCGCCAGCAGAGTGCGCTAAGTTCAGTGTTGAATAAAAAAATTCTAAAATAAACATTGTATTCACATTATATGTGTGTGGAATATAAAAAAAGTCATTGTTTATACCTTCATCCACGCTTATATTTATTTATTTTTTAACACAGCTTGAATTAACTTTAAATATTTCCAGCAAACTCCGACGAAAAGAAAGCCTTAAATATTTTTTTAACAACAAATAATATTACTAACGATAATATATAAATAAAATTTCAATCAATGCCAACTTAAAGAAAAAAATACTCGTTAATTTTCTGTCGCTGAAGTTGGTATGGATTGCACGCATCACTTTTGAGAGTGCTCGATTGTGAGATGCGATGCTGTAATTGGAACACTCAACGTTGAGCATTGTGCCGCATAATGCGCTATTGGAAAACGGGGACTGTGTAGTATAGCCCGTATAGCATCATATAGTTTTAAGCTATTATATTATAAGCAATTGCATGAATTTTAAAAATTAAAGCATAACAAAAAAAACTCTATGTATGTATTAAGAAGTCTTCTGTTTAATCTTTCCACTTTCATAGGTTACTTCTATAGTGGTATTCACTAAATGGTGTAAACGAGCGCACGCATTTCAATAAATTTCTCCCATCATTTTCACAAATATGTTTTTTTTTCTCTTTATTTGTTTAGAAGCTTTTAGTCACAAAAGACTATGTCAGCTCCATAGTACCCTAACCATTACCACAATACTTATCCATCTACTAAACTCTTAAGAACTAACTTATACACTAGAATGGCAGCCTCAGATAGAGGACTATCTAAAATACTTATAAATACACCCACATTCATCTCACAAATTTTTAATTTTTGTTTTAGCAGGTCCCTCAGACCTAGAGTTCGGACACATTCCACCAACAAATGGTGGACATCGTCACACCTGTTACATTCTGTACACAAGAAAAAGAAGTGTAACATCTTAAAGATATGAATAGATGAATTAAGAAAATCCTTTCAACTCTTTGATGTGTCATCTGCTAAATTCGGGGTCAGAATGATGAGGGCGTTACTTCAAATGAGCAAGCAATAAATGCTATCATGTTTATTCTATGTGTTTCATCCATGAAGGTACAGATAAAAGTGGAGTCCAGACTCTGAATACCTACTTGAAGCAAAAATGATGTATGGCTATCTCGCTCACTGTGGTCAAACCCTTTCTTTCTAAGTAGGGTAACCTTTATTGTATTTCTTCCAGGACAAAACTTCAAGTAGTTGTGTTCCATATAGTGTCAACAAAATGTTCACTTCTAAGACCTAGCCCGTATAGATTTTATGTGTCGAGATACTTTATGTACTGTGCGTAAAAAAAATACTCAAAAAACAAACTGTTTGTTATCGCGTGAAAGTTTGGATAATTCTAGTTTTTTAACAGTAACTGGAGGTTCGGTTGTTAAATTTATTATTCTTTTTACATTTATAAACACGTAAAATTTCCTAGTTCGTATGTACGATGTACCTATAGAATATTGGTGGGAAATAGATAATTACTAGAACAAAGGTGTAGTTCCTACGGCAATACGAAATTAATGAATGATTGTGAGATCTGCTTGAGATAAAATAATGATAATTTACCTTTATTTCAGACCTAAATACATGTTACAAAGATACAGAAAAATGATTCCAACGAATTGAGAACCTCCTTTTTTGAAGCCGGTTAAAAATAACAAGGTGTTAGTAATTTCTTAGTAAACAAAACAAGTTACACAATAAAATCTATTTGGCATACCTAAGTGGAAACATAACTTTTTGTGTAGGTAGCGTAAAAACGAAAAAGGGTTATTGTACTCATATTTTTAAACATGTACTGTTATTAAGGGACCAACCATGAAATCGCAAAAGATATATGTTTCATTAATTTTGCAGATTAATTAAACATTATGAATACATACTGGACAATAGTTTTTCCTAGATTTCTGGGTTAGCCAATGTATTTCTATTTATTAATGTCAGTTAAAGGGCAAATTCGGTCAATAATACTTCTGAAAAAAAAAATACGTTACGTTGATTAAAATTAGTTTGTCGGAAAATCTGTAGTTAATAGTCATTTTAACTGACAATATGAATGTGGTTAAAAGTGGCTGACGGAAGAACGGAGAATCAGTCAAAATCAATTTTTACGTATATTTCTGTCTACAGCGTTTAAAGGAACCTATCATGAATGGCATGACGGGAGCTAAAAACCTAACCCACCCTTGTCGGGTTGCCCTTGGCTCCCTGTGCCTTGTGTTCCACTACTTGGCGCTAGGCAAGTCAGTTAAAATTACATTTAAACAGCTATATTGGGTAAAATTAGTTTTCAATAATTTCAGTCAAAAGTACTACTGTCGAGAGCTTACAGTCTATTGAGTGGTTATAAGTTTTGACTGTGACATATATCATAGGGGGCTATAATAGGAACGATAATAAAGTTACAAAAAAAGGGCAAAAAAGAAACAACAGCACTTTCCAAATTAAAATCATTTAATAACTTTTCTTTTATACATGACTAAATATTATTGTTTTGTGTAATTTCTGTCTCTTACCACGTAAATCACTAAGTATATTTTCTGTATGACTCTTTAAGTGTTAAAAAATGAATTTGCAATTTTCTTAATTAATACGCTTTCATGCAAATCATTGCAATAAATTGAGTCCGTGATGGGATGCTTAAACATTTCTTGCAACAGAGGAGTAAAATGTTGTGATACAACATTAATTAATTTGTTTTCTATATTGTTTTCTCTGAGTTGGCCCATCAGGAAGGATTACTTTCATAAATGCCAGAGCTAGGATTTGGTACACCCAGAGTAGCTACTTGCCCCATAGACTCTTCCTGTAATGAACTGTCTATCTGAAAATTATAATATATTTTACAAAATATAGCCTTTTGCCATATATTCGAACTACTACATTTCTGAAACATAATAATAATGTAAGGCTCTCATTAGGCAGTCGGATCGGGGGGGGGGGGCTGGTTCAGAAAGCAGCAATTATCTCTGGAGCCTTGAGCGCCGGTAGTTTGGAAAATGTTCCTGATACTGGTGGGGTATTTTTTTTCATACTAGTTTTTATATTCCTTATAAATTCAAATATTTAACATTGTATAACATGTGAGACAATTAAAGGAGTTTGTAAATAGATACTTGAAATTTTACCTTGCAAGGTGATACTGCTTCTTGATTTGTAATTATAGTAGGAACTGCTGTTTGTTTTAAAAAATCCTTGCACTTTCATAAAATTTCATTTTCAATGGTACAATGGATAACCATAATTTCCTCTGGGTACTATTTTTAGGAAATCTAAAAAAATAATATTGTAGGTAAGTATATTAATGTTGTAAATAATGTGAAATAAAAATTAAATGACTAAGCAAACATGTATAATTTAGTTCAGGTCCCACAGAAAGTCCTAGATATGTCCTCAGTATGGTCACACTATTTCAAAATTACTTCTTGTAAACAAGAAAGATAAAATTGCACTAAGTCCATGAAATTCAATGTAAGACTATTAGATCTTTACATCGTTATCAGTATAGTTAGTTAGAAGTATGCTGAAAACATTGTTTAATCATTTTATGAAGTATTTAATTGAAAATACAAAGAAATATGTTTGCAGTTATTCAATGCCAGAAATCACGATCTAAACACTTACGCGTGAAATTGTATATCACCTCCTGGACACCACGTACTACCGCAACCACGCACTACACAAGTTTGCACCATTTCTTTAATTATAAAAATAATTAGAGTCGAAAATTTGAAACGAAGCTGTGAACCGTAAAGTAAACAACCGACATATTGGCACAATTTTGTCGACAACTTGACATATGGTGACCAATGTTGCCAAATTACGAAATCCTTAGGAAATGGGGAAAATAATTCACTGATTCGTCAACCATGAAAAGCATCCGTGATCTACTATTTTATTATTTTTAATTTCATTCATCGTATTTCAACTAGTTATTTATAGTTACGATTAAACACTATCAAATGACAGTGTTTAACTTGTGATTTGATATGTGTGGTGACTCTTTTTAAGAATTTACTAGGAGATTTTAATAAGGAGATAGCAGTACTAAGGCCACACTAAAAAGAGAGGTCAGACCACAGAGAGTGAGATAGAGATACGTAGGTATTTGCCTCAAACCGATGTTCCAAGTATGGCCTCCTTTTTTTTATCTATACCTTCATGGTTTCATCCTTAGACAAAGTACCTAACTTTGTCTAAGGTTTCATCAAATCTCCATTGTTACATTTGACAGTTAACATATGTTTGACTTTGACATTGCATCATTAGTCTGTGCTCAGAGCCGTGGTGTTGTTGTTTTGCTTCATTTGCAGTTGCTTGCTTTTCGTTTTTGTAAGATTTTGATTTAATTCGGAGTGCCAGAATATTATTTGGTTTGCAATATAATTTATTTTTTTATACGTACAGGCTTTAGCTCCTTTGTGTTCTCTAGATAATGGCCATGGATTCCTTTTACCGGGAGTTGCCGAAAGTTGTAAGTGTTTACCTTATTTATAATTGTATAAATAAGGTTTATTCAGTGTATTTTTCATTAATTGGTATTCTAGTTTATCTAATGCAACTTTTTTATATTTCAGGAGCTACATGCTCATCTTAATGGTTCTCTAAGTCACGGTACTATGTTACAACTAAAGAGATTTCACGCAGATTCAGGGCTCGCAGATAACACTAATACTTTCTTTGGTGAATTTCAAGTTGCTGCTGGTGATACGAGAAATTTAGCAGAGTAAGTATTTCAAAAATTAATTTAACGTATAACCTAAACTAACCTTAAATAAAATAACAAATTCTTGTGTTTTTTTGCCTGGTTTATATAGCCTTAACCTGCAGCAATAACTAACATGTTTTTAATATTTTCCAGTTTTTGTAACACACAAAATAACTGTTTTATTTTATACGTGAACTAAGCTTTGTTTCTATTTTAATTGGATCATGACAAGAAAAATGTCAGTAACTTATGTGAACAGAATTGTAAGATAATATTTTGAAATATACCTACTGAATTAACAATTAGCATTGTTCATAATTTTTGACCTGCTGTTTAAATATTTTTTTTAGAAAATATAGACTATTTTAAGAAACTAATTTCAATATTATTGAAATATTCACTATACAGAATTTTTTAACAAATCTTGAAGATATTACTATAAATGTTGTGACGTCATCGTTTTACGCAATCTGTGTATAAACTTTTCTTGATAGACGTAATACAGATTGCACTTTATCTTTTCAAAGTTGACAAGTTGATATAATAGACCAATTTCAACTCCACTTCAGAGTAGTATATCCCTAAAAATGCCTTAATATTTTAAGTCCTTCATTTCAAGGGCAAATAGAGATCATTTGCTTTTTTGGAAAAATAATCGTTAATATAGCAAATTTTCCGAAAAAAACTAATGGATCATGATCAGAAACTCTATTCCCCGAAATGGTTTTCGAATTAAGAGTTTTAAAAAAATATGAACAATGCCCATTCATTATTCATGACTGCTTAAAATATATATTAACAGGCTATTAAATCTGCAACCTCTGAGTACAACAGGCAGCCTTCTTATAGTAAGGGAGCCCAAGAGGGGATTTCGGGATTTACTAAAGCGCGACAGATTAATATACAGGTGGATACCTAGTACCCGGTTAAGTACCTCAACCAAACTCGAGCCTCCTTTAAAAGGCCGCCCTAGAAGGATACAGGATCAGATTAGTGAAAAAAAAATGACCATCAGAAATTCTCGAGCGGGTCAGATTAAGGTAAGGTGAGTTAATTATATCCTAAAAAGCGTATATTCCACTAATCTGACAATTTGAGAGTGACGTAAAGAAAGGGGAGGGCAGCAAAGTTGTAAAAAAAAAACCTTATCTCGATACTCTCGAGCGTAGCTAAATTTTATTTTATTTTGAAGGTAATAATTCAAGGATAACGAAAAATATATAATCTGACGATTTCCGTGAGCCGAAATAATAAAAATTCGTCGATAAAGTTGCTAAAAGTCGATAAACGTGCAGCTGCGTGATGCCTATATTTCTTTCGCCGCGTTTCTATTCCTCTCTCACTCTTTCGCTGTCTATTACTCTACTGATGAAGATGATAATTAATTTATCAATTATTTATAAAATATAAAATTTTTATAACATTTTTTTTTAAATTATTTTTTTATAAATACAAGTATTTTACTTAAAAATCATAAACTTATTTATTTGCATGCTATTTCCTGAGCTTTTCAATTAATTAAGTTCAATGATTTAAAAAAATTAAAAAAAAATTTTTTTAAATAAAACTACTTTTTACGGGTTTAGACGCGTATATTTGGTTTAAATTTTAGCCCGACGTTTCGGAGACTTTGCAGTCACCATGGTCACGGGTGAGGTCTCACCCGTGACCATGGTGACTGCAAAGTCTGTGGTGACTGAACAAATATACGATAATCGTCAGATTATCAGACGGCAAGTTTAGAACATAAAGATGAACCAATATATATCTTAATCTGACGCGCTTGAGTATTTCAACATGGCGAATTTTTTTTGCATATTATAAAAATGGCCGTGAGTTTGCGTCACTTCGAAATCGTCAGATTAGTGAATGAAAGCTTTTTTTTGGTGTACTTAACACTCTCTTAGAAAATCTGACGCGCTCGATAATTTTTTTTTTCTTTTTCATCCCTTACTAGCAACTACCCGCATCCTGCAAATGATCAGATTAACATAGGTACGTTATTAAAAATACGTACGGCATTGATGCTATCAATATCTGACGCGCTCGCGAATGTCCATGCCACAGTATTTTTTTACATATTTAAAAATCTATAGCCGCTTCCCCCACCGATAAAAGGGAAAAATCACATAACATTTTTTTCTTCTTATCATCCAAGCTTTGCAACTCAATAGGTCTCTATGACGCTCGAGTAAATCCCCATTTAGCATCGTGGGCTCCCCTACCATTAGTTTTGTAATTATTGAAAGAGATGTTTTAGTATGTAATATTATTTTCACAGTATTAATATAAAAGTTATTCATGTGTTTGTTTTTTATTTGTAAGTTATCATATCAAGTGTTGAATATTTATACATTTGTTTTATTTTAGCTGTTTTCAAGTGTTCAGTATTGCACATAATCTGACAAGTACACCGGAATCTCTTGCGTTGGCCACAACATTGACACTTCAGGAATTTCAAGATGATGGCTGCTGCTACCTGGAATTAAGAAGTACTCCAAGAGATTCACCTCACATGAACAAAGCAGTTTATATTGAAACAATACTAGATGCAATACGGTAGGGGTTATTTGAATTAACTATCATACATACATACAGGTAAATCATTTAACTGGTGATCAAAAATAAAAGTTTGAAAACATTTGGTAGGAAATTAAGAAAGAAATAATAAAAAAAACTTTGAAGGAGGAAGCTTAAAGCAAATCTATGACCATGCTATGTAAACTATAGAACCAAATAAAATGTCGCCATGGAAACATTATGATCTGACTACCAGATGCCAATTAGCTACTTCCTCCCTAGAGCAAAACTAGCTGATCTATTTATTCTTATTAATTTTGTGATTTTTATATATTTGTTGGTCATTGGTAGGTGATGTTCTTGCTAGCTACAAACAATAACTATTATTGTTTTAGGAAGTCCTCCCACCATTTTACAATGTTAACCCGACTGATTATCTCAATAAATAGAAAGTCCTCTAACTCTGAAGTTGAAGAGATAACTAATTTAGCTATAACATACTATAAAAACTGCCCTGATATTGTTGTGGGTATTGAACTGAGTGGTGATCCCACTGTAGGCAACTTTCAAAGTTTTGTACCTGCTCTAAAAAGGGCTAGGGAGGCTGGTTTGAAGGTAAGATTTATTTTGATGATATTTGACTAAATAATGTAGCGTAGTTTTGAAGCTATAAGCTCACATAGGCACATATATACAAATGCCCGTAACTCTGTTCGCGTGCAAATTTAGAAATTTTCCCCGTTTTTGCAACATTGTTCACTATTGCTTCGCTTCTACTGGTCGTAGCGTGATGTTATATAGCCTAAAGCCTTCCTCGATAAAAGCCCTATCTAACACTGAAATAATTTTTCAAATCGGCCCAGTGGTTCCTGAGATTAGCGCGTTCAAACAAACAAATTAACATTGAAAAACACAGGTATTAAACGCGTTTAATATCTGTGTTTTTCAATGTAATAAAATGCAACGCGAAAGTTTAAAAGTGTATATAAACAAATTAACTCTTCTGCTTTATAATATTAGTATAGAAGTAACGACTTTGTTTTATAACTAGCTGTTGCCTATGACTTCGTACGCATGGAATTCAGTGCTTGCAAATGCTTCACTCCCATTGGTCGCAGCTTGGATAAATGGACTATCCAACACAAAAATAATTATTCAACTAGAACCAGTAGTTCCTGAGATTAACGAGTTCTAACAAACAAACTCTTAACCCTCTTTCAGGTGTCTTTGCATTGTGGCGAAGTACACAACCCACAAGAGGTTCTGGATATGCTAAATTTTAAACCTGATAGAATTGGACATGGGACTTGTATTCATCCAAACTATGGCGGTAGCGATGAAGCGTGGGCTAAATTGTGTGAATTAAAGTTACCAGTTGGTGAGTGTTCAGTTCATATGATATTTACACAGGACACACGTAATAGATTTCGGCCGAAAGCGATTAATGCACGTTAAGGTTATGCGCTGAACTAACAAACATGAAAACTAGATGTATGAGAACTCGGCGTGTGATTTTGCCACGACCAATAAAAATGCTCCATGCCCCGCAACCCACGCCTTTCTCCAGTCTGATTAGTCGTTAACAAAAATTTAATGCGGTATCTGTGGATATTTGATAGGAAAAGCCAGACAGAGGAAAACTTCACATGTGGTTGGTCTACCAATACTATAATTATATACTATCTATATGGTATAAATATAAACCAGCCATAGAATATATTAATTTCATGACTTCATGCGGATGTGGTCTATTTAGAATTTTAGAGCATCGGTGTTTGAATGCGCTAATCTCGGGAACTACAGGTCCGATTTAAAAAATTCTTTCAGTGTTGGATCGTACATTTATCAAGGAAGGATATAGGCTATATAACATCACGCTGCAACTTATAGGAGCTAAGCATAAGCGTACGAAGGCGGCTAACAACTAGAAAGAAAGAACTTTATTGACACCAGCATAAGTTTACAACATATAAGTATTTAATAATTTACAACAAGCTACGTAAATTATATACAAATTTTATATAACAAGTGCCAAAGGGCAGGCAACTCGGCATATAGTCTGATCGCCAAGCTCATATCTCCATTCAAACTTAGAGAACAAATAGGTAGGGAACGAACTCTTAATAATTCCAAACATCTGGCAAAATGTTATGTGTCTTGAGGTAATCCACAAGTTGAGAGCCTACTACTTAACATACAACTAGTATATTATAATATTTTCTTTCATTACAGAGGTATGCCTAACCAGTAATGTCAATACAAAATCGACGCCTGATTATGAATCACATCATTTTAAACATCTCTTGGAAGCAGATATTCCAGTTATAATATGCGTAAGTTTTATTTCGATTATTCATTCAGCTTCATAAAGTATTAAATCAAAAGGAGCAGCTACATACGATGTTTTCTATAACAAATATACTACCACGTCAGCGAGTGCTGAGGTAACGCACATAAACTCTATTACGTAATTTCATTGGTCGCTAACGATGTCCTGCCCAAAATTCCCTCACACACTAAAAGACAATAGCATCCGTGCGTAGTGAGTATGATCATTGTTCTCGTACATTTTTCAGTAGAGGTCGCTTTATAATGGTCACCTCCTGTTGGATTGCTATAAATTCAGCCCCAAATATTACCTCTGCTACGCCCATGCTCCACCCTACCACGGTCGTACGTTGCAATTCATAAGTCTCTGTAATGTCTCATTTTATTCATTAAATCTTACTTGTAAAATATTGCTGATGTTGTGTTTGTTGGAACGAATTTCCTTATCGCGCGTTACGAAGGTAGACGGAAAAATTAAGACCAAAAGTTGTAACGACACTTTTTTGCTGTCTGTCTCTCGCTCTCTCTTTCTCATAACATGAATAAAATAATAATATATAAATTTTTTATGAATTGTTGAGTATCTATTATACTGTAGCGACACCTAGTGACCAATAGCCTGTCACTACATAGTACAGCACAATAACGATAGATGGCGTTAAATGTCAAAAAAATATGACGTCACAATGAATCCTACATTGCGAAAGCATGATTTGCATACGAGTTAAGATAGCTACAACATCTGAACATACAACAGTGGGGCGAAAGCCGTGGCCAGTGCTGAACACCTAGCCTGGTCGGAGAATTCTCCATTTTGTGGTTAGAGGAGCACGATCACCCATGCTTCTCTAAAATACTATAATAATAATTTATTATATAAAATTTTATTACAATTCCTTTACTAGTCGCAAGGAACTTCGTTCCATCCGGTTATTCCTTGACATCTCTCAAGTTTTTTTTAAACGTGCTAGTGTCAGGAACCGCTGGTCCGATTAGAATTAACTTCTGTAACTAAATACTTTCTTTTTCAGACGGACGATAAAGGTGTGTTCTCGACTTCACTGTCACAAGAATATAGAATATGTGGCGAAACGTTTAATTTATCTCCTTCGACGTTATCCAGGCTTTCACTTAATGCATGCCAATATATTTTTTCTGAAGATAGTCGTAAGCTGTTAAATAATAAGTTATTGAATTTTATAAACAAAAATTCTCTTTAAGTTTTATTTGTACAAAACAATACAGGGAATCTAAAATAAATACAGGGTATCAAAATAGTGTTGGTTTATTATTTATTCTAAAATAATAAAATTGGTTATTTACACTTTTTCTTAAATTTTTGCCTTTGAACGTAAATCTTTTGCATTTAAGCTCTTCATTACCAGCACTACACTACTGGCTCTTACTCATAAATAAAATATATTCGTTTGATCATTTTATATCTATTTCTTAAAGTTAACTCGAGGAACTTTCCAAGCTTTACTCGAGTTGAACGACACTAGCTTCAGTCTGGGTTTTATTTCAACAAACTCAAGGCTGATTTACACAGGGTCAGTAGACAAGTCAGTCGCAGCGCCAGTGTCGGCGCCGCAAAGAGTATAATAATATAGATATAACGGCGCCGCGACTGACTTTGACTGTTTACATGAAGTAAGTAGTACGTGTTGCGTTTCTCACGGTGAGCACACCTGTGTGAAGTCAGTGGGAAAAAAGAATTCGCGAAAACAACTGAAACGACGATTTAATTATTTGTTGAAAAATTTATCAATTTTGCTGTTGAATGAGTTAATAGAAATGGTAGAAAATGAGATAACTAAAAATAAACGACAATGGGTAAGAAAATGGATTGACGATAGAAACGAAACTGGTGGCTCTGCTTTGTTGCTGAAGCAATTGCGATTTGAAGATCCTGCGGAGTACAAACTGACTATGAGGATGTCACCACAGAATTTTGACGAATTGCTGTCAATGATATCGAGCTCTATTCAACGACATGATACATTCATGAGAGATGCTTTACCAGTCAAAATTGAACTGGAAATAACGCTGACATTTTTGGCTTCAGGAATGAACTATCGGTTCCTTAGTCACTTTTATCTTTACTCACTTTTTAGAAAAAAAGTGGTCACTCTACAACGCAGCGGCAGTGACTAACCACGCACTGACTTGTCTGTTTACACGGGGTTTATTTGGCTGGTGGCGGGGGGCGCCAACTGACTTTAAAATATTCGTGTCCGAATATTCAAGTCAGCGCTGACTTCAAGCCACTGTACTGACTTCAAATCAGTTTACATAGGTTTTTTTTCGGGTCAGCACTGACTTGCCTCGAATTTGTAGTCACTTACTGACCCTGTGTAAATCAGCCTTCAGAGTAATATAAAGATGTATTAACCTGTACGGTTTATTAGTCTATGGTTAACCTCCAAAATTAAAGTTTATTCACTTTGAGGATTTTTGTAATTGCATCAATAAATTTATGAAAATATTCCAATTATTAAATTAAACCAAAAAAAGAGTTTTCTGTCATATACACAATTTCAAGGTTGTTTAAGTTAAAACGAAGCCATTAATTTAAATCACTAAACAATGGGTGATCTCTCAGATTTTGCCAGCCCAAAGCCAGGTGATTCCGAACTACAAGAATTTCTTGTTGCGGAGAAGCAAAAGGCACAATTTCATGCCCAGGTACGCAGTTTTTGTTTAATTCTTATATTTGCGATATCTAATGCAATCTTGCCTAATGATTACGGTAATATCGTAATAGATTTTATTGTACTTATTACGCTTTACGTTTATAAATGTTGTCTTTACATGCTTTTATTTTCTTTCAGATACATGAGTTTAACGACTTTTGCTGGGATAAATGTGTTGACAAACCTGGATCCAAATTGGATTCTCGTACCGAAACCTGCATCACAAACTGTGTAGAAAGATTTATTGATGTGTCTCTGCTAATCACTAATCGATTTGCTCAAATGTTGGAAAAAGGAGGTGGAATGCATTGACTCGTTGATTGATCATGGATTTATCCTTAATTTTAACTTTTTAAATAGATGATCTGTTACTTGGTCATATATGTAAGGAAATGTGTAGTTTGTTTCTTTGTTGGATATTATTCTGAAAGATAACGTAATGGTTATTGTGTTTAATATGTACAAGGACAGTTATTATAAATTGTTAACAATAAACGAGATAATTTAGTAAAAAGATTTTTATTAATTCATTTTACACAATTTTGAAATGTTTTCCCCTCATAGAAACATACATTCATTTTAGGTCTATCATTACATACTTTTGGAAAAAATGATGTTGAAATGTTTTGTCAATATAGACTTATACTTTGATCTATTTCAGAACATTCTTTGCTGAATATTGCATGATCATTAATATAATAATTACAGTAAAATACAATAATTTATATTGCTTAAATATTAAAGATGGCTTATATAAAATGCCTATCTTCCTACACGTCCAAGCTTTGTATCAGTACGAGGGTCAGCTGTAACACTTTGTACTGCTACTAAAGCTTCATTGATATTGGTTTGTAAATGTCTCAGATCTTGCACAAATAACAACTTTAATACATCAGCTGGCTGTTGTATAAGATTCACTTCAGTCTTAGGAGGATCTGGGTGGGGACTGGTCTTCAGTATCCTTGCCAATGCTGCAAGTCTAAATCTTGGATCAGAGTGAGGTCCAACACCTGCTAGAGTAGATATTCTTTCAACACCTGCTTTAAAAGCTGGACTGGTAACTGAAAAATTTAATTGGAAGAAATGAATACCTATATTTCCATAATTAGGACTCTTTGTTACATCAATTGATTGCTGTTATTCTCAATAGAAATACTGGCTAAATGTAAATAATACTCACAATCTAGATTATCCAAAGGATTAGAAGACACAACATTAGGTGCTGCTTGCTTACGCTCCTCCACTTTAGCATTCTTGTATTTGTCAACTACAAATAAAATGTGTAGGTAAGTTTTAAATCATTTTAGAAACAAAAAGTTTAATGAGGACATGTATAAAGACAATCACAAGAATAAATAATTGGTCAAGTGCGAGTCGGACTCGCGCACGAAGGGTTCCGTACCATTATCTATGCAACATAAGGCAACGTTATTAGTATCGAGCAAGAAACGGTAAAAAAATCATGTTTGTTGTATGGGAGCCAACCATAAATATTTATTTTATTTTATTTTTAGTATTTGTTGTTATAGCGGCAATAGAAATACATCATCTGTGAAAATTTCAACTCTCTAGCTATCACCGTTCTTGAGATACAGCCTGGTGACAGACGGACGGACAGCGAAGTCTCAGTAATAGGGTCCCGTTTTTACCCTTTGGGTACGGAACCCTAAAAAGTATTGATTATTATATTTTGAGCATACTGACGAAACTTGTGTTGTTCTAAGTGAATAATGTTGTCCATAATACATACTTTGTTACAAAAATTACAAAGTGCAGAAAGACACGTGAATAAGACACATTTACGATGTATATATTTGAATTTCACCCTAAAAACAGGAGTCAAGGTTCAAGGTTATGACCACAACCCTGGCACAACGAAAGAATTATGAAACATTCAGTTAATGCAGTTACCATTATCGGCGTATTCTAATCTCACAGCATACGATAGTAGCCAGTTCAACTGTTCATTTGGGGTACCACCAGATGCCGGGCTAACCAAATCATTTTGATAGTTATTGTAAGCGACATTCCAACTATCATTTTCAATATTTCTTAAACCTTCGCGTTCTTCAATCTTATAATGCCTAATTTTTTGATCTTCTAGCCACAAAACTACACTTCTGTATTCTTTTTCATCTGAAAACCGTAATGACATTATGTTTACCAAGATGACGCCCGCGCACATAACCACAATATAAATTTTTTAAGCTTACCTTCACAGTTAAAATTGTCAGGATTAGGATGTCCTAAAGCAGTTAATTTTAGCTTAAATATATTGCTCATATTAATTTATATGTGATTGCGGTGTTTAAAAATTTACCTAGAAACAGAATTTTATTTAACAGAGTACGACAGACTAGATTAGATCACAGACTAGACTAGAAAAGATATGATCTTTTTTCTGTGATCCTTCACTATCTTTTAAAGTTGGCAGAGAAAAATAGACTATGTACAAAATGGGGCCAAAATTTTGAGGGCGTCAATTCCAATTCCCGGGTAGAAGAAGAAGTTGAATGAAGGGTATGCTTCTGTCTTTTCTGTTTAGTACCCTGTGCATTGACCGTGTGCCTGACTGATTGGCTCATTTGTAAATAAATAATTATTTAATTACATTTAATTTTCTAGAACCATGTCCTGGATTAAAGAAAACTGTGTTTCTTTCTTTCAATTATTATGTATTAAGATAGTAAAGACCGGTCGCATTCCACAACATATAGCCTTCATCATGGATGGCAATCGACGTTATGCAAAGAAAAATCGTGTTGATACAAAGTCTGGACACTACAAAGGATTCGATAAATTATCAGAAACTTTAAAGGTTCATTATACTTATTTTATAGTTTCAGTTGCTGGAGAACAATGTGCTAGTGCCACCTCAATTTCATTAACCCAGTTTGGTCTTATTGATTTGCTTAGTTAAAATACGGAAACCCGTTTGAAATTTTTGCATATTTTCAGGAATTATTTCACTGTCATCTGTCCTGAATATGTGTGTAAATTCACATCAATCCATCTATTGCAGAAGGGGATGAAAATCATTTTCAAAAATTCTATCATAAAAATGTAAATAGATACAAATGAAGCTTAGAAAAGCTTGTTAAAAATATAATAATGCCTTGAAATTTAAATAAAAAAAGGCATTTCTTAGATTAGATTACTTACTACCTACCTAATATATTTGAAACTTGGAAGTTAAAGATGTTACCTATATAAATAACTACATATTTCTATGTAACTTATGTTTAAGTTACACATCTCGCACATTAAAATCATTATAAAATATTCATGGACTAATCACACAACATCCTCTAGTCTACTAACTATTGCTAATTTTGTTCTATTTTTTTTTAGTGGTGTTTGGATCTTGGTATCCCAGAAGTGACAGTGTATGCATTTAGTATAGAAAATTTTAAAAGAAAAAAGGAGGAAGTAGATGCTCTTATGGAATTGGCAAGAGACAAGTTTCAACGACTTCTTGATGAAATGTATGTTAACATTTTTTATTATAATAATTTTTTTGAGTTCCATTTTTGAAAAAGGATAACTAGCATTATGTTTGTAGTCTGGGAGCTAGTGAAAATGTTAATATAGTTGTTTTTATTAACTTGCTGAATGACCCTTATACAAAATATTTACATGTTATTCTATTAAGAGCCTACGTCCATATTATCGTATATCATCGCCGATACGTACATATTAACACAGCCAGTAGGCACAGAAAATGAAAAATTAGGGATACTTTTCCTATTTACTCAAAATCTACTAAATATATTTTAATTCTGATCCACGTGTTTCTATACATAATAGTTACCTATGTTTTTAAAGTTATTTCATTAGTTAATACGCGATAATAGACCAACAAATGAAAAAAATAAAAAAATTGAGAGGTTGTTTCGCCAAGATTTTCTATCGAGAAAACTTTTTTCAATCGCTTTTCTTAGTTCATGCGATCCCAGATCATATATTGAAAAAACATATACTTAAAAATTAGAGCTCTAGCCATTCAATCTAAAGAAACAATGAAAACTTCGTACATAGAAAAATGCACGAAGCTATTTTGGTATCCTCTTAAGGTATCATTGTAATGTGATGAATACTGCAATAGTATTATTTTTACAGAGACCAGATAAATGAATGGGGTGTTCGGGTGCACATAGCTGGACATCTAAGTCTTTTGCCTGAAGATCTTAGAGCACTAGTGTCAAAAGCAATGTTAACAACAAGACATAATAATAAACTAAGACTTAATATAGCTTATGCTTATACAGGTAATGATACCTTCTGCACCAAAATGATTGTCTTTTATTAAATTTAATTTATTATTCCCTCATGCTCAAGCAGCCTAATGTATATGAAACAAATTTGGTACTTAGATCATATTTTTTTTTTTTTGTACTTTTATTGCAAACTGTTACATCAGAACATTCAGCAATTGGTTTATTATGTATCAGTGGCATGAGCGGACGTCGTCAATTTATACTAGTCCGTAATAATTAGTCTCTTATCTCTATAAGGTCTTGTGGTATTTTTCTCTTTAACCTTCTACCAGTTCTTAATGGGTCCATTAACGCGTTCAATGCTGAATAATTTGCGAATTTATAGCCAATGCTAAGAAAAGAGTCATTCGCCCAGTGCTGAAAACGCGTATGTGCGTTCAAAAAATTTTTCGCGTAGTGCTAAGAACGCTTATATGCGTTCATAGAAAACTCGCGTAGTGCGGCTGGACGCTATAGCGCGTTGTCTTTTACCTTCCCGCAGTGCGGCCGACGCTTATGTGCGTTCGGTAACTTTCGAGTTTTATGACTGTCATATAACAATTACGGGTCATATAAAGGTGTTGGATGGATAAAGGTGCTTCCACACTAGTGTTTATTTGTAAGAGATTTTGTGAAGTTTACGCCATAATATATCTTCGTTCGGTTTTGTTAAAATAGTAAGTTATACCTTAATAAAACAGTAATAGTAAAGGTACCTTCTCCCGAAAGCCCTTTTATTCTTAATTTTTTTTAATTTACGACTTTTCGCCCACCTCGTAATAGACTCGCTCTTTTAACTAAACTAATAGGTAGTTTTAGTCTATTTATAAATGGATAAATAGACTAAAACTACCTATTAGTTTAGTTAAAAGAGCGAGTCATAATAAAATTATTTCAATAATCTATTGTACTAAATTAGGTTATTGTTGTCGTCGCCAAAGCCCCCCCCCCTGCAAGATTCGTAGCAGAAACCTGACTAGTGTGTAGTCTCCTTTACAATTCCACATTTTACGACCGCTTCGAAACAATAGACACCCAGAATACACGCTATAAACGCACAGGTGCGGCGCACCCCGCTTGCCTACAGATTTTTTTTTTGTATGGACGCGTATACGCGTCGGCCCGCACTTGGTGAAGATCAGAAAAACGCGCATAAGCGTTAGCCGCACTGAACGTATTAAGTGGATGGCCAGTTTATTTGGATGTTCGTCAATTCTTTTTTTATAGTTTTTTACCCTTTCTGAAATTTCATTCTTTACAAATTTGATGCCCAGGTCATGGTGCAGCCTGGCATTTGTGATATACCATGGCGCGTTGGCGATCATTCTCAAAATTTTTGATTGGAATCTATGTATTATTTCAACGTTTGACTTGGCCGCGGTGCCCCATAGCTCCAGCCCGTAGGTCCAGATAGGTCTAATAATGCATTTATAAAGTAGCAATTTGCTTGTCAACGAGAGTTCGGAACTTTTGTTTAATAGCCAGTACATTTTTCTAACCCTTAAGCCCAGTGCACAGCGTTTGGTAAAAATATGTTTTTTCCATGTGAGACGTCTGTCTTAAGTGGATGCCCAGATATCTGGCATCATCAGCCTGTGGCAGAGGCTTTCCATTTAAGGACACAGGAGGACAGTGGCCTATTCTATTAGTAAACGTCACTTGAATGGATTTTGTTTCATTTGCTTTAATTCTCCAGTCTTTCAGCCACTGAGCTATATTGTTGAGACTACTCTGAAGGTTATTTGAAGCAATATGAGGCATGGAGTCGGCAGAAAAAATGACTGTATCGTCTGCGAATGTGCCTGTAACAACTCTGTCTGTAGCTGGAAGGTCTGCTGTGTAAATCAAATATAGCGTAGGGCCCATTATGCTTCCCTGGGGGACTCCTGCTAGTATTTTATTAAGAGGGGTGATCTCATTCTTTTGTTTAACATAATAGTGTCTGTCATTCAGGTATGATTTTATGAGATGAAAGAAATTGATGGGTAGAGTTTTCTTAATTTTAAAGAGTAAACCGTCGTGCCACACGCGATCAAATGCCTGAGATATGTTAAGGAAAGCAGCGGTGCTATATTGTTTGAGCTCAAAAACCTTATTGATGTTTTCTACCAGCCGGTGAACCTGTTCTATGGTGCCGTGCTTTCGGCGAAAGCCAAACTGATGGTCGGGTAATAATTTGTTTTCGGAGATAATTGTCCCCTGTCTTTTCAATATTAGTATCTCAAAAAGTTTAGATGGAATAGGCAATAGGCTAATTGGTCTATACGATCCTGGTTCAATAGCACTTTTATCAGGTTTAAGGACCATCATTATTTCTGCTACCTTCCATTGAGGAGGAAAAGAGCATCTTCGCAGAATGGCATTATATAAATATGTTAAGAATTTTATTCCTTCGTCTGGTAGTTCCCTCAAAACTTTCGCTGTTATAAGATCATATTTGACATAACACAAACATATAAGCTTAGCTTGGGACCAGAGGACGCTGTGTGAAATGTCCGTAAGAAAAAAAAATTGTCTGCTTTTTGTCTTAGGAAAATGTGATGTTTGTATGTGATTTAATTGACACCTAGAGGGTGTTGAGTTCAATTTAGAAGTCGCTATGATTGTACAGCTATCCCTAACCACTGCTATTTTATCTTTTTCTCGCGAAATTTTTCATCATCAGTATTTTTATTAAATCTTAAACAGGAAGAGATGAAATCAGTCGTGCAGCATCACATATAGTAGATGGTGTTAAAAACAACGAAATTACGTCACAGGATATTGATGATGAATTTCTTTCACTAACATTGGAGCTTAAGGAAGCTGAGTTACTTGTACGTACGTCAGGAGAAGTGAGGCTATCAGATTTTATGCTGGGTCAGGTAAAGTAACTTATTTATAATGCTACCATAATACAACATTCTGTGAATAAATAATCCTTTTTCAGAAGAGGCACTAACAATCTACACTAATATAATAAAGCTGAAGAGTTTGTTTGTTTGAATGCACTATTCTCAGGAACTACTGGTCCAAATGTACTATCCAAAACTATAAGAAATTTTCATTCTTACAGTTTTTGATAGTACATAGGTAGTATCGAAGAAGGCTATAAGCTATATTAAATCACGCTGCGACAAATAGGAGTGTAGCATCAGTGAAAAATGTTGCGAAAACTATGGAAATTCGCAAAATTTCATGGAAATTTGCTAAATTTCATTTCAATTTCAGAATAATATAGCGTAAAAACAATTAAAATCGGTTTAACTCTCGCAAAGAAAAATGAGGAGTACGATACCCATATTTTTGTATGGAGCATAATTTGGTATCGAGCCCTCTTAAGTACTACTAAGCGAGTATGACAGTTCTTGTTCATAGGCTAATAGATAAATTGTTTTAAAATAAATAATTCCCCATTAGTCATAGTAGGTTTTTTTCTCCATGTTTGGGAGGCTGCCACTGCCCAACCCAGCCACGGAGTCGCAGCTGACAGTCGCGAGTGTTCATAGTGTTAGTCCCTCATGCATTTCTCGAATTTTTGATTGGGAGGGACTTGGTCATGAAAATCTGTCACTGGCTCCCGGCCCTATATAAATAAAATTTCAATCAATGCCAACTTAAAAAAAAAACACTTGTTAATTTTCTGTCACCGAGTTGGTATTGATCACGCAAAAACATTACTTTTGAGAGTGCTCGATTGTGCGAAGCGTTGCTGTAGTTGAAACATTCAACGTTGAGCATTATGCCGTATAATGCGCTCTTGTGCTGTAATTGGAAAACTACCTAAATAACATTTTTTTTTTCAGGTATCCAATACCATACTCTACTTCACTGACGTCTTATGGCCAGAATTCTCAGTTTGGAACCTCTTGGCAGCTATTATCCATTTCCAAAGATATGCTCCACCACCCAAAGAGGATATTGAGATCAGTGACGTAAAACAACAATTCCTTACAAAATTGGAAGACCAGAGATGGAAGCAGTTGGAAAAGAATGTTAGTCGTTTATTATGATTGTAAGATATACTAACTTTGTTTTGGAAAAAGGCATTTGTTAAACATCCAGTAGCAATGGATTGCTTAAAATAGCTCCACGGTTAGTTTCTTTTGAGTTTTCTTTCCTGTGGTTTGATTCCTCACTCATTGTAGGATTTAAGAATAATAATGTTCTTATGGCTGTGGCTATACTGTAATTTATCAAGTACAATTGTGAATATTTATATTGTTAAAATAATAGTCATGTTAAACTAGAATTATTGTATAATTAAATAAATCGTTGGTATATTATTGTATATTGTAGGTATTGATTGATCAAAATGATAATGAATGAAATCTGAAATAACGATAAAATTCATTTTCCCTTAATAGTGTATTTGGAATATGTTTTTGTTGGGTCATATGGCTCCCATCGAGACGCCGGGAAGATGTGTTTGTTTCTTTCATACCAGGACCTGAAAAAAATATTATAAATCAAAAATATCAAAATAATTTCCTTGAAGCCATATCTATACTAATATTTAAAGCTGAAAAGCTTGTTTGTTGTAATGTGCTAATTTTAGAAAGTTTGGAGCCTATTTCTTGAGAAAGGCTATATAACATCACGCTGAGACCAATAGGATTTAAGCATAAGTGAAAAATGTAAAAATGGGAAAATTTTCTTTAAATTTCATGCGCATGGAGAAATGAAATGATTTATTTTCAGAATATGAGTTAACAAACTAGTAGTGCCATATTCAACCATTTCCGGTATGCAGACAGAAGCTAGTATGGGTCGCGTCATGTAAAAAATACGCCGGCGGTCAAGCTGCGCATAGGCGATTTATCGGTCTATTTGGTGGTACGAGGTAGGGCGCGGGGCGGGTGAGCCACGCGCAGCATGTGTTTTTTTTTTCTTTTGGCATCGTTTTACTTTTGCCATATTCAAACGCAGCATGTTTGTGGTGCGTCAGTTAGAAGTACCATCGCGGACAAAAGTTTTAAATTACGAAATGGTTTTACATAGAGAATTTAGAAAAATGATTTATGACGTATACTGTTTTATGAAGAGGGAAGCTGATAATAATGCAGTTAATAATTTGAAACAATGTATGAAACGAACCGCAGAGGCAACAAAATGTTCCAAGGCGACAGTGAGACGAATAGCAAAGGGTTCAAAAGATTAGGAATTTCTTACTTTTAAGAATAACAAATATGTAGGTACGAAGCCACGACTCGCCAGCGAAAGCCTGGTTCAAAAATAAAATAATAGGCACATAACTTTCGTGCGAGAGTGTACCCATGCGCAAAGATGCCCCCACCACTTTCTTCCAGCGTTCTTTTTACGTGACGCGTACTATATTATGATACTAGCTGTTGCCCTCGACTCCGTCCGCGTAAAATTTAGGAAGTTTTCCCCGTTTTTGCAACATTTTTAACTACTGCTTGAGTGAGAGTATTATAAACGTAAGAGTAAACAAATATAATCGTAATGCTCCGAACTGCTAAGCTATCAGGAGTTACACGTGTTATTGTGAGTCAACCATAAAATATAGATATATGCTGTTCCGGGATATTTTTTAGACAATTTTATGTAGAATATTTCCGTCATACATGATTTCTATGTAACTTTAACCATTAAGGCTGCACACGCGACGGAAGCTTAAAAAATGGAGTAACTTCTCCCGTTTTCCCAACATTTCCCTTCACTACTCTGCTCCTATTGATTGTAGCGTGATGAAAAGTATACTATAACCTGCCCAGGAGTAAGGTCTAGTAGTTTTTGTTTCTATAAGGAACATACAGATGGACAGACAGACAGACAGACAAAAATTTTACTGATTGCATTTTTGGCATCAGTATCGATCACTAATCACCCCCTGATAGTTATTTTAAAAATATATTTCATGTACAGAATTGAAGATATAAGAATTAAGTATAGATGTAAGCAGTTCTGATAAATAGTTTTAATCCATATAAGTGTATAAAATATTAAGTAATAAAATACTTACCTCAATAATACTTTGCCAGCATGTGAATCCTGTTTCTCTTGCATGGCATCATTGCATAATCTGACATCATCTGATGCATCAAATTGAAATAAGGGACCACTCTTACCTCTTGCCTGAAAATAATATTTTAAGGTAAGTTTAAAACAGAAGTAACATTAACTTAATAACTCACAACCCCAATTAAGAATACAAGTGTCTTCACCCTATTTCCCAAGGGTGCTATAAAAGTCAATGGATACTGCACACATATAACATCCTCTGTGAAAAGCTCGAAAATCAACCCTATGCCAACACGCCTGGTCAGCGTGCTATAGTAGATCCCATAAATCCCCCATAATCCCTCCCAAAGTGGAAGCCCAAAAGTGTAAATGGGCAGGAGAGAGGGAGCTCACGACTTTGTGTGAAAATTTATAATTACTAATGGTCTTACGCATAATGACTTATCGGAGGTTTAAAAGTTCGCTAAAATGGGTTGGCGAAAATTGACAAAACTTGTTATTCATAATAGTCTTTTTACCATAAAACGTTTATTATCTCTCCGATAAAATCTCCATCTTAACCTCCCGAAAAGTCATTATGAATAAGACCATAAATCATTATAATTACAAATTATAACCTTTACAATAATTAATACAAGTCTATATATTCTACTGGTGAAATAATTGCCGAAATCCGTCCTGTAGTTTTCCAGATTATTCATTAGAAACCATTAGAATGCTAAATAATCCGTGAGTAACATAGGCAATATTAAGTAACGATATTGTAGTGATTTCAAATTTCACTCCAATAAAGTATTTTTCAACTGCTGGTGTAAGTATAAATTTCTTGACATACCTTTGTAACAATAAAATCATAGAATGTGTAGTGATGTGGCAATATAAGATCTTCTTTCACATACATTAGTTGATCAGCAGATACAGTTTTTAATTCACTAAATTCTGGTCTTAATGTATCTAGGCACCTTTGTAGAAATTGATATATGGAGTTACCTGGAAAATAAAGTAAAGCTAGAAAATAAAGCTTAGGTGATTAATTATTTTGGCGCACCGGTGATTTTCAGGCTAGATAAATGTGTATGACCATTTGTGTGTGAATGAAGCCAACGAAGTATTTAGATCGTAGCAGATAGCGGTCTATAGTCTCTGCTTATCCCCATGGGTAAAAGGCGTAATGGTATTATGTACATGGTAAAATGTTAAGGTTAAGTTTCAAGAAGTTCCTTAGGTAGAAAAAAGTGGCACTGCTACTATTTTTAGCATATCATCCACTAAATAAAAGTAGGCATCTTGAGAAATTTACTTTGCGTTTGATGAACCTGCTTATTTTCAGTTATATTCGTTTTGTTTGTTAAGTAAAAATGAAGAGTTTTCACGGCAAGGGCTTCGATGGTGTTTATTTAATATAAGCGTCTAATTTAATTTTAAGTTCCTGCACCTGCCATGTGACGCGGTTTTGTGCAGACGATTTGTCTCAATTCATTGTCCTGAAGTCCTCTTTGAATGCGCCGGCAGAGTAAACTATTAGGATGCGCGCGCGCACACTATCACAACACCAAAGCAGATTGAGTTAACATTATTAGTTCTTTTCCATTATCATAATACCAGAAAACACACACACACGTTAGTATTGCATACATTTAAAATATGTGTATATTTTACCTTTTTTCAAGGTAACATTTCTTCTATGACCGGAACCATCCCAGTAACTAAATGTTACCGTTATAGGTTCATCTTTAAGACTCGCTTGTGTCATAACCCACTCTAATCTCAACTCTTCTCGTAATTTGAGATCAGCCTCTTCTCTTTCTCTGTCTGGCAGAAATGATGTGTCAACATCTGGATTCTTTTTAATTTTTTTTAAAGTCTGTAAAAACAATATTGTACTAACTTTAAGGGCCTACATCAATATTATCGTATATCATCGCCGACACGTACATATTAACACAGCCAGTAGGCACAGAAAATGAAGAATTAGGGATACTTTTCCTATTTACTCAAAATCTACTAAATATATTTTAATTCTGATTTACGTGTTTCTATATATAATAGTTACTTATGTTTTTAAAGTTATTTTATTAGTTAATACGCGATAATAGACCGACAAATGAAAAAAATAAAAAATTAGAGAGGTTGTTTCGCTAAGATTTTCTAGTAATTACATACTTTACAAAGTAAGCTATGTTTCTATGCTTAGGCTATAGGTATGGTATTTCTTTTTGTAATTACATACTTTACAAAGTAAGCTATGTTTCTATGCGTAGGCTATAGGTATGGTATTTATTTTTGTATTTACATACTTTACAAAGTAAGCTGTGTTTCTATGCTTAGGTTATGGGTATGGTATTTCTTTTTGTAATTACACGCTTTTAATAGACAGAACAAAGAGATGCACATAAATTATCACCCTAAAGCTAACACATTTTTTTAATTCTCAATCTACTGTAGTTTAAAATAAAATGTTTTGAATTTAATACGACATGGGTGATATAGTAAATATAATAATATCACTATAGCAAATCAAAGTAGAAATCTTAGTACTCCTAACACACATAGTAAACAAATACAAAGTACTCTTTTCAAGTATTAATTCATATAAACCGTTGCAGTGAAATTATTTACCGGTTCTTCTTTATCTCTCCAATTCTTATCTGGTTTCTCATCAGCCGAGGAAGCTGCTTCATCTTCAGATTCATTATCTCCTTCCTCGTTCATGTCAAATGATAATGCTTGTATCTAAAATAACATTTAGATTACTGAAATTTGTTTTAAAATTGATTGAAAGTGGTCCAGCAAACTTCATGGTATTATATTTCTTTTTTATATTTCTTCTTTCAATTTTTTTTCAAGACAAAAAGGGTTTCCTTTATATGTACAGTGTAATCTCACTAATCCGGCACTATTAAAAACTGGAGGGTGCCGGATTATTGGAATGATCGGATTACTGGATTATAGTGAAAAAGTCATAGGTAATAAAGTCATAGATAATAAAATAAAGCATTTCATACAGGGAATATAAATGTATGTAATGTATTAAATTAACATGAAGGTACATATGTAATTAACTAGTTTTAAAATACCGCGACCAAAGCGCACAGGTATAGAGGTGTAAGGGAGAAGTTGGCGGAGTGTGCCGGATTATTGGACGTGCCGATCTATCGAAGTGCCGGATAAGTGAGATTGTACTGTATAAATCTTTTCCTCACAATCATCATTGCCATCCACTGCTGGACATAGGATCAGTGGCCTGATTTTGCTATTAACATATTTATAGACATGTCTAGCGTATCAGTGTATTTTATTCAAATGAGCTACTTTACCTGTCTCTTCTGTTTATTTTTTTGTGCCTGTTTAGCTTCAATCTCTTTTTGTCTTTCCTTCTCTTTTTCCGCTTTCTTCTGTGCTAGTTTTTTCTCTCGCTCTCTAACTATATGTTCCTGTTTAGCCTTCATCTCATCAAGAGTAACTAAACCTATGGTGGAACTCTTTAATTGTTGTTCTACTGCATCATAATGTGTAGCAAATTTGTTTTCAATATTATGTATTTTCAGATCTTCTTCTATTTTCTTCTTTCTGAGTTCTATTTCTTGTTGAGCTTTCTCTCTCTTCTTCATCAAATGCATGGCTCTGCCAGCCTCTGATGCTGCCCCTTTATAATGAGCCATTCTGATATTGTAATTATTTTTAAATGTAAAATAAACCAATTGTGGAACCAGTGATCAAATTAGTCGAATTAAATAATAAAATATATAAAAATTTTTAGCAGCAACAGAATTTTCTGTTTTTACAATAACAGCACAGAGTAAAAACAAAACACGGACAAAATTTGACAAATTGTAAATTATTCTATTGTCTATGATATAGACTAGGTTAAAAATCAACCAAAGAAATCAACATCGTTGATCGATGTTGATTTGCATCGATCCGAAATTCCGAATTCTTTGAATAGGTATAATCCCAATCATAAGCAGCGATATCAGTAAAAGTAAGTAATCCTATTTGTCACGTAGAGCCTCTGTTTTATAAAATGGACCTTATGGACTATTATTATGTGATAAAGAACTGAGAGCGAACTCATTGGGCAGTGTTAACATTGTTGAACTATTATTAAAAAGTACAAGTCTACTCTGTGATTACTGTCCCTTGTATTTTCTATTCTATTTCTAGTCTGTGGTTATTGTCAAATTGCGATTGCGGTTAGCGGCGCGTTTGGATTTTTTTAATTTCCTTTCCGGATAAATTGCCGATATTTTAGTGTTATTTTATTGAAAACAACTATGGATGAAACACTATTATTTCCGTCGCCAAATTGGTTTTCCAACTCAAATTTAGCTGTCAGTACAGATGGCTGGCTAATTTACGGTGGTCCAAGTAAAAGCATTTGTGTTTTGGAACCCCTGCGTGGAGGAAACCTTGTAATTTCTGGTAACCAGTCTTATCAAGCTCACGTGGCCACAAGAGCCCACCAGGAAAAGTAAGTATTCGTTTATAACGTTCACTTATATGATAAATGTTGTGATGGTGTTTATCTACCCACATTTTATGAAATTTTTTTACAGACTTGAATATTTTTTTACAGAGTGGTATGTGTGGATATGTCTCCTGAGTTTCCTGTCAAAAGAACATTTTTGAGTGGTGGTGATGATGGTGTTGTGAAACAATGGATTTTAGAGAAAATTAATGATAAGTTTAAAATAAAAAACCTTCACAGTCATAAGACTCATTACAAAGAAAATGAGGTAGTGTGTGCTTTATAATTTTTATATATTTCTGTCTACCCTCAATTTTGTATAAGAATGATAAGATTTTTTGGTAAAAATATGATTTGCCATTTAACTTAATTTCATCAAAATCAAAAATTACAAGCCCCGCGCGTTGATATTGCGATGGAACCTTGTCAAATTAACGCCCTCGTGACGTCATCAGCAAAGAAAAGATACAGCTAACAAAATGTAATGTTCTCATCTATACGTCACTATGATGTCACCAACATGGCCGCCAATCGCAATATCAATGCGCGGGGCTTGTAATTACATTAACAAGTAAAATATTATGACAATGAGTAATTTGATTAAGGGCAAAGAAATCTTAGGAGACAGCAGGCTGCCAAGTTAATAGTTTTTGAATCATGTGTTTGTAAGTCAGATTTTATGACAAGAGCTCACGAAATGTGTAACTACCTTACCAATGTTGGATAAAAGGAAGGATCAACAAAGAAGTAAAAGCTTGTATATCAATACATAATTTTTTTCAGAATATTTCTGGTGTTGGATATAGTACAGAAAATATTGCAATATCTGTTGGTAATCTTGGTAATATAGTAAAGTGGGATTTAGCATCTAATGTGTGTAGTACATATTCGAAATTTACACAGCATTTTAAGATTAACTGTATGGCTTGTTCTCCACACTTACCATTACATGTTGCTGTTGGAACTAAGCAGGGTGTCATCTTTGTATTAGATTTAACTGGTAAGAATTTAGTTTGTAATATGTATATAGAAGGTATCTTTGAAACTAGTGGTCTGATAACAAAATGTTATCTATACTAATAAAGCGGAGGAGTTTGTTTGTTTAAAGGCGCTAATCTCAGGAACTACTACTACATCACGCTTGTGACCAATAGGAGTTTAGCATTAGTGAAAATTGTTGCGAAACAGGGAAAAATATTCTAAATTCCACTCTAGCTAGCTAGCAAGCCACTAATAGAGAGCCACACTCTCTGAGAGTGCTTTAATCTATATGTTATGTCTACATGAACATATTCAAAATTCGTAGTGTACAAATCGTGGGCAACAGATAGTTTCTAAATGTGTGAAGAAAACCTACATAGATATTTTTTTTCCTGGTCTGAGATCGTGTCATCAGCATTCAAACCTTAAGCAGATGTTTTGGGCGTATTTGTCGGGCAAGGTTATGGCCTTCCATTAAAGGCTCTTCTTTTTTTTTATTTACATAGATATTGGTGAAATATAGTTAATTTCTCTAAGCTCTACATTAGCTCTTAGTGTTAAATTATTTTATAAATAAACTAGCTGACCCGGCAAACGTTGTTTTGCCATACTAAAAAAAGTTTGAAAAATGGCCGATTCTCAGACCTACTGAATATGCATGTAAAATTTCATAAAAATCGGTCAAGCCGTTTCGGAGGAGTACGGTAACTAACACTGTGACACGTGAATTTTATATATAAGATATCATCTTAAATGCTTTTATATTCTACCTAGGTACAACTGGAAAACTTGTGTATAAGGTAAGAGGTCAAGATGATGAAATTATGCATCTAAAATGGTGTCCACAATATGAATTGTTAGTAAACAAAGCTGTTGGTGAATTACCTAAGAAATCTACTGCTACTAAAAGATTAGAAGCAATAAGGAATGGTGTAGAAGAGACTCTTGAACAGTCTGGTACATCTAAAGCAGTTGAAACCGTCATTGATTCTAATAAGAAACCAAATTCAAATGAAAAAGTTGAGAAAGTAGAAAGCGAGTCAAAAAGTTCACATGATCTAGAACAATCCGGTGTTACTAAGACACTTCCGGAAGACAGTTTTGATGAAACGGTGGTAGAAGAAGATGATACGTTCGATATATATAAAGATCACGAGGTTAGTGAATTTGGTCACAAAAAATATGAACCGGAAGATATTCTTGTTAAAAAGAAGGATGAAAAATCTGTGGAATGTGATTATTTAACAGAATGTTTGAAGTTAAAAGAAGATATATTGAAAAGAAAGAATGAGGAGGAACAGTCCATAGAAAGTTTAGTAGAAGCTATGGATAAAGCTCATGTCACTCTGCCTAAAACAGATGAATTGAATTCTGGTGCTGTTCAAAGTAATTCAGGTGACAGTAGTGACCAAAATGTTGGAGTTAGTGTACATCCGCATAAGCATTTGCTAGCAACTATTAGCAAGTTTGGGTAAGTTAAATTATTAACTATAAATACTATTAGGTAATATTAGTCATGCAAAACGATTTTGCTAGTTTTGGTTATATTAATTACTAGCTACTGCCTGTAACTTCGTACGTGTGGAATTTTGAAAATAAAAAACCTTAATTGAGGAACATTGTGGTGGTCAGATTGGTTACTGTTAGCACGACCGCAATAAGCTCAGTTGGCAGAGCTAAGGAACGGTATTCCGAGGTCGTGGGTTCAAGTCCAGCTTGCGGTGATCACTTTTTCCACTATGATTTAATTTATTAAGTAAAAAGCATAGCAAGTCAATTGCAAAATTAATAAATTACTTTAACTATGTTTTATAATAAGTAAAGATTTTATGAAAATGTTTTTAGAAATGAAAATTTGTGAAAATGAAAATGTCCCGCTTGCGGTGATCACTTTTTCCTCTACAATTTAATTTATTAAATAAAATATAGTTTTTTCTTATTATAAACTTTTTTTATTTAAGTTATAAAGTTGTTTTAAAAGTTAAAAAAAAAAGGAATTTTCGTATGTATGTCCCTCTGTGAGCTTATATCTTCAAAACTAGGTAAGGGATTTTGATGCGGTTTCTTTTAAATGATACAGTGGCTCAAGTAGATAGTTTTTTTTTGTTTCATTTGTTAGGGTTTCTATGTTTCTCGCGTACGAAGGTGGGGAGTCCTACCTATTTTATATGATTGTGTATTTAATGAGTTAAATAACAAATTGTTTTTACAAAATTCAGAGGTGTGAGAATATGGTCTAAATCTGGTAAACAAGTTGGTTCTTGCACAGTGCCTTATGCAAATAAGAATCCAAAAAGCAAGAACAATGGCTGGCCAAGTCTTCTGTGGTACACACCTGAGAAGCTACTCCTTGTTGATGTCAAGAGTCAGTTGCTTGAGTGCAACCCTCTGCAGATAGATAGGTATGATACTTTATTTATCTAATATATAAAATTCACGTGTCACAGTGTTAGTTACCGTACTCCTCCGAAACGGCTTGACCGATTCTTCTCAAATTTTGCATACATATTCAGTAGGTCTGAGAATCGGCCAACATCTATTTTTCAAACTTTTTTTTTTTTAGTATGGCAAAACAACGTTTGCCGGGTCAGCTAGTATTTATATATATGTGTATTTATTTTCCTAGATTTATATGGGATAAGGGCAGGACAATTATGAATGACGATTTTTTTTCTTGCACACAATATTTAGCTGTGTTTATATTTATTTGAATGAATGTTTCAATAAAAATTGTACAATAAATCTTATAGAGAGGGAGAGTGAAAATGCCGAAATACGCCTTCTGATTCGTAATTTTGTCCAATTTTTCGTTTGTATAGAACAAAGCGATGTTCTCACTTGTACTTACGGTTCCCACTTGAAAATGTGCACTCTATAGTTACCCTTATACAGGTAGCGTCACGAGTTATGACCGCTAATCGTACCTGCGCAGAATAAATTTTTGTCTGTTTAGTAAATAAATAATAAAAATAAATAATAGATATTTTGACACTATAAATTTTTATTTTTGTGCCTAGTTAAGTTTAGTTTTGCACATAAAATTGGCCATTTAAATTAGCTGCTTTACTCCCACACTTAACACACAGCGGTCGAGATTGCAGATTCCCACCACTAAAATAAAGCGCTCATAACCTGTAACGGTACCTATACTTTAAACTGATCTCTATTTATCGCACAGTGAATTTTTTTAAAATTAATATTCATGGACTTTTCACACAACGTCCTCTGGTCCCAAGCTAAGCTTATTATGCTTGTCTTATGAGTACCAGAATACGGATATAATACATAAACTACTTTTCTTTTGTAAATACATACTTATAACATAGTCATAGTAAACACCCAGATGCAGTACAAACATTTTTATGACAATTATTAATATCACACAAATGATTGTCCCGAGCGGGAATCGAACCCGCGACCTCGTGAACGGCAGTCCGTTACTTGAACCACTATTGTATTAATATTGTATTAATTTTCAGCAAAAACATGATAACATGGCGTGTTGTCCACTCGCTACATAAACGTGGTCTATATGCTATTGCTACGGATGCACCTAAAGTTCATACAGCATATGATTCACCAGAGTCACAATTCAACATTGACCGTGAGAAATGGTCCATATATACAGTGGCACAGGATAGGAATATTATAAGATATAGTCTGAACAGCAATAAGGCATTGTCTATACATAACACATGTGGTGGATTCTTGTATAATGTGCAATCGTGTCCATACGATGCTGGGAAGTAAGTAGCTTTGTATTTTAACTAGCTCTGTCCCGCAGTTTCATTTGCATACATCTTTACTTATTCGTTAGTTTTGTATATATGTGAGAGAGAGATGTATGAGTGTGGATGAAGCCAAGGAAGTATGTTTGGATCGTACCAGATGGCGCTCTATGGTCTCTGCCTACCGCAATGGGAAAAAGGCGTGATGTTATGATGATGATGATGATGATGTATATATGTCTCTATGTGAGCTTATATCTTCAGAATTACGCCAACGGATTAGGATACGGTTTTTTTTCTAATCGATAGAGTGATATAACAGGATAGACTTAAGATAGATATGAGCGCAATTGCAGTATATCATTGTCGTATTATTGTTATATTCATCATAGTTAATAATACAGTCTTAATGATGTTGTCTAAGCATAATAACTGGGTTGACGTTTAAAATTGAGGACAAGTAACTTTAGCCTGGCTAAATCGTACTTCATAGAATAATGACGTTGCATATGACGTATAGCCTTTACCATAGACACAGATAGATATATTTTTATGCTCACATAGATTCTTCAAGACTACTAAGTGCGCCACCATCTGTTATATCTGTGTAGAAAACTATAGCAATAATTACAATTGATGTTTGTTATGTCTAGAATTGCTATAAGCGTCGGTGATGGTGCAGTCCGTGTTTGGCGTTCAACAACTGAAACTGAAGATGAAACTAAGTTATGTCCAAGTGTAGTGCAGACCTATTGGCAAAATGTTCAAGGGAAAGTGTTGTCTGTTGCATGGCATCCTACTAGGGAGAATATGCTTGCTTTCGGCACTGGGGAATCGCGGGTAAGAGTTGAACATAAAAAAGAGAACAAACATATAGAGATATATAATATACAATCATACATAGAAATCTATTAGCCGTTTCCAGCGACTTCATACAAGGGAAATTTGGGATCACTGCACATCTTTTTTAAATGACTGCTTTGCATTAATAAGTAGCCTAGTATGTCCTGTATTATTTAATATTTGTATGCCAAATTTTGTTCGAATCGAATTGTTAGTAAAATAGCAAGTTAAGAGGGCACGATAGCAAATTATGCTCCATATAAAAATATATATACTTCCGTTTTTTCTTCGCGAAAGTTAAACCGATTTTAATTGTTTTTACGCTATATTATAGATGAAGAGTATATCTATGCTTATCTATTCTTTTTTTCAATACATAATAACTAAAAGAAATATGACCATCCGAAAATCCCGATTTTTTCGGTTTTCTTTAGGTAAAGTTGCAGCGTCTATCACACACATTTGGTAACGTTTTACCAAAAAAAAAGTGATACAAGCATAGATATACTCTTCATCTATAATATAGCGTAAAAACAATTTAAATCGGTTTAACTTTCGCGAAGAAAAAAGGGGACTACGAAACGTCTTTTTTTCAAAGAATTTGTAGGTAAAATCTGTTTCAGCTATATTTGTCCCTTTCAGCACGGTGCTCGGGAATAGGGATTAGGGATAGCAATACCTAAGGCAAACACCAAAATTAGGAGTACAGTACTCTCTTAAGTGAAAGAGTAGTTATTTTCGCATATAGGTACATATAGAGAGTTTTAATAAAATGAAACGAAGAACACTTCATTAAATTCTTTTGGCTTTTTAATTTGATCCCTTTTTGTGATCAAATTTGATTTTCATCCTATGTTTTTTGTACAATGTCCATATATAATACAACGTCCAATATTTAATATTTCAGGTAGGAATATTAGATACAAGTGGTAAGAATGAGAAGCCAGCTCGAACATTAACGCCGGCAGTGAATGGTGCCATCTATTCAATATGTTGGGGGGAAGATACGCAACTATATGTATGTGGAGGAGGTGATTTAGTTATGTACAACACTACTCAACTCACGGAAGGTATGTACATTTTGTTTGAACATTTATATAGAGTTGTTAATATACCTTCGAGCATTAATCCAAGAGGAGTCGGCGTTATCAAACAACCCGCTCTGAAAAGGCTCGAAAACAATGTTCAAATTCATGTGGTGTCGTCTCTTAGTACACAAACTGTTATAAGCATAACAGTTTGTGTAGCTGTAGAGTTAGATTATTGCGTGGGATTTTGTCCGTGTGCGTATATAGCACCGCGAATCCGAAAGGGTCGGTTCATACGGTGCGTTGCGTCCTGGTAACGTAGATATATAATGCATAGCTAGCCACACGAGCGCTGCGCTACCGCAGTGACATTCCCCGTCCGCTTTTTTTTACATTTTTTTTTACACAACGTCCTCTGGTCCTAAGCTAAGCTTATATGCTTGTGTTATGGGTACCAGAATACTACCAGCTTTGTCTCGGGAGCCATAGTTTAGTTATGAGTATTGTATCAATTTGCGTCGACACAATGTGTCAAGTGAACACTATAATTTTTGTATTTAAAATGACAGACGCTATGTCGGCGTAATGCGGTCGCAGCGCGCGGTGTGGACGAGACTTTAGTACCGGTACACACGGTGCGTTTCGTCAGTATATTTGACAGAGAAAACTGCGGGTACTACTCCTGTTGGTTTAATGCTCTAAGGTTAATACGCATTTATTTATTTGTAGCTCCTACTCCAGTTGAAGTGATGGTAGAAGGCGAGCGATGGTCGTTAAGTACTGTGAACTGGTCGTCACGTGGAATGCTAGTTGGTTCACAGCTCGGTGCTGTAGCTGTGTTAGATCCTGTCAACTATACTTTGCAAGCTTTTGCATTCCTTTTCACGTTTGTATCACATTAATATACCTTATTTTACATTTTTTTATTACTTAACATATTTTTTTAGCTTCTTTTATATATGTATATCTATTTAATAATTTTGTTTGTTTTTAACAGAAAAGTGATACATTCATTAGAATGGCATCCATTGCAGACGTCTAACTCAAGTGAAGAGTCGCAATACAAGAATATGATAGCTGTATGCTCACAAGATAAATGTCATAATATTGTTATAGCTGAATATAAGAACAAAGATGGTAAGTATTTATTTAAGAACATTTATGTTTGAAATAATCTATACTTCTATACTAATAAAATAAAGCTGAAGAGTTTGTTTGTTTGAACGCGCTAATCTCTGGAACCAATGGGTGACTTGAAAAATTCTTTCAGTGTTGGATAGTACATTTATCGAGGAAGGCTTTAAGCTATATTTCATCACGCTGCGACATATAGGAGAGGTGTATCAGTGAAAAATTTTCCAAAAACGGAGAAAATTTTCTATTAAATTCCACGCGCTGGATTGCGCACGTAGCGAATAACAATTAGTCTTATATAAAACTTTGTTTCTTATCAAATTCTTCTAAAACGGCTCAATCACTATTTATAAAATGTTATAAATCAAAGTAGACTAAATTACTGTCTATAATAATAGCAAGTTCAGTCAAATCGTCAGACAATCGGACGCTACAATACAATTGTATTTGTGTATTATTTAATATGTATTTTTGTTCACAGGTGGTGATAAAGAGCTGGTTGTTTCGAAGACATTATCAGGTCATTCATTACCGGTGTTACAGTTAGTATGGAGTCCACACACAGAGGAACTGTTATTATCGACATCACAAGATTATACTGTTAGGGTATGTACACAAACATTTAATAAGTATATTTTAAAAAAAAGTTCAACCGCCTTCATGTGCCTTTGAAATTTGAGGGTTTACCTCGATTTCTCATCAGATAACCATCAGATCTTGATCACCAGCTTTCATGAACCATCTTCTTTCAAATAAAAAAAAATTGTAGGGACAGTATGTATGGTTGCATTGTGTGCACACGAATGTATGAAGACGGTTGTTCTCGCCGCCTAAGTTATTATATACAAATATGTATGGATTCATTGTACGCAAGATGACGTGTGTCAGCAATATAGGAATGAATAGAGGCAATTGTTCTCGCCACCTATATAAGTTATTGTTATAATCAAATATATTGAGTCACAAGTCCGGACGTATTTCATTTTATCCTCTAACCGACAACACGACATCTACACCTAAAGAATCATTAAAATCGCTTCGCCCAATTAAAAGTTATGAGGTAACAAACATAAAAAAAACATACAGATGAATTGAGAACAAACTCCTTTTTTTTAAATTGGTTAAAAAAAACCTGTCAAAGGCAGCTTGACTTGCACACTTAGGGTTCTGTATGCTGAAACTACTTCACCAACTTAATCTCGTAGGTAGGTTGCTGCTTACATTTCAGCTACTTGAATAAGTTGGTATTGGTTTAAACTATATTTTCGTGAGATGTGTTAACAAATTGCAAGTTTTTTAGGGTTCCGTACCCAAAGGGTAAAAACGGGACCCTATTACTGAGACTTCGCTGTCCGTCCGTCCGTCCGTCTGTCCGTCCGTCCGTCCGTCCGTCTGTCACCAGGCTGTATCTCAAGAACGGTGATAGCTAGACAGTTGAAATTTTCACAGATGATGTATTTCTATTGCCGCTATAACAACAAATACTAAAAATAAAATAAAATAAATATTTAAGGGGGGCTCCCATACAACAAACATGATTTTTTTACCGTTTCTTGCTCGATACTAATAACGTTGCCTTATGTTGCATAGATAATGGTACGGAACCCTTCGTGCGCGAGTCCGACTCGCACTTGACCAATTTTATATTTTCACTTGAGTGCAATGCCAAATAACCTGTAGGTTTTGATTCTCTAGCTCAATGCGAGGCAGTTTTCTATCTAAAGATAATACTAACATTAGTATTGTACTTACTCTATGTGTAAAGATATTATAAACTATACCCTCTGATGTCTGCTAAACTTGGTCATTACGGTTGCGTGGAAAAGATCGCATTTTACAATAAGGCCGCCTTTTGTACAAATGTTATTTTAAGTTTACTTATTGTAACTTAATTTTATATTTATTTTTGTATAAATAAAAAGTATTCTATTCCAACATCACTATTTCTCTACAGGTATGGAATGTAGTATCAGGTGTTTGTATATCAGTATTTGGCAATCACTCACTACATTCGTTAGGAGCTAATTGGCTGTCTATGCCACAGTTTGATACTAAGATATTATCTGGTGGTGGGGACTGTTGTCTACGGCTCTGGGACTATAATGATCATAAACCTGAACATTATGAAAGTAAGTATATTTTATAAAGATTCTTTTTTTTTTCATTTGATAAAAAGATGTAAAAAGAAAATTGGTAAATTTTTAGCACTAAGTCGTATTGCCATTCGAATAAAACAACTTTTTTACGGATTTCGACGTGTTAAATAGTGATTTTATTTGATTGAGTCGCGCTAGTATTAGAGAATATTGGTAGTACCAGTTTGGAATATTTTATAAAAATCTTCGACTCCTAGGCCCAATTATGTACCTACATTGGTCATGGGACTTCTTAACTTATGAAAGGGGTTATTGGTCAATTGTGCCGCGCTGACCAATCGTGTTGGAATGGGGTTTAGTTTCGAGTTTGCATATCATATAGAGGTTATCTACTTGTGATATACTTAAGTTTCTTCATACAGCACTATGGGAGATGTAAAGGAGACTTGTATGTATTCTTAAACAGCCACTACCCAGCCGCTTTCCTTATTTCAAAGATTTTCTTGCAGAAATAAAACACGATAATAGCACGAAGAAGAAGACTGAAAAGAAGATTGAAAAGAAAGAGAAGAAACGCCTAAACAATGTGTCAGATAGTGAAGAACCGGAAACTCCACCAACAGAAGGCGCCCCTAAACCGTCCCCTAAGTTCTTATTCCCATCTTTACATAAACAAATAAATCCTTGCAAATTCGCCGCTGTTTGGAAAATGTATAAAAAATTCTTCAATGAAAACGCTACAGGAGAAGTGGATAATCCACTTTACAATGATACCTATGATGTAGATTTTATACAAATATTTGGTAATACCAATGAAATTAATGAATTATTAGATAAGGAAAGTGAGTATATTTTTTATAATATTAATTAGTTATTAAATGTACCAACTGTTGTTAGCAACTTCATACGCGTGGAATTAAGAAAGTAAATTCAAATAAATTATACAAAAATGCCATCGTCTTGAATCACACTATCTATTAAAGAAAACCGCATCAAAATCGGGTGCGTAGTTTTGAAAATATTATCTCACATATGGACAGACATACAAAAATAACGACTTTTGTTTTATAATAAGTAAAGATAATGGTGCCTATTCTATGTGCAGAACGTTAACGAAGTTAAGTTTATTAACTAAAAAAATGAAAATTGATAGCGTCAATAACACAATTCGGCAATGTTAACAGAACTTTTTTAATATAAAAACTGTTTATTATAGACTAACGATTTTAATTAATATAAATGTGTGCAAAAAATTAGCCAAACATTTAAGATACAGCAATAGCTGTTTTCATTTTTTAGTTAAGTTTAGTTCTGCACAATGAATAGGCACCAATGTGTGAGTTTAGATATATGCGCTCTATAATAAAATTAAGAAACGAATTTCTGCACAAATTATCGTTCTTTCATAGTTACAAATTAGTTCATTATTGTAGTACTTTAAATAAGTAACGCTACCTGCCGTGTTTTTATTTTCGCTATGAATAGGAAACTACTGGACATATTTTATTTCAAACTATAACTTAGCTCAAAAATAGTATAACTCATAAGAAATAATGTGGGTAGTTGTGTAATTTGTATGTTAGAAAAGTTAAGTCTACCTGGGTCCTAAGTTATTCATATAACATACTAGCTGAGCCCGCGACTCCGTCCGCGTGGAATTTTAGAATTTTTTTTTTCGCAATAATAGGTAGCCTATGTCCTTTCTCAGGGTCTAAAGATTGTCTGTGCCAAATTTCATCAAAATCGGTTGAGAGGTTCAAGCGGGAAAGCGTAACAGACAGACAGAGTTACTTTCGCATTTATAATATTAGTTGGGATTGAATTCAGAATCTTCAGATTTTGTTGTTTATTAATTTCCAGTGAACTCGATGCTCGAGGATCAAATGTTGGAGCCGTGGCTAATAATGTGTATATTCCGCGGTAACATCGACGCCATGATACAGTTGGCAACCGAGCGTGATATGCTCACGCCGTTCTTGCTCAGTGTAGCGCCTTGTGTTTCATTCAAGTAAGTTATTTTTCTTAATTACTAATAACTATTTAATATATTATGGAGGCAATATTAAGACGACAGGTCTAGAAACTTTTTTCGTCGTGTCGTCATTCAAATCGATCATCAATCAAATCAATCGTCAGTCAAATTAGTTTTAGTCGGGTGTTTGGATCGTAGCATCGATCGTAGATGGCGCTCTATAGTCTTTGTCTTTTATGTTATCAAGATGATATCTTTGTCAACAAGAGAGCCAAATATTTATTTATATAATTCCAGGTATTGGAAGGACGCCACTCAACTGTACATCACACAAATAGATCGCATGATGGCTCGAGAGGATACTGCCAGACTTTGTGGTATGCATTTATTTACGTTTTTAGGGTTAATTTATAACAATCATAAAACATTTTTTTGCACTCGAGAATTTTAATTTATTGTTTTTTTTTTATTTTTTACTAATTTATGTTTTTCTACAGATAAGAAGTACTATGGTGGTGCAGTGTACAGGAAGGTAGTCGCACAACTAGCTATACACGATGTGAAGGGAGCTGTCACCACCCTCACTGACAACAAACTGTTCAAGGAAGCTTACATACTGTGTAGAATAAGGTATTGAAATATACATACCGTCAGTCTCAGAGCATTTATGCAACAGGATGAACATAAGTTTACATTGTCAAGTAACTCCCGCTGATAAAAGTTCGAGAATATTCTTACTCGTAAAGTACAGACGGTGGTGGCAATTCTAGTAGTAGTTTAGTTGTGCACATAGAATCGGTACCAATTTCGTCTCTTAATGATTTGTTACCTCTACACCGCGGCGACCAATATCGTAGAACAACCGTTTGTGTAACTACTCCGCAGATATAGGTTAAATACTTTAAGTGTTATCATCTTTATGCTTAGAGTATTAAACCAACAGGAGCAGTCGACGGGGTGCGGAGGTAACGCACACTAACTAACGTAATTTCATTGGTCGCTGCGCACGCCCCGCCCAAAATCACCTCACGTACACTAAGAGAAGACAGTGTCCGTACGTAATGAGTATGACCATTGCCATCAGTCACACGCGCGCACCCGCCCGTGACGGATGCGTATATCGATGCGTTAAAATGACGACGACCGTTCTCAAGTGTAATACATGCAATATTGTTATCGACGAGATGTTATCGTACATCCAAAATAAGGTTTCAGTGATAGATGAGGAGACACTTGTACGAATCTGTAAAACATCTTTCAAGAGTGATGAAATTAAAAACTCGAAATCGCTTCTCTTTGAATCAATTCAAACGGATTTACGAAAAATAAACCGCAAGAATAAAGGAAAGGAAGAACGTGACTTAGCTGATATCATTAACTTTTTCAAATCAGCGGAACCTAACGAAACTCCTATATTCGTTGCTCGACAATTAGAAAAACTACCTCCAATCACTTTCGATCACCTGGATTGTACGAAGCTTCTGAAGGATATGTTGCGAATGCAATCTTCAATCGACGAACTGAAGTCCAACTATGTGACTGTGGATCAATTAAAGGAATTAAAAGCGGAATTTCTCCAAATTAAATATGATTCCTTGCTTCCGACGTCAGCTTTTAAAGTTAATAGAAAACGAGGCGCCTGGTTAATGGATAGTGGGCCTGTAGGGCTTTCACATTTACCTAATTCGACAATGTATGAGTCGAATGATAATGTTGAAGAAATAAATAAATCACATTATCGAGAAATAAAGGAGGTAAACATAGAACAAAACGCGAACGACTTATGCACGCAGCAACCGTCGCCGGCCGCATGTATCAAGCGCACCGCATCACCAAGCGCAACAGGTGGTTTGAAAACCGGTTTGTTATCTAAGCTAGTTGATTCACCAGTGCTAGCGAGCTCGCCGCCTCAGATATTGAGTCAGCTGACTAACATAAACACTTCTACTGTGGAGCGCGTTCCTGCTGTACATCTACGCGAGAAAGAAACGATGCATGAAGGTGATTTTATTGGCGATGAAGAATGGAAGAAAGTTGTGTATAAAAGAAAACGATCTAATTATCGATACTCTGGAAAATCGGGCACAGCGAGAGACTCTGAATTTAATTTTAGAGCAGCAGAAAAGAAAGTACCTATTTTTATAACCAATATACACAATGAAACGGCGGAGAGTGATATAATGAAATATATTTATAATAAAACCAAGGATAATGTGACGTTACAGAGAATAAGTATGAGAACAGATAGAGGACATAAGGCGTATAAGTTCTGGGTATCTGAAACGAAGATGGAATTGTATCTGGACGCAAATATATGGCCACGGGGCGTAGTTTTTAGACGCTTTGTGAACTATAAGCGCAATATGCAGGATAGAATATCGAATAGTGACGGCCGTGACATAGACATTGATGGATAGTTTATATAAATTTGCGAGCTTCAATTGTAAGAACGTTAAGCGTTCAGTTGATGGCGTCAGGGAATTATGTGGCACCTGTGACCTGATAGCTTTGCAGGAGACATGGCTACTGCCAGAGGAAATACCATTTCTAAGTACTATCGACAGCAGGTTTAATTACACGGGGAAGTCAGCGGTGGACACGTCAGCGGGCATACTACGTGGAAGGCCCCATGGTGGTGTCGCCATACTGTGGAGTAGTACAGTTTTTCAGCAGGTATCAGTGTTGAAGTGTGATAATACGCGTATCTGTGCTATTAAAATAATAACAAGGGATTGTCCCGTGATAGTGATGTCTGTTTACATGCCTACTAACTCTGTGATTAATTTACCGGAATTCACTGATTGTCTTAGTACGATGCGCGCTATAATAGATGAATACGGTATTGAGTCGGTGTTTATGTTAGGTGACTACAATGCAAATATTGGTGATATCTTTTATAATGAGATGCAAGGCTTTTGTTACGAGCAACTGTGGTCATGTGCCGATGTTCAATGTCTGGGTGCAGAATCCGATACCTACACTTTCATCAGTGATGTACACGGGACCTGCAGCTGGCTTGACCATTGTGTCGTTACGCAATTAGGGAAACAGACTGTGCGAAATATATATGTTAAATATGACACTCTTTGGTCTGATCATTTCCCCCTAATACTAGAATGTAATTTAATTTCAATACCTTCAAAATTACATTATCATAAGGCGTCATTTAACAACAAGAATGTGATATGGGGGGAAAGAAGTAAAGAACAGATTATGATTTATTCCAGGGAGTGTCATAAGCTTTTAAAACTAGTTGACTTTCCTGTTGAGTTTACTGAGTGTGCTGATTGTTATTGTTCCGACCTTAGCCATCGACAGGTACTGGACAGACTCTACTCTGACATTGTAGCCGCCCTTGGATATGCAGCCCGTGTGAGTCGAGGGAACACGGGGAGGGGTGGGGGTGGCCGGAGCGTAATGGGTTGGAACAAGCATGTCGCGGATGCTCACGGGAGTGCAAGGATGAAGTTCACGGAATGGGTAATGAGTGGAAGACCAAGCTCTGGAGTCATCTACGATGAGATGTGCAACAGTAGAAGAGTTTTTAAATCACGCCTGAAATGGTGCCAAGATCACCAAGATCAAATAAAAATGGACGCTCTTGCTGAGAAACATGCATCCGGTGACTTCAGAAGCTTTTGGCGTAGCACGAAGAAGGGTGACTTAAGGCCTGGTCTTCCTGTGAGCATCGATGGCGTTAGCGATCGAAAGGGAATCGCGGAATTGTTCCGGGAGCATTTTTCTGCGAAACCAGCTGTGTTGTCGGCGGTTGAGATGCTCAATGCTGAGAAGCACAGTGGAAATATGGGTTTCACTATTAAAGCGAAAGAAATAGCTGCTATTGTTCAAAGCATGACTAAAGGAAAATCCCCAGGTCATGATGGCCTCAGCATTGAGCACCTACAGCACGCCGGCCCACACATCTCTAGAGTGCTGGCATTGTTTTGCTCCTTGTGCGTCGGCCATGCCTACCTTCCTGCGGACATGTTGAGGACAGTGGTGGTTCCTATCGTGAAAAATAAAACTGGTAACCTTGCTGAGAGGAGCAACTATAGACCCATCTCTTTGGCCACGATAGTAGCCAAGGTGTTTGACAGTGTGCTTAATTCACAGTTAGAGAAGCACATAGACCTGCACCACAACCAGTTTGGGTTTAGACCCAAACTATCTACTGAGAGTGCAATACTTTGTCTTAAGCATACTGTCAGATACTACATGAATCGTAAAACACCAGTGTTTGCGTGTTTCCTCGACTTATCGAGGGCGTTTGACCTGGTGGCGTATGACGTACTGTGGAAGAAATTGGAGAGCGTCAACTTGCCACACGAGCTCATAGTTATATTTAAATACTGGTATGACCATCAGGTCAGCAACGTTAAATGGGCGGACGCAATGTCGGAGCCATATCGGCTTGAGTGCGGAGTGAGGCAGGGTGGTCTGACCTCACCCACGCTCTTTAACATTTATATGGACGCACTGATCGGCGAGCTCAGCAGCAGGCATGTCGGATGCCATATTGATGACATATGTGTCAACAATCTCAGCTATGCGGACGACATGGTGCTGCTGAGTGCGTCAATCTGCGGCCTCAGGGAGCTGATACGGATCTGTGAAGATTATGCTGGTCGGCACGGCCTTAGATATAATACGACAAAAAGTCAGTTTATGGTCTTTGAGGCGGGGTTTGCAAAGTGTCCCCAAGTCATACCACCTGTGTGGTTAAATAGCGTTCCCCTGGCTAGAGTGCATGATTTTAAATATCTGGGACATATACTGACCGCCGACCTCGGAGACAATAGTGACTTGGAGCGGGAGCGGAGGGCGTTGTCTGTACGGGCGAATATGTTGGCCCGCAGGTTTGTTCGGAGTTCAGAAGGGGTGAAGATAACGCTATTCCGAGCGTACTGCACCTCGCTGTACACATGTGCCCTGTGGGCGGACTATACGCAGCGTGCATACAGCGCTCTCCGCGTTCAATTCAACAACGCGTTCCGAGCTGTGTTGAGGCTGCCCCGTTTCTGCAGCGCCTCGGGTATGTTTGCTGCGGCGCGCACCGATTGCTTCCATGCAACAATGCGCAAGCGGTGCGCATCCCTGGTGCGCAGAGTGCGGGCCAGCTCCAACACAGTACTCGCTATGATAGCGGACAGACTTGACTGCTCTTACATGCGGCATTGCTGTGACAGACATGTCTAGCGCAGTGTCGAATGAAGTAGCAGTTCAAATATCACAATGACCAATAATATAATAAATTATTTATCTTCTGTATCATGCTGTTATTAATATTTTCTTTCATTGATATCAATTTAATTTTATTTCATTTAATATAATGTAAGCTTTGCAAATTCATAATATTAACAATAATACAATTTTTATCTGAGTTTATTTGTGAAATTTAAATTTTATTTTATTTGATTTAATAAGTGTTTTAATTCATATAATGTTGACTATAACAATTTGTTTTTTTACCATTTTTATTTGTATACTTTAAATCTTATTTCTTTTAGCATACAATATTGTGATAATATGTTATAATGTGGCAACTGTTTTTATGGGTCTATGACACCTGCAATAAATGAATTTTAATTTTTTTTTTTTTTAATTGCTCTTTTATCCTTTTCATCGAGTGTCGCCTTATAATGTCACCTCCTGTTGTATTAATGCTCTAAGTCTTTATGTACGATTAACATAAAATTCTCCAAATCAATGTGCTACAACTAATTTGTAATATTCGTTTTCTTCTAGGTACATGGATAGTATTGCACAAGAAACTTTGAAGGAGTGGGCCAAATACTCTCATTTTAGTGGAAATGTCAGACTGTCAGTTATATGGTAAGTGATTAGAACTTATAACTAGCTGACCCGGCAAATGTTATTTTGCCATACTAAAAAAAAGGTTTGAAAAATAGATGTTGGCCGATTCTCAGACGTACTGAATATGCATGTAAAAATTTCATAAAAATCAGTCAAGCCGTTTCGGAAGAATAAGGTAACTAACACTGTGACACGTGAATTTTATATATATAAGATGTATGTACTTGCTCAAGTACCGAGCCGATTTAAAGAAATTCGAAAGTTGGTCCATATTTATAATTTTACAGTCTATTCACAAATCAAATTTTGTATTTTAAATATTGGATATAAATGTATTCACACAAAGCCGGAGCGAGTGTAGTTAACAATCGCATCTTTTCTACTACAGTTATATGGCGCTGGGTGAATTATCTGAGGCTGCAACAGTACTAGCGAAGTGCCCTGATCGTGAATCGTTAGCTTTAGCTGCAGATCTCGCTAAACTTGCGGGTAGAAACACATTTGCTGATCATATGGAGAAGAAAGCACAAACCACTGCCCAGCCAGCTAAACAAACAGCTGAAGATATATTAGAATTACCATCTAGAATGGAACTCCTTATGAAAGATGTTCAAAATGGCCATAATATGGATAGTGATAAATTGAACGGCGATACACATATTGAGTAGAACTCATCTGTAATGTTTAAAAATCTTATATTCATACAGTCTGTTTTTTTTTTGTATGTTTCTGCCTACAAAAATGTGCTTAGACGCTTCGAAGAAGCAAATTTTACAATAGTTTTCAAACTTCGATTTTTTTTTAAATAATACTTGCTTTTATACAATGAAATACTATATTTTCTTTATGCTTAAAAATTAACATAATAAATGTAAAATGGAACTGTACCATTGTTTTATTATAGTTGTTTTTTTTTATACATACAAACTTCATATGTCGATAAAGTCATATATTTTTATGCATGATTTTTATCTGTAAGTAATTTTAAACTGTAATGGCTGTGTAACCGATTCTCGTGAGATTAAGGTTTTGTAACATTTAATAAAATAAAATGTTTAAAAATTCGTTTTATTTAATAACATCAATTCGAAACAATCAGTTTAAATTTTAATTAATAGTGCAATATGTAATTACACCAAGTTAAGTTACAAATTATTAATTATTGTGCGTTATAAGATTACATGGACGAAATAATTTAAGTAACTGCAAAACTAAGTTTAGTGTCCGTGTCCATTGAGGTGAAGAAGTAGGTTAGCATAATAAATTCGCTCAGCAAAAAATTAATACTTTATATTGGCGTACCTAACGGACGGTAGACTTAATTCAACCAGAAAAGGCATTTTCTATGAAAACTTTCGAATAAGAAAACACTTGTCTAGATGGACTGAATGACCGGGGCTCGTTTAAACAAACATAAAAAAGAGGCGTGGCCTAAGCATTTATCAATAAGACCACGCCTATTTTTTATGTTTACGAAAAACATTGTATATTTTACCTAAAACGGTAATAGCTTCTCGTTTTATGAAAATTTAATAATGCGATACTAAAATGCCAGTTCTGCTGTATTAAGACAAATAATACCTGAAACGAGCATAATCTAAATCACAACTTAAAAGAGTATTCGGTAAGTATTATAATGTACTTTTAATTATTAGCAACAAATAAAGAAAATTAAATTATACCATTCATTAAAATTACGCTCGCATCGTGCTACATTGTAATTATTTACAGCTAAACAATAGTAAAAATAAAATAAATATGTGCATTCTCATTAAATTATTTCTAATTATTAAATAATTTTAGGCACAAACATTTTAACATTCTAGTAATACTATATTGTACGACATTTAAGACTAAAATCTATGATAATATTTTGTTAAGTAACTATCTACCATGGCACCCATACTCACAACAGTGACATATTATAAACACTGCACATTCCTTTAGTAAATGCTTGTTTGGAATGATTTTACGTACATACCAGTCTTATAAAATTACTTTATATTTTTTATAGCACTAAATTCTTTCCCGCAATAAATTCTAAACCAAACAACAGATTTTTTATTTATGTGATGAAAGTCATCGGTCGTATTTGTATGAAGCGTTCATGTACGCCACTTTAAACAACTTGGCAAAAATAAGAGGTGTGGCCTAAGTAATTCGAACATGAAAACCACGCCCTATATTTTTGTGTTAAAAAGTGGCGCAGGCAGGAAACAAAGCTTCAGTGTTCAATGGAATTTAATTTAGAACATTATTTGTCGTATAAAATCTTATATAATAATGTTCTTAAAAATTCCACCGTTTTGTTAGTAATCAAATACTTTAAATATAAATCAGTAATTTGAATTGATTTCAATCGTCTTAATATGTCCAAATTAGTAGGTAGTCATAAATTGTTTTGATTAATTTGTAGAATTTGTCAAATCAAATATGTTTTGGTCCAGTTATACTGATTATAATTTTAGAATATTAGTCACACTGCAAAATGATAACATTGATAAATTTAAAGAAGATAATTCGGATGTTATAAAAGCAAATTTAATTGATGACAGCTGCCAAGAAAATAAGAACTGAAAAGTTTTATTAAGCTATCCGGGTCTTGGTTTATGGACTACCATCTTAATCTCCTTTCTTTTGAGAGGAGATGGGTGCCCAGAAGTGCATTAAGGCGTAATTCGCCTTACGTGTTATTAACATGGTCTCAAAATATGACCTCTGACCGGTTTAACAATGATATACAACACAAATAATTAAGTAATGGCGTATGCAACAAACCACATATTGATAACATTTATTTATGAAGCCAAATAAATAGATCCTGGGATTAGTATCATAGACTGTAGTTAGCTATTAACATAGTTAATTGCATAGCTAGACATATCATCTTTGGCATATATCAGTTACATAAATTTCCCATCACTCCAATAAAATAAATGAGTATTAATGGATTTCTAAAGTCTAATGCGCATTATCGCATCAATGCAACAGCTTATTATCAAATCAACTGGACATTATTGCATAAAAAACACAGGTAATTAAACCATCCAATCAACTGCACATTATGGCATCAAATCAACTGCCATATTATATCAGCTAGTCTAATTGGAAGACTACATAGTTCGTGCTTAATAAAATTTGTTCAAAATAGTTAAATCAAAATGGAAATGTTTAATTTTTATTAGACGGATCTTCATTTTCTCTATTAGAATCTTTGCCTCTCTTCTTACAAATATCTATCAATTTAGCGTTCATCTTCTTCAGTTTCTGGTTTTCTTTCATTATATCTGTTATTTGTTGATTCTAAAACAAGAGATAGTTGAGATTAATAAATAAATAAATAACTATTTATGGACATTTCACACAACGTCCTCTGGTCCCAAGATAAGCTTATTATGCTTGTGTTATGGGTACCAGAATACGGATAGAATACATAAACTACTTTTCTTTTGTAAATACATACTTATTATACATAGTAAACACCCAGATGCAGAACAAACATTTGTATGACATTTATAAACATCACACAAATGAATGTCCGAGGCGGGAATCGAACCCGCGACCTCGTGAACGGCAGACCGTTATATGAACCACTAGACCATGAAGCCCGTCGAATGTTTATTTATCCGTTAAAATTGCTTAGAATTTAATGCAAATCACAGGAAAATAACTTAACAAGTTATACTATAATAATATACTTAAGACAATTTTGGAGAGAGCAGTAAGAAGCTTTTGCTTTTTAGTATTTTTCTAAAGACTTTAAATAAAAGTTGTGGGTTCAAATATTGTTTGATATAATGTTGTTAGAAATTTTTATCAATATTTTCTTTGGCGCTAGGTATAGTTGATAAGTACATTTATAAATCATACCTGTACGATAGCACTTCCTGTAGCGACAAGCATAGAAGGTTGCGGCACTGACATATTTGATTTCAATTGTTGCTCCAATGCTTCCTTCTGTTTTAATAATCGATCCATAGCCTAAAAAAATAAAAATACCCACATTATAATTTAATGAAGCAAAAAAGAATGTTACCACAAGTGGAAATAAAGTGTTGAAAAGTATAAGTACAAGTTCATCGCAATAATATTTAAAATTATTATTTTGTATACATTATTATTGTGTAGAACATACATACCAATTTTAGATATTTTATTTCATTAGCTTTTTTATCTTCAGTAGGGGGTCGATCTCTTTCCACTTGGTAACTCAGCAAATCTGTGAAACCAATAACAATAATCCTTATTTATAAATGCGAAAGTAACTCTGTATATCTAACGCTCTTCACACCATCACTACTAACTGATTCAATTTGGTAAACAGATAGTCTTGAAGAGTCCTGCCGGCGTATTATGAGCTTTTTAAAATCATTGAAGTTCCAGGCAGGCCGTAAACTGCATGGCTAAATTAGGTATTATGGCAAAAATAAAACTTTTAGTTGAAAACTTTTAGTTAGTACTGTAACTTTTAGTTATACCTTCTCCATAAACATATTAATGTATGACTGGTTTAGCGAACTGACTGACTAAGAATTTTGTTCATAATACGAATTTGCCAGACAGTTCAATTCACGGCGTAAACTGCCTGTAAATAAGAGCTCATAATACGGCCGCTGAGATCTCTTTCAAGCTCTAGATAATCTACTAGACTATCTGTGTGCCATATGTAAATATGCTAAAATTCGTCATTTAGTCATCATCGAATCACTCACCGTCTGTAGTTTGAGTGGCTGCTTCGATATAGTCGATATTAGGGGTTCTATTCTGGTCGTGGGCACTTTGACGCTTCTTGCGAGTTGACTGCGTTATTGGGTTATGGCCACTTTGGAACTCTTGCAGTTTAGCCTGAAATACGATAATAAAAATCTGGAAAAGGTACAAGAGCAATGCACATACTCATTGTGTACGAACGCTGTCGTCTCTTAGTGTGCGTGAGGCGACTTTGGGCGGGGCGTGCGTAACTACCAATGAGATTACGTTATTTGTGTTTGTGCGCATATACACCCCGCTGACCAGGCCGTATATTTGTCAAATGAACAGTGTAACTGTTTTTATTGGTTTGATACTCTAAGCCTATACATACATATTCATGACAATAAAATATACCTCTAGAGCAGCTTTAGCTTCCTTTAGTTTAAAACATTGGTCTTCTCTCTCCCTCAAGTATTGAGCACAAGTTTCACACTCTTCATCTAGCTCCTTGTAACTCTCCTTCAACTGAGCCAACTCTTGTTTACATGTTTCAAGTTCCTCCTTGCATTTCTTAAGCTCTAACTTTGTACTCTCTAACTCTCTAAAAATTTATAAAGTTCTTATTAAGATCGGAATTAGGTAAAGAGAGTTACGGTATGTTTCTCTCCAGCCTATTAACGTTCCACAGCTGGGCACAGGCCTCCTGTACCTTGAAAGGGCTTATGGTCTACTGTGCCGCACTGACCGGGCCTGTAGAGGATTTATTTTCGAAAATTTTGGCTTATAAGCCAAGTCTTCACAGTAGTGTGTATTCTAAATTCATCGCCACATGGTCAGTTACATTATATGATCTTGCGTTGAAATAATTTAGATCTTCATAACATTAAAACGTATTTACTTATTACAAAACCAAGCAGTTATTTCTGTATGTTCCTATGTGAGTTTATATCTTTAAATCTCGCAACGGAAAATAATGCGGTTTTTTTTTATTGCCTATGGCGGCAGACGAGCCAACCACCCACCTGATGGAAAGTGGTATCCGCTGCTCATGGACTAGGCAACACCATAGGCATAGCCGAGTCGCTGCCTATCTTTGGAATATTACTCTCTTCAAACCTCGCTTGAAGAGGGACATGTCGTAGCGCTTGGGAAATACCGCAGCAGGTAGTGCGTTCCAGAGATTGCACGTACGTGGGAGAGAATGAATATTTTAATAGAAAGTGTAGTACAAGAGGAGGTTTACATGTATGATTTGTCAAGGTGTCATATATATTTTAAACCCCACGCGTACGTAATCACGGGTAACAGCTAGTTTAACTTATAAGAAAATAAAAAGTTACCTGGTCCCGCCATTTTTGTCAAGAGCTTTCTGCATCTTAGAGATGATATTCTTTAAATCTTGCTGTTTAAATCTCAATTCCTCTATGTTTTTAGTTAATTTCTTGTTCTTATCTACTTCTGCGTCAAACGACATGCGGTCCACAACCACAGAATGTAAATTCGCCCAATCTGGAATGAGCTTAGTGTAAATTTAAATTGGCACACGAAAATCATCATTATTTACACAATTCAGTATTACTACAAGCTACGCCAAATGGATCGTCAATAGTTAATAGCATATATGATGATGAAAGCAATTGCGTCAATCCAATATTGGGGGCTTAAGAAAAAAAAGTAATAAACAAATATTTTGTTACCTTCGTCCGTATTAACGTATGCGTCCACAACCTTTGTCTTTGAAGTATTTCTTTGGCCCTTATTGGGACTGCCAGATTTAAGTTTCTCTTCAAGATTTTGTATTGTCAACTGTAAAAAGGAAAATGCACACAATGTTATTATACTTTGATCTCGATTGAGTGTTTCTAAAAATGCTGTGAAATACAAAATAAAAGTAATTTTAAATCGTCTGTATGAAGCAAACTATGACTACTATGAGAGCATTTTTAAAGCGCCAACTTTGGAATTTTTCTGCACCGCTTTTTAACCAATTTCTCAATGAGGTTGTCAAATTAAACCTGTATGTGTATATGCATTTAGAAATTATTTAACATACGCAAGTGCAAGTATAAATAAATAAAATATTCTTGTATATTTCGTCCTCCGCTCCCAAACCAAGTTTTATATGTTTCGTATTATGGGTATCAAAATACGGATATACTACATAAACTACTTGGTTATATAACACATAGAAAACACTTAGACGCAGTACTAACATTTATATGACCATTATCACACAAGTGATTATACTGTGAGGAGATTGAACCCGCGATCTCGTGAACAGCAGTGTGTTACATGTATCACTAGATCACGAAGCCTGTCTAATACCTAACGTTGTTAACTACGTCATAATCATAATACCTGTAGCGCGCGTTTCTCCAGAACAAGTTTCCCGCACTGTTCGTCTCTTTCTCTGTAGTACTCGGCGCATGTTTCACATTCAAGATCCAATTCTCTATACTTTTCTTTTAGCTCCTCCAATTCTTGTTGGCAAGCGGTCAGTTGTTCCCTCAATTGAGAGACACTACTGTCAAACATACATATTTATTACTGTTATGCCCCGGCTTTACCTGCGTTATAGGTAGCGATATGCAGATGTTAATACAGCTACTAAAGTTCGCGTGTTAGCTTTGGTCACATAATATGCGTTAAACCGCAAATAAAGCTATACTATACTGACAAATTGCAATTGTCTGTTTAAATAAAACTACTTTTTACGGATTTAGACGCGTATGTTTGTTTTAAATTTTGGCCCGACGTTTCGGAGACTTTGCAGTCAACATGGTCACGGGTAACTATGGTGACTAATATGATAAAAAGTAGTTTTATTTAAACAAATGAATCCCGCAAGCGCCTATTGAACATACTTTGATGAAAATACACCATCATCAATTCGTCCGTATACAAAAATCTAATATATAAAACTCTCGTGTTACAGCTAACATACTCCTCCAAGACGGCTTGATCGATTTTTATGAAATTTTTTTATACATATTTGGTAGGTCTGAGAATCGGTTACTAACAATTTTTTATACCCCTAAGTGATAAGGGTTATACTCCTAAGTGATAAGGGTTATACTCCTAAGTGATAAGGGTTATACCCCGAAGTGATAAGGGTTATCCACCCTTGACATGCGTATGGCAATACTACGTTTGCCGGGTCAGCTAGTAAGTTTATAAAAATCCTTATTAAAGTCTATAAAATTATTATTGTTATATAAATCACATACCTTTCACTGTCGCCTGTTCCCAGTGTTTGATGTTGACATACATGTAAAAATAATAATATTTAAATACATATTACATATATATACATATATGTCTATGCCCGCTGGCAGTCGGGGGGGTTTTTTATTTTTAATGTATTTTTGTTTTATAATTTTATATTTAAAAATGTTATTAATTAGAGTTAAAGAAATATACGAATTAATCTAAATTTTCGTTATATATTATACGAAATTAAGACATTAAATTAAAAATCCTTTTAGTAATACAAATTATTGTTGTTTACCGCATTGTGTAGGTGTTTTCGCTAATTCACTTCTATGTGAGTCATGAGTGGTTTGTCTTCGGCGACGAGTTTCACGGACACTACTCGGTCTTGATGGATGCTCTTCATCCTTGTCACTCTGAAATTTGACAAATATATTACAAATTATCTATAACAACATTAACAGAGGCCCGTTTCATCTACGGGGCCGTAGTGGGGCCTCGGCATTATTAGGGCCTTCTAGTTCCTATTCCATTACGATTTTCATGAAACAATAATCTCTACTCCTAGGGGTCCTGGGTAAAATACAGCCCTGAACACGTGCCTCAATCGTTAACTAACAAGGGATATGATTAAAAAAAAATGATTAATCAATGGACATTCCACACAACGTCCTCTGGTCCCAAGCTAAGCTTATTATGCTTGTGTTATGGGTACCAGAATACGGATATATAATACATAAACTACTTTTCTTTTTGTAAATACATAGAAACACCCGGACGTAGTACAAACATTTGTATGACATTTATGGATATCACGATATCGTCAAGGTCGCGGGGAGACATTGGATGCAGGCGGCACAAGACCGCGCGTTGTGGCGTTCTATGGGGGAGGCCTATGTCCAACAGTGGACGGAGAGAGGCTGAAGAAGAAGAAGATTGTCCCAAGCGGGAATCGAACCCGCGACCTTGTGAACGGCAGTCCATTACATGAACCACTACGCCACGAAGCCCGTCAAACCACCAGAACCGTCAGTTTACCCACCCTAGATAAAAAAGTTGATAATTAATAGGCGCATCTCGTCCATGTATCGTCTTGATATATCTTCCTTCCTTCCAAATATGGGAACGGCTCTCTCTCCAGCCCATCAACGTCCCACTGTTGGGCACGGGCCTCCTCCACTTTGGGAGGCATTATGGTCTACTGCGCCGCGCTGACCGGCGTGTTGGCACAGAGTTTACTTTCGAGTTTTCCGTCTCTCACAGAGGATGATATCCGTGTAAAATATCGCTTAGCTATCTTTTACAGCACCCTGGGGAGATGGGATGGTGACACTTGTAGCTTTAAAAATATATGGTCAACTAGATGGCACTTAACTTAAAATAGTCATAATGCTAACTAAAACTACTACTTATTAGACACCGTTATTATTGTTATCATACCGTAACTTTTTCTTCCAATATTTTATGTAGTAATCTATTAGAATCTTGGCTTAATCTTCTCTGGAGAAAATAATGGAATTTATAATTTACCAATGTAAATTGAATATCATTTAAAGCTCTATTTATTCTATCAGTAGAAAATAGAAATACAAAAAATATGGCTAAAGTTCAGGGTAAGACTTTTCAAGGTTTTTCATAAATGTTTTGTAAAACATTAATTCGTTTTTACTGTTGTATGTTAGAGTTACAAATATGTATTTTAAAGGCTTCATGTATATTTTAACTAGACACTTACTTGATCAGTCCTTGATAGAGATAAACTATCGCGCCTGTAACAAAATAAATTATTTCAGTACTTAAATCGCATAAAGCCACATTTAGTTCTACTACTACTTTCATTTCAATATCTTTTAGTTAATTTTCTACTTTTCGTTAACATAATATATGCTACATACATCAAATGCATCAACTTACTAACTGTATTATTTAGTATCTAACATGAAAACAATAAAGGAATACAGTAAAATTTAGGTATAATAACTAGGTGGTGTATCGTATCGCAGCTTCGTTCGCTTGGAATCTACTATATAAAAATAAGTCGGAATTTCCTTCCTGACGCTATAACTCCAGAACGCACGGAACGATTTCCACGGTTTTGCATTCGTTGGAATGGTCTCGGGCTCCGTGAGGTTTATAGTAATTTTTTTTTTTACTTTTTTTTGGTATGGCAAAACAACGTTTGCCGGGCCAGCTAGTTTAGATATAAAAAAACTTAACTAATTTTACTTAATAAATTAAATTATGGTGGAAAAAGTGAAATGCCGCAAGCGGGACTCGAACCCACGACCTCGGAATACCGTTCTGAGGTCGTGGGTTGGCATCACACTTGTTATTCGAGTGAGTTGTAAACTCATTCGAGTAATAAGTGTGGTGGTCAATTTGAGATGTTACAAGTAGACCGCAATAAGCTCAGTTGGAAGAGCTTCGGAACGGTATTCCGAGGTCGTGGGTTCAAGTCCCGCTTGCGGCATTTCACTTTTTCCACCATAATTTGATTTATTAAGTAAAAAGCATAGCATGTCAAATGCAAAAATTAATAAATTACTTAACTAATTTTACAAAAAAAATACTATCCTTTTAAACCGCTCCGTATATTAAAAAAAACCGCATTTAAAACCGTAGCGTAGTTTTAAAGATCTAAGCTCAGATAGGTACATATATACAAAAATAACGGCTTTGTTTTATAATAAGTAAAGATACTCACCCTCTGCTGAGTCTTATAGGTGTACTCCTGTTAGATGATTGATCATCTACGTCCATAAACATGTCATCGCATTTCGACCGAGAATTGAATACTGCTTCTATACTACCGTGATCTACAAAACAATATATTAGTTACTATTTATTCATTTCTTACATAAATATACTGGACCTGCTAAATGCAAGTGGCAGAGGACCGCGCGTTGTGGCGTTCTATGACAGATGCTAATCAGCGGCGTGCACTGCTATTTAACGTAGGGTAGGCAGTCACAAAAACTTTTTCTTTTATAGATTTTTAGCATAGCCACGCGACGGATCTCTAAGTCGGAAACCATGCCAACAGAACAAATTTAAATCTGAATATCCCGAATCAGTCCACACTGTACTAGAATTACTAAACAATAACTACGTACGTACATACATACGTACATGTACGTATGTACATACGAGTACGTTTCATAACTTTTAACATTTCATACATTTTAACATATAAATGTGTGCAAAAAAATAGCGAAACATTTAAGATACAGCAATAGCTGTTTTCATTTTTTAGTTAAGAGGATACCAAAATAGCTTCGTGCATTTTTCTATGTACGAAGTTTTCATTGTTTCTTTAGATTGAATGGCTAGAGCTCTAATTTTTAAGTAGGTATATGTTTTTTCAATATATGATCTAGGATCGCATAAACTCAGAAACGCGATTGAAAAAAGTTTTCTCGATTGAAAATCTTAGCGAAAATACCTCTCTCATTTCTTATTTTTTTCATTTGTCGGTCTATTATCGCGTATTAACTAATGAAATAACTTTAGAAACATAAGTAACTATTATATATAGAAACACGTAAATCAGAATTAAAATATATTTAGTAGATTTTGAGTAAATAGGAAAAGTATCCCTAATTCTTCATTTTCTGTGCCTACTGGCTGTGTTAATATGTACGTGTCGGCGATGATATACGATAATATTGATGTAGGCCCTTAAGATAACCATTCCCACGTCCCGACCTAAATACCTATTATACCGTTGTCCGTCCAGCTACGCGTGGCGCTGATTCGATCGGTACCGCGCTCGCATGTTGTAACAAAAAACCTTTATAGCTTCTTATCTATAATACCTAGAGTGAAGACAAATACTACGAAAAATTACTAGAAGACTACAGATGAAATCTATCTATTTTTTAAGATCTGAAAATTTATTTTAAAGTATTAAAAATGAGAACAGAAGAGGACAGAGGAGAAAACATAACAATTCAAAATATAACTCGATTTTACTCTTAAAACTGTGATATGTATGCTATATGTATACTTAATTATAAAGCACAAATCATCTAGTTTATCTTGATGTATAATAATATTAATAATCTATGAACTCATAAATAAAACTAAACTACTTACGACAATCCGCTGGAACTTCAAAACCACTTGTTTACTAAACACAAAGCGTAAAGTGGACTGAAGATAAAAACTGCCATCTAGTGATTATGGATTGTGAAGTAATTCATCAGCTATCTATTACACAACTTATAGACGCAAAAAATAACGCAATTTGTCCATAGATGTCGGTTTTATAAAATATGTCGCTATGGATATAAAAGTAACCTTGGACGTAAATTGCCCTTTTTTTTTGAATATCAAAGTATCCTTGAACGTGTGAATGGTTAAGTTTAGTTCTGCACATAGAATAGGCACCATTACCTACCTTTTTGCTGGCTTAGTTGTTGAACTTGTTATTTTTAATTTTTAACAAACACACACTATCAACACACATTTCACAATCAAATAACATTTTAAAATCAACAAACGAAAATCCATACAATTATTAAATTAAAGAAACTCAATATTAAACAGTTCAATGAATCACACGAAAAAATAAAATGGCCTCCGTCGAACCAAAATATTTCTGCTATTTAAATAAATAAAACCTTACTAAACAAAAATGCATACGTGATTTATTAGACTTCCGACTAAGTAACGAACGAACATTGCCGAATACTCGCGATAACATCCGATCGCTAAAGCAGGCCGCAGGTTTTTCAGTGTAAATTGTCTTGGATATGTAAGCCTGTGTGCGTTTGCGAACTGTGCACGTACACCAAAATTTCTACACACATATGAACTCATGGCAGGCGGGCGATGTCGAGCTTGCTAGCTACGCTAATATTATTCCTTCGCCAAACGCCTGGCAAAAAACAATTTGCAAGCACATATTGGTGCTATTTATGAATTATTAGGTAGGCGTTTTTAAGTTATAATATATTGTTTAATTAATAGTAAATAAATGAATAAAGTCATCTAAAACATACGAACGTTTTATTAAAATATCTGTGAATGGCAAGTAAAGCCGTGCTTATGTGCTTGTATAGAGCGCACGCCACTGATGCTAATGGATAAATGGTAACATACTGAAAGAAACAGGACTAAATGCAGATAACACGTTTGGCAGAAGAATATCAAACAAAAAGTTATATTACACCAACCCTGAGTACTGAGACGTGGGTAGGAATAAAAAACATCTTCCCTCCAAGAATCTCTAAAAAGTAACTAGCGCCAATTCTGTTGCGCGACTTAATGTTGTCCGCGGTTTCGGACACGTAAACTGGAATTCCAGCAAAAGAAAAACCTTTTTCGCATCTAAATTAGTCTTATGTCCTTTCTCAAGCTGTAGATCATATTATTATTTATATCTAATTTAATTTAAATCTATTCAGCAGTGTTAGCGTAAAAAGCGACAGTCAGACATAAGATGACATAGTTACTTAGGTTTTAGAGTATTAGTAAAAAAATATTGCCTAGTATTTAACTCACCATCATCATGTTTATGTTCCGCAATAATACGCATAGACTCTTGTAGACTTTGTCGACGACGGCGAGACGAATCTGCCTTTGAATCAACACAGACTTTATCTACTTCTAAACTTGATTCTAACTCAGTTATTCGTGTCTGTGGAAATAAATAACAACAAATTACACAATAGTTCTACTATATCCCAATAATTATTATTTTAGTTTATAAACAATTTAGTTTTCAGAGACGAGACATACCTTAAGGGCTTCATTAATCTGTTTTACTTCTTCCAATTCCAATTTGTTAGTTTCACTAAGTTTCTCTAAGACCGTATACTTCTGTGTTATTTCTTCCAATTTCTGTTTTGATTCACTTTGTAGTTTGAGCTCCTCATCTCTCTGTTTCTCTAACCTGTTACAACAATTATATTTAAAACAAAGTTATAACTATTTTAGAGGCGTCATAATGTATAGCAATAAATTACCTTGATATAATCTTAGTCTGTATTTGTGCAGTTTTCTCATGTGTTTTTATGTTGGTCTCTAGTCTAGAACATTCTCTAGTTTTGCTATCAATCTGCTCTTTTAACTCCTTGTTTTCTACCAATAGGGATTTTGCTTCAGTACTTAAATTTAGAATGACATCACTATTATCTTTTACCGATTTTCTGAGAGTCAGGATGTCAGAAGTCATTTTTTCTAAATCAATGTTGTTTTTCTTGATCGTCTCTCCAGACTTGTTCAGTTCCTCAGCATAGAATTCCTTTTCCTTAGTTATCGTTGCGTTTAGATATTTCAGATTGTTAATTTCGTCTTGTAAACATTTTATATTATCAAACAGTTCTGTGAATTTCTCTTTATTTACTTTATTTTGAGCCTGTTCTACTAATTCTCTCTCTAATCTGTGTATAACATCTTTATTATTTGCTATTTCATCCTTAAGTTCGTTAACCTCTTTCGATATTTGCTCTATCATTAACAAATTGGCATTGTTCTCTTGAACTTTTCTGTCATATGTCTTATTTATTTCCTCATGTGATTCAATCAATTCTTTTATTTTATTTTCCTTACTATGTAAATCTAATGTCACGCTATTATTAAGATCTTCCAAGTTTTTATACTGAGTTTTTAATAAATCTATCTGTTTCTCTTTATGATTAACCATTGATTTCAAATCATCTATTTCCAATAACAACTTAGATTTTTCACTTTCATTATTTCGAGTAGCTTTATTTTGATTGACTAGTAACTCAAACAGTATGTTGATGTTTATATTAAGAGGCAAATTCGAGTTTACATCTTCAGCCCTCACTATGTTGAATTCAACAAGAGTCTGGTAGCCTTTGTGTATAGTATCTCTCAAATCCTTTTCTCTTTTTACAATATCTAACGTAACAGCATTAGCTATCTCTTGAACCTTTTCTTTCTGAGCTTTTAACAAATCATATTCTTTTTCTTTATCACATAACTCAGTTTTCATTTTTGTCAAATTTAAATTAGCCGCATTTAGTTCTCCAGTTACAGTCTGTAATTTTTCCTTTAATTTGGTACAATTTTCTGTAACTGCTAATAAATTGGCATGATTATTATTTACGATCTTTCCCATCAGGTGCTCGAAAATTATAACACTACATATACCCAAGTCACTATCCAGCGAAGATAGACTTTCTAAGAACACTTGAACACTAGTTCTATCGTCATTGTCTGAAACGTCATTCAGTTTCTCACATGCGTCGTTCATATTATTTTTTATTCGTAGTAACATGCCATCTACATCTGTACACTTTTTGGTTTTTATTTCTAAGTCCTTAGATACTTCATAATTTTTTCTAAATAAATCCTGTAACTGTTTCTTAGTTTCCTCAAAATTTTGCAGCTTATTCGTTAGGTTTTCAACTTCGTTAGCATGTTTTGTAATCAAGAACTCATAGAACCACTTCATAACTTGAATTATTTTAGTATCGTGTAAAACGTTATTTTTTCGATCTCCAGTCTTTTCTGAATAATAATTGAGGCAATCTATTTTATCCATTTTATAAATATCAGCGTTACATTCTTCCGGAATATCTGGCATAATACACTTGTTTGATTGAGGATTAATGACGTCCAAGTCTTTAGTATAATAAATGTTATTCTCTTCCATACTTTCATCCAAATCCATTGAGATGTTGCTACGCTCTAAATGGTTCTTAATGGTTACCACGTCTTCTGTAAGCACTTTACAATCTTCTCGGCCAGCATGCAGTTCACTTTGTAGTGTACAAATTTTGTTGCATCTTGATGATGTATCAGAATCACTAAGACTTCGGTTTAGTTTAGAGTGGGTAACTTTACTTTGTATTTTTTTAATGCTTTCGTCTTTTATTCTACATTGGGAACAAACTGAATCATCTAGCTTTGTTCTATTGTCAAATTCATTCAGTTCAACATTATTTTGCTTCAAACAATCCAATTCTTTATTCAAATTATCAATTTCGGAAATATTATCCATTACTTGATTAGATAACGAGTCATTTTCTTCTTGTAATCTACAAAGTTCCTTATTTTTATTATTAATAGTGTTATGTAGAGATGCAATTTCTTCTTTCTGGCGGTTAAAGTCTCTTTCAGTAATGCTTAATCTTTTAATCAGCGCATCTGTGGAAGGTGTCTCAAGAACTAGGTTCTTATACTTTTGCTCTAAATCTATCTTTTGTGACTTTATGTTTTGCAATTCTTCTGAAACTGTTTTTAGTTCTAGAGTTAATTTATCTTTAGAATCTTTTATAACGACGAGTTCTTTACAAGAAACACATTTATATGTTTTGTCTTCATGACTGTCTGATTTATGGATATTTTCTTTTTTGTTAGGACTATTTTGTGCATCAACTAGAGATCGTTTAATCTCTGTCTGATTTCTCAGTTGTTCACGTAATACTGCTATTTCACCTTTTAGTTTAATTATTTGCTCAGCAAAATTATCAGTTTCTGGAACTAGGTTTATTTGTTGTATTAATTGCTGTCGTATTTGATCCAAATCCTCAGTCTCACAACAGGCTTCATTATAATATTGAGTCATATCTAAGCAAGTTTGATCATGCCCTGTAAGAGTATTGTCACCTGCTGTGGTGAGCGTGATGTTAGTGTCTAACATTAATAAATCGCCGTCTAAGGTAGATTCATTCTTAAAGTTAGACTGAGCAGGTCTACTCTCCAAAACATCTGGCAAGGAGAACCGTTTGAAACTCGCATTTTGCTGATCATATAATGACACATCTTTCTTCAACACTAACATTAAAGTGCTTAATTGTTTCTTAAATTCGCCAATATCTTTTTGACAGACATTGTGGAACCGTTTATGGTGATGAAGAAGAACTTTGACTTGTGATTGTAACAATTTATTTTCAGTGTATGTTGTGGCAGTTAAAATTGACAAGTTAGTTTTATGGTTCTGTATCCTCTTTTGTAGTTCTTGCGTAAGTTGTATCAATAGTTGGATTTCATTGTGATACACTTCTTGTTCTTCCAAAAGGTTTTTATTAATGATTTCCATTTCTGCTAAGAGGTCCAAAATTCTAGAATTTTCTTCTCTAGCTGCTATCAATTCAGAAGTGATTTGGGAACACAAGCAATCATTATTTGATGACGAGTGCTTTTCTACATTACCATTTGAGCTCATAGCTGGTTTGTCCGTACTCTTTGGTTCTATAAATTCAACTATTCTGTTGCAGCATATTATTGAAAGACTGGGCGGAGAAATGACATTAGTAATTGTTTTATCAGGAACTTTATTACATTCCTGATTATAATCCTCAATATCACATTTAAACTCGGAATCGTGAAGATCTACCGACACTTCAGTATCTTTAATACGAGCTTTAAGAGTTTCGTTTTCTATTCTCATTTCTTTCATTTGTTCTTTCATAATAACATCTAAGTTCTCAAATTCGTCTTTCCACTGTTTTACTTTCTGTTCTATGGATTCCATTTCCAATACTTTAGAATTTAGTTCAGTTTGTAAATCTTTTAGAAGATGTTGACTGTCTGTTAAATCATTGTTCAATTTTTTGCTATTGTTTTCATTTGTTTCTACTTTCAGCGATAATTCACTGTTTTGTTTTTCCACTTCAAATATTTGTTTAACTAGATTTAGGTTTTTTTTTGTTAAATCTTCAATTTTTAGTTTAGTTTCTGATAATATCACATCGATATTATTATCACTCTCAGCGTTTTTCAGACTAAGTAAAGAGATATGTTTACTAATTTTATCTAAAGCAATATCAATTTCGTCATAGATGGTAGTTTTGTCAGATAGGTCTTCAACAAGGTGGTTTTCAATCTTGGAACTGCTTGTAATGTCAACGACTTTACTATGAATATTAGTCAGGAGAGCAACATTATCCAAACGCGATTTGTCAAGTAGAATTTTGTAATTTTCTATTTCATTATCTTGCTCTTTTATTCTGTTGTTAACTGTTTCTAATTTCTTAGTAAGAGAATCTATTTCACTGTCTTTTATAAGCAAAATCTTATCAAATTCTCTTTGACTATTTAAACTATCTACATTACGTAATTTTTTTAAATTAGCTTCTAATGCATCTTTTGCTGATAATGTTTTATCTAATTCGTTTTGAAGTGTTTCTAAATCGTTCTTCAATTGATCTATTGTTTGAATGTAATCTTGTGTTTTTCTTTCATAGTCTTTTTGAGCTAAGTCATAGCTGTCTGAACTGTATTTTGTTTCTGATTGTTCTAAATCCGATGTTAGTTTAGCATTTGCTTTATTAATTTCTTCTTTTTCAATTGCTATTTCTAACGCGACTGTTTCTAATGTATTTAAACTATCACTTAATACAGTAAAAACATTTACAAAATTATCTATAATTTCTGGCATCTCTTGCATATTACCTGATAAAGTACCGAGTATACTTTGTGATTTAGCAACTGCAGATTTAGCTTTCAGTAAATTCTCTTCTGATTCAAGTTTATGTTGACTTAAAGAGGTAATGATATCGTCCTTGTGACTCACATTTATTTCCAAATTAGAAATTTTTGTTGTTAACTCTTCGATTTCTTTCGACAAATCTTTATTTTTTTGACCTAATTCAATAACAAGTTTATCGTTCTTCATTTTCAATTCTTGCATGCATACTTCATTATCATGTATTGTTCTTTGCAAATCACTGTTTTTGTGTTGGATAGTAGATAATTCTTGTTCACGCAATTTGTGGGCTTTAATTTCATTCATTAATTTATTTATAGTCTCTATGTGTTCTGAGCATTCCCTCTTTAAGTCGTTTATATTATGATTCAGTTTATGTAGTTCTTCTGTTTTAGTTTGTAGTTGAGCTAATAGATTTTCATTACTAGACATGACATCAATATTCTGATCACACTTTTTATTTAATGCAATTATTTCTTTGCTTTTGGCCTGGAGAGCCCTTTTAAATGAAATAATAATATTTTTTAAATTTTCGTTGTTAGCTATAAATTGTTCTTCATTAGCAATCATGCTATCGAGAATACTGTCATCGATATTCATTTTTAATATGTCTTCTTGTTGCCGTAGTTTTATTTGTAATTCTTGAATAAGACTGTTATATGATTCCATGTCTTTATGAGCAGTTACTAGGTTTTCTTTTTGATTATTAATGGTGACATTTAAGGACTCCGCTGTAGATTTTAGTAACGAGTTTTCACTTTCCATGTTGCTGATCTTATCTTGGAGAGTTGTTATTGTTAGCTCAAGTGCAGAGGTTTGGCTTTCTAGTGACTCTATCTTTTGTTTCTGAGAAAATAGTGTTGTTTCAATTTCTTGAATATATTGGGTTTTAGCACTTAATTCTTCCTGTGCATCTTTTAAAAGCTCATCTATATTATCAGTTGCATCTTCAAAATTAGATACATCATTTTCAATGGCACTATTAACAAGGGAAATATCCTTAATCGAATCCATAAAGTGTATTTCCTTTTCTAATGTTTGGGATAGTATTTTGTCTAAAAAAATACAAAAAAAAAGAAACAAAAATATGAGTATAGATATACATACTATGATAGGATTTTGAAAACTAGAACTGCTTTACTCAGGAACTTTTAGTTACAGAGTAGTTATGGATATTTGACAGAATTTAAGTTTTATTGACATACCTAATAGTAAAAAGTACATTTACAAATAAGTGCGCAAGTATTACAGGATTACCACTGCCATAGATTTAGTTTTAATTAGTCTATCAATATAAATTTAATGCTCGCCTATTAACTATATTTGGCATTTTCTTGACTTGTTAGGGCTTTTTCAAAAAAGTTTATATTCAGCAATGGACAAACAGCTGCTGGCTGCAAAAATAGACTTGGCATCTTACCAATTTCTTTAGCCGTTTTATCTTTTCGTTCTTCTACAAGTGACAGTAATTCTTTTTCTCTAAGTTGGGCTTTATTCTTCAATGTCTCATAACTTACTTCCCAGTCTGTCAGCTTCCGATTTTGTAACTCACATTGCGTTTGAAGCTCCAGCTTTAATAACATTAGACATTTAAATCATTATTATGGATATAAAGTTTATGGTTATAAACACCATTTATATAACATCGTAGAAGTAAATTTAGTTAAATTAATTTTAATGAGTTGACAACAGTTTGGATTGGATGGTAGTTTTTTTTACATGTGGGTATGTGAGTTAGATTCCTACTCTAAACTAACTTGTGTGACTTTTAGCTTAGATACAGTAGTAGTATTATTTGCTCAGAAAATTTGAAGTCAACAATAATATAAGCGTCTTGCTTTCCTTTTGATGCGGTTTTTATTCATAAATAGAGTGGTTCAAGTTTTATTGATTTTCCACTAAACCTTAACAAATTACCCCATCTCCTCCTAAGGGGTGCTGTAAAAGTCCGCTAATGGATATTGCACATAGATAACATCCTCTGTGAGAGACGGAAAACTCGAAAATAAACCTTGTGCCAACACGCCTGGTCAGCGCGGCACAGTAGACCATAATCCCTCCAAAGTGGAGGAGGCCCGTGCCCAACAGTGGGACGTAAACTGGCTGGAGAGGAGAGGGTGGTTTAGTTAGAAAATTCCACGCATACGAAATTGTAGTGCCTAGTATATTATAAGTATGTATTTACAAAAAAAAATACATATTATATAACTTCTGGTACCGATTACACAAGCAGTCTGTGACCACATGAAAGTGCTAGAATAGATATCACAAAGTATTTTCTATACCTTAGAAGTGCAAACGGCTTTATATTCTTCTTCAGTGGCCTTAATTTTATTATGAAGTTCATCAATTTGTGTATCTTTCTCTTTACTTGTATTATTAAGAACCTCAATATTATCTTTTAATTTTGAGATTATTGATGCGTTTTCTTCTAGCTTTTCCATCAGTTCAACCTGTTAAATTTTTTATAATTATGTAAGTCATTTATATTTCATCCACCCATCTTCTGAATCAACTCAGAAGATGGGTGGACGAAATAAAAGCTGTAGCGGGTGATGTGTGGACACGAAAAGCAGGCAACAGAAATGAATGGAAACAGTTAGGGCAGACAGACTCAGCCATGGTTTTTATATGATGTAATTTTGGTGTAATTCTGGAAGTCTGAATAATGAATTGTGTAATTAACAATAATAGTCAACGATGACAGATTAAAAATACAATTGTCATCACTCCTTTTCCTTCCCAAAGTGCTATTCAAACCAGCTAAGCAATATTGTACATACATCTTCAGTGATAGATAGCAAATTCGAAACTAAGCCCTGTGCTAACATGCTTGATCAGCGCGACCCAGTAGACGTTAATTCCTCCAAACTGGAGGAGGACTTGTGCCCAACTGGAGAGAGAGAGATAACCAGAAGAAAGCAAAAGGTTTTCTGAAAGACTTAAGAGGCAGATATGTCTTTGAATGTTAAACAGACCGGAGTAGTTTACACACGTTCTATTCTTTTCAATGCTTACTACTAATTGCATTCACATGTACGAAATCTGCTCATACCAAAATAAGGACACTGTCTATGAGAATTAGCCTAACTCATGTTATTTATCAACCTAACAATACCAGCACCTGTTGGATCAAAGCTCAAAGGATGTAAGACATAATAATATCCCTTACTCCTCTATAGATATTTCAAAGCCCTCAAAATATTTTCTTTTATACAATTTATTTGTAACATAAATACTAATAAAATAAAAGCTTAATAACCATATTTTTTTTTTTTTTGAGTTGTGGCTAATCAGGCTCTACCCGCCTAGTATCACTGCGACCAGATTGATCTATTGTGATCGCCACTTTCTATAGTTCTTGGTCCAAGCCCGTTGCCATGAAGAACTCTAGGATTGTTTTGGCTCCAAGAAGTTTAATCTCTTCCGGGTGCATGACATGCTTTCCCAGAAGGGAGCATCGTGTGTGCATCACTGCGGGGCAGTCAGTGAGAATGTGAATAGGTGTTTCCTCCTCCGTTTGGAAGAGTCTGCACATCCCATTGTCACCTAGCCCCACTGTCCGCGCATGCTTGTTTAAACAACAGTGTCCAGTAAGTATTCTTACTAGCATTCGCAGATTGTTCCTGCTTAATGCCAGGGCTTCTGAAGCAGCCTTTAAGTTAAAGGGTCTTATAAGAGCCTTGGAGTGTTTCATTCCGGAGTAGTAATAACCATATACATTTTTAAACCAGTCAAGTACAAATTAGTTTTGCACATGAAGGGTTGCTTATCACTTTTATCATATAATATTCTACATCTCTCTCTCCAGCCCATTTACGTCCCACTGTTGGGCACGGGTCTCCTCCACTTGAGGAGGGATTATGTTTTACTGTGCCGCGCTGACCAGACCAGAGATATTCTACATACCAACCCTAAATAACACAAAAATAATGGAACCTTAAACAATGACATAAGGGTAGGATGATAATGATGGCGAGTGTTTGTGTCTGTAGCATCAACAGATATAAACAAACTATGTAATATTTAGCTCTAGCTGTCACCGTTCTAGAGATAATGGGATCCCAAATTCTAAGTAATAGCGTTATGTTTTTACCCTTTGATACAGAACCAGAAAAACATTCGAAAACACTTACTGCACTAGGCGAAAAGATTTTCTCCCTTTCAGTGAGCTCAATTATTTCCTTTAGATCTTTTTCAGCTCGTTTGGCATTCTTCTTGAGAACACATGGCGGTGTTTTTGTTGCCTCTGAAATGTGTTTTAAAAAAACGTTAATCATAAAGTTAATAACAGAAGTAGGACAAAATACGGTGTTTTTATTAAACAAATATTTATGGACATTTGACGCAACTTCCTATGGTCTCAAATTGAGCTATATTTTTTGCTTATGTTATGGGTACAGAATACAGATATAATAACTACTTTTGTAAATATCTACTTCCTATATAGTACAATTTCTTTCTGTCTGTATTCTAGAACGCAAGAACAGAAATACAGCTTAAATTGAGACCAGAGGACGTTGTGTGCAATGTCCATAAATTAATTCCTATTAAAAAAATAGAATTAAAATTTTACCGTAACATTTATGAATTGGTGAACAGGTTTCATGATCATCACGCATAGAGTCATCATCACTATCTGCAAATAAATCACACGACACAGATAAATTACAGTAACATTATATATTAGGGGTGTGGAATATGAAGAATATCTAATATATAAAATTACATTGTTCGTTCCCATACTTCTCCTCTATGAAATCTACTATATAAAAATAAGTCGGGTTTTCCTTCCTGACGCTATAACTCCAGAACGCACGAACCGATTTCCACGGTTTTGCATTCGTTGGAAAGGTCTCGGGCTCCGTGAGGTTTATAGTAATTTTTTTTATTTATTTTTTTTACTTTTTTTTTGGTATGGCAAAACAACGTTTTTTATGAATATTCAGTAAGTCTGAGAATCCGCTACTATCTATATTTTATACCCCTAAGTGATAAGAGTTGTCCACCCCTGATATTTGTATGGCAAAACAACGTTTGCCGGGTCAGCTAGTATTAAATAAAAAGAAGAAAGAAACATATGACGCGTTTCTTGGTCTTCGATTCGGGATTCGATTCCCGCATGGTACAACCATTTGTGTGATACTTGTCACACGAATGATTGTACTGGGTTTGGGTGTTTTCTATGTATTATGAGAATGTAGGTATTTACAAAAGAAAAGTAGTTTATGTAGTATCTATATCGATATTCTGGTACCAATAATACAAGCATATAAGCTCAGCTTGGGGCCAGAGAACATTGTGTGAAATGTGCATAAATATTTTAAAAAAATTATGATAATAATGGTATGGTATGAACATGGACATGACACCCGCTCACATACCCAGAGGGTTGAGGTTAGGCAATCGGTTCTTAAAATCAACCAAATCTCATTGCAATATGGACAAGTAGTCACATTGCGTCGACCCCAAATAACGATAAGGACAGGAGAATAATCAACAATTCATTTGCGAATATAAATTCTGTAAACGTTTTTTTTTGCAATTCAGTTGCGAACTATGATAGATTTCTATTTATATTTCTATGGTCATAGTGTATACTAGCTGCGTCCACGACTCCGTCTGCGTGGATTGATTTTTTTCGATCGACCCAATCAATTTTTGATTCTTTTTTAAACCGCTAGATGGCGTTGCAAGTAACCAAATTGAGAAATTTCTTACTACATAATAATATATCTATTGATCGAGTGGACCGATTGCGATGAAACAAAGTTTGAGTGCACAGACAAACACGTAAACAGACAAAAATTTCAAAAAAGCTGGAAATAGGTTCTGTTGGTTGTCCTTTAACCATCTGACTTATTTTGTTTTGAAAATATATCAATGTGCAAAAAAATTATTTTCTACAGATATTAGATAGTAGGTGTAGATAGATCTAATATGTGGTACATGTTATTTGTATTTATTATCACTTACCTAATACTATAACATCTCCACTAAAACAGACTGCTTTTTGTGGAGGTGGAGTGATAAGTCTAACAGGTTCTTCAGGCACACTTGCTAACTTATTGGACGATTGTACAGGCACGAAATCCGACGACGCACTTACCAATGGGCTGTGGGGTTTACATTAGTGTTTAGTTAAAATAATTTACTTAGTTTATAAACAAGAGCCTCGTGCCAGAGTGGTTCAGGTAACGGACTGCCAATCAAGAGGTCGCGGGTTCGATTCCCGCCTGGGACAATCATTTATGGTATATCCATAAATGTCATACAAATGTTTGTATTGTGTCTGAGTGTTTTCTATGTATTATAGTATATCCGTATTCTTGTACCCATAATACAAACATATAAGCTTAGCTTGGGACCAGAGGACGTTGTGTGAAATGTCCGTGAATATTTATTTATAAAAAAAAAATAATAAATAAAATAAACATGCTTGACAATCCTGAATACTTTTTTAAATTATTGCATTGTCATCGATCCTTGATATATGTGCAAAATTTCAGATCAATCTGACTACTGCTAGTGGGTTAAAAACACTTTCAAAGATTCCGGTACATAGATTAATACATTGATAGATACATACTGAACTTATATAAGCGTGTTAAAAAGAACAAAGTTAAATGTATGTGCAAGCACATACTATATAGTATTTAAAATTATGTCAATTTGCTATCAGCAGCGGATTTCATAGCCTTGTATGCGGATTTTATGTACCATAACTGGATTTAAGAGACACATAATTTGACTTAGAATTATAAGTAAATAAACTAGATTTTTATGTGAATTTAATAGATTCATAAGTTCATTTATTTACTTTACTTACTTGTATTTCAATGTAGGTGTACAAAACTTTGGTATATTGACTACAGGATCGTCTTCTATAGTAGATAATGTCGAATGTATGGTCACACGTCTTGGTTGTTGTAGTTTACGCCTTGCACCACCAATCATATCAACGCTGCGACCTTGACCAAATCCATTCAGAATTACCTTTTGTAATGCACTTATCTGCTTCTGTAGGTTAAAGTTGTCTTGCTGGAAAGGCAGAAGCAGAAATAAATTCAGAGCCGAATACAACAATTATGCAATATTGGCCTCTTATAACCGTCTCGGTACAAATATTACGCTAATACCTCTACTTGTGAATAGCAGTGTGTTACATGAACCACGGAACCATGATGATTGCTTTATTATTTTTCAATACATACAGGATGAATGTAAATCACTTCTAAAAGTTTAGCAAATGTAAGGGCTGTTTAATATATAAAATTGGTCAAGTGCGAGTCGGACTCGCGCACGAAGGGTTCCGTACCATTATCTATGCAACATAAGGCAACGTTATTAGTATCGAGCAAGAAACGGTAAAAAATCATGTTTGTTGTATGGGAGCCCCCCTTAAATGTTTATTTTATTTTATTTTTAGTATTTGTTGTTATAGCGGCAATAGAAATACATTATCTGTGAAAATTTCAACTGTCTAGCTATCACCGTTCTTGAGATACAGCCTGGTGACAGACGGACGGACGGACGGACAGCGAAGTCTCAGTAATAGGGTCCCGTTTTTACCCTTTGGGTACGGAACCCTAATAAACAGCATATAACAAAAACGAATTTTTTTTTGAACTAGCTTTTTTTTTAGTTTGGCAAACGTTGTTTTGCCAAACTAAAAAAAAAAGGTTTGAAAAATAAATGTTGGCCGATTCTCAGACCTACTGAATATGCATGTAAAATTTCATAAAGATCGGTCAAGCCGTTTCGGAGGAGTACGGTAACTAACACTGTGACACGTGAATTTTATTTTTTTTTAGATTATTATATTCTGTAAAACTGTAAATTATTATTATATTACATTGAAATGTATCCAGTGGATTTTAGGTGAAAGAACAATAAATTCCTTAAATCCATCCATTCTTACAAACTTTTACATTAATAATATTAGTATGATAAACTTACTTCCAAATTCTTTTTACTCTCTAGTTGTGCTTGTAATTGAGACATTTGTTTAGTAAGTTTTTGAATCATAGTAGCATCTGTAGCCACCGCATTCACCTCGGGCTTGTTCTTTATAGCTTTTGCTCGATTTGCAAATCTGAAACAGCATAAAAGTCTTTCAGTATTTGTAAAAAACACACACAAAAACTAATAATATAATAATTTACAGACAGTAGACATTTTTGTACAGACATAAATAAGACTTTTACACAATCAATTATTCTCTATGTAATTGTACAACTTACACCCAGTTGCAGAAACGTTCTTTAAATTTTAAAGACGACTTTAAACACTAAATAATCATTAAATTGTTGCAGAAAGCGACATTAGCGCTAATTTTAATGTTCCTTTAAATTTAACTAATGAAATGTCAAACATGGCTTTAAACAACATTTTGCGTTGCACAAAACGTCATTAGCGTTAAAGGACCATTATTTTGACAGTTTGAGGTTATATTTTTTTATGACTAGTTAACCATCTATTAAAACGGCCATTAGGCGTATATTACCAATAGCAGTTTGTTTTATCCCTTTTATAGTGAATTTTAATATTTATAAAATGTCCCTCTCAAGCCTATCATCTTTATCTGATCCAGAAGAAGTTGTTCCCAGACGCTGTATCAAAGATAGAATAAATTTATTTATTTATTTCGTAAGATAACAAAGCTTTCGTAGTTCACGTTTACACGGCAAAGCAAGCAAAGTTAGGTATTGACAAGCTAATGTCATGCGACAAATACTTTACTGTACTTTGCGTTTCGTTTTCTGCATATCTGTCAAAACTTGATCAAAAATGTGATATTTTGACAGTAACAAAACGAATACATTCATTCGTTTCGGTCATGTTCTTTAATGACAACATTAAAATCATCCTTAGTTAAAGGACTACTTATTGAAGCTTTGGAAGCTTCGTGCAACGTCATTAAATTTAAAGAATGCATTAGTGTTAATGACGTATTAACTAATGAAGATTTTAATGAGAGCTTTCTGCAACTGACTGTTAGTCATTAGACATTTTCCAACTAGTTATAAGTGTGAGTTTTATTTGTTAGTTACTTTTGTAACTAACTTCTTAGCATTGTTTTTGCGTGTGCATCGAAGAAATTCACTAACATACATTTATTATAGCTAATGCACTCTCTCCAGCCCATTTACGTCCCACTGTTGGGCACAGGCCTCCTTCACTTTGGAGGGATTATGGTCTACTGTGCCGCGCTGACCAGGCGTGTTGGCACAGGGTTTATTTTCGAATTTTCCGCCTCTCCCAAAGGATGTTATCTGTGTAAAATATCCGCAGACTTTTACAGCACCCTTGAGAGGAGACGGGGTGGTGACAACTGTATTCTTAATCGGTCACCACACGGATAAATGCTAATGCACTAAAAGAAGTATAATCCCGAAAATACTTACTGTAGTGTAGATATAGTTTCCTCAGCGGCTGCAGGTGTGACTGCACAAATGATACTTGTCTTAGCGTTACCACCCAGCGAGTTCTGTAGGATGCGCGTTAGTTTACTGTCGCGATAGTTCGCGAATCTGCAAATTGTATTACGTTATTAATTTCACGTAGCGTATTTGTAGTGTAATAGACTGCTGTATGATGAACATTATTATAATTAAATAGCTGATGCTTGCTACTCCGTACGCGTGAAATTTTAGATCCTCATATATTCTGTAACCGTTTAAACCTTCCCTAAACTTTTAATGAATACGAGGGCGGATCAATAAGTCCGTGACTTTTTGAATTTCTGACCACTTTACTGAAAAAGAAACACTACTCCTGTCAACAGGCATTTGTCAGTTGACTCCTATCAAAATTTGAACTTGCTGCGTCAGTTAGTTTGTGTCTGACAGCTATCTTTATCAGACTACCTAGTAATTTGAGAAAAAAATGGAAAAAAGTGAATTTCGTGTGCTTATTAAGCATTACTTTTTGCGAAAAAAAAACCATTACCGAGACCAAGGCTAAGCTTGATAAATACTATGGGGACTCTGCACTATCGATTTCAATGGTAAAAAAGTGGTTTACTGAATTTCGTTGTGGCCGTACAAGCACTGAAGATGCCGAACGTCCTGGACGCCCAGTTGAGGTCTCTACACCCGAAACAATCGAAAAAATTCACGATATGGTGTTGTCCGACCGAAGGTTGAAAGTGCAAGAGATTGTGGAAGCCGTAGGGATCTCGCATGGCTCAGTGGTTTCAATTTTGAATGATCACTTGGGCATGAGAAAGCTTTCCGCAAGATGGGTGCCGCGTTTGCTCACAGTCGACCACAAACGCAATCGTGTAACAACTTCACAGGAAGGTTTGGCGTTGTTTAATCGCAATATGGAGGAGTTCTTGCGCCGTTTTGTTACCGTGGACGAAACATGGATCCATCACAACACACTAGAGACCAAACAACAGTCAAAACAGTGGGTTTCTAAGGGTGAATCGGCGCCAAAGAAGGCCAAGGTGGGTTTGTCAGCCAATAAAGTTATGGCGACTGTTTTTTGGGATGCACGTGGGATAATCCACATTGACTACCTTCAAAAGGGAAGAACAATCAATGGGGAATATTATGCCAACTTATTGGACCGCTTCAATGACGATTTGAAAAAAAACCGACCTCATTTGGCCAAGAAAAAAGTTCTTTTCCACCAAGACAATGCAAGGGTGCACACATGTGCAGTTGCCGTGGCAAAAATCCATGAATTGGGCTATGAATTGCTCCCTCATCCGCCTATTCTCCAGATTTGGCTCCGAGTGACTACTTCTTGTTCCCAAACTTGAAGAAATGGCTTGGTGGAAAAAGATTTGACTCCAATGATGGTGGTGATGGTGTAAACCAATCTTAATAGATGGCGGTGTACGTAAAAATATATTATAAACTCATGCGAGTGACAGATATGGTGGTTAATTTGAAAGTGTTGCAAGTAGACCGCAATAAGCTCAGTTGGAAGAGCTTCGGAACGGTATTCCGAGGTCGTGGGATCAAGTCCCACTTGCGGCATTTTTCACTTTTTCCACCATAATTTGATTTATTGAGTAAAAGGCATAGCATGTCAAATGCAAAAATTAATAATTCAAGTATACTCACTTATTTTCTTCAGACAATTGTTTGATAACTAAAGCAAGTGCTGACAATGACTTGTTGATGTGTGTTCCTTCTTTAAACCGTTTGCCAGTAGCCCCTGTCTGTCCGGAACGCTCAGATCCGGCCAAGTCAACTAAATTAAGTTGAGAAACATTTACGCAACCGCCTTGTGTATCACCTTCAATGTGTTCACGAGATTCTATTGTCTGAAAAAAATATAAATAAATAAATATTCAGACATTTCACATAACATCCTCTGGTCCCAAGGTAAGCTTATATGCTTGTGTTATGGGTACCAGAATACGGATAGAATACATATACTACTTTTCTTTTGTGCAATATATACATACCTATTACTTATATATACCTATAATACAAAGAAACACCCAGACGCAGTACAAAAATTTGTATGACATTACAGAAATTATTGTCCCAAGCGGGAATCGAACCCACGACCTCGTGATCGGCAGTCCCTTACGTGAACCACTAGACCACCAAGCCCGTCGATATAAGAACATTTTATGATGGTAGAGAAAAATAATGGGCCTATGAGCAAAATTTGGCAAAAGTCTACGATGCCGCGCTGACCAGGCGTATTGGCATTGGGTTTAGTTTCGAGTTTTCCAACCCTCACAGAAGACGTTATCAGAATTCTGTTTAATTTATTTCTTAGCTGGCTCTTACAGCACCCTGGGCAGGATATGGCATGGTGACACTTATAATAATGTTAATCTGTCACCTTACAGATTGAATATTTCTTTCAAACCATATTGATTTTTTTACTAACAAGCATACAAAGCTATATAACTACAAAAGTATTGTGATAGCAACACTGTGCTAAGCTCGTTTATTTACATGGACATAATTATGTGACTAATATCTATCAAATTATTGTATAATGTCGTAGGTGTACATCATTAGATCACTATGACCATAAAAAACAGTACATATTGAGAAAAATAAAATGTTTTATACCCACACATAATATTGAGTTAAACACAAACCTACATCTTTGGAGTTACAGTCATTACAACGATTATGCAGATAAAGAGTATTCATATTATTTGAATAAAAGTAACATATTAATAACATAATGACAGGCCTCATAGTTTATGTAATGGACTGGCTTTGGATTGGCAATGTTTAAACCTGTGCCTGTGTTAATACACTGATAAAAACCCATAAAAATACGATAAACTTTTATTACGATAAGCGGTGGAATGTTCACAACACGCGGGGATTTCCCGTCTTGCTCTATAGAATGACAGCCGAAATAAATTAGTTAATCGGATTTCCGAAAATTTACACCCCAAATTGGGTAAAACAGAATTGCAAATTTAGAATGAGAATACTCAGAATTTACGTAACTCTGTCTGAAGGAGCAAATAAATTAAGATTATTCAATTAGCCCTAGAAATAAAATTATTGTCATTTAATCATGTCATTATTAACATTTTGAATATATTTCTCTTACACCTTCAGATGGCGGATAGCCAGCAGTACTAGTGAATTATCCATGAGGCTGGCATAGATATTTAAAAGTAACACCAAACTTAAAAAAAATATGTAATAAGAAAAATACTCACAATTTGGAATATTGAATGAGATCTACTACTTTCTTCATTCATATCAGTAGCACCCTTTTGTCTGTTTGCTTCACCCTACAACACAAAAATAATGAGTAAATTTCTAATTCTATGAACAGCTAGCAAAGCGTAAAATAGGTATGTAGTTGTTCGTTCATTGTCTAGTACTGTATTAGATTATATATGAATTTTTATTTAATTTCATAAATATGGAAGAGGGAGCCTTCCTGGCACAAGTATTTTTATACTTAAAAAGAAGGTTCTGATATAGTAAATGTACAAAAACTTATTGTATATGAAAAAATTTAAAAAATAATAATAATAATACCTAGTTTAAAAAAAACTAAAAAACACGCTTTATTTAATCGAATTATTGCATTGTCATCGGTCTTTGACAGGTGTGCAAAATTTGAATAGAATCTGACCGTTTAAAGTGGGTCAAAATAGCGTCCAAAAGAGTCATTACAAACATACAAACATACAAACAAACAAACATACAAACAAACATACAAGTGAAGCTAATATAAAGCGTGTAAAAATGAACAGGCAGTGAAAGAATAATAATAACATGTCTGCTCCAAACTTTATAAATTGCACAGCACAATAATTATAAACAAAGGTAAAATCATAGCTAGTTACTTTTTGAAGGAAACTTAGCTTTATGTATCAGGGGTTTTTTTGCATGTATTAATATTTCTTTTTACCTTTCTCATAATCTCCAGTACTTCTTCAGGTGAAGATGCAACTTCTTCTTTAACATCCACTTTGATACCTTCTTTAAGTGTTTCATGTATTTTTATGTTATCTTTTGTCACTTCTATTAGATCTCTAAGAGTTTCATTGTATATCTCTATGTAAGATACTCTAAAATAAAACAGAACATAATAACAGAAATTATAGGGGTAGTTATGATTTCCAAGTGTCCGACCGAAACTGGTTTTCCGGCCGAAACCGAATGTTCGGCCGTGGCTTCAGTTTCGGCCGAAATCGAAACTCACGTGGTCAAGTATAAAATTTCTTAAAATACTGAAAATAGGTACATTTTACCTATTATTTTGCATTAATTAGGGCATGAAATGGAGACACAGTATATTAAATCCGTTGGAATCATTTAATTAATATAATTTAAAAAAATAAATATCATTTTTATTATTTTTTAAAATTATGTTCTCATAACTCCCGAAGAAACGAACGGAAACGAAGTTAGGCGAGCATGGGTGTGCGAGTGAACTGCGACACAAGGTTTGGTTTCGACAAAAGTTTCGGCCGATTTTGGCCGAAACTGCCGCCGTAACTTGAGTTTTGGCCAAAACTTTCGGCTAACCAGAACCAATACCGAACTTTCGGTCGGACACTAATTTCCATATTTTATATTTGTTGCCATACACATAAATAGGACTATTTTGGAATAAAAAAATTGCTAAAGTTGTAATAATGTTTTATTCATATTGCTGCATTGAAGGAGGTTATTCAGTACATCATTCTGATCATGAATATGTAATACAAATATATCAAAGTACAGACACTCGGGAATCTCGCCTCTCCCTGCCCACGCTTACCCTGCTTACTCCCTGTACAGTACAGCAGCATTGCGGCATTCTTGGCGTGCTGTCATACAATTACCATATTTTCTATGAAATTTTACACAAATTTCTCTAAAATTTACTGAGTTTTCGATTCGAAGTTTCTTTAATAACATAATTTTTTGGATACTTATCAACTACAAACTATCATGTCCTTCAATGTTTACATTCTTCTACCTGTAGTTCTGTATACTTTTTCATTAAGTTTTAATATTATATGATTATTACACAATTTACGATCATGCAAACTCTATCTAATAATGGAACACACTTTTTATAAGAATAATAAGCTATTTTGAGATTGATGAAACTTGGTTTGTTGTCACACATACAGAAACGGCTAGAGAATATTTTTTACTTTTTCAAGTTAAGGTTAAGGGCCTACATCAATATTATCATCGACATGTACATATTAACACAGCTAGTAGGTATAAAAAATGAAGAATTAGGGATATTTTTTTGTTTACTCAAAATCTACTAAATATATTTATAATTCTGATTTACGTGTTTCTATATACGCGATAATAGACCGACAAATGAAAAAAATTAGAGAGGTTGTTTCACTAAGATTTTCTATCGAGAAAACTTTTTTCAATCGCGTTTCTGAGTTTATGCGATCCTAGATATATTGAAAAAACATATACTTAAAAATTAGAGCTCTAGCCATTAAATCTAAAGAAACAATGAAAACTTCGTACATAGAAAAATGCACAAAGCTATTTTGGTATCCTCTTAACTTGCAAAAGTAAAAAAGATATATTAATTAAATAAATTCTAAAGAAAGACAATTTAAAATCAACTCAATTCAATAGAAATAGATATACTGAACTGTATGAAATACAAAATTATAAATATTTACCTCACTAAGAAGTCACGATTGGGAACATTTTTAATAATATCAAACAAATTGAGTACAGCTAGTGGAATGATCCCAGGAGAACTTTCTGTCCCAGTCATAGTATAGGTCTTGCCCGAGGATGTTTGTCCATATGCGAATATAGTACCATTGAAGCCCGCTATGGCAGCTTCAACAATAGGTTTGGCAACATCATTGTAAACATCTGCAGTTTTTGTACTTTCATCGTACACTTTATCTGCAATTGATAACACGCGATCTTAAACAGCAATTAACTTAAATGTTATGCTTTTACACAAAATAATAGATTAGAATCATATTAGATTCGTTCATTATTAACCCTGAAAGTACCCGACCACCCTCAGACACTCACCAAAAGTAAACGATTGTCCAAGATCTTTGCCATTTTGATCTAATTGTGAAAGTGTGTTATTGTTAATTCGCCACTGGTAAGAGAGCTTCTCGTCAATTTCACGTGAAATCAATGGTCTAACTTTGACAACTACTTTTATATTGTCACTCATTTTCTAAAAGATGATAGTTACGCCTTCATAATATGGTACGAATATTAGGCAAATTGCGTTTGCAAATAGTGCATAATCCACATTTTCACGTGAGAGCTCGTCCAAGTAAATTTTGCTTATATAAAACAAAATAAAGACGTAATAATTATATAGAACACACTAAATAACCGACAAACGATTTCAAACTGAAAAAATAAAATCAAATCGACCACAGACTAGAAATAGAAAAGATTAATAAATAATATGGAATTTATTTATGGAATCTACTGCTTTAGTGATGTCCACAGTGACGTAATACAATTTTTATGTTCGCATAAAAATGGGATTTCGAATCATTAAAAGATCGCTGTAAGGCAACTATAATATTATGAATGAACCTTGATTATGTAGTAGAGTAACGATTAACAAATCATAGTTAACAGTCTTTATTACTCTTTATATATTTTTATCTCTCTCTTTCTTTCTTTCTCCAGCCCATTTACGTCCCACTGTTGGGCTCGGGCCTCCTCCACGCTGGAGGGATTATGATCTACTGTGCGGCGTTGACCAGGCGTGTTGGCACAGGGTTTATTTTTGAGTTTTCAGTCTCTGTTATCTGTGTCCAATATCCAATATATTTTTATCAGAGCGTATCAATGCTAACGTTTGAAAGAATGAGACAGGTCCAGCGTATAAAATAGTTCCTTCTCCAGGACATCTTTTTGTTTAAGCTCAGTGTGTGTCTTAGATTATAATAGTACTTAAACAATTATTGACTGACAATTATGGATTGTGAGAATTTGGATAGGATAGAAAAAAGTGTTAGAATAGATATGACATCTGACAAAAGACTAGGAACTTAAGGAAAATCATATTACGCTGACCTAAATAATAGTGTTATGGACAGGACAATAATGCCTTTAACAATGATTAAATTCTACTCTAATTAAAGATTCTACCTAAATGATTACACCCACAAGGTCAATCGTCAATCATCAATCGTTTGAACGCGATCTGATGAACCAATAGGAATGAGTTTTCTCGGGCCCAGTGTGGACTGTGGATCTCTCACCCTCACGTGCCAAGCGACAAGATAACGTCCTTTTTTCTGTTGCGTCTATTATACGTAGTATCTTCTATCTATTCTGTGCGTCTATTGAACGCGGATCGCTGACCACTTTTCGATAACGAAAAATTATTGCAGTAACATTCCGGCTAGTCTGCCAACTATTTAACTTAAAATCTACGTTAAATTGGACGGGCTTTCAAAAATCCGCAATGACACATTTGAAGATTTGATGCAATGGCTTCTTCGTACACCATCTCAGATTCTAAACTGTTGTAAGAAGAAGCGATCGCTGTGGTTCAGAGGTTAGTACCATTCCTAGCATTTGTGTGTTCAGTAACAGAGAGACAGACAGCAATATGTAGAATATAATGGATTTGAATCAAAACCATTTTTTACAAGATCTGGTGTGAATCAGGGCTTAAACTTAGGGCTATTCCAGTTCTTGATAATGATAAACGACTTGCCAAATGTCGTTAGACATGCTAGGTGTTTATTATTTGCAGATGACCTTAAGTTGCTGCTCCAGATTAAGGACCAGTCCGATTGTACTACAACTACGAACTATTACAAGATGACATTAACAGAGTAGTCCAATGGAGCCACGATAGTAAATTATGTTTCAATACATAAAAATGCTCAACGATGACGTACACGCGCTCGCGAAACCCTTAACGTTAACAGTATAACATTGAAATGGTAGGCATAAAAAAATATCAAATGTTCGAGATTTAGGAGTCACTTTTCAGCAAGATGTGGCATTCAAAGAACATATTGTTAACACTTGTAAAAAAATTGGTCAAGTGTGAGTCGGACTCGCGCACGAAGGGTTCCGTACTATTATCTATGCAACATAAGGCTACGTTATTAGTATCGAGCAAGAAACGGTAAAAAAATCATGTTTGTTGTATGGGAGCCCCCCTTAAATATTTATTTTATTTTTAGTATTTATTTTTATAGTGGCAATAGAAATACATCATCTGTGAAAATTTCAACTGTCTAGCTATCACCGTTCTTGAGATACAGCCTGGTGACAGACGGACGGACGGACGGACAGCGAAGTCTCAGTAATAGGGTCCCGTTTTTACCCTTTGGGTACGAAATCCTAAAAAGCCTACAGAAATCTAGGTTTTCTCTTAAGACAGTCCCAAGGATTTACAAATATTACCACACTGAAAGTACTGTATGATGCTTTAGAGTGGAGTCACCTTGAACACAGTGCTATCATATGGGCACCACACGAATTAAAGTATAAAATTATGCTGGAGCGCGTCCAAAATAAATTTATTAGGCACTTATATCTGAAGTTGTCTGGGGTATATCCTTTTTACCCATTGATGTATCCCACACTATTCGTACTGGGTATGGTGGGGTACAACGAGCTTAGGGTACACAGAAAGTTCACCCTCGCTGCGTAGGTACATAATAAAGTTATTACGTGGTGCCGCGCACAACCCGGGCGTGCTTACTCATTTGCAGTTGAGCGTGCCAGACCGGTACGTGTCGCGCAGGCGGGCTCCGCGTCTCCTGGCCGTACCTGGTGCTCAAGTCCACTATTTTGGAACAATTGTCATACCGGCACAATACCGGCACGATACCGTTGCAATTGAAGTCAAATATCCGTAGTCTGCTATATGCCGTCATAACGGTCTTTCAATGGTAATAGAATTGTCGATCTCTTTTATCTATGCATTGAATTTTCGGTCTCTTTTATCTATGGATTGTGTTAGAATGGTATGTATGTGTTGCCGTTTTTAAAAAATGCGTTAGTTGAAGTGATTTTTGAAAAACTACTAATAAATTTAAACAATTAATCATGCTAGACTTCGTTTAAATATATTTGTACATACTCGTACTATTTATTAGTATAAAAAGCAATGTGAAGTTTAGGAGATTAGTAAATTGCAATAAATTACAAAGAACAATTTCTAATATTTCTATCTATCTATTTTTTATTTATGGCAATCTGTCGACACAGGACAATTTAAAAATATTACTGTCAAATTCAAAATAGCAGACTACCGAAACATTTCAGTCATTGAATTGCAATTGTGAAGCAGTTGTGTACGAGACTAGCAATTTATGTCACTTTGACAATTGTAAGACAATGATGAAGTCGTTATGACGACACATTATTAGTAGACTACCAAAAACTTTACTATTGCACCATAATGGTACAATAATGGTACAGTTGTGAAACCGTTGAAATACCCGACTCAGGGCCCAGTATGTAGGACTAATCTGCTGCAGAAAGCACCTTTCACCCGAGCTATCCTCGTTGTGAACCAAGTTCATGACAGGATTGACATCTTTTCGGCCAAATTGAGTGAACTCGCAAAAATTTTATTATTTGTAATTTTATTAGTTATATAAGTTAATTGTAATAATCTGAAAATAGTTTCGATAGGTATGTTTATTGTTATTGTGTTTTATATATTTTATGGATTTTGAAAAGTATGTTAAATTTTTATTTTATATTGTCAAAAAGATTGTATAGATTCCCCGTTTTCCAATCAGCGCACAATAGCGCATTATGCGGCACAATGTTCAACGTTGAGTGTTCCAATTACAGCATCGCCATGATCGCATCGCAGAATCGAGCACTCTCAAAAGTGATGCGTGCAATCCATACCAACTTCAACGACAGAAAATTAACAAGTATTTTTTCTTTAAATTGGCATTGATTGAAATTTTATTTATATATTAAGGTTAGTAATATTATTTATTGTTAAAAAAAAATTTAAGGCTTTCTTTTCGTCGCAGTTTTCTGGAAATATTCAAAGTTAATTCAAGCCGTGTTAAAAAATTAATAAATATAAGTATGGATGAAGGTATAAACAATGACTTTTTTATATTCCACACATATAATGTGAATACAATGTTTAGTTTTAGAATTTTTTTTTTCAACACTGAACTTAGCGCACTCTGCTGGCGCATTTTAAAACTAATTCACGTTCCAATTGAGCGTCAGCATTGTGCGGCATTGTGCGGCACTGAGTCGCATTATGCTCTGCCATTGGAAAACGGGGTTATTATGCTTTTATGTCTACTGCACATCACTAGTACTGTAATGCCATAGAGCAAACATAAATAATAGAGTATAGTAGAGTAGAAGTTTTCATAGAGTTCTCTAAGTAATCTGTGGGTCATTCGTCACCTGTCTGTCAATTTTAATTAGTGAGGTTATGTTGTTATTGTAATTTATGTGGTTGCTTCGACGTACATGTGCCTTTTAATTTAAACTCAATTGTACTTGTTGATTAACACAAGGGTATAAAAATGCAGCACGACGATGTAAGACATAACACAATTACTATTTTACAGGTGTTTATTTGTATTGTCTCTTATACATTTTTGTTATTTTAATTGTAGGTTGTGTGGGCTATCATCAACAAAACACATTGCTCCCATAAAGTAACGTAAGTTTTAACTAAGATATTTACGTGAAACATCGTTGATACTAATATATTTTATATTTACGCATGGAATCTATTAATTTTCAGCACAAAAACACAGCATTTTTGTCGTAACGAATATAACCTCACTGGTCTTTGCAGTAGGGCATCTTGTCCTCTTGCTAACAGTAAATATGCCACAATCAGGGAAGAGAATGGTATTATTTATTTGTATATGAAAACAGCTGAAAGGTATGTTGTCAAATTTCAAATACATATAACACTATTCAAACATTGCTAAAGTTTATATTACATGTTTAAGGGCCTACATCAATATTATCGTCGACATGTACCTATTAACACAGCTAGTAGGTATAGAAAATGAAGAATTAGGGATATGTTTTTTGTTTACTCAAAATCTACTAAATATATTTTAATTCCGGCTTACGTGTTTCTATACTTCTATAATAGTTACTTATGGTTTTAAAGTTATTTCATTAGTAAATACGCGATAATAGACCGACAAATGAAAAAAATCAAAAATGAGAGAGGTTGTTTCGGTAAGATTTTCTATCGAGAAAACTTTTTTCAATCGCGTTTCTGAGTTTATGCGATCCTAGATTATATATTGAAAAAACATATACTTAAAAATTAGAGCTCTAGCCATTCAATCTAAATAAAAAATTCGTACGTAGAAAAATTTGTACGTACGTAGGAAAATTAATACGTAGAAGCTATTTTGGTATCCTCTTAATAAAAAATAATCACAAAAGCATTTATTGCCAAAATTATAAAATTGATGCCTTAAATATTAATTTTGAATGTTGCATAGATATACTACAAACTAAAGTGTAATTCTACTGTAATTAATTATATTTTCATTATTATTTTTTAAGCAGTTTGCGATTTTGTTTGTGGCAGATGTTACATTAGTGTTATTATGTGTTGTAATGTTTTTAATTCTACAGGGTAATGTTTCCATCAAAACAGTGGGAAAAAGTAAAATTATCCAGAAACTTTGAGAAGGCAATACACCAAATAAATGAGAATCTTTTATATTGGCCAGCATTTATTAAAGCAAAATGTAAACAAAAATTTGTAAAAATTACACAATATCTCATACGAATGAGAAAACTAAAATTAAGAAGAGTGTAAGTATATATTTCTATTTATTTAATTTGTATATAACTACTTTGTTATCTCAAAATGAAATGGTTGTAAAGAATTTTTTTTAAAAACATGTCCCTAGATATTGCACAATAAGGTGCATGACACGGAAGTAATCTTCTGTGAAAATTGATGCAACATACCTCCATGAGAATGTGAAAAAATTGAGTGTTTTAAAAAAAAGTTTAACTGACATCATGTACCTTTGAAATTTTAGAATTTTCCTCTATTTCTCAGGAGATAACCATCAGATCCAATGATTGACATGATTTGGTGCCAATGGGATGAAACGGGAACCACCAGCTTTCAAACAAAAAAAGAATCAGTAAAATCGCTTTGCCCAGTTAAAAGTTATAAGGAAACAAACATAAAAAATATCCAACGTATTAAGAACCTTCTCTTTTTTTTAACTTTGTTAAAAATAAATACAAACAGAGTTTGATAAACTGTGATAAACAACACACAATTTCTGTAAAATGAATTGTTTGGCAATCCATAACTAAAAAGGTTTATGTTTGCAGGAAGGAAATAGTACCAATTCAACGTAAAATAGAGAGAAGGGAAAGAAGGCGTGAAGAGAAGGCATTAGTTGCTGCTAGAATAGACAATGCTATTGAGAAACAGTTGTTAGAGAGGTTGAAGAAAGGAACTGTGTGTATTACTTCATGTATCTTTGTAGACAATACCCTAAAGGGCGTGACACACAGCATATTAATATAGTGAGAAAGAGACAGATGTATCTTTTGGAGACGTCATAAGTATTGATACATATCAACATATATCTGTCTCTTTTCAGCTCATCTTTTTTCTATATACATATGTCCCTTTCTCTCTATATTAATATATATTAATATGCTGTTTGTGATGCTTTTTATTCTTTCAGCCTATTAATGTACCACTATTAGGTGTTTCTTAGCCATAACCATAAAATATATAGTGTGTGCTTGTCTTGGTGTATTAAATTGGTAATACACATAGAATTTGTCCTTTGCCTCTTAAAAGTCAAGGGAAATAATCTGAACTAAATATTAATTTTATTTTTTCTATTTTACAGTATAACGATATTTATAATTTCCCACAAATGGCATTTGATGCTGCTCTCAAAGCTGAAGAAATATCAAGCGAGAGTGAGAGAGAAGATGAGGAGGAAGAAGAAGCAGAAAGAGAAATGGAGCCAGAGCTAGAAAGAGAGTTAGAGAAAGCTGTGGAGCAGACCGATGAGTTTGTTGAAGCAGACAGTGATATGGATACAGATGAAGTGGGTAACTCACAACTTAGAAATCTTATTAACTACCTGTTATTGATAAGACTTTTTTCTTGTAGTTAAACTTTGTTACTTGTATGTTATAAACATACACTTTAATTTTATTTATTTGTTTATATTATTATATATTTCTCTCTCACCAGCATTTTCGAGATTTCTGCCTCTCACAGAGGATGTTATCTGTGTACAATATTCCTTAGCATTACAGAATCCTGGGAAGGGGTGGTGACACTGATATTCTTAATCCGTCACCACATGGACAATTTTGTTTAAATATAGTTGCTAAATATAATAAAACTCTTTCTCTCTCTCCACTCTCGTTATTTTGACAAATTAATTTATTCCTTATCTAACATTACTTTATTTGTTCTTTCAGGAGAGTGACTCTGGTAAAAAAGAAGATGCTTATGTTCCCAGTGATTTTGAGTCTGAGACATCAGATATTGAGGTACATATCTATACTACTTGTTTGTTTAAACACGCTAATCTCAGGAACTACTCCAAGCTCCGATTTGAAAAATTCTTTTTTGTTGGATAGTCCATTTATAAGGGAAGGCTTTAGGCTATACAACATCACGCTGCGACCAATTGGAGCTAAGCATAAGTGAAAAATGTTTCAAAAACGGAGAAAAGTTTTGTAAATTCGACGCGTACAGGGGCAGCAGCTAGTTTAATATGAATTCTTGTGTCACTTATAATAACTTTAAAGCCCGGTTTCCACCGCGAGCGGAACGGACCCATTAATGACTTCGTTAAACTCGCAAACGCAAACTGCATACTTGTATTTCCACCAACACATAGTCGGACGGAAAGAGCCGAGCGTGTAGAAAGAGTAGAAATGAGCTCGCTCAGTTCTAGGGAGCACCAACTCTTCGTTGGTGGAAACTCAAACCTATTTAATTAAAAAGGAGTCCGTTCCGCCTAACCATTTTCCGCACATTACCCTTTCGCAGTGGAAACCGGGCTTAAACGTAAATCATTTATCTATTATGGGAGTATAATTAAATTGTAATGTTTAATGATAGCTAATTGTTGTAGTGAATAATTTATTGATATTATTACAAAGCTGAAGAGTTTGTTTGTTTAAACGCGCTAATCTCGGGAACGGCTAGTCTGATTCGAAAAATTCTTGCAGTGTTGGATAGTGCATTTATCAAGGAAGGCTATAGGCTAAATTATACTATACATTACTATTAATGTTGCTAAAACCGGGGTAATTTTTTAAATTCCACACGTACGAAGTCCCACGCACCTAGCTAGTTTATTAATATATCTGAACTAGTTCTACGTCAGACTGAGTTAGAAAAATGGATTCGAAATGATGATCTATAAACAAAAGTGGTTGTACGGAAAAAAAAAAATTGGACATGACGTCATGCACATAATTTTTCTGAAAAATTGAGTCTACTTGATTAAATGATTTTTCATTTCATTTCAAATTATAATTTACAGGAGGTTGCTACAAAGATAGTGCAGCGGAAGAAACCCCGTGTCGAGATAGAGTATGAAACAGAATCTGTTGCAACTGTATCTAAAAAGAAAATAAAGCACTGATTATATGTCTCGTATTTTTATTCATCATTGCTACCAATCCTACAAGCACAACTAAACTAAACTACTTCTTATCCAAACTAAACTTAACTTTGTCGCCACAGATTGTTAACTTATTATAAAAGCTGTGATTATTATTATTATTTATTTATGCGAGTTTTATCTGCCATTTGTATTATTTTACTTTTATCAGATGAGTTATGTTATAAAATTGTCAGCTGTGTAAATAGACAAACGATTTTAATCAGAAAAGTTCATTTAATTTTATTATTGTGGAATTCTATTGACAATACCAATTTTAATTTTTTTTTTGTTAAAACTAGTTATGCACGTAGGATTGGTACTATACCCGCATGGAAATAAGGCGTGATGCTATGATTATGATAGTCAGAATATTGATCATGTCACTTCTATTTTTTCGCACTTTTTATACAACGAGCAGGCTCTCCTATTCGTAAAATCAAAATAAAATATCTGCTGTCATCGTGGTTAACAGAGGATACAAAGTTACTGCTAGCCAAGAAAAGTTAAAGAAGATACAAAATAACTGAGTTGCAAAGATCTTTGATGTGGCTATACCTACTTCAAATACTTGCGTATATTAATACCTAATATCTACGAAGAGGATGTTTATACGGAAAAATCTTGTAACAACCATCCTTATAAACAAGTGGCAGAACAGGAAAATGTAATAGGAAACTCTAACTAAAAAAAAAACTTTAAATGAGTCTGATACTTACGCATGGCATGTTTTTTATTATATTAATATATGCCGGATTCCTGCTGTAAATTGATAGAGATACTAACGTCTTCTTAGGAGAATTTGATACGTTAGATACCGATTAAGTGCTTTGTTACCTAGTGTTGTGAACTGCGTGCGTCTCCTATATTTCCTAAAATCTATTATTTAACTTTAAAAAAGTGTCGGTTTTCCTTCTCTTGTTTCCAGCCCAGTGACGTTCGACTGTTAGGCACGGGCCTCTTGTACTTTGGCAGGACTTTTGGTCTACTATGCCGCGCCGACCAGGCGCTAGGTGGCGCGCAGGTTGGTATAGGGTTTAGTTTTCCGTCTATCACAGTTAATGTCAACTTAGCTGATTCTTATAGCACCATGTGGAAAGAAATGGGATGGTGACATTTGTATTTTCAATTCTTTACCGCATAGACGGAACTTATCGCTTATAAATCTAGAAGGAAAACAAAAGCGTAACACTAGACATTTAAATGTATACATACGATTAATTTTATTAGTGGATGACTATTTGCGATGTCCTTGAATTTTTAGTTACTTTACATAATTATATGTAAGATCGCGCGTTGAGCAAGGCCAATGTACTGAACATTGGCCTTCCTTCGGTTAACAGAGAAAGGCTGCAGAATAGAAATTTTAATTTTAAGGCTCTATCTTTCAAGATATCTTCTTCATCCTTTCATCTTTGTATACCAATGATGATCAAATCGACAACACGTAAGTATAAAATAAATGTATTTATTAAAAGTAATAAAAAAAAAATACTAATATTAGTTGTAACAGTGGCAAGTTGTAGAAGATGAACAGCTTCCGTGGTTGAATCCAAGAGATTTACAAATATAATCACAACTTGTGTTGTCACAATCCTTTAGATTAGTTGGGATGTTCAAAGCTTCACTTCTAGAGGCCATGCTCACTACATTATTTGATGTAGCTGTAACAAAATATAATTATTAATGTATTTAATTTTATCATTTCTTATTGCGATTTTGATAGCAATAAATAATATTATATAGTAGCCGTTGCCCGCGATTTCGTAAGCGCGTACTTAGACTACATAAAGAATTTAGAAAATTTTCCCTGTTTTCGCAATATTTTTTACTGAAGCTTCGCTTCTATTGGTTGTAATGTAATGTGATATAGCCTTCCTTGATAAATGGACTATCCAACACACATTTTTTAAATCGTTCCTAAAATTATCGCGTTCAAAAAGCAAACAAAAAACTCTTCAGCTTTTTAATAACAATGTATAGTAATTCTTAATAATAGTTATTCATAATTTATTGAGGAAAATAGGGTACGAGGTACCTATGTCTAGACCAAGAATTTCTTTTCTTTTTCAAAGACAAAGTTGTAATATTCCATATTATTTCCTTTCCTTACCATCAGCTAGTCCTTCTGCGTACGCGTGTATAAGATCCGAAAGTGACAATATTCTTGCTGAATTTGCATGATTCAATGACAAAATCATGACAAAAGCACACACTACAAGCAGGAGCTTCATATTGAGACGTACACAATGTTCCTACGCGAGATCAAGTTGACAAATGTATAATACATAATAAAGCACAGTCTCTGTATTTATGTATACCTAGTTCTTGTGCTCTGTTAAACGCCTTCAATAATATGCGATAAGGACAAGACAGGTTATTTGTAGATATGATACTGAAAACAAAAAGTATGTTTGTATGTCTAAGACATTTTAGAAAGAACTATCTATAAAATCAATTAATAACATTCATTTCTTTGAGGTCTAATTTTGACTTTTGTATTTAAGTCTATTATACTATTGATTAATTTATATTGTTTAAATAAATAATTTCGTGTGGTGACGGATTAAGAATACTAGTGTCACCACCCCATCTCCTCCCCAGGGGTAAGAGTCAACTAAGTGATATTGTACACAGATAACATCCTCTGTGAGAGACGGAAAACTCGAAAATAAACCCTGTGCCAACACGCCCGGTCAGTGCGGCACAGCAGACTATAATCCCTCCCAAAGTGGAGGAGGCCTGTGCCCAACAGTAGGACGTAAATGGGCTGGAGAGAGAAATAAATAATGAAAATACCTAAATATAAAAAAGGGTGAGAACTTAAACAATAATAATAACGACACTCACTTTTAAGAGCTTTTAAAGGACAGTGTAGGAGACTATAATAGAATACTAGCTATTGCAGAAATTAAAAACCAAACCTTTACAAATTATACAAAAAGCCATCCTCATGAACTACTACATCTATTAAAAAAACCTCATCAAAATCCGTTGCGTAGTTTTGAAGATATAAGCTTACTTAACGACAAACATAGAAAAATAAAGACTGTTTTATAATTAGTAAAGATAAGACTAATAAGCCTACTTTAATACTGTGGTAGCCAGGTTCGAAGATAGTTTTATATTCCACAGTTATGTAACTAAAAGCCGTTATTATTCGTTATTATTAGGTACTCCGTCACAATACCAACACAGCTTTAAAATTATGTAGTTTGTGTTATAGTTGCTGTCAATAAACAAAACCAGTGTCGAATAAAGCCATACGCTATACATAGTTTTTTTATTTTAATCCTGCCATAAAAAACACCGAAGATGGCGAGATCCATAGCGTTATCTACGTCAATATATGAGTCAGTTACTGTTCAAGGAAATACCAAGCTACAGTTCTTTTTTGTTTTAATAGCTTAATATCCTGGGCGTAGCAAGATCCGAAATGTCAACAATTTTACTTAAAATAATAAGTTTTTAAAGTATTTCCGACAAATTTAACGTTTTTTTTGGCTGAATCGCAAACGCCCCCCGAAATGAAACGAATGTATAGAAACCCTTTCCGAAAGTAAATACTGACAACGCCTACGGGCAGTGTTATCTTTAGGGTTATAGGCTCCAATGGTCCATGGCCCAAGGAGGCAGCCTGCAATAGTATATATAAATATAGTAGAAATAAATAAATAAAAATAAATAGTGGTATAAGTGGCGCAATAATTTATAAGGCAGGCCAGGGGCGCAAATTTTCAAAATACGGGTTTTATGTAGGTAGAGATTTTCGACATCTTATACATTTATAACCAATTTTATTAGCCACCACAGGCTTTGTGAAAAAAAAATCTATGTTATGGAAATTTTTAATGTGATTTTCACCCCTCTTAAAAACATTGGATTCACCCGTTGGTGTTTTATCAAAGATCGACTATAATGCAATGATCAAAACTAAATCCCTTGTCTGAGCTTAGCCAATAAAATAATCATATTGTTATTATTTTTAACTAAGTAATTATTGGATACTTTGTATTAAGACTGTACTTTTGTTGTTGCATATAAATTGTTATCTTATCTTTCATATCGCTACAAGGGTCAAGACCTGAGAGAATTGGGGTGACAAAAATAAAGAAATGATGATATCAGTAGGTACATTCATTAATCTTAGTTAAACCAAATTATTTATTATGTAAACAATAACAGTATTTTATAACGTTAAATATTTAAACGTAAATCCTCCGATTAAAATTTTTAAACATCTAGATGCACAAACAGAACATTTATCATAAACGCATGAAGCAAATATAAAAAACCGAATGGTCTTAAGAGGGCACGATACCAAATTATGCTCCATACAAAAATATGGGCATCGTACTCCCCTTTTTTCTTCGCGAAAGTAAAACCGATTTTAATGGTTTTTAATTCATATTTGTTTCACAATCTCTATTTTTTCATCATCTTTTTATGTCCTCTTTAATCTTTTCTTTTTTAGGGTTCCGTACCCAAAGGGTAAAAACGGGACCCTATTACTGAGACTTCGCTGTCCGTCCGTCCGTCCGTCCGTCTGTCACCAGGCTGTATCTCAAGAACGGTGATAGCAAGACAGTTGAAATTTTCACAGATGATGTATTTCTATTGCCGCTATAACAACAAATACTAAAAATAAAATAAATATTTAAGAGGGCTCCCATACAACAAACATGATTTTTTTACCGTTTCTTGCTCGATACTAATAACGTTGCCTTATGTTGCATAGATAATGGTACGGAACCCTTCGTGCGCGAGTCCGACTCGCACTTGACCAATTTTATTTCAAAGAATTTGTAGGTAAGATCTGCTTCAGCTATATTTGTCCCTTTCAGCGCGGCGCTCGGAAATAGGGATAACCAAGGCAATATACCTAAGGCAAATACCTAAATGAGGAGTCCAGTACCCTCTTAATGTCAGAATTATATCGGAGTATATACTTTGGAGTCAATTAGCCTAAACCTAGTCTTCACAGTGAAGTGAAGTTTTCGATTTATTTAACCCTTTCATAATTAATAGCTTGTTCTTCTCAGCCAATCTCAACTCTTTGATGTTCACTGTTGGGCATGAGCCCCCTCCACTTCGGCATGTGGTCGGAGGTGTTTGGTCTATTTAAACTGACCAAACATGTTGAACGGCAGAATTTGCTTGACAGTTTTCCTTCTCCTAAAATGTTTTCGGCTTATATTCTCCCTTGGGTTGGTAACACTTGTATTCTTATGGTCTTATTCATAATGACTTATCGGAGGTTTAAAAGTTCGCTAAAATAAGTTCGCGAAAATTGTCAAAACTTGTTATTCATAATAGTCTTTTTACACTAAAACGTTTATTAACTCTCCGATAAAATCTCCGTTTAAACCTCCGATAAGTCATTACGAATAAGACCATAAATCTATTACCACATGAACTTAAGGAGTTACTTGAAAATCCTGGTATTTAAGCAGACGAAGCGAACTAAAGAAACTAAAGTAACTAAATTACAAAATCGGATATGGATATTAATCCATATCCGATTTTGCAATTAAGATTTTTTTAAATTTAAGATTTTTTTAAAAAACAATTGATATTAGTCATTTTTTTTTAAATCGATGCATTAGTTTCGGTCCCGATTTTACACAAACAAACATTAAAATCATTCCTCTTTATCTAATATATAAAATTCACGTGTCACAGTGTTAGTTACCGTACTCCTCCGAAACGGCTTGACCGATTTTTATGAAATTTTACATGCGTATTCAGTAGGTCTGAGAATCGGCCAACATCTATTTTTCAAAGTTTTTTTTTAGTATGGCAAAACAACGTTTGCCGGGACAGCTAGTAATCTTATATATAAAATTTACGTGTCACAGTTACCGTACTCCTTCGAAACGGCTTGACCGATTTTTATTAAATTTTACATGCGTATTCAGTAGGTCTGAGAATCGGCCAACATCTATTTTTCAAACCTTTTTTTTTTAGTATGGCAAAACAATGTTTGCCGGGTCAGCTAGTATTAGATAATGTTTAGATTATGTGGCCCGACAAAGGAAAGAATATTATAGGCTTCTTATTTATTTATTTATTTATTTAAAAACTTTTGCACAAAAAAAATGTACATAGGCGTGCTTAATGCTAAAAGCATTCTCTACCAGCTAACCTAGGGTGGTGCAGAAAACTTCAAGGTAGGTGCAATGAGGAATTAGAAACTTAGTGCGTAAAATACCATGATTACAATATAGACATACATACATACCAACATACACGCAAATATATACATAAACATACACAGACACATATACATACATACATACACATACATACATATATATATATATATAGATACATCAACACATTAACATAATATACAGTATAGATAAATTATACATATTATTATATTCTAATAACTACATTTGTTGCAATGAACCAGCGATTTCTTTACGAAGATATTCACGTACTTTCCGCTTAAAGGTGAAGCGACTCTTGGAATTCCTGATATCAAGAGGAAGCGCATTCCAGAGTTGTACCGAACGAACAAGGAAAGAAGATGTTACAGAACCTGAAGTATGTTTTGAGCATAGGAGAATTGAATTATTAGTAGAACGGAGGTTTTTAGTGTGGGTAGAAGACAAATAATTAAAGCAAGAAGTCAAATAATTAGGAGCAGAAGGATTTGTAAGGATAGAGTAGAGGGTAGTGAGAGAACGCATATCACGACGTTGACGAATAGGCAACCATTTCAATTCGGAGCGATAAGTAGAAACGTGATCATACTTGCGAAGATTGAAGATGAATCGAATGCAGTTATTGAGAAGCCTGTCGTATTTATTAAGAATATCTGCATTCAGGTCTAAATAGCACACATCACCATAGTCGATGATAGGAAACACCAAACTCTGCACAAGCATTGTTTTAGTTGTTGTTGGAAGAAATTTCCTTAAGGAGTAAAGCGATCGTAGTACTCCAGTAGTTTTTTGGCAAACAGCAGTTGCTTGCGCTCTCCAGTCTAGGTGACTATCGAGGTAAAGGCCGAGATTTTTAACCACAGGACTAAAAGGAATAGGTGTGCCATTAAAATTTATTGATGAAAGGCCGGCGGCGTCAAGTTTGTCTAACATACGGCGACTGCCCATAATGATAGCTTGGCATTTTGTTGGATTTACTGTAACCCCGAATTCAGTAGACCAGTTTTGTAAAGCTTCCAAGTTCGTGTTGAGCAAGTCGACGGCCGAATTTATATTATCGACAGTGGATTGAGCGTATAACTGCAAGTCATCAGCGTACAAATGATACGAACACCGAAGACGGTCTGTGAGGAGGTTGATGAAAATAGAGAAGAGAAGAGGAGAGAGAATGCCGCCTTGTGGAACGCCAACCTCTACATTGCACCAACTTGAACTGCTATCTTTTCCCCGTACTGATTGTTGGCGTCCATGAAGATACGAAAAGAACCATTCCAGAGCATCGGAGGAGATATTGAGGTGGGAAAGGATAGAGAGAAGGATTTCGTGACTGACGGTATTAAAGGCGTTAGAAAAGTCCACTAGAACAAGGACCGTAATCTTAGCATCCTCCACACCCGCCCTAATATCGCCAGTCACTTTAAGGAGAGCAGAAGACGTGCTGTGACCAGGCCGGAATCCTGACTGAAACGCGCTAAGGATGTTATATTCGTAAATAAATCTCGAGATTTGTTGATAGACACAGGCCTCAAGTACTTTGGATAGGAACGGAAGTATGGAAATAGGACGGTAATGGCTAGGAAGGGAAGGATTAGGGACTTTGGCAAGTGGTAGAATAAAAGCTTTACACCATTCACTTGGAAAAGAGTTCGATTGGAAAGAGTAATTGATGATGTGGGTTAGCGTTGGTAAAATGTAGTCTAACACCATGATAACCATCCTTCGACTAACCCCATCAGAACCCATAGCATTAGATTTGATTGACAAAATAGTCTTCTTTATCTCCTCCGACTCAACCGAAGAAAAACTGAAAGAAGGAATGTTAAGACGAGGCAACCTACGTAGAGAATCAACAGTATGACATCTAGTCTGATGATTTAATGAATCTGTAGTGGTGAAATGTTTATTTAAATCATCTAACCCAACACTCATTTGCTGTTCATCTTGGTGTTTAGAGCCGATACCTAACGTGCCTAAGAATTGCCAAATCTCATTAGAAGAGCTAGAAGTTGTAATATTATCCAGAATATGGCGGCGTTTAGCGTTACGTATCATTTGATTGCAACGATTCCTTGCAGTTTTGTAAGAAGACCAGTTCTCTTCGGTGCGATACTTCCTATGTTGTCGGAAAGCTCGATCTCGTCGTTTCATGGCCATTTTGATATCCCTATTCAACCAAGGTGCTGGTAAACGTTTGACTTTTATAGTTTTCACCGGAGCATGTTCATCAAAGAGTTCGATGACGATGTTGTTAAATTCGCATACCTTGTCTTGAATCGAAGTGGCCTCCAATACTGAGTCCCAAATTAATTCTGAAGCTTCCTGATTAAGTTTCTCCATGTTGATTCGTCCAAAACAACGCCTGTGCAAAATTTCAGGCTTAGGTTTGGGAGTTTTTAGGTGGTAGGTAAGGAAAATGAGGTCGTGGTGGGAAAAGCCAGGTGCCAGTCGCTGGCCGTGTGTCTTCACAAGAGATGGCATCGAGGTGAATATTAAATCGAGCAGCGTGTCTTCGCCCGTAGCATTGTGGTGCGTGGCTTGTAAAGGGAGGATATTGAGGCAGGAGGATTGGATGATGTCAAGGAGTTTACGTGAGCGTGAATTCTGGACGAGAAGGTCAGTGTTAAAGTCTCCCATGATGATATGGTGTGCATATTCTGACCCTAAAGATTCCAGCATCACTTCAAGGCTACCAAAATAGTCGATGCTGGGAGGACAATAGAAAACCCCAACCACAATTTTCGCTCCATTGGCCCAAACCTCGAGAACAAGAAATTCAGAGACAGTAGGGGAATCGTTAGCAGAGGAAGCAATGATTTTGTAAGAGAGATTAGAGCGGAGATAAATAGCAACCCCTCCACCCCTTCTATCAATACGGTCATTTCTCACGAGAATATATCCAGGAAGCGAATATGAGGTAGAGGGAAGGTGAGGCTTGAGCCAAGTCTCCGACACCAGGATAATGTGGGTATTAGTGTCGCTAAATGCTTCTAGTAAGTCACTATGGTGACTTGGCAGGCTCTGCGCGTTTATATGGCACACATTTAATAAGAATTTAGATGATAGACCAAATTGTTGACGTAAGAAGTCGCCAAGTGTATCCTCATCTGCAGAACAGAAGCTATCGTCGGTTGCTAATTCACTTGCGGAATAATAATTTTCAACATCAGACATTAATATGAATAAAATATGTATATATAAATATTAACTAATTATAAAAATATAATAAGAATAAAATATGTAAATATAAAATATTAAACAGTTGTAAAAATGTAATAAAGAATTAAATATTTGCAGATGCAACTCAAATATTTAAACTGACTGTGCATTTCTGCACCACCCACCAGTTAACATCTACACACAGTACACACATCTATATTAAGTGATAATAATAAATTGAACAAATAGAAAAATACAACAATAGAAGTAGTAACAAAAGTACAAACAGACTAAACATCGAAACTCTAGTCAACGGCACCGAACGCATCCTTAGACATTCTGACAGCTATGTTGACATCTGTCAGATAATACTTAGATGATATTATGTCAAAACAGTCAAAAGTAAGAAACTGAGAAAACGAAAGAAAGTGAAATGGTAAACAAAGTAGGTACTTACAACTAAATAAGATTGACCTCATTTGTATAAAAATAATGTACGAAAGTAAAAGTGACTAAAGTGGGTAAAGTTAAAAGTGCATTGATTCGAGCAACTACTGTAACCAACACAACATACACTGTCAACTAAAGGCAATCCGGAATGACTGTATTAGCGATGTTAAGTATATTAGACCGCAGTATCAGTCCTTGCGTGATGCTTTCTTTGTGCCCACATTTGTCTCGGCGCCTGCATTCGGGTTTCTGGAGCCAGCAGCGATATTTGGAGTGACAGTAATCAACGCGTTCAGTTCTTCCAGAGTATTAATTTTATGACGCTTTCCATCCGAAGTTTTGATGATTATGGTTCCGTCCAGTGTCCAACAGGAGTTTACATTGAAATGCTGCCTAGCTTTAACAAAAATCATTTGTCTGGCTTTAGTAAGGAACTCTCTAATTGAGATTTTTGTACCCTTTAGTGCTGTCTTAGCTTTCCATATAGCAGACCTAGTCTCCATACTATTAAACCTAACCAGTATAGGTCGGGGATGATCTTTATTCGCAGTGCCAAGCCTATGACACACATCAATACAGGTTTTGTTGCAACTGTTCACCTTAAGCTTGGAGTGTATTATGTCTAACATCTTACTGAAACAATCCTCTCTATCAGTCTCCGTCACTCCCAAGAACAAAAGTGCATTTCGACGATGTCTTGACTCCATAACATCAATAGCAGCCGAACATTCAGCTATCTGTCTGCGCAACAAGCTTAGCATTTTATAGACAAGTTCACGGAATGTGCGAAACTCCTCAGCAACTTTACTAACTGTCTCCTTGGCCGGACCAGCTACCTCCAGTTGTGCCTCGAGCTCCGCCATCCTTTTTGTGAAGGATTCCTCTAAGGACCTCTGTGCGTTTTCAATATTAGTTAGTTGAGACATTTTAGTGTGGTTGTGTGCAAATTCTGGCAGGTGGCGCTACTTGTAAAACACTGTTACATTAGATTGATACCAATGTAAGTACTGTATATATGTCTTAATTCACACAAAATTTAACTAAAAATATGCAGAAAATACTTGAATTTTGAATTAAATTGTTTTTAACAACAAACAGCAAGTGTTAACGCTTTTTACGCCTACCCGCGAAAAAAAGCCCTTCTTATCGCCCCTGCTGAAATATAGAACATTGTTACCTAGGTAAAATATGCAGAAAATCAAATAAAAAATTAAATTTTAATACAGTAAATTATAATTTTATTTTAAAATTTGTTATTTATTCTATACTAATATCATAAATCTGAAGAGTTTGTTTGTTTGAACGTACCTACTAATCTCAGGAACTGGAGGCCTATGTCCAACAGTGGACGAAGAGAGGCTGATGGATGGATGGATGAAATTCCACGCGTACGAAGTCGCGGGCGACAGCTAGTGGTATAATAAAAGTCTCTAAATATAATATATTTAATGAATATAGTGTTAGTCATGTTAATTATAACAGTGACAAGTAGTTGCTGAGACGCAAGTTCCATGATTGAAGCCTAGAGCTCTACAGACTGAGTTGCAGGCTGAGTTGTCGCAGTCCTTCAACGTTGTTGGGATATTTAAAGCTTCACTTTTAGTTGCCACGCTCGCATCTTTGTTAGCTGGAACAATTAGAATTATTATATTTTATAATCCTTGCCATATATTCCCCTGAAATAGTCACTTTAACAAATAATACCGTATAGAAACAAAAAGGGTGTAGGAAAGGGACTAATAGAGATACAGCTCGGTGCATATAGAATAAAAAGTCAGCTCACTAAAACTAAAAACACGCTTAAGCTGCTGAATCTTTTAATTATTGCATTGTCATATGCAAAATTTCAGATCAATCTGACAACTGCAAGTGGGTGAAAATCACTTTCACAAATTCCTTTACATAGATTATTACATTCATAATTAAGGGCCTACATCAATATTATCGTTTAACATCGCCGACACGTACATATTAACACAGCCAGTAGGCACAGAAAATGAAGAATTAGGGATACTTTTCCTATTTACTCAAAATCTACTAAATATATTTTAATTCTGATTTACGTGTTTCTATATATAATAGTTACTTATGTTTTTAAAGTTATTTCATTAGTTAATACGCGATAATAGACCGACAAATGAAAAAAATAAAAAATTAGAGAGGTTGCTTCGCTAAGATTTTCTATCGAGAAAACTTTTTTCAATCGTGTTTCTGAGTTTATGCGATCCTAGATCATATATTGAAAAAACATATACTTAAAAATTAGAGCTCTAGCCATTCAATCTAAAGAAACAATGAAAACTTCGTACGTAGAAAAATGCACGAAGCTATTTTGGTATCGTCTTAAGTTCCGAACGATAAGCGTGTTAAAATAGTACTGATTCAACGTGCACAAGTAAACTTAACTAAAAAAATGAAAATTAATAGTGTCAATAACACAATTTGGCAATGTTTACTGAACTTCCTTATTAGAAAATCTGTATATTATAGAGTAACGATTTTAATATATAAAAATGTTGATTAATGGCTATTTTGTTGTGCACATTTTTATATATTTTGATTAATAATTAATCAAAATATGCCATAGTTGTTTTCATTTTTTAGTTAAGTTTATTGTACACGTAGAATTGGTACCGATGTGTTTGTTAAGATAATTATTATGTATATCTATCTTGTTTTCTAATATCTATTAAAAAAGGTTAAAATAAAGCCTTTAATTGCTTAATATTGTCTAACACTTGCGCGACTCATTTGTTTAAATAAAAGTACTTTTTACGGATTAAGACGTGTGTATTTGTTTTAAATTTTAGCACGACGTTTCAGAGACTTTGCAGTCACCATGGTCACAGGTGAGACTGAGCTGTTACCATGGTGACTGGAAACATATACACGTGTTTTAATCCGTTAAAAGTACTATTATTGCTTGTTATAAAAATATTTTATGCTGGTACCCACAACACAAGTATATATAAGCTTACCTTGGGACCAGAGGACGATGTGCGAAATGTCCATGACAAAAATGAAAGAAAATTATATACCTAAATAATCGATAAATGTACTATACAAAACTGAAAGAATTTTTCAAATCGGACTCGTGGTTCCTGAGATTAGCGCGTTCAAACAAACAAATAATCTCTACAGCTTTATAATATTAAGTATAGATTATATTATCACGTTATTTTGAAATGAAATGAAATGAAATGAAATAAAAAATCATTTAATCAAGTAGACATAATTTTTAGAAAAAATTATGAGCTTTTGACATGTCCAATTTTTTTTTCCCTACCACCGGTTCAGGACGCAATTTGCTGAGAAGAACCGGCGTAAGAAACTCAGCAGAATCACGTACTTTGATGTCACTTACCATTACTTAGTCCTTCAGTGTATGCGTGTAGAACATCAGACAAAGAATATATCCTTGCCGAATATGCCTGATTCATGATCATGGCAAAAGCAAACAATACAAATAAAAACTTCATGTTGAGACGTAAGTGAGACGTTTACAAAGTACTGCAGAGTACGTTAACAGTACGACACTAGGTTAGATAATGTATAGTGTTCGTAAATAAGTTCGATATTTATACCCTACTAGTATTACTAATCAGTACTGTTCTAAATTGCAAGCGGTAGGCTTTAACTTTTATTAGATAAAGTCTATAATCGAAGGCTAAATTGTCAATGTAAACACTAAATGTACTGACTAGTGACTAAGTAAATGTACTTCATATAGTTCTGAAAACTGATACAACGGCCACACACGTGTATATTTATATTTTTAAAATATTTAGGAATATTCTTCCCGAAAAAAGACGTAATCAGTTCATATAGTGACGGGATAGGTTTATTTATGACATTAGCCAATTTTGTAAGAGCCTTACTTACCTATCTTCGGAAAAGACGGAAAAATGCAAAACAAAACTATGTAACACAGACAATCCACGTGGTACTACACTACGTTGATTGACTAACCCTGTGAGACCCTGTCTCTCTTTCTTTTCAGTGCATTAACGTCCCACTGTTGGGCACGGGCCTCCTCCACTTTGGGAAGGATTATAGTCTACTGTGCCGCGCTGACCAGGCGTATTGGCACAGGGTTTATTTTTCGAGTTTTCCGTCTCATACAGAGGATGATATCAGTGAGCAATATCCCTTAACTGACTTTTACAGCACCTTTGGGAGAAAATGCGGTGGTGACACTTGTATTCTTAATCCGTCCCCACACGGAGAGCAATTGAATGATAATAATTGATGACCTAATAACTTTCATCCCTCCAAACAGTAGTGGATCTTAAAAAGGTTGAAAGTTTATGATATTGTATGAAATAAAGTTACCTATTTAATCTATCCTAATTAATTAAAGATAGATTTTTGTCTGCATGTTCGCAGCCTGCTTCGAACATGCAGACAAAAATCTATCTATCTAATCTAGAGCCCTGCAGTTACCTGCTTCAAGCAGGTAACTGCAGGGCTCTAGATTAGAACAATCTATACTAATTATCATAAAGCTGAAGAATTTGTTTGTTTGTTTAAACGCGGTAAACTCAGGAACCACTGGTCCGATTTGAAAGATTATTTCTCTATTGGATAGTACATTTATGGAGGAAGGCTATATAACATTACGCTGCGACCAATAGCAGTGAAGCAGTAGTAAAAAATAATGAAAACACTGTGAATTTTTTTTAATATTCCAAGCATACGGAGTCGCGGGCAACAGCTAGATATTTATAATCCCTCACATACGCTTTTTGATGTGTTTACTGAAAAGGGTAGATAGATTATAAACTAGAGTAAATGCGATACGCAAAGTAGTTCTAATTATGATGGACAGAGCTACGAAGACTAATTTAATCTGTCAAGAGTTACTTTTTTTTATTTTTTATGAAGCTCTATTTTCTTTAATTTGTGTTGTGAATAAATTAAATGCTTGCAAGTAAAACTGAAGGACTCAATAGTAGTTAATCTTCCTGTCAACAATGAGGCGGTTTATATGACTCGCCTACAAATTGCATCTTCCTACATTTTGAGACAAACTTGCGGTTAAACACCGCAGTTTAATTGTTGCGGGGAAGGCCCTAATGTTGTGTTTATCAATTTTTACAAACACGGCCCACTTAAATAAAATACATATTTGTATTCGCTTATCTATTGCTATTTATAACTGGTGTATTAATTATTATTATATATATATATATTTATTATAATATTGATATTTTGGTGAGCTTTAGTCATATTAAATATTTGTCTACTTGTGAAGTAAATAGTGAAGTATTACTTAGATCTAATTATACAAGGAGTTCTTTGTTCAGTGCAAAGCAATTGGAATGTCTGGCTCTTCCTGACTAAGACCACACCCGTTTTCCTCATGGAATCTTTTTCAAGTTTCACCGCAACGTATATTCTTAATAAATTAAATGGATTATGAATATTTGGAGTATTTGTTGTTTTAGAATTAATAAATATTATTTAAATGACAACAAGCAAAGCAAAAGAGTTTTTTTGATTTTCTTACAGCGTTTCTTCTCAGAGAAAATCACGTAAGTACTAAAGGTGGTTGGTAAAAACAAATAACTTTTTAATACAGCAATTTTTTTCTATAAGGGTTAGGTTTTGAATTAGATCTTTTTAATTATTACGGACTGGAGCAAAAACTTAAACAAGGCGCGAATTTTATCTCGATCTAAAGCAATAACATCACACAGAAAACCAACATAAATATTTGTTTATCAAAATGAGATAACTAATTAACTAAACTTTTAATTTCTTTATTCATTATACCAATAGGTATGTGGCCTATCTCTCATTATAATTTATCCATGATTATAGTCGTGACTCTTGACTCAAGATCAAAGATTGATTTACAGTGTTATACGTATACAGTGTTGGATAGTACATTTGTCATGGAAGGCTATATAACATCACGCTGCGACCGATAGGAGAGGAGCATTAGTGAAAAATATTTCAAAAACAGGGAATTTTTTTAAATACCAAGCGCATAAATCGCAGGCAACAGCTAGTTCTGAATAAAATTCAGTAGGTTTTACAATGTAAGACGTGATCCGAAAACGTTGAACAAGACAAAGCATCATTCAAATTAACAGTTTCTGAGAACGCAAACTTTGGTAGGTATAGACTAAATAAGCAAGCTTGTATTTGCAAGCCGTAGCCAACACAAAGCTGTAATATCACGATAAGCATTGCAAAACTGAATGTAGGTATATATGAGACCTTTACTGAGTATTTTTAATAAGTTTTTATTGCATTCGGTAGTATCTATCAATACGTCTATTTATCTATGTAATGAAATCATTGGAAATAATTTTCACTCGGATTAATCTGAAGCAGTTACCCGCGACTTCGTACACGTGAATTTTAGAGAATTTCCCCCGTTTTAGCGACATTTTTATTGCTTATTATTGCATTGGTCGCAGCGTGACATTATAGCCTATAGCCTTTTTCAATAAATGTACTATCCAACATTGAAAGAATTTTTAGAATCGGATCAGAAGTTCCTGACATTAGTGCGTCCAAACAAACAAACTTTTCAGCTTTTTGATATTAGTATAGACACAGATAGTATAGATTTACAGGGAGCGATCATAATTATATGATTTCTTAAATTTATCTAAGTAGTTGTCAATACTGGTTGCTGTAACTAAATATGTAGATACCTATTTATGTACGTCTTGAAGTCATGAGCTGCATCATAAATACATAATAAAATAAAAAAATTTAAGCTACGACTTGCGACTAGTGGACGTTGTGGGGTTTTTGAAAAAAAGCAGTACATAAAATTGCGTGATAAATACCTATATATATATATAATACTGCACCTATTAATTGTAATTTTTCTCTAACTATGTTGTTATTTCAAGCAATATCCTGTTTATTAGTTGTGGTTGTTTTGTCAATTAATATACCAAAGTGGTTAAATAGTGACTGCGTATTATTATTTTCTCATAGCATAGGCGTAGCTAGAGCTTTTTGTTTTCTTGCGCATAAGAATCCTATCCTTACTTACGAGTATATATAAAGGTGAAAGTGAGTTTGTTTGTTTGTTTGTTCGCTTGTGACGCTTTCACGCAAAATCTACCGAATGAAATTGCACGAAAATTGGTATACAGATAATTTATAGTCCTGGAAGTAAAATAGGCAATATATTTTTTCGCTACAAACTCTTTACGAGATAATAAAAGCAAATATTTGTGAAAAATGAAATAATAGTTCAGCCATGTTGTTATTTTACAGTGTTGTCATAGCAACTTTTAGAAGCCGTCAACTTATATTTTTTTTAATTTTAATTTGGCCACAAAGGTTTTGATCCCAGACTGACACATGCGATTTACACGGTTGTTCGGAATACAAACTCCTTGTTGGTACTTAGTTCCAATTTCTATTTTTTATTGAAATGCTTTCCTATTTAATTGAAGAGGTTGGAATAGTTAAGTATGTATTTATATTCTAAACCTACTACGTTGTTTTTTTTCAATATTGAATTAATAATTTCTTACACTTTTAATAACAATTATAAATTAAAAATTAAGTTTTGGTTATTTCGGTTAAGTTTGGTTAATTTCGGTTATTTCGGTTAAGTTCCGGTTATTTCGGTTAAGTTCGTTTAATTTTGGTTAAGTTCAGTTCGGTTAAGTTTCATTTCTGTTATTATTTTAGGTTCGATTTCAAATTCGATTCGGCCACTAACGCGTGCAAAGCCGCGGGCAGAAGCTAGTTAATAAATCTATACTTATAATAAATCTGTAGAGAGGTCAATTCTGTACATGAAATATATTTTCAAAATAACTATCAGGGGGTGATTAGTGATCGATACTGATGCCAAAAATGCAATCAGTAAAATTTTTGTCTGTCTGTCTGTCTGTCTGTCTGTCTGTCTGTCTGTCTGTCTGTCTGTCTGTCCGTCTGTATGTTCCTTATAGAAACAAAAACTACTCGACGGATTTTAACGAAACTTGGTACAATTATTCTTCATACTCCTGGGCAGGTTATAGTATACTTTTCATCACGCTACAATCAATAGGAGCAGAGTAGTGAAGGGAAATGTTGGGGACACGGGAGAAGTTACTCCATTTTTTAAGCTTCCGTCGCGTGTGCAGCCTTAATGGTTAAAGTTACATAGAAATCATGTATGACGGAAATATTCTACATAAAATTGTCTAAAAATATCTCGGAACAGCACATATCTATTTTTTCTGGTTGACTCACAATAACACGTGTGACTCCTGATAGCTTAGCAGTTCGGAGCATTCTGATTATATTGGTTTACTCTTACGTTTATAATACTCTCACTCAAGCAGTAGTTAAAAATGTTGTAAAAACGGGGAAAATTTCCTAAATTTTACGCGGACGGAGTCGAGGGCAACAGCTAGTATGTATTATAAATGTGAAAGTTTTTGAGTATGTTTGGATGTTTGTTACTCTTTCATGCAAAAACTATTGAATGGATTTTAATGAAACTTTACAATAATGTAGCTTATACATATTCAGAATAACACGTAGGCTACAATTTATAAATATATTGTGTGAATTGCCCAAAATGTGACGATAAGTGTCAAGTACCAAAGCACCCACTACTGTCTGATTTTTTATCATTTTTACCGCCGGTAACACCGCAGGACGCAGCTAGTATTACATATTTTTGTCGAATTATAACGACGAAGACCTATTTTAACCAATACCTAGAGATAATTGAGGGTGTGGCGTAAATAGTGGTCCAACGCTAAGGTGGTTATAATTCAAGTATTCACCTATCATATAAAAAAAAATTAACCATTTTTAGCCATTGGTTTCGGAAATATGATTTTTTTTATTTTTTTGTAAATAATCGATAAATATTTTATAAATGAGAATGTAACTTCGGCAAATGACATTAATTTTTGAGTGTGTTTTTTGTGTTGTACGGGCGAGTATTAGCACTAGCACATGCATTTTCGTTTTTTCATGTAAACCCCAAAAATAAACCAATAAATAAAAAAAACAAAACTAATTTCTCGTTTGTAACAAATCATGCATTTTTGATGTGAGTAGTGTAAAAAAAAATGGCTAAAAATGGTAAATTTTTTTTTATTTGATAGGTGAATACTTGAACTATAACCACCTTAGCGTTGGACCACCATTTACGCCACACCCTGTATAGATTATTACATTGATAAATACATACGAAGCTAATAAAAGCGTGTTAAAAAGCGACACAGTACATAGGTGCTGTACCGTTATCATCATAATGTATCCATCATCATATTGTCAGTAATCACATCATCATAAATGCATATTATTATCATCAATGATGATTTTTCAAATGTATGGGTGTCCTCTTAAATATTTATTTCATTTTGGTTTTTCGTATTTGTTCTTACAGCGGCAGTAGAATTACCTAATATAGTTAATTCATCTGTGACAATTTCGACTGTCTAGATGTCACCGTTCAAGAGATGCAGTCTGGTGACGGACGGGCGGAGGGAAGGACAGATAAGTATCAGAGATAGAGTCTATTTCTACTCTTTGGTGCGGAGCCCATTATCAACTTCCGTATAAGACGGACACAAACACACGCACACAGCTATTTATAAAGATTATATTATATTATCTTCGGCGCATTTGTGTTGACATAATTCCTGTTATACTTGTTGAGATAAGGGAACTGAATAAATTTCTTTGTAACTTTTAGTTGATAAAATGTTTTTAACCTTGTATGAAGATTACGAATGGACTTGGTAGTTTGCAAACTTGTTAGAAATATTTGGGAGATAGTGGTTATTTCTAGCTACGTTCACTCTATCTTAAATGTTTAGGTATAAATAATAATGAACCCCCAAAATACGCGCAGAATTTCTGAGGTTTCGTGTGAGTTAAGTATTTTAAACTTAACCGTCTAACGATTTTTTTAAGGTTTTTACATTTGAGGAGTATTACTATTTGTAACACCTCTGCGTGAACGTAGCTAGAAATAACAACTATCTTCCTTTTGTAATTGCTTAGTTCAAAAACTAAAAATCACGCTTGAAAATCCAGAATATCTTTTTTAATATGTAATTGCATTGGTCCTTGATATGAATGCAAAATTTCAAATCAATCCGACTATTTCAAGTGCGTGAAAATCGCGTTCAAAGATTCCGTTACATAGATTAATACCTGTGATTAATACATCGATAGATACATACTGAACTTATAAAAGCGTGTTAAAATATAAGCTAACCATCGTTTTAATTTAAATATTGCGTGAAATATCAAGGAGGTTGTAATTATTAATAAAATTAATTAAACAAGTAAAGTTTAAAGAGTATATTTAGGTATATAAATTGTAATTTACATGTAGATATAAGTATACATTATTTCTTAGCATAAAGCATAAAGCCATGAATAAAAACATAATACATTTTATTACAGAATAAGATTAGAACTAATAATTATTTGGCGATTCTAGCAAAACTACAATAAAAATCCTTATAAAATGTTTAGTCTGTAAAGTTATAAAGCGTAATAATATGGTTACAAATGATTACACTTTTAAGAGTTAATGTTCTTATTTTACGAACATATTATTTTATTATGTAATGATAACATAACATGGAAAGTAATTCTGTTAGCACAAACTAAACTAAATTATTTTTATCACAGTGTCGAATTCAAATTCAAAAAGTTATAGTTTCGTTTAGTTTTTAGCATAGCAGTATCGGCACCATTAACTATTATTAAGCTATTTACTACAATAGCATTTCCCACTTCTACATACTCCACGAGCAAAATGGAGGGCTTTACATGTGTTATTGCAACGATAACCATTGCACGACCGACTTTCTATATCATGGTCATCTGAAAAGAAAACAAAAAATATATTTTTAGTAAAATTTTACTCATAACTTCATCATATTACATTACTATGATATATCTATATCAACAGATGATGATATTTCTTACCCAGGGTGCTGTAAAAGCTAGCTAAGGGGTATTTAACACAGATAACAGTAACTAATGGAAGAGATGGAAAACTCGATAAGAAACCCTATGCCAAGATGGGCATCTTGGCATAGGGTTTCGTATCGAGTTTTCCTCATTTCACCTACTGTCTACTAGTAGACCATAATCGCTCCTAAGGTGGAGGAGGCCCGTGCCAAACAGTAGGACCTTAACTGGTTGAAAAGAGAGAGAGAGAGCCGGATGCTGTATAAATATCTGTATTCATCTTGCAACAATAATAGCACCGCGTGATCACAAGTCTCTTACATTTATACACTACGAGGCCCACCAAAGAAGTTATCTCCCTCTATCCAGCCCATTTACGTCCCACTGTAGGGCACGGGCCTCCTCCACTTTGGGAGGGATTATGGTCTACTGTGCAGCGCTAACCAGGCGTATTGGCACAGGGTTTATTTTCGAGTTGTCCGTCTCTCTTAGCTGACTTTTACAGCACCCTTGAGAGGAGATGGGGTGGTGACACTTGTATTCTTAATCCGTCACCACACGGAGATAAATATAGATAGCAGACATAAGACCTATGAACTCTTTACTACTTACACAAATCCGCTTCAGACAGTTGTGAGATGATTGGTTCAACAGAACGATTGTTGTATTCCTCCATTATAGGTGGCTCTGTTATGTAACAAAAAAATAATAAATATGAAAACTGCGCGACTCATTTATTTAAATAAAAAGTGGCCCTATTTAAACAAAAAACTGGCCATGAACGAATTGGGCTCGAGTACGAAGAGTTCTGTAGATATTATAATCATCATAATATCAATATACATGACTATAATGGCTTAATAAAATGTCGAATATATCGTCTAAATGTATCATTTAGTGAAACTAAAGATTTTTGGGTATAGGACCTACGTTAAATATTTATATTATTCTGCGTTTTTAGTATTTGCCTGCAAAAATTCAATTTTATAGCTATCGCGGTTCATTAGTGTGGTGTGTGACAGATAGACGGACGAACAGCGAAGTCTTAGTAATGGATATGGAACGGTAAAAATGTTAAAAACTTAATAATGCTGTTTAGTGTTCTACCACATAAAAGACTGCAGTAAAATGAATATTAAAAGTAATCCACATAGTCCAAATCTTCTCGTGTGAGATTAGACGTTACCTGAATTATACAACGTGTTTCAGAAAGGTGTAGTCATATTTGACCATCGTTACACATGGCCGGTGACTAGGCACTAGGCATGGATGAAATTACAAATAATAGTTAAATTATGAGTTTTATGTGTTCATAAAAGTTTAATTAATTTATTAAATTAATCGATCTTCTTTAAATACAACACTACTATGAGGTCATCTTTTATCGTAAGGTTCAATCACATTCAATAAACCGTAAACATCTCATAATTGATGCGTTTCTGGTAGTTATTTAATAGTAGGCTATAAACAACAAAAACCTTACCAACTGTATTTTTCTATGTGTAACTGTAATATTTATAATATTTAAGGCCTACCCAATGCAACCTTAAAATATGACTACACCTTTCTGCAACACGTTGTATATTACATGAAAAAAGAATCCATGGAGTTTCTTGTCTGTTCTTCTCCGTAGGATTCCCTTAGAGAACAGACGCCTAGCTTCTGACTTTTTAAAAGAGCATGGTTATCTTGCCTCGAAGTAAAAATCTTTGACTTCGATCCTTTAGATTAATTATTTCTGTACTATGTAAAAGCAGAAATGACAAAACATACTTCCGATTAGTATTTTGGAGTTGTCGTGATTTTTACTACAAAAGGAACGAAAAATGTTTGGTGGCTTAATAATAAGACATATAATTAAGTCACTGTTAATATGTTGGTACGGTTTGTGTCAAAAACAGAAATATTGCTAACCTTCAGGGTTTTCATCATCTTGGGATTTATTTGGTATTTCATTTGAAATATCCGAATCTGTGAAATAAACAACGTATTAAAATTTCCCACCTGTATTAAATTTCTTGAAATTTTCAGTAAAACTATTTTGGATCTGTCACAGAAAAAGATTGATTGAAAGGTTTTTTATGTATGTGACGATTAAAATACGAAATGGTTCCATGTATATAATCTCACTACATTTGATCTCATCCCTACCATAGAATAAAGATATCATCGCTACTCAGACTCAGACGGGCTTCGTGGTGGAGTGGTTTATGTAATGGACTGCCGATCACGAGGTCGCGGGTTCGATTACCGCTTGGGACAATCATTTGTGTGATATCCATAAATGTCGTACAAATGTTTGTACTGCGTCTGGATGTTTTCTATGTATTATAAGTATGTATTTACAAAAGAAAAGTAGTATATGTAGTCTATCCGTATCTGGTACCCATAATACAAGCATAGAAATATAGCTTACTTTGGGACCAGAGGACGTTGTGTGAAGTATCCTGAATATTTATTTATTTATTACACCAGATTTTTCTATGACCTCCCCATAATGAGTGTTTTATTAGAAATAAATAATTTTCTGTAACTAATACCTTTCTTAAAACACTTGCACGTCCCGTCTACACAAGTACCGTTATCGTACTTCAAGATACGGCATAGACGATCACAAAATTCATTTAATTTAGCATTGCATTTAAGCCCTTCTGCGGATCCTAAAGTTTCTAAGTTAAACTGTTGAGAATTAGTGACGTCATCTGAAAAGAAATGTTTAATTAACAAACTTAAACCTTAGATACCACGATGTTATATTCAGTGGCAACTTGATGTGCATGCAATAATAAAATAATTATCTCCCAAAAAGTAAACTTAGTTAGTATTATATTTTCTAACACTTGCGCGATGCATTTGTTTAAATGAAATTACTTTTGGATTTAGATGCGTGTAATCGTTACACGCGTCTAAATCCGTAAAAAGTAGTAGTTAGTAGTCCCAAAAGTTTGTAGTTTTGTTCCAGACTGTGTCTGTACCTTTTGTCGTTCTGGGATAATTGCATCTGCAGCGATTATTAACGCAAACCCCACCAGCAAATCCACACTTTTGGCACTGATGGTTACAGTCTTGATAATTACACCTACGAGCTGGACTTGATTTTGTCAGATAGGACACAAAATCTAAGAATGAAATGTAAACAGTAAGGCCTAATTTATAAAAGCAATCCTAGCGAGCCATCACATTTGAAAATACTGCATCAATCTATATTTATTACGACATGTTTTATTCATATTTAAAGGTAAAGTTACAAAGTTTACTATTACGACACGCCAAGACGATAAAGTAATGGGAACTGTAATATTAAACTGTAGCATTTAAAAAAATATATAAACGTAGAAAATATATTCAGCGCTTTTTTACCTTCAGTGTTTAGAAAATTGTCACATTTACAACGTCCATTCACACAGGCTCCACCAGGGAATTTAAGTCTCCTACATCTCTGATCGCATTCTTGATTATTGCAACTACGGGGAGTGAACACTTTGTCTTGAGAGACATTGACATCTTCGTTTTGAGAGTGTAGCGAAACATCTGTAACACATATTTTTGTATTAAGTATGCATGTAAATAAAACAGAAATTCCTAGAAGAACAAAGAATAGGGAGCACGATAAAGAAATTGAGATTTAGACAAAAAAATATGCAGCAGCGTTTGAAGAAAATATGTCCTAATTATAACCTTCAAAGTTACGGAAATTATCGCATTTACAACGTCCATTGACGCAGGCACCACCAGGGAACTTTAGTCTCCTACATCTCTGATTACACTCTTGGTAATTACAACTACGGAGCGTGAATTCTTCGTTATTATCTTCGTATTGAGAGTCTAGTGAAACACCTGTATGAAAGTCATCATACCATGTAGATAAAATAGAAAGATCAATCTACCTAGTCTATTGTGGCGAAAGCAAAAAATTAAGAAATCATAAGTTTAAATAGTTTTACCGTCGGTTCTTAAAAAGTTATCACATTTGCAGCGTCCATTTACACAAACACCTCCCGGGAATTTAAGTCGTCGACATCTTTGATCGCACTCTTGAATGCTGCAGGATTGAGGAGCAGATCTTTCTTCTGATTTAGTTTCTAGCTGTATATTTAGTAGGTTATCTACAAAAATGAAACGTTGTCAAATAATATTCAAAGCCACACCGTGTGTTTATAGTTGTTTTTAAGTCTGTGAGAGATGGAAAACATTTAACCAAACCTTATGCTAGTACGAAGAAGATGTGTGGATATTTATATGGCAGATTTAAATAAGTGACTATATTTTTTCTAAATATAACAGCTATTATAATTATAATTTAATTTATACGTATACTTTCAAGATAACAAAGCTTTTACTTTTTTTTTTGAAAATACTGCATCAATCTATATTTATTACGACATGTTTTATTCATATTTAAAGGTAAAGTTACAAAGTTTACTATTACGACACGCCAAGACGATAAAGTAATGGGAACTGTAATATTAAACTGTAGCATTTAAAAAAATATATAAACGTAGAAAATATATTCAGCGCTTTTTTACCTTCAGTGTTTAGAAAATTATCACATTTGCAACGTCCGTTGACGCAAACTCCTCCTGGGAATTTCATCCTCCGACATCTTTGATCACATTCTTGATTGTTACAGTTCTCAAGAGAGAAGCTGTCTTCCAAATTATTTTCTAACTGTGGAGATTCTAGGCCATCTGTTAAAATACATTTTTGTTTCAAGAGAACTTTGCATCAACCAAAATCTATTCCGCCAATTCATCTTATAGATGGGTGTTGGAGTAATTATAGGTATCTAATTATAGTTTTTCATTAGTTATCTACATGGCCTATAACGTTTACACGCAAATTGTTACCGGGTTTATTATGCTGTAAGAACTAACAATAGCAGCCTGATCAAAAATAATATACCTGATTTACGGCATAGTTCTAGGTTCTTACCTAAACATAGTAAATTACGGTTAAGTCGTGGGGGTTTTACATTTAAGTATACGAAAAAAGTTCCGTAAGTAAATGTCCCAGTAGTGGAATGTTTAAACAATGTTATAATTATAATGAAGTTAGAAAAAACCTTGAACATCTTCGTAGCTTTCACATTTGCAATATTTACTGCGGCAGGCGTCGCTTGAGTAGCCAAGATTGCGACATAATAGGTAACAAGCACTTTCTTTACAATTACTAACACCTTTATCACTGGTTTGGTCTGGTTCTGGAATTAATGTTAAAATTAGACATTGGTACCGATTCAACTTACACAACTAAACTAAAAATGAAAATCGATAGTGTCAATAACACAATTCGGCAATGTTAACAGAACTTTTTTATTAGAAAATCTGTATAATAGACTTACGATTTTAATTATATAAATATGCACAACGAAATAGCCAATTAATCAAAATACACCATAGTGGTTATCATTTTTTAGTTAAGTTTAGTCGTGCAACTAGAATGGGTACCATTGTAATGTACCTATGCAGTACTATTTCCTTTAGACTTTTGGCAATCATTGCTCTACGAAATATTGGAAACCAAAATAGGAAAAAATAATTGAAATGAAAGTTCCAAGTAAAATGAATTTGCCTAAAAAAGAAATTGCATTAGATCTTCCCTATTACTATAAAAATAGCTGATTATTAATTCTCAGAATAATATCAATACAATTAAATAAAAATTTTAAACGATCAAGCTTTTTGAAAGATTGATAACAAATACCTCGACACAAACTTTAAGCTTTTATGTAAACGGCGTAGGTACATATTTTTTTAGCCGCCAAGAATTCTCAATGATTTAAACATACGTAGAAAAGGCGCAAAAATGAAAAATAGCTGTATTAATAATTATTTACCATCAAAAACGTTGACTACAACAACTGAAGCGTTGACAACACATAAGGTTACTACGAAATATAATATGGAATACATATTTATTTACTTAAGCAGTCACCAACACTGGAATAGACTGAATTATAAAATTCGGCGTCCTTCAGTTCCTTATATACACGATATTGTGCAGGGACTTCACCAGATAAGTGTTCCATTATGATTAACATGAATCATTGTACAGGTTTAGTACCGAGCCGTCCTAGTTTTATATTATGATAAAGTTCGTTTGTTTGTATTTTTTTATTTATTTATTATAATAATAAGTTTGGTAGTATATTGTTAATTTTTTGAGGTTATAATGTGTCATTGTGATGCCATTGTGACACCATTGAAATAAGGGACTTGCCCACCAGTCCGTGTGGTAATGAAAACAATACACAGAAATAACACACTTGCCACCACCACATTTTAAGCCATTTGGGTGAGGAAAATTCTAAGCCAAAAATGTACAAAACAAAAATTATTAACTCAATATTCTGTAACACTTTTTACGAATTTAGACGCGTGTATTTGTTTTAAATTTTAGCCCGTTGGGTCGGAGAATTTGCAGTTACCGTGTTGACTGCAAAGTCTCGGAAACGTCGGACAAAAACTTAAAACAATTATTAAATTAAACTCAGGTCTCTAAATGCAATATTTTGTAAATATATAAAGGTTTAAACTCACAAGTAAGAAAAATAATTTAAATAAAATAAAACTCGCGTACATAAACTAGTTATTCGGTTCCTTTGATAAAAAGTTTAACGGCTTTTAATTGATATGAAAAAGGATATATCTTAAACACAAAGAAAACTTTCATAATTATATGATTGTAGAGCAATATTTTATCACATTGATAAGGATATATGGAAAAATAACAACGAATTAGGTAATTTGTCTGTAATTTATGTGTTATTACCCTTATCTATCTTTCTTATAATCACGTGGGGTCTTTTATGGTGTAAGCAGAAAGAATAGGTAGTTAAAAGATACTATTATTATGTAAGTAGCTCCTTGCCCGTACTTCGTACGCCAAAGTACCGAATTGTGTAACTCTATATAGTCTATATAATGAAACTGGTCAAGTACGAGTTACGCCGTACCATTTGCCATCATAATACCGATACCGTCATAACCATGTTGTCTAAGCGTATCTTCAAGTTTAACGGAAAAAGGTTGTTCTATGTGTATGGTAGTCTCTATAATCGTTTATAGTATTCTCAGTTTTTACTCCTCTCCAGTCCGTTATTGTCTCAATGCTGGGCACGGGCGTGCCACTTTGGGAGGGACTATGGTCTACTGTGCCGCGTTGATCAGGCGTGCTGGTACATGCCTTAGTTTCGTCTTTTCCATCTCTCACAGCAGTCGTTAACTGATATTGTCACTTAGCTGGCTCAAACAGCACCTCGGGAAAGAAATGGGGTAATGACACTTGTATTCTTAATCCGTTACCACATGGACGGAAGAAGAGAGGAAGTATCACCGTTCCTGAGTTACACCCTGATGATAGACAGACGGATGGATGGAGAGTGAAGTCTCAGTAATAGGGACCCGTTTTACCTTTTGGAACGGAATCCTAAACAGCTTCAATAGTTTGGTTGTACATGCATAAATTATAGGACAGATATATTTTTCACCTCCTGGAGTTGAACCCATCTGTTTTAAGCGAGTAATATATAAATCTAGAAGTCTAGGTCTCTCCCTACATTGCGGTACACCTGTTCACATAATATTATTATTGTGAACAGGTAAAGTCATTGTCAGTAAAGTCTGACTACATATTTTATAAAAAGTACTAATGCGAAAACATAGATGACGTTTAAATAAAACTACTTTTTACGGATTTAGACGCGTATATTTGTTTTACAGTCTCACCCGTGACCATGGTGACTGCAAAGTCTCCGAAACGTTGGGCCAAAATTTAAAACAAATATACGCGTCTAAATCCGTAAAAAGTAGTTTTATTTAAACAGATGAGTCGTGCAAGTGTTAGAAAATATTACATAGATGGCGTTATTTGCAAAATAAATTTAATATAAATACGCGCGACCGTAATCGTAATCTTCGGTTCTTCATACTTCATTATTCATTAACCAAAGGAAGCTGAACGCAGACTATTGATAACATAAATTACTAACTGGAACGAAAATAGTTTCACCACATAATGTGCAATAAACATACAGAGGACTGATGACATACAAAAGAACCTTTATCTAATTTTTGTGATATAAAATGAGATTGAACTGTTGTTTATTTTTCTTTATATTTGTGTTGTTTGGTATAATAAGTATTCAAGGTGAGTCTTTATTTTTCAAATAAATATAGACTAATGTTAACAAGTATATCACTATAAAGAACTCCTATATACTGTTATCGAGTTATCTTAATAGTGAAGTCATGTTAAGAGGGTACCGTACTCCTCATTTAGGTATTTGCCTTAGATATTGCTATCCCTATTTCCGAGCGCCGCGCTGAAAGGGACAAAATATAGATGAAGCGGATTTTACCTACAAATTCTTTGAAAAAAGACGTTTCGTACTTCCGTTTTTTTTCGCAAAAGTTAAACCGATTTTAATAGGTTTTGCGTTATATTATAGATAAAGAGTATATCTATGCTTCTATCACTTTCTTTTGTGCTAAAACTTTACCAAATTTGTGTGATAGACGCTGCAACTTTATCTAAAGAAAACCGGAATAAGTGGGTTTTTCGGATCGTCATATTACTTTTAGTTATTATGTTTTGAAAAAAATAAAGTGATAGGAGCATAGATATACTCTTTATCTATAATATAACGCAAAAACTATTAAAATCGGTTTAACTTTCGCGAAGAAAAAACGGAAGTACGATACCCATACTTTTGTATGGAGCATAATTTGGTTTCGTACCGTCTTAAGAGTAATGTCCTGGCTACCTGGTACCGGTACTGTATAGGGCTATATTTGAAATTGTCTCTCTGTCAGCTGCTCAAATAACTTTGTCTGATTCCTGATCACAGTTAACATCAACATGTCACCTGATCAGTTTAATAACACGATATCTTAGGAATGTGTTCCTTTCTTAAGATTTGGTATGTGACATTATGTTGATACTTCATTAAATCTTATTATAAGCATTCATAATATAGTTCATAGTATGACGATTCAATCTGAACGTGTTTTTGATTTAATCGTTTACACTATGGGTCATGCGATAAGTTCACTAGGATAAGTTTTTAAAATTCAAAAAGGAAATCCCTAAGGGATTTCCATTGTCTGTCTCTCTCTCTCTCCCTCTCTCTTTAGATACCCTAACGGCGCCGGCCTCCTCTACTTCGGTAGGGTTTGTGGTTTCCTATCACGCGCTATAAAGTTTAGTTTCTCACAGTATTATATTATTAAAATATCCCTTAACTGACTCTTACCATCACCTTTGGGAAGAAATAGGGTGGTGACACTTGTATACTTAATCTGTCTCTACACGGATACTATCCATCCATGGATTCTATCGTCTCTAAATGATTAATAATTAGGTAAGTGGAGACTGGAGTTATTAGATAGTGAATGGTTTATGGTAAATATAATTAATTTAATTAAAAATTAATTAATTTTTAATTTGACGAGCCTCGCGGTTTAGTGGTTTATGTAACGGACTGCCGATCAATAGGTCGCGGGTTCGATTCCCGCTCGGGACAATCATTTGTGTGATTTTTCTAACTGTCATACAGATGTTTGTACCGCGTCTGGGTGTTTCTATGTATTATAAGTATGTATTTACAAAAGAAAAGTAGTTATAATGTATTCTATCCGTATTCTGGTACCCATAACACAAGCGTATAAGTTTAGCTTGGGACCAGAGGACGTTGTGTGAAATGTCCATGAATATTTATTTATTTATTTTATAAGAATTCAGAGTAGATTCACTTTATTGGATTGAATTTTTTTAATTTATTCGTTACTGTTTTTACGCTTTGATCCAGACCATGAAGATATCAACGTCCGGACTCAATTTTGAGGTCAAAAATTAGTTGCATTATATAAATGAGAATTAGATAACTTTTATTAACAACGACTCAGGGTCAGTCTTGATTAAGGAATGAATTAAATGTAATTATAATATTTTATTATTTTATTCTGTAGCATTAAAATTAATTATAAGTCTACAATAGCTAAATAAAATTAACATCTTTTATCACGTTTTATTTTAAGCAATTCCAACTATTAATTTAATAAAATTTTAAAGACCACGAAGTTTCTGACACATACCTAAATAATAAAAACAGGTAATTTGTATTAGCATATTAAAGATTGTAGCGTATAACTTTTTTATACAAGGACATCTCCTTATTTTGACCAAGCGACGGTTTTTGATTTTGGTTTTTATTCTACGAGTAGATATTATAATATTAGAAAAACCAGTAAGGAGTTAGGTACCTATTATTAGTTTGGGTATTTACCCATATTGTAACGCGGTCTAGGAATCCCGCACTGTGGTTATACATATGTATAGACCAAAAGATACATACAGGTTGATTACTCATTTAATACTAAAAAATGTTTAAATGTATTTGTTGTTAGTCAAACAAAAATTACATTTTCTAGGTATATTAAACTAGCTGTTGCCCGCGACTCCGTCCGCGTGGAATTTAGAAAATATTTCCCTTTTGCAACATTTTTCACTACTGCTTCGCTTCTACTGGTTGTAGCGTGATGTTATATAACCTAAAGCCTTCCTCGCTAAATGCCCTATCTAACACTGAAAGAATTTTGAAATCGGCCCAGTGGTTTCTGCGATTAGTGCGTTCAAACATACAAACAAACAAACTCTTTCGCTTTATAATATTAGCATAGATGATAATAAAAAAGGTTTTTGTAGTCTCTATGATAATAAAGCTAATTATTACGTTCTTATATAGGTATTATAAATACTTCGATGTCATCTCTATAACTATTTTATTAGTGGTATGGCGAATCTAAAAGTTATCGTAATCAGCATAGAAGTTTCGATAGCCTCTACACTGGGTATTATATTCCTCGGTATTTTCTCTCTTATTCTGATCTTCGTCTAATAACTCGAAAAGGGCAGGCTTCAAACATTTTCTCCCCTTAATTCTAGTTTACCTACTATTCAATTCTTGATACCAAGGATTCACGCAATGTGAGAGTGCTACTAAATTTTTTTAGTAGGTATTAATTAACTAATGAGAATCCAAAAATCCTGCTCTGACAATAAGGTTCTCTAACATTATATTACTAAAAATATTTAGAGAGTTTAGTAAGAATCGAAAATTTAATTTCATGTAAATATTCTTTCTTTCAGGGACTATATTAAATGGGAGAAGATCTAAGAATATTTGCAAGTTGGACTGCAATGAGCTTTGTCAGACTCAGGGAAGGAATCACGGCTATTGTATGAAGTCTACGTGTCGATGTAGTTCTATTGTAGGCATTTGAATTTAAACTTAAATAGGTTTATAAAATTTCTGGAATAAATTAATGCATGTCTTAAAAATTGGCTCCACCGTACTTGTATAATTTTATTCCTTCTATTGACCTCTTTGTTAAAAAAGTAACGAGGATTTAATTCCTTAAACTGTTTTAAAAAAAGAATACTCAAATTGGAACACAAACTGGCAATTCACTACATAGAATTATGATATTCTTACCATGAAGGTATAGATAAAAATGGAGTCCAGACTCTGAATACCTACTTGAAGCAAAAATGATGTATGGCTATCTCGCTCACTGTGGTCAAACCCTTTCTTTCTAAGTAGGGTAACCTTTATTGTATTTCTTCCAGGACAAAACTTCAAGTAGTTGTGTTCCATATAGTGTCAACAAAATGTTCACTTCTAAGACCTAGCCCGTATAGATTTTATATGTCGAGATACTTTATGTACTGTGCGTAAAAAAAATACTCAAAAAACAAACTGTTTGTTATCGCGTGAAAGTTTGGATAATTCTAGTTTTTTAACAGTAACTGGAGGTTCGGTTGTTAAATTTATTATTCTTTTTACATTTTTAAACACGTAAAATTTCCTAGTTCGTATGCACGATGTACCTATAGAATATTGGTGGGAAATAGATAATTACTAGAACAAAGGTGTAGTTCCTACGGCAATACGAAATTAATGAATGATTGTGAGATCTGCTTGAGATAAAATAATAATAATTTACCTTTATTTCAGACCTAAATACATGTTACAAAGATACAGAAAAATGATTCCAACGAATTGAGAACCTCCTTTTTTGAAGCCGGTTAAAAATAACAAGGTGTTAGTAATTTCTTAGTAAACAAAACAAGTTACACAATAAAATCTATTTGGCATACCTAAGTGGAAACATAACTTTTTGTGTAGGTAGCGTAAAAACGAAAAAGGGTTATTGTACTCATATTTTTAAACATGTACTGTTATTAAGGGACCAACCATGAAATCGCAAAAGATATATGTTTCATTAATTTTGCAGATTAATTAAACATTATGAATACATACTGGACAATAGTTTTTCCTAGATTTCTGGGTTAGCCAATGTATTTCTATTTATTAATGTCAGTTAAAGGGCAAATTCGGAAAAAAAAAAATACGTTACGTTGATTAAAATTAGTTTGTCGGAAAATCTGTAGTTAATAGTCATTTTAACTGACAATATGAATGTGGTTAAAAGTGGCTGACGGAAGAACAGAGAATCAGTCAAAATCATTTTTTACGTATATTTCTGTCTACAGCGTTTAAAGGAACCTATCATGAATGGCATGACGGGAGCTAAAAACCTAACCCACCCTTGTCGGGTTGCCCTTGGCTCCCTGTGCCTTGTGTTCCACTACTTGGCGCTAGGCAAGTCAGTTAAAATTACATTTAAACAGCTATATTGGGTAAAATTAGTTTTGAATAATTTCAGTCAAAAGTACTACTGTCGAGAGCTTACAGTCTATTGAGTGGTTATAAGTTTTGACTGTGACATATATCATAGGGGGCTATAATAGGAACGATAATAAAGTTACAAAAAAAGGGCAAAAAAGAAACAACAGCACTTTCCAAATTAAAATCATTTAATAACTTTTCTTTTATACATGACTAAATATTATTGTTTTGTGTAATTTCTGTCTCTTACCACGTAAATCACTAAGTATATTTTCTGTATGACTCTTTAAGTGTTAAAAAATGAATTTGCAATTTTCTTAATTAATACGCTTTCATGCAAATCATTGCAATAAATTGAGTCCGTGATGGGATGCTTAAACATTTCTTGCAACAGAGGAGTAAAATGTTGTGATACAACATTAATTAATTTGTTTTCTATATTCTTTTCTCTGAGTTGGCCCATCAGGAAGGATTACTTTCATAAATGCCAGAGCTAGGGTTTGGTACACCCAGAATAGCTACTTGCCCCATAGACTCTTCCTGTAATGAACTGTCTATCTGAAAATTATAATATATTTTACAAAATATAGCCTTTTGCCATATATTCGAACTACTACATTTCTGAAACATAATAATAATGTAAGGCTCTCATTAGGCAGTCGGATCGGGGGGGGGGGGGGGGCTGGTTCAGAAAGCAGCAATTATCTCTGGAGCCTTGAGCGCCGGTAGTTTGGAAAATGTTCCTGATACTGGTGGGGTATTTTTTTTTCATACTAGTTTTTATATTCCTTATAAATTCAAATATTTAACATTGTATAACATGTGAGACAATTAAAGGAGTTTGTAAATAGATACTTGAAATTTTACCTTGCAAGGTGATACTGCTTCTTGATTTGTAATTATAGTAGGAACTGCTGTTTGTTTTAAAAAATCCTTGCACTTTCATAAAATTTCATTTTCAATGGTACAATGGATAACCATAATTTCCTCTGGGTACTATTTTTAGGAAATCTAAAAATATAATATTGTAGGTAAGTATATTAATGTTGTAAATAATGTGAAATAAAAATTAAATGACTAAGCAAACATGTATAATTTAGTTCAGGTCCCACAGAAAGTCCTAGATATGTCCTCAGTATGGTCACACTATTTCAAAATTACTTCTTGTAAACAAGAAAGATAAAATTGCACTAAGTCCATGAAATTCAATGTAAGACTATTAGATCTTTACATCGTTATCAGTATAGTTAGTTAGAAGTATGCTGAAAACATTGTTTAATCATTTTATGAAGTATTTAATTGAAAATACAAAGAAATATGTTTGCAGTTATTCAATGCCAGAAATCACGATCTAAAGACTTACGCGTGAAATTGTATATCACCTCCTGGACACCACGTACTACCGCAACCACGCACTACACAAGTTTGCACCATTTCTTTAATTATAAAAATAATTAGAGTCGAAAATTTGAAACGAAGCTGTGAACCGTAAAGTAAACAACCGACATATTGGCACAATTTTGTCGACAACTTGACATATGGTGACCAATGTTGCCAAATTACGAAATCCTTAGGAAATGGGGAAAATAATTCACTGATTCGTCAACCATGAAAAGCATCCGTGATCTACTATTTTATTATTTTTAATTTCATTCATCGTATTTCAACTAGTTATTTATAGTTACGATTAAACACTATCAAATGACAGTGTTTAACTTGTGATTTGATATGTGTGGTGACTCTTTTTAAGAATTTACTAGGAGATTTTAATAAGGAGATAGCAGTACTAAGGCCACACTAAAAAGAGAGGTCAGACCACAGAGAGTGAGATAGAGATACGTAGGTTTTTGCCTCAAACCGATGTTCCAAGTATGGCCTCCTTTTTTTTATCTATACCTTCATGATTCTTACGTGTGTATACTATATAGATATTTACAGTTGCTGTCATCGGCAGTTTTTTTTTCAATGTGAAGGTTTCATAGGATGCGATTTGAATACCCTACTACTGCTACTACAATAAACTCTACACGCAAAATATGCATGTGTTTTAGTTGCTCCGAAAGAGGAACTGTTCGTTTATTTATTTTTTAAGGCAAATTAGTACAATTGCTAACTATGACTTTATTGGTTTGGAGACGGAGAGATGTTGTGAGAAATGACCGAGAAAAACGTATGATTTTTTTTTAAGAATCGATGATAAGAACACTTACATTGTCCTGTGGTGATCTATTAAGAATGCAAGGCAGAGTATGTTACCATATTTCTATAGACGTGTAATGCAAGTGTCAGCTATGGGATACTTACCTAATACATATTAAATTATATCTTCTAGCATGTTACCAGAGTTTGGTGGTTTGTAAAAGGCTTTATATCATTTAATCAAATAAATTTCGTCGCAATGCGAAAAGTCTCAGTATTTTTTTATTTGTATCATATATGGTATTTCTCGTGGTAATAAATATAAAAGATGCCATAAATCCGGCATTTGTTTTAATTCTTAAAGCATTAATCTTACAGGAGTTGACATTATAAGGCAACCACACTGAAAAAGATACGAGAGCACTGCTCATACACATTGTATGCGGACTGCGTACACTGTCGCCTCGTGGTGTGCGTATGGCTATTTTGGGCCAGTCGTGAGCGGGGTGTAGCGGCCAATAGACTTACGTTATGTATCTCAGCATCTGCCCTCACGGCAATATATTTGTGAAAGAAAACCTTAAAAAAAGAGCGTGTTTAACTGCTCCTGTTGTTCTTATACTCTAAGGTTTAATTTGATGCCTGGATTTATGATCATTCTCTTAGAAAAGCAACAACACCTTTGTAGCAGAGTTTTCAGAAATTGGGATTGTTCATAACTTTTGACCTCCAGTTTTTATATATTTTTTTTAGAAAATAGAATATTTTAAGCAACGAATTTTTAAAAAATACTTAAATATATTATTTTAAATGTTATGACATTATTGTACGCATCCCGTTCCTTTTAACTGATAGAGTTAAGAGTTTAAAAAAAATATGAACAATGCCAATTAAAGTTACTGGTTAAGGCATTGCTCATTCCAACCCGATTTTTTTATTTGGTCCCCCAATGAATTTCGATCTTATTTCAATATAAGCAAATTAATTCTTTACAACTTACTTGTAGTGGCTGTTGGGCCTGCATTAATTCAAGACACATATATTACAAAGAATACTGACTTAAACAAAGCACTTAACTAAAGTAACGAATTTATTCGTAATCCAGCTCCGGTACCCGAGCTTTCAACAGTTACTTAAATTTACTTAGATGAAACACTTTGAGGATCTTTACGTTGAGAAAAATATAGGTAGGTAACTATATCTTTAGTAGATTTCCTTAACGCGTAGCATAGGTATTTGAGGAAAGAAAATAAATACATCACCACTCCTTTGTCTCGCGCAGTCGCTTCGAAGATGCTTGGGACTCTGGGCATGGGACACTACAAGTAACATTGTTTTGGCACTAATCTAAAAAATTCCAATATGTCACTTTGGTCCGATGGTAAGAAATGTAATAGAACGAGAGAATGAGATATGTTCGGAAATGACGAGCAGTAGGCAACTTACTTACTACATGATCATCAATGATTATCTAGGGTGAAGAAATAGAGAGTTTCAAACCAATCCTTTGCTACGGCAGCGGGAACCTCAACACTGCTTCTTCAACCTTCATCAATGCTTCAAACCATGAGGCTGTGCTGCCATATGTGCTGAAGCTAAGCTATAGAAACTGGTATAGGCAAATTATACAAAATTCTGCCAATATTTTATACCTGCGCTGCGGGTTGAATCAATAACCTTGAGTGACAAAGCCAATAAAAATGTTTTAACCTGCTGAAAAGTAAATAAAACAAGTAAACAAAAAACACGTACGTCATATGGTGGTGTAACTAAGTACAAGCAGACATAGATGTTTTTTGTTAACAAGTTTATGGATTACCATAAACTTGTTGAAAGTAAAAGATAAGAAAACAACCAAATGTTATCAATTTCAACTTATTTTTTAACCTCTCTCTCCAGTTCTTTAGCGCCCCATTGTTGAGTCCGGGTCTCCTCCACTTCGAGAGGGTTTGTGGTCTACTATGCCACGCTGACCAGGCATTTATAGGCATATTAAGTTTCTAGTTTTTCGTCTCTCACAGTAGACGTTGACTGCTTATAATATCCCTTAGCTGACTATGAATACAAGTGTCACCATCCGACACTTGTATTCTTAATACGTCACCACACGGACAGAATTCTTTCATAAAGTTGTAATTTGTCTAACTAACATTTATATACCTATCGTTGTTCTATACCAACGAATTTAATTTAGGGTATTTCCTTCCACATTCAATATTTATGGGTATGCCGATAATGTAATGAGTTTTAACTTAGCAGCGATGTTTTCGTATACATTGCCCCTAGAGTGTGCTCAAGAATATATATTGATCATGCATGTTTTTCAATGTATCAACATATCGCATATTTGAGCAGTATAAATTGGTACAATATCGATTATTCGATTATTCTGTATTGTAAAGTTTTATTAGCATTGTAAGTATAATTGATATTTAATTAAAAAAATTGTGATTTGATTAAAAGCTCTGCTGAGTTTCTTACGCCGGTTGTTCTCAGCAGATTGCGTCCTGAACCGGTGGTAGGGAAAAAAAATTTGGACATGTCATAAGCACATAATTTTTCTGAAATTGTGTCTACTTGATTAAATGATTTTTCATTTCATTTCATTTCATTATATAGTGACGATTTAATGATGCCTATCTTTATGGTAATATACCTAAAGTATATAAGTATATTTATAAAATGCCCCTATCGCATCAGTCACATAATGTAGGTAGGTATCCTAGGAAATTGAAACGTTGTTTCAATACTTTTTTTGATATACACAAAACATGTAGGAAATATTCGATATTTAGGGGAGAAGCGATTAAACCCCACATAATATCGACGTAGGAAAACGTATTTGCTGTAAGCACCAAAACATGAAATGTTCACCAGAGCCCAAAAACTTTCCAAAAAAGAGAAAATAAATCATTTTTCCGGAACTATAAGTAGTAGGAGCACGATTTTAAAATCGTATTTTTATTATTTTTTGCTTTACACGTTAGCTAGAAAGATGTCCTTCTAAGTCAATTACTTTCAGAAATAATGGAGGTTACAGCAAACCAGTTTTTTTTTACAGACGTTTAAAATGCTGTAACCATAATGATGTTACTATGGCACCATAATATCTACTTTTTGTCTAGACCTTTAAAATGTTGTAAATGGCATTCATCGCTTTTTAGGTAAAGCTAATTAGATGTTAGCTATAGCGCAGAATTGCCTGGCATTGATGAGATTGTTTTAAATGTGTGAAGTGGAAATATTTTTATACGAATAAAAGGCAGTAAGGAAGGTTACTGAATTTAATTGTAAACGCTGACGCTGACGTCGTCGCCGCTGCCTGGATTTGGAGGGCTGCCCTTCTCTCCTTCTCGGCGATCTCCGCCGCCAACTCCTGTTCCGCTTGGAGCTCAAGCTCACGCTGCTTCTGAGTGTTGAGCTCCGCCTTGGCCTTTGCCAGGCCGACGTACTCGCCCGTTGTAGGTGGGCGGCCGCGTCCCCTCTTCGACGCGTAGAAAGTTTTGGGCTGTGCCCCCTCCTCTCCCTCCGCGGGCCGCTTTCTCCACGAGCTGGGGAGCTCGGCCTGGAGCCTTCTTCCGCCACGCTCATCACGCTGCCTTCGGAGTCCCACCGTCGCAGCATCCGCGTCGGGGTCCTCGTTCTTGAAAATACAATCGAGCCCTCGTTACCGGAGGACTCGTATCCAGAAGCCTCGTTGCCGGCTTCCTCTCCGCTAGCATAATCAGCTGTCCTGTGTACATTGCCTTGTGTCGTCGGTTGGGTTGTATTCTTCGGTTTAGTTTTTTTTAAATTCGATCCATATTTGATCCCACGAGTGTGGGAGAATGGGTTGTCCACACCAGCAGTGCCCCCTGTACTAACGCAAGCCTATTTACCTAGGTTACCCTCTCAGAGGTCAGCCTCTTTCCGAGGGTTTTTACAACTTTACTGTTGGGTGTTAGTGACTTTTCCTTGTCTCGGGCCGGCCAATAAAGGCAAGCCCCCTATCGCAGTCGTCACGCCGCTAGACGTGATCAACGACACGAGACGACTAAAACAGGTTGCCTGGCGTTGTCCACATTAGGGGGATAGCCCCCCAGACACGGGTTAGCGCATCCAGGGGAACCGCCACGCATCGCGGAGTACTCCCACAACCATGTCCCATGAAGGGACCGCCTGCCCATGAAGGGCCCATAATACGAGTACAGAAGCTCTGCGCTGTAGACAGCGCTCCACGTCGAATTATGTAGCCCCGCTCACCAGTCCGCTATGATAATCAGAGCAGTACCTAGAGCGAGACGACGAAGACGACTCTCGCGACGCTCTGGTATGAGAGCGCCGCCGCGGACCTTGCAGGTCCACCATCCCACGACCCCTTCGTTGGGTCTACTGTGGCAGGACACTTGTCTACGCCAAACGCGGTCCCTCCAGAGTTTGGAAAAGAGAGAATGTGACGCAGTCCAGGGGACACCAGGCGCAAAGCTTCCAATCTCCAGGGACGTATCCCAAGGACAAAGGAAACGATGAGCCCAACGGGGAGGTTTCCTGCCATGGCCTCCCATATGTAGTATATCCGTATTCTGGTACCCATAACAAAAAAAAGCATATAAGCTTAGCTTGGGACCAGAGGACGTTGTGTGAAATGTCTATAAAAATATTTATTTAATATTTTTTAATTATTATAAAGCTGAAGAGATTATTTATTTGAACGCGCTAATCGCAGAAATTACTGGTCGGATTTAAAAAATTCTTTCAGTGTTTGATAGTACATTCAATAAGGAAGGCTATAGGCCATATAACATCTGCGACTAATAGGGGCTAAGTTAGTGAAAAATGTAGCAACAATAGGGAAAATTTTCTAAATTCCACGTGCACGAAGTCGCGGGCAACAGCTAGTAGGTAAATAAAAGGCATGTTAATAAATAAATACATATTATATTTATTTTTTAACGTCACTATATTTATCGTAATACGATAATCTCATAGCGTATTGCAGTATTTTATCACCATTATTTAATTTATATTTTATCCAACACAATGACATCCAGTTAATGTACATATTCCGCCCCTGTGTCTCTTTTGCTGGCAACTTGCTCTGCATTCGTAGAATACGCATTTATTGGGCCATTCTGGACCCTGGATTGTTTCTCTTTTTGCTACATTGTGTGATAATTCTGTAAAGACATAGTAACTATTAATGTTCAGACTAGAAATATATCTGTACCTAACACATTTCAGACAGACAGACAGACTGAAAACTAAAGTCAAAAAGCTATATCGATACTTACAATCTAAATATCGTACATTACATCATATACCTAAAGATATTATTTGAAAATGACGATGCTGGGTGGAAAAAGGCCGTATCCTCCTTGTGGTGACGGATTAAGAATACAAGTGTCACCACCCCATCTCCTCCCAAAGGTGCTGTAAAAGTCAGCTAAGGGATATTGCATACAGATAACATCCTCTGTGAGGGAATTTAACGCAACTTGTCTTTAACTCGCTTTTGTTTTTGGAAATACATAATGTTTTTCATCATGAAATGTGTCCTATGTCCTTTTCATTTCATTAGAATATTTTTATCTCCTAATTTATCATTGGTAGTTTATTATTTTGAATACGAAAACGTTCTTATTAAATTCGTCAATTGATAAAACCCAAGCTGGTGTTACTACTTTTATTTTATATGTAGGATAATCAAAGAATGTTTAAATGTTTTTATTTCTGCTTACGTTGTTGTATTCCTACACATAATTCTCAATTTATATGGTCGGCTTATTTGCATTCTCTTGACCTCAGCTCCCTTATAATATATTGATATATCATGTTCATAGGGCTTGGTATTAAATGGAATTTGTCATTCAATGCTGGACCCAAGCGGATTAGTACCATTTCCGTAGGCGTTTTCATTTCAATACCTCCATTAATTTCAAATCGATAACCATTTAACAGGCTTTAAGAAATGAAGCTTTCATTTGGGTAACCTTTTTGTATGTGCTACGAAAGGATTACGCCAATTATAAAGTGGCTACATTTTTATTCTACAAGTGCCTTATAAGTGCTAGTTGCAAATAAAAATGGATGTAAAATTAATGTACATAACGTACCTATTGCCTTTTTCCACTCTTCCTCCGCCTCTCCAGCCCATTTACGTCCCACTGTTAGGCGCGGGCCTTCTCCACTTTGGAGGGTTTATACTGTGCCGCGCTGACCAGGCGTGTTGGCACAGGGTTAATTTTCGAGTTTTTCGTCCCTCACAGAGGATGTTATCTGTATGCAATATCCCTTAGCTGGCTTTTACAGCACCTTTGGGAGGAGATGGGGTGGTGACACTTGTATTCTTAATCCGTCACCACACGCAGGATACGGCCTTCAAATAATATCTCGACGGTCCCTACGTATAAACGGACATGTCGAAAACCGAGGTTTTCAGGAGAGCGAAATTAGTGTTCAACAAGCCCTAGAAATAATTCTATAAACAATAATAAATATTTTCTTTCTAAAATATTTTAACAATTTTATGAGCTTTACAATGCCATTTACACATTATTTATTTTTTTACGTTTTCTTGAAAAAACTAATAGATTTCTACGCCGATATTAAAATAGAATCATGTCAGTCATGTCTGTGATAGCCGCATATACGCAGGAAACAAAAAAACAGTGTCTGATATATAATTTAAATATTTTTTTCTACGAAAATGTAGGATTATATTATTATTTTCAAAGCAAAACGTTAAACTTCCTGAAATCGTCACCCATGATTTTTAAAAGTACTTCAATAAACACATTTCACTTTATACGTGGTTTTAGCGGTTCGTGCTAAGAATATATTCTTACAATGTAAACAAAGACATGTCTTTAAATAAAATGATCAGGTTTGTGTTTTATTAATTAAACAAGGTTTATAAACAAAAAATTTGTTATTATTAAAGAAACAATGTTCTTACCAACAAAATATTAGAAACCTACAGTCGCACTGAAATATGACGAATTCGTAAAAAATCAATGTTTTCACAAGTAAGTTATAATTTTAATTTTGAGCATGTGCCTCGGCCTAATTATCTGTCCAACAATACAATTGGTACCTATTGCTTAGTAATCATCTCAGTTATATTAAGTAGGCAGCTCTGCTTCATTAACTACCCCTCAGCTTAATTATTCCTCTCCAGCCCATTTACGTCCCACTGTTGGGCACAGGCCTCCTCCACTTTGGAGGGATTATGGTCTACTGTGCCGCGCTGACCAGGCGTATTGGCACAGGGTTTATTTTCGAGTTTTCTGTCTCTCACAGAGGATGTTATCTGTGTGCAATATCCCTTCGCTGACTTTTTCAGCACCCTTGGGAAGAGATGGGGTGGTGACACTTGTATTCTTAATACGTCACCACACGTAGGACCAATTAATTATCATCACAGCATTGTTTGAGTATGTGCCTATTCTTAATTTCAATTAGCTCATTTAATAATCATAACAGCTTCTCTAGAATTAATTTTTGTTCCTTCTTTTTCCTCCCTCTAGTCAATTTTAAAAGATCTATCTTTCCGTGTGGTGACGGATTAAGAATAGAAGTTTCACCATCCCATTTCCACAGTTTCCTATAATTTTTTTCAGAAAAGCCATACTTAAACTCTTATTATGTTTGGATTATTCCCTTGCACTTTTACTTATCTTACTCTATTGCAAGAAATTTTCTCTGAATTTAAATCTTTTGTCCAGTTTTTAGTATGCAGAGCCAAGCTTTAAAATCTAAGGACTACGTCTTAATCGACTTCTTCAACTGTGTATGGTGAATTATTCTTTTTAGCCCAACATACTAGTGTGTACCATTCATTTGATATGTAAATTAGTTTATATTTCTCTATTAATGCTTGAACACAATTCTCCTTATTTTGGGTGTAAACTTTTTCTAAGAATCGATGGGACACCCTTAAATCTATAGCTCGCATATAAGTACCTACACATAAAATAATGTGATTGCGGTTTTGACCAGCACAGTTATTGGACCAGAATCTAAAATCTTTGACTCCAGCTTTAGTCTCGTCATGGACGAAAGAATAAACAATTAGCCATTTCTACTACTTTTAATCCGGCGTCAAAAACAGTGAAAAGGGTGCTGTAAAAGTCAGCTAAGGGATATTGCACACAGATAACATCCTCTGTGAGAAACCTCGAAAATAAACCCTGTGCCAATAGTGTAGTGCCTGGTCAGCGCGCCACAGTAGACCATAATCCCTCCCAAAGTGCAGGAGGCCCGTGCCCAACAGTGGGACGTAAATGGACGGGAGAAGAAGAAGAAGAAGAGTGTTATTTATATTTTGGAAGTCAATTAACGCATCATTCGATTAAGCTTCAATTTCATTAACGTTTATCAATTGCCGGGCAATTTTTTTGTTATCAATGTGCGTCTTACGTTTCATTACATAATAATAATATGAGTACTTATAACAAACCACTAAATCTAAACGGTATCATAACATAATTATTGTTTCATCACACGGACAAGTATCAATCTATCCCGTTTGGGAACCCCCGTAAACGGCGAATATGGCGATAAGTCTGTCATGACCGCGTCCGCACTGAGCGGCGCGCATTTTAAGACAACGTATAATAGTACGGGATCCGTACGTCGGGATTTGAGCAGCGTAACGACCATACGCCGACGCCGACGCCGAAGCCTACGCCGGCGCCTATAAAACCAACTCAACACCGATACGTCGAGATTTGAAAAGCGTAACGACCATACGCCGACGCCGACACCAATGCCGATGCCGACGCCGACGCCGACGCTGACGCCGACGCCGACGCCGACGCCGACGCCGACGCCTATGCCTATAAGCACCCACTCAGCACCGATACGTACGCCGGGATTTGAGCAGCGTAAGGACCATACGCCGACGCCGACGCCTATAAAAGCCAACTCAGCGTCGATACGTCGGGATTTAAGCAGCGTAACGACCATACGCCGACGCCTATAAAAATCAACACAGCACCGATACGTCGAGATTTGAGCAGCGTAACGACCATACGCCGACGCCGACGCCTATAAACTCCCACTCAGCATCGATACGTACGTCGGGATTTGAGCAGCGTAACGACCATACGCGGACGCCGACGCCTATAAAAACCAACTCAGCACCGATTCGTCTAAGCTATATTATTGGAAAGTTTCATGAAAATCCATCCAGCAGTCTTTACGTGAAGGAACCACAAACATCCTTACATTCATACATCCAACATTAACCAAACATTGGAGTATGGATAGAAGATCGAGGAAACGTTCGCGTTGCTCAGCCAACAGTTTAAGTATTTTATTTTTCCGCGCGTAATTCTTTTTCCGTCATATCTCCTAAGATATTAATTTGAATTGTATGCTGTAAAAAGCAGTTATAATCTATATTAAATGCGTAAGCTAACTAAGGTATTTAATTTGATAAAAAATGTTACCAAATACACATAAATAGCTTTTGAAAACACCCTATTGAATTTCATAATTTTTTTGACGTTCTTATGGGTACAGCAGGTTGTCCTTAAAAGATAGACATATGGCCTCGAGGATTTTTTTAAAGATCTATAGGTAACAAATAATTGCTTCATACATTACTTTGTTGTAACTCACATGAATAAGGCAGCGTTTTCATTTAAAGCTCGCGCGCGTGACTTTTTTAGCCCCGTTTCTTGCAACATTTTACAGTGATGCTTCGCTTCTATTCGTTGCAGCGTGATGTTATATAGCCTATGGCCTTCCTCGATAAATGTACTATCCAACACTGAAAGAATTTTTCAAATCTGACCAGCGGATACTGAGATTACCGCGTTTAAACAAACAAAGAAACAAACAAGCAAACAAACTCTTTCGCTTTATAATATTAGTATAGATAAAATATAAAATAAATAAATATTTTTATAGACATTTCACACAACGTCCTCTGGTCCCAAGCTAAGCTTATATGCTTGTGTTATGTGTACCAGAATACGGATATACTACATATACTACTTTTCTTTTATAAATACATACTTATTTTCTTCTTATACAATAAAATTCACGTTAGTTACCATACTCCTCCGAAACGGCTTGACCGATTTTTATGAAATATTACATGCATATTCAGTAGGTCTGAGAATCGGACAACATCTATTCCCTCCCCCCACTGACATTTGTATGGCAAAACACCGTTTGCCGGGTCAGCTAGTAATACATAAAAACACCCAGACGCACTTTGTACTGCGTCTGGGTGTTTTTGTATATAAGTGTATGGTTGGCTGAGAAATGTAGCCATGGACACATCATCTGGCAAATGATGTGCTTTACACTATAATCAGAGAGTCCAAACAATACAACAAACTCCTATAGGTGTGCAAGAAGTCCATAGACTTAGGATATAGATCTAGACGTAACACTCGGTACAACGAATCCGGCCTGCTGCTTTTTATAGTTGAACACATTAAGAAAAATAAATGATTTAGTAGCCTTTCTAACTCTTTCTTTTTAGAACGGGAGAAAAAGAGAAATCAAGGCTACTATTTACTATTTTACTTTTAAACCATAAACAGGGCGGCCCTGCCTTGGAACAAATCTATGTTCCCGAGTTGTTACTCCCTATTTATAACCTTCTTGAAGAAGTCACGATAAATAGAGTGCCATCCCAAATAATAATGCATAGAGAATTAATGACATTGATTAAAATATTATAGATAATGGAGCCAATTCTACATGCACAACCAAACTTAACAAAAAAATTAAAAATGGTACCGTGGTAGCGTCAATATCATAATTCGGCAATGTTGACAGAACTTTATTATTAGAAATCTGTGTATAACTGACTGACTGATCTGACTAACGATTTAAATTAATAAACATGCATACAATGAAATAACCAATTTATCAAAATACCCCATAGTGCTTTTCATTTTTAGGGTTCCGTACCCAAAGGGTAAAAACGGGACCCTATTACTGAGACTTCGCTGTCCGTCCGTCCGTCCGTCCGTCCGTCCGTCCGTCCGTCCGTCCGTCCGTCCGTCCGTCCGTCCGTCCGTCCGTCTGTCACTAGGCTGTATCTCAAGAACGGTGATAGCTAGAGAGTTGAAATTTTCACAGATGATGTATTTCTATTGCCGCTATAACAACAAATACTAAAAATAAAATAAAATAAATATTTAAGGGGGGCTCCCATACAACAAACATGATTTTTAGGGTTCCGCACCCAGTATCTCAAGAACGGTGATAGCTAGACAGTTGAAATTTTCACAGATGATGTATTTCTATTGCCGCTATAACAACAAATACTAAAAATAAAATAAAATAAATATTTAAGGGGGGCTCCCATACAACAAACATGATTTTTTTACCGTTTCTTGCTCGATACTAATAACGTTGCCTTATGTTGCATAGATAATGGTACGGAACCCTTCGTGCGCGAGTCCGACTCGCACTTGACCAATTATTTAGTTATGTTAAGTTTAGTAGAAATGGCACTTGACATATTTATTTACCTTCAATATCTTTACGTCCTATCTCTGCACATGATACGGTCGCTAAAGCAACAAGGAATACAGCGAAAACAAAACAAGCCTTCATGATTGCAAACTTCTATAGTCTGAAGAACGTTGCGGGATTCAAGTTATTTATACTGAGTTTAAGACCTATTCTACTTCTTTATGTCGCTACCACAAAATAAATGCCGCAACAATACATTAAGTTCATTTGGATAAGGAAGCATCCATTGAAACATAGAGATCTAGCATAGAAATTATCGTTCATACATATACAGCAATGTAAACTAAAATGGCGTCTTTCTGTTATACCTCACTGTATTCTCGGAGGTACATAAATATTGTATGGGGAGGGAATACCCTCAATGTTTTCACTGTTGTGGAATTGCAAGTGATACATTTTATATACATTATTTAATTCTCACTTTATTGCAACTTGTTTCAGTTTATAGTTGTTTGATTTCAATCTTCGGGATGTTTTATTGCGTATGTGTTTGTTTTCTTATCATAGTTACGAGAAATGTATGTTATTAACAATTAAAAGCCATTTTAGCCCATCATGTTTGTCTAAGTATTAAATTGTTAGCTATTCTTTTAATCAAATTCTTAGAGGTATTAAATTTAGCAAAAACGAATATTAGTTACAATGATTACATGCATCAGACGGTATCAGTATTATATTCTTAGCAAGGATTCGTTCGTTGCAACCAAGTTCAAGGTAAATTGTTGATAAACCTGCTTTGATTACATACAAGATACCTACTATACGTACATATATGTATGCATGTGTATTGATGTCGTTTGCTTATAGGTTAACGAACTATTTTTTTTATCATACGCGGTCCAAAGAGTTCAAATATGTCATTGCGATTTTTTTTTCTTAAATCTGTTAGCATAAACCAAAGGCATAAACTAAAGGCTTACAAATATGTAACAAGTACCTTTAAATGAATTGTATTCTAACTGACCTGACAACGCCTTTTGTAAAAACGTTTCTTATTTGTCAAATCGAATTGCCAAAAGCTACTTGAATCAGAAAAAAAATCTCATAAAAACATAAATGTGAAAAGAAATCCAGGTTCAAGACAGATCTAAATGGGTGCCGATCAATGGTCAGTCCTGTATTTATAGCAACATAAAATATAATTTCTTATTATAACTTAGGATATTGTAGCCTAAGATCTATTTGGCTAGTTCTCTCAGGACTACAGATAGATGGAGATGGGCATCAATTGATATTATACGCAAATAACCAATAAACAATTGTATTTCATTTACTACTTTAGTAAATTTCACTTCGATACTCGAAATAGGAAAAGCTATTTCGGGGATCTCATCAGAAAAGTAAACAGTTCTTCATAAACACAATTAAAGTTCGTCAACAGCAAGTCTCAGTGACAGTCGAGTTGAGAAACAATTTATTTATATAGGAGAAAAGGTTTGCTTCGATACTTGAAAGTTTAAGTATTTCATATCAGACGGTGGGTTCTTGTTGGATCCTTACTCGCAAAACATGTAAGAAGTCCAAAAAAATAAGGTTATTTAAAAATCAAATATCTATTTTAAGCATAACGTACTTAGACTTTGTCGAAAGGTTGATGCTCTAAGATGTCGTTCAAGATATTTCATAGATAAAGAGAAATTAAAAGTTATAATAATTGTTATTTATATCTAACTAATCGCGTGGGAATCGAATCTACAATCTATGATTGGGTACTATATGACCGTGTCGTAATTGACATAGAGAATTTTTTTTTTTTCAGGGGCATGCATTTATGCACACCCACTCCTGTCACCCCGGTCAAACCACCGTCACGGTAGGAGTGGGTAGTGTCGGACTCACGGATGAACGGAATACCGACTAAACCTAACTGCGGCGCTCTCCACGTCCTTCTGGAGCGCCAGAGGTTCCCTGTTCTGGACTCTCTCTGACGCCCCGACGTTGGCCTGGCGGCACAACACCCGGTGTCGCAACACGTTAAGACAGTGGGGGGAGGCGAGCGTACTCGCGGCGCCTCCTCCCTGGCCTTGCTCGGCGGAGCGGGTCTGCGTTGACATCAGCCTCGCGCTCCCGCTCCGCAGCCTCCTTCAGGAGCATCACTGCTTCACTGAAGTCAGCGACCGCTTGCCAGCACCTGTCGCTGTTAAGCATGGCGCTGACTACTGTTTCAGCGACAGGTCCCCGCCTATCTCCTGGGTGAGGGCCGTACGCTGTGCCTGCCAGGCGGCGCAACTCTCCAATGTGTGGCGCGCTGTGTCCTCGTGCGCACCACACGACTTGCAAGAGGGCGAGTATTCCCTTCTTGCGATCTTGTGCAGGTACTTACCGAAGCAGCCATGTCCGGTAAGCACCTGCGTCAAACGATAGGTCAGTTGACCGTGACTCCTACTAAGCCATTCCTCGAGCTTTGGCCTGACAGCTTTCACGATTTACACCCCGGCGACGGGAGACCTTAGTTCAGTTCTCCATCGTCGCCGGAGTGCAGCTTGCGCTTCCTTCCGCACCTGGGTAGCAGATGGTAGCTCGCCCCTAGATCTTGCTTCCACGCGGTGTTGAAAAACTTCTGCCAACACTTGCGCTTCAAGCTCCCAAGGAGGGTCGCTTGCCAGGACGGTAGCAGCAGTCCATGACACCGTGCGGTACCCCCTGATCGCCCTTAACGCGATGACCCTTTGAGCTTTTCTCAGAAGGGCCTTATTGCGTGCGTTGAGGGCGTCGAACCAGATCGGGGCCCCATACAGGGCCATGGATCGTACGATCGCGCTATATAACCTCCGGCAAGTCGAACTTGGACCCCCTGTGTTTGGCAGAGGTCTTCCCAGCGCTGCGGCCACTTTGATAAGTTTCGGGGCAAGTTGAACGAAGTGTGGTCCAAAGCCCCATCTGCTATCCAGATGCAATCCCAAATATTTAATATTACTACGCACTGGCACCTCGTTCTCCTTGATGCGGAGTTTTGCTCCTCGGGGAATTCCGCGTCTCGCTCCATGGAAAAGAAGGGCCTCTGTTTTGTGAACAGAGACCCTCAATCCTAACATTTCTATTCTGCTAACGACAAGCTCTGTCCCGACCTCGGCCAGACGAGCTACCGCTTCAAAACTGCCCCCTCTCGACGTGATGAGGGGACATAGAGACATGGTAGTACGTATAAATATGAACACCAGGACCAGAGTAGACAAAAGAAATAGGGTAATCACTTCCTTATTTTTTTCATCGATTTTTCAGCTTCCTATATAATGGTTTCTTATATATTCGCGCTATATTTCTTCCTGATACCGTTTGTTATCGCCAAAATAATGACACCGTTGTTATAGGAATACGAATTCTGCATAATATTCAAGTGAGGATTTATATTATACGTGACAAAACTTGAATTGGTTGTGGCTTTACTAAAGACAACAATATATTGGTTTAACAGTGTTTTGCATTACTGATCAAAGATTGGTAGGAAGATATAATATAATTACATTTATAAGAAAATATTAATTAACGCCCGCAAATTAAGCTATATTTTTTTATTGTGCCCTGTCCCGCACCTTTCTATAAAGCGTAGTATGATGAAGAATGACATAAGAGTTTCATTGAAATTTATTATGTAGCTTTTGCGTAAAAGAATAATAAGCCTTCCGTACTAACCAACATTCGCAATTATGATTTTTACCAGTTTTTCATTGGGTTATGGTTGGAACAAAAATATTTTCGATTAAACATATCGACAGTCCACGACGTGTCATCATCACGTCAACCTATCGCAGTCCACTGCTGGACATAGGTCTCTCCCAATTCACGCCACAATATACGGTCCTCCGACTTCCGCATCCAGTCCCTCCCCGCGACCTTCTTCAGGTCGTCAGTCCACCTGGCAGGGGGGCGTCCGACCCTACGCTTGCCGAGTCGCGGTCTCCACTCCAGAACACGTCTGCTCCATCGGCCATCGGTTCTGCGGCAAATATGGCCAGTCCACGACGTGTAGTTTCCACTTATCTCTATGACTCTACATTATCCACCATCACCTTTGATAGGGTTTTTTTTTCGAAGAGGTACACGAAGAATACCAGATAAAGATATACTAGAAATACTACCTATCTTGTATGCAACAGGTCGAGACTTATAGCAAATATTTGTGAGAAAAACAGCGTCTGGTCGTATTTGCACTGCATTTGGGATTTAGATAGATAGATAGATAACTCTTTATTTGCACAAACACCAATTTTACACAGAATTTGAAAAGAAAATACAGTCTTAAAAGCTATTGTACAAAGGGCGGCCTTATCACTAATGTGATTTCTTCCAGGCAACCGTATAATGGATAGAATCTAGAATAGACATTGCGGTGGTTGTTGGTGTCATATATATTAAAACTTAAATTGAATAAATGAATAAATACATACCTAAATCTAATCAATATATATACTTATACATAAGTACACTAATAAGTAAAAACTACTGTATAATATACATACACACTATAAAAATACTAAAATTTATTTAAACACTACTATAATGATAGATAATATTTCGATAGTTTTAACTTAAAATTAGAAAGAGATTGTGCTTGTCTAATTTGTAATGGTAGTTTGTTCCATAGTGATATAGCTTGCAGTGAACGTCAGGTTGTCTGGACCAACATAGAAATCCAGTGTTTGGTATATACTAAAATTTAGTAACTTTTAGTACCTAAGTTCCAATATTTAGTACCTCGATAGATTCCGAGAAAATGCGAAAAAAGGTTGTCTGGACCAATTTTTTTTCTCATACTTGCAGTCAAAACAACACAGTGAAGGATTTCCTGTGAAGTGAAGTGAGGGATTTCCTCTAAATTTCATGAATTTATTCCACAGATATTCTAACGCATTCCCATCCAAAGAATTACATCCATATTTGGTACTAATAAAGCGTTTTCAGGCTTATTTTAGGACTGGATGATTTTTCATTTAATTTTTAAAGATAACTTTATTTGTAAATCAATAAAATTATCCTAATATTGTAATCGGTCTTTTGGTATTTGTGCCCGCGTTATATAAAATTCACCTTTTCCACGACAGAGCTTATCTAAATTTGTATAAAATAATGGGCAATTAAAAACAAGATGGACTGCAACATTATTTCGTTTATTATTTAAAACAACAATTATAACTTGACGGAATCGAGAGAGTTATAAATTGTTTTGAACATAAATAATTGATTTAGAGTGAGTTTCCCTTTCGTTCGTGAACATTAATCAACCGCTTCTATTTGCTATTCTGAGTACAATCTTACAACAAATATTCACAATGCCCTACATTGGGATGTAATTAAAGGAGTATTATTGTTCAAAAGGACAAGTGTTTAAGATTGCAGACGTTCGGTATAATACGGATAGAATACACTACTTTACTTTTGTAAATACAAACTTATATAAAACGCTTACAACGGCTTATAAACGGCTTATAAATATGTAATAAGAACCTATAAACGAATTGTATTCTAATTGACCTGAAAACGCCTTTTGTAAACACGTGTCGTGTTTCTGAAGTAATTTAATAATTTTGCAATTGACTTGCTATGCTTTTACTTAATAAATTAAGTGTCTTACGTGTCTTATTTGTTAAATCGATTAACAAATAGCTACTTGAATCAAAAATAAAATCGCATCAAAAACATAAATGTGAAAAGAAATCCAAGTTTAAGACAAAATAAATGAGATATAAATGGGTAGCAAGGTCAATGGTCAGTACTTAATCCTCTAATGTTTTTTTTTAATTTAGCTATGTTGCCATGTTAAAATTATGAAAACAGTTTGCTCTTTTCCACAAAGGACACTTAAAAACTAGTTACAACTCTTATAAAGTAATGATATACTTAGAAGACTTTCTGGTCCTGGTCACAGAGAGCGTAAGTTATCATTTCGAACATATTATCTTCTGGAGATTTTTGGAAACTTGCAACTAATTGCATCTATGCATTGCATATCTATATCTTTACTTGTTACACACCAAGTTGTGTTTTTTGTATGTCTCTATGTTAGCCTTAATCGTTAAAATCAGGAAACGGATTGCCATATAATTTGTTTCAAATACGTGGATAGTAGTGTATAGAGTGGTTCATCGGGAAGGTTATTCGCACAATATGTGATTTTTTTTTCAAAACTCCGCCTTCAACAGCCAGTAACAAATTTAAGTACACAGTAACACATAGTTTAAAAATCAGAGCTTCTTTGAGAGCAGACAAAATAATTACATACTAAGTTTTATTTTATTCTATTTTTCGTAAAAATCACCCAATACCTATTGCAACCTGAAGGCAAGTTTCACAGACCCCAATTAAAGGGATAAGGATAGGAGAATAATGATATAAAGTAGACAAAGCAAATTGATTTCACTCCATATACCCTTTAATGTATTGGGTGTACAGATAATGTCGGTTTTAACGAAGAACTCGTTATTGAACTATTAGGGATCGTTGATTAGCGAGCCCGGACCAGACCTTGGCCTGATTAATGACATCAATTGTGGATAAAGGCAATCGATGATTTTCATGGTGACATTATTACCCACATGTTCTGTTAACTACATATCACAATGTTGAAGAAAGTTTAAGGTACTTTGTTGTTTTAATGGAATTATAAATCGCTATAACTATCGGTGTGGTGACGGATTAATAATACAAGTGTCATCACCCCATTTCCTTCCAAGGGTGCCAAGGGGTAAAAGCCAGCTAAGGAATATTATAACCAGTTCACATCTACTATGAAAGACGGATAACTCGAAATTAAACTAATTCTAAAAATATACGCGTTTAAATCCGTAAAAAGTAGTTTTATCTAATATATAAAATTCACGTGTCACAGTGTTAGTTACCGTACTCCTCCGAAACGGCTTGACCGATTCTTCTCAAATTTTACATACATATTCAGTAGGTCTGAGAATCGGCCAACATCTATTTTTCAAACCTTTTTGGTTTTTTTTTTGTATGGCAAAACAAAGTTTGCCGGGGCAGCTAGTTTAATTCTAAAAATATAAAGCACCACACCCTGGGGAAAAAAATGGGGTAGTAAAACTTGTACTCTTAATCCGTCACAACACAGTTAACCTGTAATAATAGCTTCGTTCACGGGTGACAAACGACCTTAATAAAACCGGATGTTTATATCGAAGATAAGTAATAAAAAAAAACATATATACTTAAATACAAAACACATGTAATAAAGATGTTTATTCGTTTATTGCTTTTATAAATTGTTCAATTATGTGTCGCTAAAACAATGTCAACTTCTACCATCGAGGGAACTGGAATTATTTTTTCACAAACCCAGTCGTGTTTATTCAGTACCGCTTGCAATAAATTTTCTGCTACATTTACTTTATATGTGACTCATTTAATAAAGCGTTGAACAAATAAAACAATATACGTTCGCTCTAATGTTAAGTTTTGTGTCATAGTTTTACTTGCATTTTAATAAAATATTTCATAGTTCTTATTATAGTCAAACAAATGTTCAACAAATATACTTTGAAGGAGATGTCATGTATGTCCCGCGGTGGAAGAAAAAGCTATACTAATAATATAAAGCTGAAGAGTTTGTTTGTTTGTTTAAACGCGCTAATCTCAAGAACCACTGGTTCGATATGAAAAATTCTTTCCGTGTTGGATAGTACATTTATCGAGGAAGGCTATAGGATATATAACATCACTAGGATATGCATCTGTTAGGAGCGAAGCATCAGTGAAAAATATTGCAAAAACGTGGTGGGAGTAAAATAGCTGAAGAAGGGATGGATGGATGAATTAGAATAAATAAATTAATAATATTCTTTACTTATTATATAACCAAGAAGTTATTTTTGTAAGTATGTCGCTATGTAAGCTCATTTATCTTTAAAACTCTGGAACGGATTTTAATGCGGTTTTTAATTCGGTTGGGATTTTTGTATTATTTGTTAAGGTTTGGTTTTAAATTCTACGCTAGTAACTAATAGAATAACTAGCACTTGATCATTTCTTATGGTTTATCAGTGAACTCTACATGAAGATTCGTTTAGTAGTTTTTGAATAAATCGTTTAACAAATAGTTGCAACAAAGGACTTTGTAGGTACGTAGTAAAATACTTTTTCCCCATAAGTATTTAAGTATTATAAGGTATTTTTTTTTAGTAACAAACAACAGTGCCGTTCCTTGTTGGCTAATGCGTTTTTTGACGTTTGATCCTGTGTGCAGAGCTGTGTATTCCTGTTTTTATTTTTAAATTTTTCTTTTTTTCTTCTCTGTTTTGTTTGTAAACCTATTGTTTTCTCTAACGGAAGAACTGTGTTATCTGTGTGGTCTTTACTAATCACTACATCTTTTATTTGTATAATTTACATTATTTGAGTTGTTTTCTTTTTCTATGACTATCTGTGGAAGCTTCAAAAGGCTTATTTAGATAGTTTTGTAATCTAGCTATATTTTATGGTGTCCGATTGTTTGACCAAAAGTCATTTGGCAAAACTACACTTGACAAAAAACGTTTGGCAAAACAATGAATTCGCCTATTGATCATTTTACTACTGATCATTTTACAAATGCTTCATTTTTCCAAATGATCAACACTTAAATTGACATTTTATAAATGATTACTTTACAAAACTAACATTTGGCAACTGAGTTATCAGATAAATCTACTATTGGTCTAAAAATTTGGTATTCTTGTTAAATTGACCACATTTTGCACATTTTTTTCAGAAGAAGTGACTTTAGGACATTTGAGCCTTTAATAATGATTAATGATTATAATGATACATTTAAAATAACTTAATTTACGAAACATATCATTTGGTGAAATGACAAAAAGTCAATTGATATTTGAATACTTGACATATTTGTCAAGTGTAGTGTTTGCTAATGGATCATTTGCTAAGTAAGTTTTTGTAAAATGATACTTTTGTCAATTGTATTGTTTGCCAAATGATCATTTGGTGAAACGTTGTTTGTCAAATGATCAATTGTCAAAAATTTTTTGGCCACTCATTAGGGAACCATATTTTATTGTACAAGCTGCTTGCTTTCCAAAATAAATAAATAAATAAAGCGTAGTAAAAATAGAAAATAAAATATATCGTAATTTAAATTTAAACAAGTCCAATTATTAGGTATCGTGATAAAATGAAGCCAGTATCTCTTAAAATTAGCATAATAACTAGGTTTGAGTTCTCGCAGATCCTTTTATTCCCTTATGCACGGTTTCCTTACATTGTGTGGATTGTGGCGTAATTTTTATAAGAGTTACTGAAAACCCTTAAAATTGGGTTTAGCCTGTATTTTCTGTAAATCATTTATATTATAGATATACGTTATCCGCGTGATGAAAAAAAATCCTATTATCTTACTTATGTAGTATTTTGTTGGTTATATATTCACGTATTTTACAAATCATTACGTTATTGTATGTATAGAATTTTTTTTTTTACTGGACGATAATTTAGATGTTTTTTTTTTTTATAAATATTCATGGACATTTCACACAACGTCCTCTGGTCCCAAGCTAAGCTTATATGCTTGTGTTATGGGTACCAGAATACGGATAGAATACATAAACTACTTTTTTTTTTGTAAATACATACTTATAATACATAGGAACACCCAGACGCAGTACAAAAATTTGTATGACAATTAGAAAAATCACACAAATGATTGTCCCGAGCGGGAATCGAACCCGCGACCTCTTGATATGGAAGGAAATTCAAAACAAAAAATCTTATTTATTTCATTACACACTTTAAGCATACGAAATTTGCACAGACCGATTTATTAATCAATTTAATCTTATTTCTCGTAGTCAACAGGAAAATATACATAGTTTATGTAAGAGAAATCATTGCTTGTACGTTCGCTTTTACTATTTAGTAAACTTTCGTTTGGGATACATAGTAGGTACCTATGTAACAGTATAGGCTGATACTGTCACTGTTGCGTTCAACCTGGTGTTCTAATTAATAATAGGTTAAGTGGAAGCGTGATATCTCTCAGGCGCGAGAGGAACGAACATATACTGTATATCACAGCGTTACAAATTTACAATAGTACAAACTTACCCTGTTTTGTTCTTCAACAATGTCTTCACTGTGTCAAGCCCTAGCTATAGCTTCATTAACTAACTACGATAAATTGGCCAAAATAACGCAGAATGCTAATCAAACTATACTTAACTTTATGCAGGCAGACACGAACTCTTTAAGTCCTCAAAATGACCACATTTGGCGCGACTTAAGCCGTGAACTTTCACCAATCGTCTTAATGCAATTATACTATCACAATTATAGTTATCAAACAGTTCAACTCACATTAAATAGTATTAAGTATGGAGACACAAAATTCACTAGTTTTTATAACGCATTTATGTCATACAAAAATGGCGAACATTACATTTCGCGGTGACATTTCAAGGTTTTGTTTCAATTGTAATTATCGATTCACACAACAAGGATAATTAGTTTTATCAACAATTAATTCTAGTGACAATTTTAACTCGCGAAACAGTTGCAAGAAAAACGCTTCAAATCTCATTCAAATCGCGACGTTATTTGCAAACAAGATGTGTTTTGCGACTAACTCGCGCTCGGTAACCGCTTCGCGCGCGCGCAACGAGCCACGAGGACAGATGCACCGGTCAGTTCTCGACGTCATCGATAGTGACGTTATCAATAGTTAGAGATGCCCGTGCGCAGACAAAAATATGATAAGTTAATCGTTTGGTACATAACATCTACCCGCCTCGGCCAGGACTACCTGGCCGCTAATTCACTGGCAGTCGCGACAAGGTTGATACAGCTCTCTTCAAAATTGAACCGTCCACCCGGACCTCAGCAAAACGGGGCACTCCATCTGCTCCAAAGACGAGGTTGAGAATGCGCCCCCTGCGCCAACACAGTGGCGGTGAGTTAGCGTCCTTAACCAGAACGAGGTCGCCAACATGAGGTGGATCAGTCTTGTCGGTCCACTTAACGCGCTGCTGGAGAATGTGCAAATATTCTAAATTCCAACGTTTCCAAAAGCTCTGAGTGAGTTGTTGGACCAGTTCAAACCGCGAGAGACGATTAGGTCTCACATCAACAAGGGGATATTCCGGCAGGGCGTTCAGTGGCTGCCCAATCAAAAAATGGCCCGGCGTGAGGGCTTCCAAGTCGTTAGGATCTGAAGAGATCGGGCACAACGGGCGTGAATTCAAAACGGCCTCGATTTTGCAAAACACAGTTGCGAGCTCTTCAAAGGTCAATACAGACTCGCCAATTACCCGTCGCAAATGTGTCTTAGCAACCTTTACTACGCTTTCAAATATTCCTCCCCAGTGGGGACATGACACGGGACTGAACCTCCAAGTTATTCTACGTGTAGCTAGTCTAGACGCAATTTCAGTCTCGTTAGCCGACAAAAAATCATACATCGCTTTTAAATAGTTGTTTGTGCCTTTGAAGTTGGTACCGCAATCCGACCGAATCAAGGACGGTAGTCCTCGTCGTGACACGAATCTATCTAACGTCGCAACAAATGCCTCTGTCGAGAGGGCTGAGACGAGTTCCAAATGTACCGCCTTGGTGGACAGACAGACAAAGACGCACAAATAAGCCTTGACAGTTTTACTGTTCCTGAGGGTCGAGGTCTTAACAAAAAAGGGGCCTGCAAAGTCCGTACCAACTCCAGCAAAGGGCCTTATCTCAGTGACCCGATCCGAAGGAAGGTCACCCATGATAGGCTGCATGGTAGGGGCCTTGAGCCTATAGCAAGGCATACAACGAAAGACCACACTACGGATCGTCCGACGGGCCGATAAAATCCAAAATTCCCGTTGCAAAATGGCCAATAAGGCATTACAGCCGGCGTGGGAGTTCTTGATGTGACGATCAGTCACCAACAGGTTCACCAAGTGGCCACTCTTGGGCAATAAGAGGGGGTGACGAGATCCATAAGGGAGGTTTGCGTTCCTAAGACGCCCTCCGACACGCAAAAGACCCTCACTATCCAAAAAAGGGTTCAGCTTACAAATGGCTCCAGACAGCTTGGATTTGCCTTTCCTCAAGATGTCAATCTCGTCTTCAAAATGTGCCTCTTGCACAGAACGAACCCAGTGAAGAAGAGCATCTTGGAGCTCTTGTGGCGATAAGAAGGCCTCCAAACATTTGTTCTGTGGATGTCTACAATTTTTCGTGAAGCGCTTGATCCAAGCGGTGACACTCAACAATTTGTCCAATGAACTGTAACGATTAAGTAAGAAATCGGGGTCGAACGGACGGTCCTGCCGTTCGAGCGCAAGCGTTCGCAACCCAGGCAGTGCGACAATGTCTAAGGCCGGAGTTCGCGGCCAATTAGATTCTGATCTGGTCAACCACTCAGGTCCCCACCACAGAGAGTGCTCAACTAAAAGGGGGGCCATACATCCCCGTGACGCACAATCAGCAGGGTTGACCTCGCCAGGCACATGCCTCCAAACCAACGGGGTCTCCGATTTCTGTATCTGAGAGACACGATTTGCTACAAACACCTCTAAGGTGTGAACTGACGTCTTCAGCCAACATAGCACAATTTGACTGTCAGTCCATGCATATATCGTGGAAATGTCAATTGACGTGCACAAGGTGGACATGACGTGATTCAAAAGGCGAACAAGAAGGGCCGCCCCTGACAACTCTAACTTAGGGATTGTCAAGGCAGTTCGAAGAGGCGCGACCTTGCTCTTCGCCATGACCAACAACACTTTCACCTGACCATCTGTGGTCACGGTGCGCAAGTATACAGCTGCTGCGTACCCACGTTCCGAAGCGTCCGAGAAACCATGAAGGGACGCGGTGTGCTTCCCTGGCGGAAGCAGAGCACGGGGTAACGATATCCTATTGATGGCAGGCAATGAGGAAGCAAATAGGAGCCAGTCCTTCAAAACAGCTTCGCGAAGTGGCTCGTCCCATCCAAGACCTGCAGTCCAAAGTCTCTGCAGGAAGCATTTGGCCCAGAATATGACCGGGCATATCCAGCCATTGGGATCAAAGGTTCTCGCGACAGTCGACAGAACCAGTCGTTTCGTCCAAGTGTGATGCGAATCCAAATTGACATTAAATGTAAAGATGTCCTGGACTGGTCTGTACTGGATTCCAAGCACTGACATCATGGTAGGGTTGTCACGGTTCTCAAATAGGTGAGGATCCTGCTGGTGGTCATCCGGTAGCCCGTCCAAGAGCGCAGGTAAGTTGGAGATCCATTTACGCAACTCATATCCTGCGGAGGCTAGAATGCCAATCAACTCGTCACGCAAGAGCAGGGCCTCTCTCTCCGTGGCCGCGCCAGTGCACACATCGTCAACATATAGGTCCTCCTTCAAAATGGCGGCTGCGCGAGGAAACGACATACGCTCTCGATCCGCGAGCTCCCAAAGCGAACGTATAGCCAAAAAGGGACTAGACCGCAGCCCGTAGGTGTTCGTGTTGAGCTCGTAGACAAGCATGGGATCTTGCTGGTTTTCTCGCCACAATATCAGCTGGTATCGGCGATCATCCGGGTGAATTACCGTTTGCCTGAACATCATCTTGATGTCAGCCACAAAAACAAATTGATGACGTCGAAACCGCGTGATGACGTCACAAAGGTCCTTCAGCAATTTGGGACCAGGATGCAGACACTGGTTCAATGACACTCCTGAAGTAGTCTGCGCAGAACCATCAAATACTGTGCGTAGCTTACCACTGGATGGTTTTATTACAGCATGATGCGGAAGAAAGAAGTGCTCCGTCGAACGCCAATCCAATTTTGACACAGACATGTGTCCCAAATCCTCATACTCCCGCATGAAGTCAATATACTTCTCCTTGAGTAGTGGGTCCCTGCTCATACGGCGTTCCATCGCCAACAAACGCTTCTCTGCAATAGGCCGCGAGACGCCAAGTGGCGGACGTACGGCGAGAAATGGCAATCTTGTCATGATCCGGCCAGAACGGAGATAACTGGTGTTGGTCTTGTAGAACTGCTCACACTCTTCATGCTCCGGATCAGAGCGGGGAGCTTGTGGTGGCTCCTCCACTTCCCAGAATCTCTGCACGGCGTCAGAAAGGGCGGACCCCACCATCAAGGCCGTTCCAAGTTCGGCAGGGGGGGGAGTCCTCAATACAGGCCCCATCAGTGCGAACCCAAATATGGTCCGGAGGGCTACCAAGCCACCTGGCTGCAAAACACGATCCTTGCCGAGTAATATTTTACCCAAAACATCGGCACCAAGCAACAAATCGACCGTGCCAGGCAGGTCAAATTTAGGGTCAGCCAAATTCAAATCCGCGGTCAATTTTACCGCATCCGCAGACAAACGAACTTGCGGGTGATTGCCTAAGATATTCTCCATCACAATGGCCGACGATTCCAACGTCGGACGTGGAGAATTTGAGGGGGAGAACTCAAACCAAACGCGGCCCTCTACCGTGGCCACGGGGGCGTTCCCGACACCCCTTATTACATCTGAATATTTTTCAATAGTCTGGCCAGTCTGCCCTACCAACCAAGACGAGGCTATGCACCCCTGTGAGCCTGTGTCCAATATCGCTCGGACTACAACCGAGGCGCCCGTCCGTCCCCAGACCCTGACATGGGCCGTAGGCAAGAGGACGGTCTCAAAAGGGGGCGGTGCATAGCGGGGGCAGACGCCAACATCCTAATGTTGGCGTGGCGGCGACTGAGCGCCGTTGTCCCGAGACGGCAAATCAAAGTGCGGGTAGTGCCTAAACTCGGCCTCCTCTCGGTGACGACTGCCACGAGCCATAGACGGCGGTTCGTAGCGCCTGGAGCGTCCGTACCGAGGGTTGCGCGTCTCCAAACGGGGACGTTCCGCCAGAGGGGGGGACGGTAGTGGTACCGGACGCGCGTCACGGTAATCGTGGTACACTACTGGAGGTGATCTCGCTTGATCACGTGGAAGCGGGGAGGGCGAGCGGGACACAAAGGTGCGGGATTGAACCCGGGGCCCGCTTTCATACCCGCCCGTGGGGCTGCGCGCCGAACCAACTCGGCGATCGATGGCAGCACAGTCTGCGCGGCGCGGGGGTGATGAGCCGGACTCCAAATTGCGGGACTGGTCCCGGTGTCCACTGGCATACCCGCCCGAAGGCGACCCCGCGTGGTCGCGACGGCCATTCGCGTTGGCGCACAGGATTTTCAAATGGTGCCCTCCGCAAATAGGACACGGGTGAGTGTCGGGGCAGGCGCGCTGGTAATGGTCCCCTAGGCAAGAGAAACACCAGCCGCGGGCCTGGGCAATCCGCCTACGAGCGGCCACGTGCAGGACCGCGAAGTCTGGGCACCGCACCGTTTGGTGTCCCTGCGACTTGCAAAACCGGCAGTCCGGTGGCGCAGCTTGAGCGACAGCGAAGCGGGCGGCCGTACCTCCTCTTGGTGCAGGTTGGGCATTGCGCCGTTGGTTGGTGGGTCTGGGACGTGATGCTTCCACCGGCGTGTCGGCGACCATGACGTCACCCATGCGACACTCGTCCTCCAGGAACGTCAGGAGCTGGTCAAAGGTAGGGAGAGCAGATGCCTCATCCCTAGTGTGCCCCTGTTCAAAACGTGCCCTCAAAGACACCGGCAATCGCTTGAGTACGATACGCACCAGTAGGTAAGACCACTTGGCAACCGGCAGTCCTAAGCGGTTGAGCGAATTGGTGGCTATTAGGAGGGGGTTCAGCAGCTCGGTCCTCAACTGGGCAGCATTGCTCACGACGGGAAGGTTCAAGATCTGGTCAACGTGGGTATCTGCCAGACAGCGCTGGTTGTGATAGCGCTTGGTGAGCAACGCCCGCGCGATCCCATAGCTCCCGTCACATATTGGGAGGTGCTGTACTAAGCCCCTCGCCTCTCCATCAAGCACGGAGAGTAAATAGGCCAGTTTCTGAGACGGACCCAAATCGTCCCTCGAGTCCACAAGGCTCTCAAACAAACCAATGAATCCCATCCACATGTCTAGTCGACCATCAAAACGTGGAAGATCCAAGTTGGGTAACCTGGTCAAAAGGCCCACGGGAGTCTTCAAGGGGGCCCGGTGAGCCGGTACTCCGGCGCGCGAGGCTAAAATCTCCCGCGCGCTCTGGGCGATGTCGTCGGCAAGGTCCATAATTTGGACGTAGTCCTCGTGGACTTGGTCCCGTCGCTCCTGGGGGAATGACTCCAGGGGCACATCATCCAGATGCAAGATGAAGCGCCGGTAAAGCGCCTCCACCTCCTGAAGTCGTGTAGGGCATTTCTCATGCCTGTCCAACAATGCCTCGATTCGGTTCTCCCTTTTCACCAAGGCGGCAGCTGACGTGAACCATCTCAAATGAGTCGCAATCCCGGAATATGTCTCGCGGACAACATTATACGCGGCGGTAGACATCTTCAAAGCACAAACGGCACGAAACAAACAATCTTATAATAACAACAAAAAAAAACAAATATCTTTCACAAACAAACAATATTACAATAGCGAAAAACAAAATATCTTTCAATGAGACAAGCCGCTATTATTCTAAACAATTATCAAATCTTAAATAGTTTAAATCAAACAAACAAAACAATTCTTTGCCAATGTGCAATTAATTTAAGACTTGAATTATTTATTTTAAGGTAAACAACAAAACAAACAAACGTATAAAATAAATGTTGTATTATACAAACGCACAACGCCACAACTTAACTATAACGTTGTTCAATATTAGACAATAATTAAATAATAATTTATATTAAATAATAACCTGAGCAACAACAAATACGATTAGCAATAGCACAAATAATTATCAAACCCTTTAAAATCTAATTGCCAATTCAAGTGCTCAAATTAATTATGCAAAACTATACCAACAATTTAGATTAAACAAACAAACAACCAAATTAATCAAATTAAATTAATTAAATTAATTAAATCAATTTTCACAAATAATGAGGGTATAGTTTGTTCAACATGGAACATTCGAGAAACGGAGTTTAAACCACGCTCTGGGTACCAAAATATGTTGCGTTCAACCTGGTGTTCTAATTAATAATAGGTTAAGTGGAAGCGTGATATCTCTCAGGCGCGAGAGGAACGAACATATACTGTATATCACAGCGTTACAAATTTACAATAGTACAAACTTACCCTGTTTTGTTCTTCAACAATGTCTTCACTGTGTCAAGCCCTAGCTATAGCTTCATTAACTAACTACGATAAATTGGCCAAAATAACGCAGAATGCTAATCAAACTATACTTAACTTTATGCAGGCAGACACGAACTCTTTAAGTCCTCAAAATGACCACATTTGGCGCGACTTAAGCCGTGAACTTTCACCAATCGTCTTAATGCAATTATACTATCACAATTATAGTTATCAAACAGTTCAACTCACATTAAATAGTATTAAGTATGGAGACACAAAATTCACTAGTTTTTATAACGCATTTATGTCATACAAAAATGGCGAACATTACATTTCGCGGTGACATTTCAAGGTTTTGTTTCAATTGTAATTATCGATTCACACAACAAGGATAATTAGTTTTATCAACAATTAATTCTAGTGACAATTTTAACTCGCGAAACAGTTGCAAGAAAAACGCTTCAAATCTCATTCAAATCGCGACGTTATTTGCAAACAAGATGTGTTTTGCGACTAACTCGCGCTCGGTAACCGCTTCGCGCGCGCGCAACGAGCCACGAGGACAGATGCACCGGTCAGTTCTCGACGTCATCGATAGTGACGTTATCAATAGTTAGAGATGCCCGTGCGCAGACAAAAATATGATAAGTTAATCGTTTGGTACATAACAGTCACTGTGCGTTATAATATTGGATTTAAAAGAACTAAGTCCTGCAATTTTTTAATCAAAACCCAAGGTAAAATCTATAAAGAATATAAACACAATATAAATAACAGTACTTAAGTAATATTACCTTAGTTTCACGCGTTAGTCACCGCTGTGTTTAGTGCGCGATCACAAAACTGGATAACTTTTATGTCTATGGGCAACAAGTTAATAGTTTTATAGCTGCTATAAAGGAGAGTATTACTATTAAATAAATAAAACGTTGTGTTTATAGCTGAATCCATTTTAATAAAATTTTAATAGGCACTGAACTGTTTTTTGTGAGAAAATATGGGATAGACTAACTTAGGATCCAGAGGCTGCGATCGAAGGACCCACTTTTCGACAAGTCTATTGGCTTTTTGGTATCTATCAATCTATGTAGGTATTCAAGTAATAGAATAAATAAACATTTTCTCACCCCCTTTGAAATGTCGGTCTGACCAGATGACAATAATCTACATACTTAGTTTAAAAACTAAAAAACACTCTTAAGAGGATACCAAAATAGCTTCGTGCATTTTTCTACGTACGAAGTTTTCATTGTTTCTTTAGATTGAATGGCTAGAGCTCTAATTTTTAAGTATATGTTTTTTCAATATATGATCTAGGATCGCATAAACTCAGAAACGCGATTGAAAAAAGTTTTCTCGATAGAAAATCTTAGCGAAACAACCTCTCTCATTTTTTATTTTTTTCATTTGTCGGTCTATTATCGCGTATTAACTAATGAAATAACTTTAAAAACATAAGTAACTATTATATATAGAAACACGTAAATCAGAATTAAAATATATTTAGTAGATTTTGAGTAAACAAAAAAAATGTCCCTAATTCTTCATTTTCTATACCTACTAGCTGTGTTAATATGTACATGTCGACGATAATATTGATGTAGGCCCTTAAATATCCTGAATATCATAATATATCCGTCTACTGCAAGTGGCTAAAAATCGCTATCAAAGATTCCGTTACAATGTATTAACATTGATAGATATCTATCAATGTATTAACATTGATAGATACATACCAAACTTATAAAAGCGTGTTAATAAAACGATTAAAAATTAAAGTCTGTGATCTACTTTAAGCGTGTATATTGTTCTTAAACTAAGTATAATAATTAACATTATAAGATAAAAGCTAGAGGGATATTTTGGGTTAATTATGTAAATGGCAAATATTTAGCGAATTTGAAATACTTATTCACAGTAAAGAATGAATATAATAATTATTATTTACAAAGAAGTATTGAATTTTAAATGGCATAATGGTACCTACGCTTTTTGTATGTAACCCACTATTTTTACTTTTTCTATCCAAAGAAGTCGTGCTATAATGAAAAGGGTTTACTACATGGCCTATATGACACGAAGAATCTTGTATAACTCGAGGGCGCCAAGGTCGTGAGATATTGTCCCGTCAATAGCCCACGGGACGCTTCCAGATAAGCAATGGCTTTCCTATCCGGTTTTATGGCACATTACGAGAAATAGTTTTTGTTCCCTTAGCGGAGACATCTTAGTGATGATGTGCAGGGATGAATTTTGAAACTACAAATGACATATATTTTTGTCTTCGTAGGTTATGTAAATACATACATATAATGATATATTTTTATAATAGAAATAAAATAACAATATTGCGTTGCTTTAAATGTTAAGAAATAACATTTAATGTTCTTTATTTCTTTTTAACTATACAATAATAATTTTAAATATTTCAATACATTATTTATTCTTATTTCAATGGTGACATTTAGTTTTAAATATCTGTCAATATTTATAATCGACCTTACATACATATTTATCGAATATTGATATGTTGAATATCCATATGGAACCACTCTTTGCAAACCACTTTTTTCTTAATCGGCTTTATTTCTTGAGTCGCAAAAGTATTAATATTAATATTTTCTAACACTTGCGCGACTCATCTGTTTAAATAAAACTACTTTTTACAGATTTAGACGCGTATATTTGTCTTAAATTTTGGCCCGACGTTTCGGAGACTTTGCAGTCACCATGGTCACGGGTGAGACTGAGCTGTAATGTGTCTTCTACGATCAGTTATTACAGGGTTTACCCACATTCGATTTTAATTTTACATTGACCATAAAGATAGACTTTTACTATAAACTATATCATATTACATTGTGCTCAGACTACATAAAATCAATAACATTATTTTAGTTTCTAAAATACATTAACAAATTGTAACAATATAAAGAAAATTTTAAATTATATAAGGTAAAACATACATAATTTTATCATAGACTAAAGTTTTAATTATTATAGAGGTAGTATACAATATAGCAAGCAAAACTAAGTTTATATACTTAAATACAATATTATTTACATAATAACAAGAATTTTTAGAAAGAATTATTGGTTTAAGATTTAAATTAGTTTATATTAAAAAGAAAAATTGTTAATTTTTATTTGAATTTATAGAAAATTAGTATTTATTTTAATTATTTAGTTTTTATTATTTTATCTAATATACTACCACCCTGGTGGTAGTATATTAATAATTCTTTCTAAAAATTCTTGTTATTATGTAGATAATATTGTATTTAAGTATATAAACTTAGTTTTGCTTGCTATATTGTATACTACCTCTATAATAATTAAAACTTTAGTCTATGACAAAATTATGTATGTTTTACCTTATATAATTTAAAATTTTCTTTATATTGTTACAATTTGTTAATGTATTTTAGAAACTAAAATAATGTTATTGATTTTATGTAGTCTGAGCACAATGTAATATGATATAGTTTATAGTAAAAGTCTATCTTTATGGTCAATGTAAAATTAAAATCGAATGTGGGTAAACCCTGTAATAACTGATCGTAGAAGACACATTACAGCTCAGTCTCACCCGTGACCATGGTGACTGCAAAGTCTCCGAAACGTCGGGCCAAAAGTTAAAACAAATATATGCGTCTAAATCCGTAAAAAGTAGTATTAATATTGTTTTGAAATAATAAATTTTTGCTTATTATTTTCTTTATTAGAATTTTCATTGTTTAGTAAGTACAATCCGTCTCTGTCAATAATTGAATTCCATAGAGTATATTTGAGGTGAACGTATGGACTTGCGCTATTATAAGAAATGGAAAAATATGTCATATGAAGAATGGTGGTTAATATAATATAGATCAAATATAGTTTAATATTATTTGGGATTTCTCTCTGTCTCCCTCTCCAGCCCATTGACGTTCCATTGTTGGGTACGGGCCTTCTCCAGTTTGGGAGGAATTATGGTCTACTACGCCGGGTTGACTGACATTCGCATGGAGTTTATTTTCGATTATATATTTGATTTTTTTAAGGCACCCTAGTAAGGGAATGTGGTGGCGATACTTGTATTCTTAATCTGATAACAAATGACCTAGAAATTCTACTAGGTATGAAATAATTGTATTCATTTTCTTTTCACATTATTCTCTTAAATCGAGTATAAAGTCACCCGAAATATATCGCTGTATTATGCCTTGTCTACTCTCAAAGAATAAAAAATTGGTCAAGTGCGAGTGGGACTCGCGCACGAAGGGTTCCGTATTATTATCTATGCAACATAAGGCAACGTTATTAGTATCGAGCAAGAAACGGTAAAAAAAATCAGTTTTTTGTATGGGAGCCCCCTTTAAATATTTATTTTATTTTATTTTTAGTATTTGTTGTTATAGCGGCAATAGAAATACATCATCTGTGAAAATTTCAACTTTCTAGCTATCACCGTTCTTGAGATACAGCCTGGTGACAGACGGACGGACGGACGGACAGCGAAGTCTCAGTAATAGGGTCCCGTTTTTACCCTTTGGGTACGGAACCCTAAAAAGGGTCTTATTAGAGACTAACGAACGCTTAAAATTATGCACTACTTACGTCAGATACAGGGAACATAAATTGAAACAGCGTTATACTATTGTACTTATTATTTACCGTATGTTTTAAGTACGTAATTAAATTACTGTTTTACATGTAGAGAGGTCTGACGTCACGAGTGTCCCGGCACACCCGTCACCCCATCCTCAGCGAGTTCATTATAAATTCAAAGGCTGTTTAGTCATTATCACGTAACACCTGTTGTCGACCGCCAGTATTATGTAACATGTTAAGCTAACATTATATTTCATAGATTAATTAACTAGGTATAAGTAGTTTAGAAAAATAAACATTGGTTAAGGGCCTACATCAATATTATCGTCGACATGTACCTATTAACACAGCTAGTAGGTAAAGAAAATGAAGAATTAGGGATATTTTTTTGTTTACTCAAAATCTACAAAATATATTTTAATTCCAGTTTACGTGTTTCTATATATAATAGTTACTTATGATTTGAAAGTTATTTCATTAGTTAATACGCGATAATAGACCGACAAATGAAAAAAATAAAAAATAAGAGAGGTTGTTTCGCTAAGATTTTCTATCGAGAAAACTTTTTTCAATCGCGTTTCTGAGTTTATGCGATCCTAGATTATATGTTGAAAAAACATATACCTAAAAATTAGAGCTCTAGCCATTCAATCTAAAGAAAAATGAAAACTTCGTACGTAGATAAATGCACGAAGCTATTTTGGTATCCTCTTAATGAAATAAAATCTTACATACCTCTGTACGTAATGACTCAATCATTACGTACAGATAAGATTTTGACATTTGTCGGCGCTTCCGGAGTGCACTTTGTAGTTGTTACTTTCATATGATAGTATCCCTCGCCCGCGTTTGTCCTGTCTGTCTAATCTCCAAAGTACTGAATAGATTTTATCAATAGATATATCCTGAGGATGTTTGTTTGTTGTTTGGTTATGATTTGTTATTTAACATCTTGCGTAAGTTGGTTGAGCAACTTCTCGGAACACTTTAGCAAAAAAGATTTTTAGCCATAAATATCAATTTTATTACGCAAATACTCGTTAAATTATAACCATGACGACACATTAAACAATCGAATTACGTCACGGTTAAACTATCAACTACTTCATGAGCCCACTATTTCGGTTCTTAAAATCACATTTTTTAATATTAAAATCAAAAATGCTACTTAAATTTTTCAATACTGACAAACCCATTAGATTTTACACATGCGAAAATTGTCCATCACACCCAAAGAAGGTTTTACTGCCAGAACCGCAATTTGTCATGCTTATAGCCACATATATTCTGAGCAAAACCTCTTACCTACCAAAAATCACACAATGCGTCTAAAAGATTTTGCTGCAAAATATCTAATAAGTTTTAATGAAAATTTTCAAGGCACTTATTCCAGTTGTTTAATATAATATTAAAATTTATCGAGCTGGCTTCAAGTGTAAACGATGTTCAGAAGCGGTAATTCTAAATGTGAATACCTACTTTTTTCATATAAAATCCTTTACGGCCGCTGTAATGTTCGCCTTGTGGGGAACTTCCACACAAAATATGTGCGTTAAAAGTAGACATTTTGCCGTAATGATCTTTAAATTTACTTTATTTGAATTATAAATTGATGTTTGGTATTCCATTATATCAATTGGGAATTTAATTGATATAGAATTGTACTATGCCTCAAGGCTTGGCGTTTCGGTAATAGACGTATTGCTTATTCAGCAAGTCGCGGGTACAAATCCCAAACGGTACCTAGATTTAATTGGCATTGTTCATATTTTTTTTAAACTCTTATTACTAAATCCATTTCGGGGAATAGAGTTTCTGATCATGATCCATTAGTTTTTTCGGAAAATTTGCTATATTAACGATTATTTTTCCAAAAAAGCAAATGATCTCTATTTGCCCTTGAAATGAAGGACTTAAAATATTAAGGCGGTCTTAGGGATATACTATTCTGTGGTTGAGTAGAAATTGGTCTATTAAATCAACTTGACAACTTTGAAAAAATGTATTTCAATTAGACTTAAGTCGCGTACAACGATGACGTCACAACATTTAAAATGGTATCTTTAAGTATTTCTTAAAAATTCTTTATAGTGAATATTTCAATAATATTGAAATTAGTTGCTTAAACTAGTCTATATTTTCGAAAAAAAATATAAAAACTGCAGGTCAAAAATTATGAACAATCCCAATTGTGGTAAGTATACAGAAATTTGTATAAATTCTATAAGTATTTCTTTCAAAGCAATTTTATTTGTTAAATTTGTTCTAAAATATCACAAATCCATGACGCCAATTGGCATTGTTCATATTTTTATAAAACTCTTAATTCAAAAACCATTTCGGGGAATAGAGTTTCTGATCACGATCCATTAGTTATTTTCGGAAAATTTGCTATATTAACGATTATTTCTCCAAAAAAGCAAATGATCTCTATTTGCCCTTGAAATGAAGGACTTAAATTATTAAGGCGTTCTGAGGGATATACTACTCTGTAGTGGAGTTGAAATTGGTCTATTACATCAACTTGGCAACTTTGAAAAGATGTATTGCAATCTGTCTTAAGTCTATCAGGAAAAGTAAATACACAGATTGCGTACAACGATGACGTCACAACATTTAAAATAATGTCTTTATGGGCCTACATCAATATTATCGTCAACATGTACATATTAACACAGCTAGTAGGTATAGAAAATGAAGAGAATTAGGGATATTTTTTTTGTTTACTCAAAATCTACTAAATATATTTTAATTCTGATTGACGTGTTTCTATATATAATAGTTACTTATGTTTTTAAAGTTATTTCATTAGTTAATACGCGATAATAGACCGACAAATGAAAAAAATTAAAAATGAGAGAGGTTGTTTCGCTAAGATTTTCTATCGAGAAAACTTTTTTCAATCGCGTTTCTGAGTTTATGCGATCCTAGATCATATATTGAAAAAACATATACTTAAAAATTAGAGCTCTAGCCATTCAATCTAAAGAAACAATGAAAACTTCGTACGTAGAAAAATGCACGTAGATATTTTGGTATCCTCTTAAGTATTTAAACAAAATTCTATATAGCGAATATTTTAATAATATTGAAATTAGTTGCTTAAAATAGTCTATATTTTCTAAAAAAAATATAAAAATGCAGGTCAAAAATTATGAACAATGCCAATTCTGTTACGTCAAAAACTTAACGTAATTAAAATGAAACAAACCATAGTGTTTCAAGATTTAATAGTTCTTCGTTGTGCGGATTTCTATTTATTTAAATCGTTATTCCATAATTCACAGTTTTATAATAAGAAAGTCCAATTAAGATTTTCCAATTGTTGACAATTACAATATGTACGATTAGTTAAATTACTTTTAGTTGTGCCGGTAGAATCAGTTCAAACAAACTATGTTGTTACAATAAATATTATACATTTTTCTGTAGAAGAACATATAAATAAAATATATATTTGCCTTCAACACACAATCAACGTTCCGATTAATAACTTCCAATAATATTTAGTCCAGTTACCGTCCATTTAACCCTTACAATAACCCCAATTGATTTGGTTATTGTAACGTACAAAAATGGTGTCACTTGTAATTAAATATCGCAATAAAGATGAATACATTCATATAAAATTTTCTGCAATCATTTTGCTTTTATTATAAGTGAATGTTTATGATCTCTGTATTGTAGCTGAAGGGAGAGAGAGAGAGATGTTTATGGACTAATTAGGATAAATAAATATTCATGGACATTTCACACCACGCCCTCTGATCCCAATCTAAACTTATAAACTTCCTACTATAATATTATAAAGGCGAAAGTTTGTAAGTATGGATGTATGTATGGATGTTTGTTACTCTTTCACGTAAAAACTACTGAATGGATTTGAATGAAACTTTACCACAATATAGCTTATACATCAGAATAACACATAGGCTACAAATTGGCTGGACCGATTTTGATGAAATTTTATTTTATACAGAATTGTATGGCAAAACAACGTTTGCCGGGGCAGCTAGTATGTTATAAGTACTAGAATACGGATAGACATCTGCATACTTTAACATGATTCATAGATACATTACATAATTATACATCTTCTGTGTCATTGGAAGGCAGCTGATGCTTATAACACAGGTTTACCTTTATAAACATTAGCAGAATTCTAACCGAAATGTTATATTAGTGCTAACCATTTATTTTTGTCTAAGTATACTCTATACAACTTTTGGAAAAATAAAGAATTTATTATTATTATTTATTATTATATGTAATATGCATTATATATATATATATATCTAATATATAAAATTCACGTGTCACAGTGTTAGTTACCGTACTCCTCCGAAACGGCTTGACCGATTCTTCTCAAATTTTACATACATATTCAGTAGGTCTGAGAATCGGCCAACATCTATTTTTCAAACCTTTTTTTTTCATTTTTTTTAGTAGCAAAACAACGTTTGCCGGGTCAGCTAGTATATATATACTAGCTGACCCAGCAAACGTTGTTTTGACATACTAAAAAAAAAAAGTTTATATATTATATACTAGCTGACCCGGCAAACGTTGTTTTGCCATACTAAAAATAAAAAGTTTGAAAAATAGATGTTGGCCGATTCTCACACCTACTGAATATGTATGCAAAATTTGAGAAGAATCGGTCAAGCCGTTTCGGAGGAGTACGGTAACTAACACTGTGACACGTGAATTTTATATATTAGATATATCTCTCTCTCTAGCCCATTAACGTCCCACTGTTGGGCACGGGCCTTTCACCTTGGGAGGGATTATGGTCGACTGTGCCGCGTTTACCAGGCGTGTTGGCACAGGGTTTATTTTCGAGTCTTCCGCCTTTCACAGAAGTTATTATCTGTATACAATATCACTTAGCTGGTTTTTTTTTTCGCCTGGGAACAAAAATGGGTGATGACACTTGTATTCTTAATCCGCCACCACGCGGACAATTATGCATATTTACGTATTCATTATTCTACTTATTTTAATCTTATTCTGGACGGTATAAGAATTGTCTGTAAATATTTTATATTTTTATTAAAGAGTAGAAAAACTAATTCACTGTTTCCACTTTATTAAAACAATGTAATCTCCAAGTTGTGTAAAAGGAAAGCTATTATTCTTCATTTTATAGTCATAAAAACGGCTGATAAATTTACCTTTAATGAAGATACTCGTTAATTACTAGACATAAATTGTTTTTTATGGAAACTTTATATCTAGTACTTAGAACATTTCTCATTTAAATTTATTTTCAAAGTTATTATCCGAGAAAACTGAGTGTAAGTAAACAGATTTTAGGAGTCTAATCAAAATGTTGCCTAATTATCTTCACTGAACCACTTATGTTAATTTCGTGTTTACATTTATTAACTTTGATCGTTTTACATGCACCTTAGAGCGTTGATTCAGCAGGAGATGGCATCAGTCAGGCTACCCCCGCCATCAAAGTTGCTAGGGCAATGCATCGAGCTGTTATTCAAACTAAATATACCTACACATCTTAATCCGAAAAAAAGCGGTTTTATTTTATGAAAATGGGTTTATTTATTTTGATAATAAACTTGTAACTTTTATCTACATTGATATCAATTCTACATGAACAACTAAACTTGACTTAACTAAAAAAGTAAAATTGATGGCGTCAATAACACAATTTAGTAATATTAATTAAACTTTCTTATTATAAAAACTGTCTATTACAGACTAACGATTTTAATAATTAATATAGATGTGCATAATGAAATAGCTATTAAATCAAAATACACCACATTTGCTTTCATTTTTTAGTTTAGTTTAGTTGTGTACCTAGAAATGGTATCATTATAAAATGTTGGTCATGGTAAAGCTTAAGGCACCATCATTGCCCGGCAGGGCAAGGCGAAGACTTAAAAAAAAATCATTATAAAATTTTAAAAATAGACTTCATGTAAGGTAAACCTTACAATGGATGGAAATAAATTACTGTTTCACATCCAGAGTGCTCTCACGGTGACGTCACAAGTGGCCCATCGTTCCCGCCATCCCTGTTCTCAGTGCCTTCATTATAAATTTAAAGTCTGTTTAGTCATTACCACATAACACCTGTTGTCAACCACTTCTATTACATAACGTGTTGAGCCAATGTTTAGAAAACAGACTACTTTTTGGATCGATAGTTTTTAAAAAGTAAATAGGTAGATAGATTTAAATTTTGTGTTTTAAGCTATTAGATAAACTGTCTGATGTCTTCTAATAAAGTTTTTAATTTTATTAATAAATAATAAATAAATAAATATTCATGAACATTTCACACAACGTCCTCTGGTCCCAAGCTAAGCTTATATGCTTGTGTTATGGGTACCAGAATATAATAATAATATATAATTAATATACATTTAATCTGTTAAAATCCATGGAATTCACTAAAAGCAGTGTCATTCAATTTTCCAGATTTTCCAAAATTTTATGTAATGCCCGTAATTTGTATATCAATGCTCACTAAGGTATAAAAACATATATAAAAGTGAAATAACACCAAATATGGAATTAATCCATAAAATAAGCCCTTAATCCACTTGTTTAAGTAATACTATATTAATTTTTATTGATACGGATTCAATTGCAAACGAGAATCGAAAACGGTAATTTCAAATGTGAATACATGAGTTTTTCACATAAAATGCTTTATGATCGCTTTAATGCTTCTGTCTGTAGGAAACATTCACACACATGTGAGTTAAGGGCGTCACAAACGGCATATTAATATATATTAATATAGCGAGAAAAAGACAAATGTATAGAGAATAAAGGCGGGGCGAGAAAGAGACAGATATATCCATCGGTGATGGATGTGCATACACACATCTCAGTATATTAGTGAGTAGCTCTTACATATTAATATCTACCTGTCTCTTTTCGCCTCGTCTTTTTTCTGTATACAACTGTCTCTTTCTAGCTATATTTGTGTATATTAATATGCCGTTTGTGGTGCCCTTAAAACGTAGACATTCTGACATAATGTGGTTTTAAACTATTTTATTACATTTTCAGATTTATAGCTATAAAATATCTTTTACTTTGGAAGTTTTGCTGATTTATTACACTATGCTGCAGATGTTCCAGGAGCCGCTGGATGCAGATAGCACAGAATCGTGCGTTGTGGCGTTCTATAGAGGAGGCCTAGAGGCCTACTGTCATATTCTTTTAGTTATTGTATTTTGAACAGATATAGATACAGAACAGATTTGACGGTAATAGAAGCATAGCTATACATATAAGACCTAGATACTGTGAGAAATAATCGCACTAGAGACAATATCCACGAAGAAAACAGCGCAGTATGATGTCCATATTTTAGTATGGTGCATGGTTTGCTGTAGAGCCCTCTTGAGACAGCTACCAAAAATTTACTACTACTACTTTTTTATAAAAAAGATTTTCTAAGATTTTCTCTTAGCATTATTTAAGCACGCACGAATATGCAGAAATGGGACGGTGACATGTATAATGTTCTCGGTTATAAAGCGCATAATAAAATCAATATTGATATAGTTTTTGTATGAGCTCAGTTGTTGTATCGGGTGAATGAACGGCGACTGATTAACTATTATTGGAAGTGGTCAAGCGGAACGCTGATTGTGTGATGGACACATGTTTCATTTATTTATATGTTGACCGCTCTGCTAAATTACATTCGCTATATTTTGGTTTACATACATATATTAGTACCAATTTTACGTACACTACTAAACTTAACAACTATTGGCCATTAACGTAAAAAGTGTTGGACACGGGCCTTCTCCATTTACGAGAGATGTTTATCTACTATACCGTGCTGCCCATGCGTATTGGCATAGGGTTTCATTTCGAGTTTTCTGGCTCTCATAGAGGATGTTATCGGTGTACCCTTGGGAAGAAATGCAATGGTGACACGTGTATTCCTAATACGTCACCGCACGGACATTCTTCAAAATTTTCATCAATCATTCTTTATTCGGAGAAACTTCACTAAAAATGTGAATTTGTAGTGCGAGAGACATAATTTGGTGAAGTCAACAGAGCTTTCTAATTTTAAAAACTGTGTATAAGTACTGTACAGACTAATGATATTAATTGATATAATTCTCGTTGGGTACGTAGGTCTCTTATGTAGTTTTCTGACTACAGAGCATAATGCGACTCAGTGGCGCACAATGCTGAAATATGCTGACGCTTAATTGGAACGAAAATTAGTTTTTAAATGCAACAGCAGAGTGCGCTAAGTTCAGTGTTGAAAAAAAAATACTAAAATAAAACCTATCAGCGATAAAGTGAAGAATCTCGGCTTGCTCGTTGACACCAACTTAACATGGGATCAACTTCAAGAGGTTAGTCGAAGAATGTTCGCATCCGCAGCATCACTCAAAAGATTTTCTTCAAAGAATTTTCTTCCCACTGTCACCAAAATTGCACTTGCTAGCTCTGTTCTCTTGCCTATTCTTGATTATGCGAACGTCAGCTATCTAGATCTCACCGAATACCAACTAAATAAACTTGAGCGTCTCCAAAATTTCTGCAAAGGATTCATATTTGGATTACGTAAATATGATCACGTCGCGCAATTCAGAAAACAACTCAAGTGGTTATTAATACGCCATCGCCGGAATGCTCATATACTCCATCTGCTTTATAATATTTTGTTTAATCCTTCATACCCGATAGACCGAAGTGTTAGTTCATCATATAGGCTGCGATTGAAGATGTCACAGCATTCCACATCGTTATTTCACAAGTCGTTTACCATCACAGCTACGCAATTGTGGAATGCTTTGCCCTTAGCTATTCGTCAGGCTTTCTGGAGATCTCTACGTAATTCTACATACTATTCTATATATTTCATTATGTAACTGCACTAGTATAACTTATTTATTATTTTTATTTTTAATACCTATTAAATTTATCTATTATGTAATTGTGTGTATGTGTATATAAAAAGTATATGTGTATGTTTATTGTTAGTATAATATTTAGTAGTGTATATTAGGTATAAAGGTGCACCTACAGCTACCACTCCTTAATAATATCCATGCTTAGGTTGCCTGGAAGCAATCGCTTTAAGCTATAAGGCCGCCCGTTGTACTTAATTTGTTTTAGTATACGTTAATTTTAAGATAATATGTATGGTGTACAATAAAGAATAAATAAATAAATAAATAAATAAAATTGTATTCACATTATAAGTGTGAAATATAAAAAAAGTAATTGTTTGTACCTTCATCCATACTTATATCAATTTTTTTAACACAGCTTGAGTTAACTTTGATTATTTCCAGAAAATTCCGACGAAACGAAAAAAAAAATTTTTTAACAATAAATACTATTTTTAACAATAAAAAGTAGTTTTATTTAAATAAATACAATTACTAACGATAATATATAAATAAAATTTCAATCAATGCCAACTTAAAGAAAAAACACTTGTTAATTTTCTGTCACTGAGTTGGTATCGATTGCACGCATCACGCAATAACATTACTTTTGAGAGTGCTCGATTGTGCGAAGCGTTGCTTTAGTTGAAACATTCAACTTTGAGCATTATGCGCTCTTGTGCTGTAATTGGAAAACTACCTTAGTGACCAATGAAATTATGCTACAGTATTTGTGTGCCTTACCGAAGCGGCAATATATTTGTCAAGGAAAACAGCGTATGTAACTGCTCCTGTTAGTTTGAAGCTTTAAGTTATTTTCATTTTAGTTATGTTTGGTTAAGTTTTTGACTCATCAGAATTGGCCTCAATGTCGACGTTATTTGTATGTTAATTTATATTTGTTACAGATACTAGTTGTGTGTTATTGCTGTACAATATACATACACCAGACTTTCTATCCCTTTTGGGACACAAGCCATATAGAATCAAAGCACACTACAATAATGGGCAATCTGGCAGTGTTTAATGCATATTTAGTGCCGATATTCTTTCAAAATCCGCGACGAAAAATCAAAAAAATACCAAATATCATAACATCATACCTTTTCCGTAAGGGATAGTCAGAGACTATAAAGCTACTAGGATCCAAACATACTTTCTATACCAAATTTACCAAAATTAAATTATATTGACGGGTTTCGTGGTGGAGTGGTTTATGTAATGGACTGCCGATCACGAGGGTTCGATTCCGGTTGGGACAATCATTTGTGTGATATCCATAAATGTCATACAAATGTTTGTACTGCGTTTGGGTGTTTTCTATGTATAAGTATGTATTTACAAAAGAAAAGTAGTATATGTAGTCTATCCGTATTTGGTTCCCATAATACAACCATAGAAATATAGCTTACTTTTAGACCAGAGGACGTTGTGTGAAATGTCCTGAATATTTATTTTTAATAATTGTATTAAACGTAATTCATATAACTATCTAGATTTTAACAAATACTAAAATAGAGTGTTGCAAAAACATTCTCGATAGATGGCGTTGTACGTCCAAATGCAATGTAAACTAAATGGAGTGACGATTGTGGTGGTCTAATTGGTTACTGTTAGCACGACCGCAATAAGCTCAGTTGGCAGAGCTACGGAACAGTATTCCGAGGTCGTGGGTTCAAGTACCGCTTGCGGTGATCACTTCATCCACCACAATTTGATTTATTAAGTAAAAGCATAGCAAGTCTTGTATTCTTGTATTCTTTATTGCACACAGAAATTACATAAAAGAAAGTTATATTTTGCTTAATATATGTACAGAGGTGAGCTTAATTTCATAGATGAATATTCTACCAGCAAACCTTCACAAGTCAATTGCAAAATTAATAAATTACTTTAGAAATACTAAAATATCTAGGACTGTATACTGTACCTATATACAATTGTTTTGTAGTACCAGTTCACAAAAACCTTCACTTACAACATAAGTGACCTTTTACCAGTAAAAAGAGTGAATTTACACAAATCTCCCAAAACTCCATTACATAGCCATCAGCGTACCAAAACTCATCAAAAAGATAAATGGCTGCTATTTCAGAGCTTCAATCTTAAGTTTTATATGTAAGGTCCATTTAATTTGTTCTTATAATCGACATAATGTTTCTTGAGATTACACATTCAATTACAAAGGACAATAGTCTGTACATTTCTGTCCCCAGCCCATTTATGTCCCACTGTTGGGCACGTGCCTCCTCCACTTTTAGAGGGATTATGGTCTACTGTGCCGCGCGGACCAGGCTTGTTGGCGCAGGGTTTATTTCTATCTCTCACAGAGGATGTTATCTGTGTGCAATATCCCTCAGCTGACTTTTACAGCATCCTTGGGAGGAGATGGGGTGGTGACACTGGTAATTTTAATCCGGCACCACACGGAGACAGGTCTTTACATTTAGATCTAAAATATTTAAAACCATAATAAAAGATATTAAATAATCTACTTAGTTTAAAAACTAAAAAATTGGTCAAGTGCGAGTCGGACTCGCGCACGAAGGGTTCCGTACCATTATCTATGCAACATAAGGCAACGTTATTAGTATCGAGCAAGAAACGGTAGAAAAATCATGTTTGTTGTATGGGAGCCCCCCTTAAATATTTATTTTATTTTATTTTTAGTATTTGTTGTTATAGCGGCAATAGAAATACATCATCTGTGAAAATTTCAACTCTCTAGCTATCACCGTTCTTGAGATACAGCCTGGTGACAGACGGACGGACGGACGGACGGACGGACGGACAGACGGACGGACAGCGAAGTCTCAGTAATAGGGTCCCGTTTTTACCCTTTGGGTACGGAACCCTAAAAACACGCTTAAATATCCTGAATATTTTTTAAATGATTGCATTGTCATCAATACTCAATTCTATACTACCTACTTACAAAACGTCGACAGTTTATGTTGTCACTTGTCAGATACATAACTTTCTGTTGTCACCGTAGTATCTTCTATCTATTCTGTGGTTGTCAGATGTCACAATCGTAGTGAACACAAGTAAAAAATTATGATATTATATTAAATTATAATATTATATTTCATATTTATGTATTTATTTTCTATATTACTTGTACATATTTAGCATTACTTATTTGTTATAGTATTTATTATTTTTCTCAGAAATAATCAGTTATCATTTTGCTATTTAACTTTTTCACTTGTTTTGATCAAATATTTTTATCTCTCCTTTGATCATGATACTAGCATGTTCTTGTCTGAAGTTAAACACAAAACACTGGCGGAAAGTGACTTGACTTATGATAGTCACATATGGGCCAATAAAAGAAGAATACGAAAAAATTATGATATTTTTACCTGATTCTATAAACAAAGCGTTTTTATCTGAAATTATCTGATTGTATATGAAAGGCATACGTAGAAACACAATAATCTTGGTGATATTACTCATATATAATTAAACTATTACGTGTATAATTAAAAATACATACTTCATCATGCTATTCTAGTAATTCTGATCAAGTAATTGGGATTATTCTTTTAAATTATTGCATTGTCATCGGTCCTTGTTAGGTGTGCAAAATTTCAGATCAATCCGTCTACTGCAAGTGGCTGAAAATCGCTTTCAAAGATTCCGTTACACAGATTAATAGATTGATAGATACATACCAAACTTATAAAAGCGTGTTAAAATAATGGCAGTCTAAAAGAAACTATTATTTATGTTACACTTGTAGGGACACATTGTATGAATTCATTGTTTGCAAGTAGACGTAATGTCAACAGGTCTACGAATGCATAGAGACGATTGTGCTAGCCACCTATGTTATTATAAACAAATATATTTATGATAGTATGTATGGTCCTATTGTTTGCTCGACGCCTAATTTATTGTATACAAATATATTATGTAGGGATTCATTGTATGCAACACTATCAGCAGTTTTAGGAATATATAGAAACGATTGTTCTCCTTACCTATATAATCGAATATTATATTAAATATATTGAGTCGCAAATAAACACCATTCAAGTCCGGACGTATTTCATTTTATCCTCTAACCGACGACACGACATATACACCTAAACACTTTAATGCTGTTACATGCATAGGCGGACTTTCCACCAGCCAACCATAGGATGATGCAGAACTTAAGGAGGCAGATAATAATTAACCGACTTCAGAAAAAGGAGGAGGTTCTCATTTCGTATGTATGTTTTATTTTGTTTTAGTAAAATTTTGTTGTGCTAGTATAATTGGTACCATTGTTTTAGTAAATATATTGATTGAAACAATGCTTGTCAACGTAATTTATTAGGTTACCCAAATTATGAAGTTAATATTGACAGTTATTAATTTGCGTCGCTGTCATAAAATTCAGATTTTCAAGTAATCATTTAATTAATGATTGATTAACGTTCTTCAATAACACTCTTAGCGGATATCTATACAAAGGATGTCAAAGTTTGTTATTAGTTATTTCGACAAACAGATTTCCAAGGTTTAGAACGGCACTCTATATATTAAAAGGGTACTACATCAAGCCATGCTCCATGTAAGTATATGGACTTCGTACTCCGCTGTTTTCTTTGTGGATATCGCACCTAAAGCCATATATTTTTTCCCACAGTATCGAGGTCTTATATCATCTATGCTTCTCTTAATTTTTTTTTCCAAAACATGATTACTTCAAGAAATATGGCCAACCCGCTTAACACGCTTTTTATGATTGTCAAAAGATGAATTTACAGGCGTTTAATACACAAATATTACTATAGTTTTTCCAAAAAAAGGTTAGAATTATACATAATGTTTGTCTATTTGGTAGAGACGTTTAGAAGTTATTTGAAGTCAAAACCATTATTCTATTTTTTTTGCCTTATACTTCATATATGTTCAACAGGATGTAAATCAAACAAATTAAAAAGATTAAAAGTTTATCACAAAAATAATCAACAACCCAGATATTTATTTTCATTGTATATCATCTGATTCTTAAAGCCTTTGCTTAAATAAAACAAATGAGATGGCTGTTAGCATTAAACGAGCAATTAAAACGAATTAGTAATAAACTATTTATGTTTGTAGATAAGGCGACATCTTGCGTTTATCTAGCACAGGAAGTCTTTAGCACTAACGACTTATGAAGGGATACAGACGAGGTACATTGTTCTATTATATTGTGATGATTAGTCCTGACTCACACGTTTGTATCGATGTACAGCAAAATTATAGTGATCGAAGATTAGCAATTCAAAAGAAAAACTAGAAAAGAAATGCATTGACGAAATGTATAATTAGTAATTTGTCTCTATTTGCTTAAAAAAATACAAATGACGAAATCTCACAACTTTATAATATTACAATTCCAATAAAATTTTACAAAATGTAGGTAACACAGAAAAACGTTTGACATATCATGGCGATATTCTGGTCGGTTCGAATAATCTATAATAACCAGGATAAAAAAATTACGGTTGGCCAACACTATTGCTAAAAAATGTGGCAGCATTATTTTCAAGTATGACGTTAGCAATTGTCAAATAACATTTCAAATTCTGGGATGGATTATAGGGTATCTTCTATCTATTCTGTGATAGGTACTTATTACTATTTCTTATTAGGATACGGTTTTATTAATAGATAGAGTGTTACAAGTGAAGAATTTGTGTATAATTTGATAAGGTTTGGTTTCTTAAATAAGGCGTAGATAGTTGCAGGCAATAGCTAGCACGTATTACTATCATTCAGAGTTAAAGTTTTTATTAGATACTAGCTGGTTTCCACGGCATCGTACCCGTGGAATTCCTACTTACTTGACACTTATCGTCACGTCCTGGACATTTCACACATTATCTGTATAAATTGTAGTCTATGTGTATATGTATATGCGCGCCTTCAGAATGCAGAAGCGTGCCATTAGAGCAATAGCGAGAGTATCGCGCGAGGACACTGTGAAACCCCACTGTAAAAAACTTGGGATCTTGACCTTACCATCTATTATTATCTTACAAGTAGCCATTTATGTAAGATCCAGACTTGACGTATATAAAAAACGCGAGCATACAGCACTCGTCATCCAGACAAACTGTAACCGATACCGTGCTCTCTTACTAAATCAAGTAAACTGACACTTATTATGGGTCCTAACATCTATAACCGACTACCAGACAATATACGCGCAGCTCCCACTTTGACATCTTTCAAGTCGAGACTAAAACGGTGGCTTGTCGAGCAAACGTTTTATCCATTTGACGAATTTATGAAACTTTAGTGACTAGAGTCATAATAATATTATCTACTCATATTTCTCACCACTTATTATAATATATTTATTACTAATAAATTAATGATTCTTCGACATTTTATACTTCTATGATTGACATTGAATTTATTCTATTATTATTTAAAGGACCTTATAATTATATTGTATTAATACAAATAACGTTTACTATTGGAAACAATTAATTTATTATTTATTATTATTTGTAATTTTGTTTTTCTCACACTTCATTATACCGATAGGTATATTATTATTATTTACATTTATGTATTAATTTTGACAAGATGTTAATCATAGTGAATTATTCAACTACCATATTTTGTATAACGTAATGTCGTTTGTAAAGTATTTATTACCTGTAACTATGACGTGTAAGATATTTATCAATAAAGAAGTATTTGAGTATTTGAGTATTTGTGTTATTCTGATGTATCCATCCATCAGCCTCTCTCCGTCTACTGTTGAACGCCACAACGCGCGGTCCTGTGCCGCCTGCATCCAATGTCTCCCCGCGACCTTGACGATATCGTCGCTCCACCTTGTCGGGGGCCGCCCAACGCTGCGTCGTCCAGTATGTGGTCGCCACTCTAGGACTTTTCTTCCCCATCGATCAGCAGTACTACGAGCAATGTGGCCTGCCCATTGCCACTTCAGCGTGCTAACCTTTCGGGCTATGTCGGACACGCCAGTTCTCCTACGGATCTCCGTATTTCGGATGTATAAGCTACATTATTGTAAATTTTCATTAAAATCCACTCAGTAATTTTTGCGTGAAAGAGTAACAAACATCCAAACATAAATACTCACAAACTTTCACATTTATAATATTAGTATGATTGTAAATATTTAAGCGTGTTTTTCTTTTTTAGGGTTCCGTACCCAAAGGGTAAAAACGGCACCCTATTACTGAGACTTCGCTGTCCGTCCGTCCATCCGTCCGTCCGTCCGTCCGTCTGTCACCAGGCTGTATCTCAAGAACGGTGATAGCTAGACAGTTGAAATTTTCACTGATGATGTATTTCTATTGCCGCTATAACAACAAATACTAAAAATAAAATAAATATTTAAGGGGGGCTCCCATACAACAAACATGATTTTTGTACCGTTTCTTGCTCGATACTAATAACGTTGCCTTATGTTGCATAGATAATGGTACGGAACCCTTCGTGCGCGAGTCCCACTCGCACTTGACCAATTTTTTTTAAGTAACTAACTGTTATATTATTATCACACCAACATATTAACAAACACTGCTAACAACACTTGGAAGCCGTATGTATAATATAGCTTGTGTTAGTTATTAGGATACACTGATAAGGGGAGAGTCATTGGATATTTGATAATCTCTATATTCTGTATTTTGTATATTATTATATTTAATACATTACATATGTAATAAACTTGGTGAAATTGTGTTAATTACGAAGTTTTTATATGAAAAGTATTGACAAGTAAAAAATATCTACTTCTGAAATACGGATTGGAAACATATTCGCTGCCTGCACACAGTGAAAATTTTCCTTGATACCTCAAGGATCCCATAGCATCCTGTTATTAAGGACTACATTAAAAGACACCTTTTTAATAAAAATCTAATATTGACGTATTAAAGAAATGGATATTATTGTTTTAATTTTTGTTGTAAAGTTAGTTAGATTTATAGTTATAATTTTTATTTGTAAATATTAAAAATTGGTCAAGTGCGAGTCGGACTCGCGCACGAAGGGTTCCGTACCATTATCTATGCAACATAAGGCAACGTTATTAGTATCGAGCAAGAAACTGTAAAAAAAATCAGTTTTTTGTATGGGAGCCCCCCTTAAATATTTATTTTATTTTATTTTTAGTATTTGTTGTTATAGCGGCAATAGAAATACATCATCTGTGAAAATTTCAACTGTCTAGCTATCACCGTTCTTGAGATACAGCCTGGTGACAGACGGACGGACGGACGGACGGACGGACAGCGAAGTCTCAGTAATAGGGTTTCCGTTTTTACCCTTTGGGTACGGAACCCTAAAAATTATCTGTGTGTCTTCTAGAAATTGATTAACATACCTACATAAAAAAGATTTTAACAAATTGCAAACCTCCTTTATTGGAAGTCGGATAAAAATATTCAAGTTAACTTTTCTAAGTTAAGTGTGTTAAATATGCAAATATATTTATTCAATAAATAAAATAAATTGAATTCTCTACAAGTGATTAAGCGATCTTTAATGTTTCAAAGCTCTACTAAATGATAAATTGCTGCTACCATTATAACGTAAATACACTCGTAAAGTTTGTCTATAGCGTCTAAAAATTAAATAAAATAATTAAATTTAATTTAATTAAATTAAGCGTCTATTTATTCTTAAAACTTACCTTAATATAGAGAAAATCAATGAATTTTTAAAACTATGTTAAGTACTTACTTATTCTACGTAGACTTTTCTTTCTTCCTGCCCATATCCCAAATTATTTAGAGTCGGCTCAATTATCTTTTTATTATTATATATAATAAAAGAATTTTATAAATTTAAATTGAGGTACTAGTGTAAATTTCTAGAATGCTTTTCAGTATACATACTTAGATTCTTGTAATCTAAGTAAAACAGAAAATCTTGCTGTGTCTGTTTTACAAACTCTTTAGAGTTTAATCTGAATGACGTCATAGATAGATTATTCTGACTACTTTTCTAATATTATTCCAAAAGGACTAACTGCGGTCAAATCATTGTTGTTACTGTAATATTTGTGGTCACAACTGTAACTGAAAGGAATTTCAAAAACATTAAGCCACAAAACAACATTTTGTAAACTTTCATTCATGCAACCGCTGAAAATTTGCCAGCCGTGATTCATAAATCATTTCACCTGAGCAAATATTTTTATTTTAGAGGCCCATATCTATTGTGAATGGTTTTTGTATTTATTGTTCTTTTTTTGTTGATAGATTTGCATTTGGAGGTTTTTGAATATTAGTTTTTATTGTCAACAGATAGAAAACCTATTTTTACAACTGCTCTAAATCAAAAATAACGTTTCAGAATCACGGCAGCTAGGATTTATTTAATTATGTGGAGGATTTTCAATTATTTGTTTCATTTCTTATCTGAGACCAAAAAATTCATATTAATGCTGAATGAACGACATTTTATAAACCAAAGGGAAGGCTGGTAGAGTCAGATATATAATTTTCATGTTGTGGTTGTATTAGTCAGTAGTTATTATTGTGTAATTAGACACGACTCTGGCTATTCTACAATATAAACAGCATTAGAAATGCCTAGTTTCAGTATAATACCTCGTACCATAAATAGCTTAATAGGTGAAGCCATTTTTGTACCAAATAACTGTATAAGTATTAATAAATTTTCCAAAAAATATTGAGGATTATTTTAGTTAAGCTACTGATTTAGCCTAAAATTAATTATTCGCATCAGTGAATTGATATAAAGTTATAAAGAATGGTCCCCAGAGTAGGGTATCCCCAGGTGTCCAAGCGATCCGTCAGCTAATTACAAAGGTTTATCTTATCGCTGAGGGAATATATTATAATGATACTTATTTTCATCTAATATTTGTATTAAATGTATGTTATAGAATTCCAAATATATTAATCTTTACATAATATCTAATAAAGTCGTTATTTTTGTATGTATGTTCCTATGTCAGCTTATGTCTTCAAAACTACGTAACATACTTTGATGCGGTACTTTTTAATAGCCAGACAGGTTCAAGAGGATGGCTTTTTTGTATAATGTGACAAGGTTTTGTTTCTAAATCCCACGCGTACGAATTTGCGGATAACAGCTAGTTATATGTTAATTGAACTTTAGAAGTACGAATTTCTAACCATTTCTTTGCAAAAGTAAAGTGTGTCGTATTATATCATTTTAAAACAACATTGACTTGTAACATCTTACACGTTCTTCGTATAAAAGCTATGCATATTACGAGAGGACTACCAAACTCATTTGTAGGATAAGGCAACTGCGATGAGATCATCACAACTTGTACATTATCCAACCTTTCTGTTATCTGGTAAGCTTTCTGCCTTACTTTAACTGGTATTGTTTTCTAAGTCACTGCTACTTATTTAATTACTTCTTCCTTCTTTTATGCGTTTATTTTATTTCTCTTAATGGAAGTTGCTCTTGTGCGATTATGTTTGTATAAAAATGTTGTAATTTGTTCACTAGATGTCACTGTTATAACGTAATTGAATCCAGTATAGGCTACGTCTAATAAATTAAATTAAATAAATATTCAGGACATTTCACACAACGTCCTCTGGTCCCAAAGTAAGCTATATTTCTATGCTTGTATTATGGGTACCAGATACGGATAGACTACATACACTACTTTTCTTTTGTAAATACATACTTATAATACATAGAAAACACCCAGACGTAGTACAAACATTTGTATGACATTTATGGATATCACACAAATGATTGTCCCAAGCGGGAATCGAACCCGCGACCTCGTGTTCGGCAGTCCATTACATAAACCACTCCACCACAAAGCCCGTCAAACGATTTCACACGAAACAGGCACTGATTTTGTTTTAATTAGATTGTCATATTTAAATATTCTTATGATTAGTTATTTATTAATTTTTAATTAACTAGCTATACTTTTACTCAATAAATCGAATTAAAGTTTATAGTATTACTAGCTGACCCGGCAAACGTTGTTTTGCCATACAAATGACAGGGAGGGGGGAACGGTTTGAAAAATAGATAGTAGCCGATTCTCAGACCTACTGAACACGCATATAAAATTTGGTTGGTTTGGTTGGTAAAGCCGTTTCGGAGGAGTACGGTAACTAACATTGTGATATGGAAATTTTATATAATAGAAGATATCTCAGTTGGCATTTACGGTACGGCATTCTGAAATAGCGGGTTCAAGTCTTGCTTATGGTAATCAATTTTGATACTATAACTTTAATGCTTTTTTAGGGTTCCGTACCCAAAGGGTAAAAACGGGACCCTATTACTGAGACTTCGCTGTCCGTCCGTCCGTCCGTCCGTCCGTCCGTCCGTCCGTCCGTCCGTCTGTCACCAGGCTGTATCTCAAGAACGGTGATAGCTAGAGAGTTGAAATTTTCACAGATGATGTATTTCTATTGCCGCTATAACAACAAATACTAAAAATAAAATAAAATAAATATTTAAGGGGGGCTCCCATACAACAAACATGATTTTTAGGGTTCCGTACCCAGTATCTCAAGAACGGTGATAGCTAGACAGTTGAAATTTTCACAGATGATGTATTTCTATTGCCGCTATAACAACAAATACTAAAAATAAAATAAAATAAATATTTAAGGGGGGCTCCCATACAACAAACATGATTTTTAGGGTTCCGTACCCAGTATCTCAAGAACGGTGATAGCTAGACAGTTGAAATTTTCACAGATGATGTATTTTTATTGCCGCTATAACAACAAATACTAAAAATAAAATAAAATAAATAATTAAGGGGGGCTCCCATACAACAAACATGATTTTTTTACCGTTTCTTGCTCGATACTAATAACGTTGCCTTATGTTGCATAGATAATGGTACGGAACCCTTCGTGCGCGAGTCCGACTCGCACTTGACCAATTATTTTCTTCTCATAATGACTGAAATAATTCTTGAATATTCAGATTTGATCATCAAAAAATTTGTTTATTATTCCGTTACAACTGGGGTTTACAAGCGACTATTAATGTTTGTAACAGACATCAGAGTGACGGTGAGTGCGTTTAACTCCTACGTTTGTCAACAACATTATGGTACCAAAAGAAGTAAAATATCTATTTTTACATGTTGATGGAAAGCTACCTACATAAACTACATAAAATATATAATACTTTTTCCTAAGCGTCTAAACACAGGTGCTACATTATAATGACTGAATAGTCTATGAATTTTTAATGAAGGTACTTTCTAAGTGCGTTCTGAGTGGCGCTGTGGGGTGCTTTGGTCTTTACATGACGTCACTTTTGACTAAAATTTATATAATACACGGTACAGTTTATTTATAGAACTAATTAAGGACAATGACTTTTTTAAAAGCTACGATTTTCGTAGCATTTTTTTTTAAATTCAATGAAGGTGACACAAAGACTTAGTGTCCTCTTGATGGTAAGCAGTTTACGTAGCCTAGCCTAGCTAATCCTGTAAGAGATGATGATATGTTGAGTATTTGATATTTTAACATCATGTCAATAGGCCCCATTTGAAAACCAGCGTCAAGTCCTTGAGACTTGACATTATGCTGAAATGGGGACCTATTGCTGCCGACTGGATTTAACACATGTGCATGGTATCAAATATGTACCTACTTTAAGCTTTGTATTTTATACTAGCTGCCCCGGCAAACGTTGTTTTGCCATACAATTCTGTATAAAATAAAATTTCATCAAAATCGGTCCAGCCAATTTGTAGCCTATGTGTTATTCTGATGTATAAGCTATATTGTGGTAAAGTTTCATTCAAATCCATTCAGTAGTTTTTACGTGAAAGAGTAACAAACATCCATACATACAAACTTTCGCCTTTATAATATTAGTAGGATTCACGTGTGATGTATATTTTTTCGTTTTACGTTTGGCAGTAATAAATCTTATTTCTTTCTTCTTCTTTCTTTCTTGTAACTAAAGTCAAAGAAAAAATTCTTTCAGAGTTAGATAGGGCATTAATCGAGGAAGACTTTAGGCTCTATAACATCACGCTACAACTAGTAGAAGCGAAGCAGTAGTGAAAAATGTTGCAAAACGGGGAAATTTTTCTAAATTCCACGCGGCTGGAGTCGCGGGCATCAGCTAGTATTATATAAACTGTGAAATTTTCAGTTATCACATTTCCAGATATATTATATATTATAGCCTGATGATGGTTGGACGGACAAACAGTGAAGTCTCAGTAAAATGTTCCCGTTTTACCTTTTGTACAGAATCCTAAAATATATAATAGGTACTAACTGTGCCCCGCGGTGTTATCCACGATAAAAAGGATAAAAAATCTGTTCGTTTTTGATTATCCCTCGAAAACTTTGCATTCTTTCGAGATAAAAAGTAGGCTATATGTTATTCTGATGTATATGCTACTTTATTGTAAAGTTTAATTAAAATCCATTTAGTAGTCCAACCAATTCATCTACTTTCTCGTGAAAGAGTAACAAACATCCATACCCATAAACTTTCACATTTATACTATAAGTAGGATTCTGAGTAGATCTGAATCTAGTATAGTACTGGATTACGCAGGCAAAGACCCATTTACCTACACTAAAATAACATTATTCCGGAGTAGTTAGATGTCAGCATTATTGTCACACTCACAACTTTACGAAAGCCTCTGAGCATTAAACCAACAGGAGTAGTACCCAACACTGTTGTTTCGACAAATATACTGCCAGGTTGACGTTACCAAAGTAAGTCTTACAAACATTAACGTAATTCCATCTGTTACAACGCACGCAACACTGTCACACACATACTAGGAAATGACACCATTTTTTACACTCCTCTTCTCCTCTCCAGCTCCTTAACGTCCAACTGCTGGGCACAGGTCGCCTCTACTTTGGGAGGGATTATAAATAAATAAATATTCACAGACATTTCACACAACGTCCTCTGGTCACAGGCTAAGCTTATATTGGATTATAGTCTACTGTGCCGCGCTGACCGACTGAGAAGTGTTGGCACAGGGTTTAGTTTGCCGCCTCTCACAGTAGACGTTAACTGGTTATTTTGTCCCTTTGCTGGTTCTCACAGCACCCTTAGAAAGAAATCGATCGTCCTTTACTCTATAAGTGTCTTATTCTCGTAACTTTTTCAGAGGAGTCACCTAACAAAGTTAATTCCTGTCGGATTGATGCTCTTAGGCGAAAGCAATCCAATGAGAATTCCAAATGAAGCGACCAAAGTCGTATGTTTGTGTGAACGTCGAAGTTTTAGTTAAGCCAATAATGGATCAAACCGAATTTATCTCAAGAGGTGCGCCAAATAGAAATTACGACTGAATTAAACGAAAACTTTAATGGTGCGATATAAACTTAAATAATCTAAATTAAAATGAGACCAATCTAGACTACTTAATATTATAAAGAAGAAAGATATGAGTGCTTGTTTGTTTGAATTGTATGTGCTCCGAAAGTTCTGGATCAATTTAAAAAGTCTTTCACCAACGATTTCCTACACTAAACTATGCCTGATAAAGAAGGCTTTTTTAAGTAATTTTACGACACTCACGAGAAACCGGGGCAGAATAAAATATTGTATAATTTGGTTAAGTGGTTATTATTGTTATACATATAGATAACCGACTGCAAAAAATATAGTTTAAAAGTTTGCTTATAAAAAGTCACAAATGCGCTTATAGAATATTCTAAATAAATCCACGATCTTGTCATCAGTTCAATGTCATATATTCATCAAATTAGGTGCCAGCTAGGAAGTATATCTTTTCAAAAAGTTCTACTTAATTCGGATTTAAAATGGAAAAAAATATTGCCAAATATTACCTCCTCCTTCATTGAAATAGGTTAAAAAGTAAAATGAGTTCAAAGACATTATAAATATTTTCTAGTAATTAACTTAACATTAATCATCTAATTTTGCCCACATTTAATTTATTAGCATCATTGAATTGGTATAAAATTATAAGGAAATGTCTCCAGGGAGCGTTGGTCCTAGGTAAAGGTCGTTAATTTCCCAAAAGATCGGTCAGCTAATTACAAAGGTTTATCATTAAATGCCTCACCAAGGGACCACATTATAACCATACTCATTTTCTTTCAATAATTTGTACGATGTGCAATAATACATAGGCTATTGGCCCAGTCATTTAAGGTTATATGAGGTAAAAATCTCGGAATTCCGAGATATATAGCTAAAAACTAAGTTCTGAAACTGTATATGGCGCGCCTGAAGTGATGCTGTGGCCGCGCCCTCTCCGCCCTCTATCTCGAAAACGGTTCACCGCATAAAAAATGTTTATACACAAAATTTGTAGAGAATTTTGTGGTCTACTATATTGATGTACATACGAATAGCAAAAAACCATAGGAAATGAGTTTTTTACGAAACAAGCGCAAGAACCGATTTTTGCGACTTTAGACCATGAAATTTAACAGTTGCGTACACCCTAGTGTACGCAACTGTTAAATTTCATGGTCTAAAGTTATGGTTAAATTTCATTCATATACTACATATGAATGATCGCCTTGCGTACGGCATCTAATGGGGGTGATCTTTGTTACAAGCTTACAGCGATTTAGTAAACGATATCTGTTAAAGTAAGTCGGCGAACTCGTCGGAAAAGCGGAAGGTTAGATCGTGAACAAGTTGTGATGATCTCATCACAGTTTCCTTATCCAACAAATGATGTAACTAAGGCTTTGTTCGTAATGTACACAGCTTTTATGGAAGGACAGACGCAAACACTGTCACTAGGTCAAGGATTTCCTGAAATAATCTTTTTGTATTCTACTAACTAATGTTGTAGTGAAAGTGTGTATTTTTATCTATTATCTTTATATAATACAAGTGGTCTGAACGCCCCGAAATTCTGGAAATACTGACTACCAATTTGTAGATCCTGTCTATGTGAATATTAGAAGAATATTAAAATATTAGATTTATATATTAGAAGATAAATAGATCACTTAATTGGAATGCGTTTGTATTACATTGATAAGACGTCTTTGAGCAGAGGGCATTCCCTCTCCGTACCAAGTCATCAATATCAGTAGCGAGTATTTTCTAACGGTCACATCGGTGACATACATTGCTGTTTACAACCGCTTGATAAGTCTACTTGGCGGTGCAAACTTGTCAATATATACGATACCAAACTTAATACTGCATTATTAATTCAAATCTGTAATATAACAATCGTTCGAAAGTTAATACAGACGTTCTTCAGTATATAAATTAAATGAAATGTGTGTTCTTACGACGCATTAGCTTTCGTGACATAAAAACATGAAGACGTATTTGACTTTTGTCTTCCTTCTTATTCTCTCCGCGGTTCTGTCATCTTGTGCAGAAATTAGAGGTAAATAAATTCAATTATCCGTCTGGTGATTGGGTTAAGGATTTAAGTGTCGCCATCTTATTTCTTCTTTATGTTACTGTATCTGCCTGTACGTATATATCTCTCTCTCAATAACGTCCAACTGTAGGGCACGGCCCGTGCCGCACGGGCCCCTCTACTTTGGTAGGGATTTTTAGTCTACTATGTCACGCTGATCAGCCGGCGTATTATAAGCTTTTTAAAATCATTCAAGTTCTAGGCAGGCCGTAAACTGCATGGCTAAATTAGGTATTATGACAGAAATAAAACTTTTAGTTGAAAATTTTTAGTTAGTACCTTAACTTTTAGTTGTACCTTCTCCTTAAATATATTAATGTATGACTGGTTTAGCGAACTGACTGACTAATAATTTTGTTCATAATACAAATTTGCCAGATAGTTCAATTCACGGCGTAAACTGCCTGTAAATAAAAGCTCATAATACGGCCGCAGGTGTGTTGACACAGGGTTAATCTGTTGCCGGTTGGCGAGGTTACCAGGCATGTACATACACGACACCAAAATCTCTGCTGAAGTGGATGAGGTTTGTGTGTAATATTAGGATATTGATGGACTTACATAATCCTTGAACTGTTTCGTACATTAAAGGAAGGAAGGAGTGTTCACAATTGTATTAATAAAGTGTTACTAAAAGGACAGTTTATTAAAAATATTAACTAGTAGCTAAAAATGAGTCTAAAGGCCCGGCATTAATGGTCTTGTGGCAATTATATGTTTGATTTTCTCTCAGAACATAATATGATATGTTTGAAATATGTCGCGTAATATGTTATTTAGGTATACTTAAAATAACATGACCTATTTCACTTTATGTTATCGCAGATTCATCACACTCTATCACAAGAAGGGAGACAATCCAAGCACCACCTTTACCAAATGGATGCTTGTTCTACGAGTGTATTGCGAGATGCAGACAGAAAGGATATCGATCAGGAGGATACTGTACTATAAATGGATGCCAATGTATGCGATAAACTAACAATATTTTTACTTAATAAATTAAATTATGGTGGTAAAAGTGATTGCCGCAAGCGGGACTTTGCGCAATCATTTTTTCCACCAAAATTTAATTTATTAAGTAAAAGCATAGCATGTCAATTGCAAAATCAATAAATTACTTTAGTAACAATATTTTATTTAAATTCTTAATTAAAATTAATTGTTTATATTGGTAATGGTTTGCCTTATTAAGAAGAAAGGAAGGATATTTCTTGTTAAGAAAAACAAACTGCAATGTTTACTTTTATGTTTGTAATTTCAATATTAATATTGTTAATTAACAAACTGGAATTTAGTTACTTAGTAGTTTAATAAATTTAAAACTAGAAATTTAAATATATTTTAAAGTTACCTGGAAATTGAAAGAAACGGACAGTTAGGTAATATTTTACAGTTAGTAATAGGCAGATAGTAATTAATTTAATAAAAAGTAATTGAGAAAAAATGTCTTACTGTAAAAGGTTTCAGTAACATATATATTTTTTTTTCATTTATTTATTGAAAGTCGTTTTATAACAACACAGGTCGTTAACGACTATGATATTATACATGAAATTAAACTAATTTATAAACAAAACTACGTTTTACGGATTTAGACGCGTATATTTGTTTTAAATTTTGGCCCGACGTTTCGGAGACTTTGCAGTCACCATGGCCACGGTCATGGTCACGGTAAAAAGTAGTTTTATTTAAACAGATGAGTCGCGCAAGTGTTAGAAAATATTAATTTATAAACATTTATCATTTTTAGAAACGTTAAGGTCTGTGTATATCCTGTTTAATTAAAACAATCATCTAAATTAGCAACATTACATAGTCGTTTTTCTTCATTGTATTCTTAACATTCTACTAGTAAATGTAAAACAGTTAGGTCGACAACACACTTGCATTTATTTCTATCTGCTTTTGTAATTAAATGCATATGTGTTATATTCGTATGTCCAATGCGGAGTCTGGTAATTGGGATTGTTCATAATTTTTGACCTGCTGCTTATATATTTTTTTTTAGAAAATAGCATATTTTAAGCAACTAATTTCAATATTATTGAAATATTCACTATATAGAATTTTTTTAAAATATTATAGATATTATTTTAAATGTTGTGACGTCATCGTTGTACGCAAACTGTGTATTGCCTTTTCGTGATAGACTTAAGACAGATTGCAATACATCTTTCCAAGTTGCCAAGTTGATGCAATAGACTAATTTCAACTTCACCACAGAGTAGTATATCCCTAAAAACGCCTTAATATTTTAAGTCCTTCATTTCAAAGGCAAATAGAGATCATTTGCTTTTTTGGAAAAATAATCGTTAAGATAGCAATTTTTCCGAATTAAACTAATGGATAATGATCAGAAACTCTATTCCCCGAAATGGTTTTCGAATTAATAGTTTTTAAAAAATATGAACAATGCCAATTTATTGTACATTGGTCTCTTCTGGATGAAAAGGAAGCAGGGGATTTATCAAAAATAGATTTTCTTACACCAAATAGCGTTGACGTATTATCTCTCTTCTAATAATGGTCCCAAGCTGTTTTAATTCTATGTTTGTAGTATAACATATTTTTGTCAACTACAGCTACTAAATTAAAATGTAAAAGCTTACTTATTAAAACCATTAACCTAACAAGACAAGTAAGACACTTGTCTCAAAGGACTTGTAATTTAATTACAATTGTAAGTACCTGACGAATTTAAAGTAGTGTATACCCAGGGAGTGTTATTTGTGTTTCTTAGTATTTACTTTAACATCTTTAGTCAAGAATTTCCAGTGTAGAATATTATTGAAACCCCTTAGTCGTTAATTCTAAATGTCCTCTTTGGGCCTAAATTCTTAAAAATAATTTTAAAGCGTTTTTAATACGCTACAGACAGAGTTTCAAAACGGGTGCCGTACCTATTTCTTAAGAACAAGAATGCTTAATTAAGACTAGTTTATGTTTAATGATTTTGTTTTTGTATTACATACAAAGTTTGTTACGTGGCAAGTAAATAAATTAACCGAATGGATATGTTCTCGACAAAAACAAAAGTACCCGAAAGTTTTCTTGTAAGTAAATGTAAGAAATTCTAAGAAGCTTCGTCGCTCTAGGCGGATCACGCTTGCTAGTTAGATGTTCTGTTTAATTATACGATAGGCCCTTAAGATATTTTTGTGCTAACGTTTAATATTGTTAGTCATGGTTACAAGTCTTAGAAATTTCGTTTTAATAAGTAAAAAACGGGTTTAATAGGAATTACATTTTCATTTAATTCAACCAATGTTTAAATAAAACTACTTTTTACGGATTTAGACGCGTATATTTGTTTTAAATTTTGGCCCGACGTTTCGGAGACTTTGCAGTCACCATGGTCACGGGTGAGACTGAGCTGTAATTTGTCTTCTACGATCAGTTATTACAGGGTTTACCCACATTCGATTTTAATTTTACATTGACCATAAAGATAGACTTTTACTATAAACTATATCATATTACATTGTGCTCAGACTACATAAAATCAATAACATTATTGATAAACCCTGACTGTTGTTAATATATGAATAAAATAATTGCAAACTTATGTCATTTATTTATTTTATAGGTACAAATTTATGTAAATTTTCAGTTTCTTAGTGCTAGCTTAAGATGTATACCATTCTTAGATTTTAGTAAAAGTTCAGCACAAAAGTTAGGCTCGTGTTCTGTTGGCAATATTACAAAATTCTTGATTATCGATGTTAGTGTCACTTTGATCGCCATCAGAGCAAACTTTTGACCTAAAAAAGAAAACATCTCATTGCTTAGTTACATCTAAGTACAAAGTTATGTTACTGAATTTCAAAATTAATCACACGATTTGTTGAATTTCGAAACATTTTTGACATCGTAGGTATTGAGAAAAAGCTTCAAGATCTAGCTCCGAAATTGCTAGGCAGTAATCAACTTTCTGAGACTTATCGACAATTTCTTATTTATAAATAAGAGTTATTTCAAACGTAAAACAAACTCTGAGCCTGATGGTTTCGTAAATACTTTAGAAGAACTTAGCGAACGAAAATATTAAATTTCTTTATTGCTCAAGCACATTTACTTGAATATGTTTTTTGTTTTATTGTTATTTGTTTGTTCTATTTAATAAAACATTTTAAGTTTTACAATTAAAATCTTACCAATGCAATTTCTTGGTCCAGCACTAAAAGCTAAGAAATCATATGGATTTTTTAAAGGCTTTTCAAATCGCTCTGGTCTGAATTCCATTGGATTCTCAAATAAATCTGGATGTCGATGAATCTCGAATATATTTAAAGTAACTGTTGTTCCTTTTATTAATTGCATTCCTCCGACTTCTAAAAACAAAAACAATTTTTTTTTTGTTAGCTTATTAAAAACGAAAAAGGATAATATAAATGATAATAACTTCCAGGAAAGTTAAATGTACCACAGTCTTTCTCTATTAAACGTTCGATGATAGGCACAGGTGAAAACAACCGCATACATTCTTTAAGCACCAGGTCCATATATTTCAATTGTTGCAGTTCACTAAAAGAAAACAATAATATGTTAATTTCACATAATGGTACCAAGTTAAGAGGATACCAAAATAGCTTCGTGCATTTTTATACGTACGAAGTTTTCATTGTTTCTTTAGATTGAATGGCTAGAGCTCTAATTTTTAAGTATATGTTTTTTCAATATGATCTAGGATCGCATAAACTCAGAAACGCGATTGAAAAAAGTTTTCTCGATAGGAAATCTTAGCGAAACAACCTCTCTCATTTTTTATTTTTTTCATTTGTCGGTCTATTATCGCGTATTAACTAATGAAATAACTTTAAAAACATAAGTAACTATTATATATAGAAACACGTAAATCAGAATTAAAATATATTTAGTAGATTTTGAGTAAACAAAAAAAATATCCCTAATTCTTCATTTTCTATACCTACTAGCTGTGTTAATATGTACATGTCGACGATAATATTGATGTAGGCCCTTAAGGGCCTACATCAATATTATCGTATATCATCGCCGACACGTACATATTAACACAGCCAGTAGGCACAGAAAATGAAGAATTAGGGATACTTTTCCTATTTACTCAAAATCTACTAAATATATTTTAATTCTGATTTACGTGTTTCTATACATAATAGTTACCTATGTTTTTAAAGTTATTTCATTAGTTAATACGCGATAATAGACCGACAAATGAAAAAAATATAAAAATTGAGAGGTTGTTTCGCCAAGATTTTCTATCGAGAAAACTTTTTTCAATCGCGTTTCTAAGTTTATGCGATCCTAGATCATATATCGGTCTAAACATGGTCTTGAGATATACTTTTTTTTATTTAAAGGGATGGTCGCTTTGCGACTATATCGCCCTAATAACTTAATACTAATATACAGAAATACTTAATCATTAAAAACTATTTCAAGGGTCATGTCATGTACCTATAGCAACCTACGGAAACCTACGATGGTATTTTTGTAGGTTGCTATACTCTTTATAAAGATTCTTTTAATTCTTTTCTGAGATATTGATGCATACTTATAAGTAGGATCTCTGTCCATATCATCACCGAAGATAGTCTGAAGTTCAGCATAAAGTTTCTCCTGGACGTCTCTGTGTTTCGATAGAATATACATCGCCCATACGATGCCTGTTGTCGAGGTATCTTGACCCTGAAAAAACAATTTGTCGATTTCTTTTAGTTAATTACTAAAATCTATATCTATGACTATCGAATTTCATATAAATAATATATTCTATTTCATGATTTTTGCTAACCTCAAACATGAAAGTATTGACTTCATCGCTTACAAGTTGGTCGTTAATATCAGCTAGCAGCAATAGATCCAAAAACGCATATCTGTTCTTCATACCTAAAAATAATATACATATTTGTATTGCGTCTGGGTGTTTACTATGTATTATAAATATGTAATTAAAAATTAAAGGAGGTTATGTAGTATTTCCGTATTTTGGTACCTATAACACAAGCATAGCTTGAGACCAGAGGAAGTAGTGCGAAATGTTTATGAATATTTAAAAAAAAGGTAATCTATTAAAGTAGCGGTCTCATCCTACAACTTTTTCACCAATAGGAAGCTACAGTCCTTTTTTTTTCTTCCTGCACTTGTTTCCACGCATTGTGGAGCCACGAGAACCCTTTTGGACTACACCGCAACCCTGGTAGTGGACACAAGCCCAACGGGGCCCCTCTGACATACTCTTGGCATCAACGGGGGAACGAGTGCGAAATAACGCGTCATCGGCACGGGCCTAGTCTGTTCAAATGACGAGCCGCCCCATGCTCGCCACCTAGACCCGCGCCTAAGGTGGTCAGAGGTCATCCCGGATATCTCGCCGCTCCGGGCGTCTTCTAATGCGGCGGGGACGTAGGCCTTGCCTCTCCCTCACACGTTCCGCCTCCTCCTTTGCTGCTATCACCACCTCACAGAAGCAGGTAGCAGCGTCCCCCGCTACTTCGCTTCGGATTATGGCCTGCACAAAGGCTGGAAGCGAAAGATCGCTGCCACCCATTGCTGCTACGAGGTCATGCCGCTGGCTTATCCAGGCTGGACATTCCTCCAACGTATGTTCCACCGCGTCTTCCAGATGACCCTCACATTGTCGACATACAGGTGTATCTTCTCGCTGGATTCGATGCAAGAACCTCCCGAAAGAACCATGTCCGGTTAGGATCTGCGTCAGGCGGAAGGTGAGAACGCCGTGGTTTCTTTCCAGCCATTCCTCCAGTACAGGCCTGACAGCCTCCACCGTGCGGTGTCCCGCTTTAGGTTGCAACAGACGCTGTCGCCAAACTGCCATGTTACTTTGCCTAAGCTCGTTATACGGGTCGCTATTTGTTGTTGCGATAGCTCTTCGTCGCGGACCCACTCTTTGCAGCACCACTGGTATAGATTTGCTAAGGCTTTCGCTTCCAAGTCCCATGGTAGCACGCCGGCAAGGAGGCCCGCCGCCTCGTAGGACACCGTGCGATATCCGCGTATAATTTTATTCGCCATTTTCCTTTGCGCCGCATTTACTGTCTTCTTTTAATATACACCAAATCTATTATCACTCTAGACTAGACTATAATTACTGTATAACTAAAATGCGGTACGTAGCAATTAAATGAACTCTATTAATGTTACGTTACCTGTAGAGGTCAGTAAACCATTTCCAAGCCATGGCTCCAGAAAGCTACAGTCCTCCTGAGTAATGCTTTAAGGGTTACCTACAGTAAAATTTTGAGTCTAAAAGGCCGATTTTTTGTAAACTGTAATAGCAAATACCTCGAAATATAGTTGTTCTCATAAAGATTTAGGATCCTTGTTCATTCAATTTGTTGTCTTTGCATTAACTACTTAAGCATTTATTTATATTTTGCTTTGAAACTTAAATATAATATTTAATATTTCACCAATTTCCAGTTTCGGAATGTTCTATGGGTTTGCAACTTTTTCCGAATCTTTAGTTTAAATATTTTGGTGAAAGTTCTAAACCAGACCCTTCTTTCTGAAATGGGTTAATATTATAGGTACTTACCTACGTCATCATTATTTTTCAAACTAGACTTATCAGTGTTCTTAAGTTCTTCGCGCCTGGCTTGAATTACACTATTTGTTTGAGAGTGTAAAACTTTCAGAGCTTTATCATGCCTAGTTTTTATTGGAAGCAGATTAAAGATGGCGTCTTCCGCAAGGTATGATATTTGCATCCTTTGTGATACTATATTAGCAATCCTGTAATGATAAATAAAATAATAAAATTCCAATGAAATCTGCCTTATTGAAGTTTTCGTAAGTTTGAGTAATATTAGAAATACTATGTTACAGGCTAACACTCACTGCTTTGGAATCGATGATCTCAACCAGGTTTCGAGCATATCCGATATCGAGCATATCTGCCTTACTTTATTAACATCAAAAACTGATCACGAAGTATATATTACAACTTCGTTCTATATAGCTTCAGTTTCAGCTTTATTTATTGCATTTTATAATGCACAGCAATTAAGAACAGAAGATCTATGCCAGTAGTAGAACAGAATTTCCAAAATGTCGGCAAAGTAACAAACTCAAAATAAAAGCAACGCAGTAAACAATAGTTTTGTTAGATTTTTCTTAGGAGTAGATTATGTTTTGACGGAAACTGTATTCTCTATTTTTAGAGTCTATTTACCACAACTTACGTACCTAACATTATTGCATTAAGAAAAAGTAAATGGTTGATTCCAAAAGCTAGCCATCTGATCTAATTGTAATTTCAATAAATTAAAAGATATCCAAATAATAATTATTAAAACAGAACACTTACTCGTTAATTGCTTTTACATAGTCAGATTCGGTGTGCTCCTGTGCATTTACAGAAACTCCCATAATGGATTCTATAAAAAATATTAAACTTTCATATTTCATTCTATAATTTTATTAAATTTTTGTATTCTATACTAATCATACTAATAATCATCTTACCTGTAACACTATCAAGAGCCGATAAAGCCACAATTGGGAATAGATTAATTTCTGTTCCCTTGGGTATATCTCGCAATTTCTTTGTCAAAATTCTGGTATTTTTACAAAACACTGGCAAAAAAACTTGCAGTATATTATAATGGAATGCAGGAGTCAAGAATTTTCTGTGTGTTTTCCATTGGTAGCCTGTAATATAAAAAAACATAATATAAAGTTAAACTGTTGTTAAGGAAAAACTTCTCGAAATAAAACTCTAAAACACACGATGTAATAGAAAATCTAACTAAAAGTTCGCCCCTAATTCTGAAGATTTTAGTCCGAGTCTTCATAATCGTTACAGTTTAATCCGACATAGCGAAAGAGATGAAAATTATACGAGTGTGTCTGCATTCAATAAATTCTAATGACTGCTAGATTTCTGGTCTATCTTCCCACCTGCCATTGCCGATGGCTCTGACAGCTGGGTGGATCCAGCGGCGCCAATGGGACGCACGCGTTTTCATGTACATGGTCGTCACTCGAGAATACTGTCTCTTTATTAGCTATCGGTTATTTGAGGCATGAGGAACTTGGCTAGCGATTCTTAACGCTACCATAGTCTTCTTTTAATATACACCAAATCTATTATTACTCTAGAGTAGACTACAATTACTGTACAACTAAAATGCGGTATGTAGTATGTATAATTCACTCTATTAATGTTACGTTACCTGTAGAGGTCAATAAACCATTTCCAAGCCATGGCTCCAGAAAACGATATGTTCTTCCTTTGGTGATTAACTCAGTACTTGATATTAATTGCTAAAAAATTAAAAAGAAAATAATTAAATTATAGCTATAAAAAATCACCACGAGCGAGTTTTTAACCCACAATCTTGCTCGCGTTGCTCTACCAACTGGGCTATTATGTCAAATTTAATATATTAAAATAATTATAAAGTTTCTTTAATTTAGTTTATAATAGTGTATGTATAGTGTGTAAGTAAACTAGATTCGTATTAAAGGGTTGTAGTCATAATAATAAAAATTGGTCAAGTGCGAGTCGGACTCGCGCACGAAGGGTTCCGTACCATTATCTATGCAACATAAGGCAACATTATTAGTATCGAGCAAGAAACGGTAAATAAAATTGGTCAAGTGCGAGTCGGACTCGCGCACGAAGGGTTCCGTACCATTATCTATGCAACATAAGGCAACGTTATTAGTATCGAGCAAGAAACGGTAAAAAAATCATGTTTGTTGTATGGGAGCCCCCCTTAAATATTTATTTTATTTTATTTTTAGTATTTGTTGTTATAGCGGCAATAGAAATACATCATCTGTGAAAATTTCAACTGTCTAGCTATCACCGTTCTTGAGATACTGGGTACGGAACCCTAAAAATCATGTTTGTTGTATGGGAGCCCCCCTTAAATATTTATTTTATTTTATTTTTAGTATTTGTTGTTATAGCGGCAATAGAAATACATCATCTGTGAAAATTTCAACTGTCTAGCTATCACCGTTCTTGAGATACTGGGTACGGAACCCTAAAAATCATGTTTGTTGTATGGGAGCCCCCCTTAAATATTTATTTTATTTTATTTTTAGTATTTGTTGTTATAGCGGCAATAGAAATACATCATCTGTGAAAATTTCAACTCTCTAGCTATCACCGTTCTTGAGATACAGCCTGGTGACAGACGGACGGACGGACGGACGGACGGACGGACGGACGGACGGACGGACGGACGGACGGACGGACGGACGGACGGACAGCGAAGTCTCAGTAATAGGGTCCCGTTTTTACCCTTTGGGTACGGAACCCTAAAAAATCATGTTTGTTGTATGGGAGCCCCCCTTAAATATTTATTTTATTTTATTTTTAGTATTTGTTGTTATAGCGGCAATAGAAATACATCATCTGTGAAAATTTCAACTCTCTAGCTATCACCGTTCTTGAGATACAGCCTGGTGATAGACGGACGGACGGACGGACGGACGGACGGACGGACGGACAGCGAAGTCTCAGTAATAGGGTCCCGTTTTTACCCTTTGGGTACGGAACCCTAAAAACTATTAGATATGACTTGTTTCACTAATTAAGTCATTAACACCCAAGAAGTTGTCGGCCTTAACCAGAATTTCGAAGCCAATTTTCCTTTATTGCTATAGAATATTTTACTCACCTCCAAATATTTTGGATGAGAAACCACAACAATTGGATTTGAGAAAAAGAAAACTCTGAAGATGTCGCCATATTTGCGTGAGAACTTATTAAGAAGACCCAGGTATTCTAAAAAAGAACAACATCATCTTTTAAATATTGTGTTAAAATTTAACATGCATTTAGCTAGGAGTTGCCCACGGAAGCAGCAGAACGAGTTCGTGAGGCAAATACCCTCCCTGACTCACTAGCAAGACCCGGGAGGAGGTAGCGTCGCTTCGCCCAACTCCTTACCCTACTCTAGTCCGTTGTCCTCATGGGCCTCCGCGGGGACACTAGAGAGAGTTCTCAACGGAGATCCTCTGGTGCCTCAAAAAAATCGTGTAAGTAAGAAGTAAGTCGAATATGTTTTAAATCTATCTATATCGTAAGAACATTATGATAATAACTGTTAAATTAAATGATGATAAACGTTGTTAAAATTACATCATACAAAAAACTATTGTCAAACAAAAACTAGGTACCTACATAAAAAACATTAGTAGGTATGTCTTGGTATGTCTTAACTAGTTTTTGTGAGGTATTCATGAAATTTCGGAGTTTGAATAGAAATCTAACAGGTTTTAAATTCGCGCGTATAAAATTTGGGAATTATAAACATTTGGGAAACACAAAGGTCATCGAGCTCAAGAATCAATGTTTGGTTGGTACTGGATGGCTTTTAGCCGGGACTAGCTGTTGCCTGCAACTAAATACACGTAGAATTTTAGAAAATGTTCCCTGTTTTCGCAACATTTTTAGTGCTGCTTCACGTTCATGTTATAAAGGCTTTAGCTTTCTTCGATAAATGTACTATCCAAAACTGAAAGAATTAAGAAGCATTCCGTAGCTCTGCCAACTGAGCTTATTGCGGTCGTGCTAATAGTAACCAATTTGACCACCACAATTGTCACTCGATTGGTTGTCTAATTGGTTACTGTTAGCACGACCGCAATAAGCTCAGTTGGCAGAGCTACGAAACGGTATTCCGAGGTCGTGGGTTGAAGTCCCACTTGCGGTGAGCACTTTTTCTACCACTATTTGATTTATTAAGTAAAAGCATAGCAAGTCGATTGCAAAATTAATAAATTACTTTAGTAAGATTAGCGCGTTGAAACAAACATACAAACTCTTCAGCTTTATAATATTATACAACACATATAGTACAACAAATTAAAGTCATCTCATTATTTCGTTATTATTATTAAGGGCCTACATCAATATTATCGTATATCATCGCCGACACGTACATATTAACACAGCCAGTAGGCACAGAAAATGAAGAATTAGGGATACTTTTCCTATTTACTCAAAATCTACTAAATATATTTTAATTCTGATTTACGTGTTTCTATATATAATAGTTACTTATGTTTTTAAAGTTATTTCATTAGTTAATACGCGACAATAGACCGACAAATGAAAAAAATAAAAAATGACAGAGGTTGTTTCGCTAAGATTTTCTATCGAGAAAACTTTTTTCAATCGCGTTTCTGAGTTTATGCGATCCTAGATCATATATTGAAAAAACATATACTTAAAAATTAGCGCTCTAGCCATTCAATCTAAAGAAACAATGAAAACTTCGTACGTAGAAAAATGCACGAAGCTATTTTGGTATCCTCTTAAGGGCAAACCAAAGTTAGATAACTAATGAAAATTACTACTTCACGTATGTTTACAAGTATGTAACAAAGTCTAAAGCGGCTAGGTTTCTGTTTGTCTAATACATAACATTAAATACCATGCTGTTATGGCAAAGAAAGTAAAAATTAAAAACATTATAGATATATGATAGAGTATATTAATTGGTAGACAAAAATTATATACTAATTTTAAATCAAATCACATCTTACGGATTTAGACGCATATATCCCATACGAGTCGAAAAGTCGGACTAAAATTTAAAACAAATTTTCAAAGTCCGTAAAAGTTGGTTTTATATTTTTATTAAATGAGTCGCGCAAGTGTTAGTAAATATAATAAAGACAGATTTGTTTAAAAATAAAATATTTTATTGTAATGGTGTCTTTACTTTGGGAATATTATTTAGATGTAGCCAAAAATATACATACGTCAAAATTAACTATATTAAATAGTTCTTTAGTCTATTTAAATATAGTTTCATAAATAAAGTAAGAGTGTCAAGGTCATATTTAAAAAAATATATAACATACCTGTGTTGCCAGTCATAAATAAATGCGCATTTCCAAAAAACGGCAAAGGCATCGGTCCAGGCATATCGAGCCTTTTAGAATTATTAATTAAACGTAGCCAATTTATTAATAACCACACAAATAAAAATAATAAAATTACTAAAAACATTTTGATTACTTTTAATGTTCCTTGTACCGCATTCAAAGAGTAATAAAGTCGTACTGCGTAATGTGACAGACAAAATATAGTGACAGACAGATCGTATTACTCGATAATTTATTCATTATATAATATATTATATATAAATAAAGTTAAAATGTTTGTGTGTTCGTAATTTAAGCTTTTTGTATACAATCTTTGTAACTAGGCGATATATAACGATGATCAGTATTTTTTTTACTACATCTAGGTGTTTTCTAAGTATGTACTTATTATTTGTCTTTACACATAATAAAATGCTGTGTCAGTCTGTATGTTTGTTTGTGGTAAACTTAAACATCACACGCGGAATTCCACTAGGTTGTCACAAACGAAATTATGACGCAGGTTTAGTTGTTCTTTACTAATTATATAAAGCTAAAGAGTTAGTTTTTTTGAACGCGCTAATCTTATGACCTCTGGTTTGAATTGAAAAATTATTTTTTGTGTTGGATAGTCCATTTATCGAGTAAGGCTATATAACATCACGATGCGACCAATAGGAGCAAATCAGTAGTAAAAAATGTTGCAAAAAAGGAGAAAATTTCCTATATTACACGTGTACAGAGTTCCGGGCAACTGCAGCTAGTTGATTATAAAACGAATGAAATTGTTGAAAACGTTGGAATTAATACATATGCCTGAAATCTTTCATTTTTAATATCTCATTTACTTAAAAAAACATTTTAAAATGTTTTCTTATTCGTAATCGATTACTTGTCCGGATGTTTTAATTGTTATGAAACTAAAGCATTGGTACCTACTACTATACAAGTGTACACGCAACAATGCACTTAAATAAACGAACAATCTAGTAACAGGACTGATGATAAATTCATTGTCAATGTCGAGCCACTGTTGTTGAGCCCACTATTCACGTGACTTGAGCATCATAACTGCATATTGTAAAGGTTGTGATCATTGAATATAACCTATACAATGATACAGGCCACTTAAGATTTGTTTTTAAAAAAAAAGGAATAAAAAAATTTAAAATTTGAAAATAAAAAAAGAAAAGAAGGGAGATGGGAATAGGACATGAACAGAGGATGTTGAAAAATGATTGTAAAATAGTTTTTCTTTATTATAAAAAATATAACAAATTAATTAAATGTGTTTTAAATTATTATTATAAATTAATGTAAAGATAAGCTCTGAAGAAGAAAAATTATCACTATTGCCCTCATTTTTAAGGGGTAACGCCTTACTTTTCTTCCGGGGCATTAAAGACACGTGCAAAAGCGTGCAGGAGGTATTTGATAGACTAAGGGAAGAGCTCCAAGAAGTAAATTACCAAGAATGTTCGCAATAATTATTTGCATAATGATGTAAATTGGTTTAGTGATTCAATTAGATTAAGGTTATATATATAGTGATAATTATAATTTACTAATATTGTTTTATTTTGGTGTGTTTCATATTGTTCGGGATCGGCGAGACTTCATAATGACGTCAGCAAATTTGTACATAAGAAAGATGCAATGATAAGGAACCACATCAAAAATTTAATTATTTTTTCATATTTATATTTTGAATGTTTAGTTAAAAATGTGAGATAAATATATTAACATAGTAATTGGATAGTGAGTATTTCGTACTAGGTTATGATTATAGTATTAAGGTAGAGCGATTAATAGGTATAATAATGGGTTGTATTGAGTTATAATGTCGAAGGAAGTGGCTTGGTAGAGTTAGTTGGATGAGTCGTATCAACGGGTAATATCTTTGAATGCAACATGGTAAGGCCATAGGCTATTTGTCATGGAATCCTGTTTTGGGATATCACGCATTTTAGAGATAGAACTCATAAGATAGGATTTAGGAAAGTAGGTGCTAGAGTAAAGTATTTGTTCATTAGGAAAGAAATGTGAAAGGTTGAAAATTGAAAGAGGTTGTATTATAGTGAGAGGTTGCTGATAATATTTTTATTTTATTTATTGGGTAATAGTTAGATAATAATGATTAGCGAATAGTTTATAATTACTTAGATAATAGAATGATTGATTATTTAAAACGTTACTTGTGGTAGAAGAATGGTTGGTAAATTTATCTCACGAGAAGGAATTCTAAATGTGGAATAAATTGGTCATTCCCGAGCATTCAGGATTACTTAGTAGAAATTATACCTAAATAATTGAAAAGAAGGTTGAGTATTATCTGAGCATACTTTAAATTTTAATTTGATAATCTCTGGATTCTATCAATTATAATGGTTTCTTATGTAAATTTTCTCATTAAGCTGGAAAGCTGTTAAATTAGCATATCTTTCGGATATATGATGCTGACCTCATAATTGAAGCTCGATAGTTTTTATAAGAGCATTAATTGTTTGGTGATGAACATTTTTCTGATTGATTGTTGATGATATATGCTTTGTGTCTTGGTGTGATAGTTTTAAGGATGCCTTATCACTCTTGTTTATTATTGGATAAATCAATTTTAAAGATGAAGTAGTTTAATATTTTATGAAAAGAGTGATATGATATAAGGGCATCGTAGTTAGTGTGGTTCGGATGACTAAGATTAGAAAGGCAATTTTTGGTTGGTTTTTTGCTTTTCAAGTTTTTCGAAATGTATTGCTTCGAAAAGCTAGGTCCTAGCTGGATCTAATCTGGTTCATTCTAGTTTGTTATCATGCTTTCCAACCTTAGGTAGGGTGTCCAGTATTTTGTAACTTAGAAAAAAAAAATTTTTTTTTTTTTTGAAAAAAAATTTTTTTTTTATCCTCTAAGGGGGGGAGAATGTAAAGGTTGTGATCATTGAATATAACCTATACAATGATACAGGCCACTTAAGATTTGTTTTTAAAAAAAAAGGAATAAAAAAATTTAAAATTTGAAAATAAAAAAAGAAAAGAAGGGAGATGGGAATAGGACATGAACAGAGGATGTTGAAAAATGATTGTAAAATAGTTTTTCTTTATTATAAAAAATATAACAAATTAATTAAATGTGTTTTAAATTATTATTATAAATTAACGTAAAGTATAAAGCTTTACAATATCAACAAATGATACTGTATCTCATCATATAAAATTGAAATATCAGTATTATTGGTATTATTGACACTATCTTGTAATCAGATTGTACATGAATCCAGTTTTTTATTTATTAGAGTTCTGAACCAAAATGTAACGGGACACTATTGCTAAAACTTTGCTATCGGTTCGTCATTCACCAAGCTGTATCTCAAGAACGGTAGCCAGATAGCGGAAATTTACACAGATGATGCTATTACAACAAATACAAAAAACAAGACTGAAATAAATACTTAAAGGTCCCATATAACAAATGTTTTCATTCAATGTAATTTGATGATACCCTTAGATGACATGATTGTTATATAATGACGAATATGTTAGAGACCTATGACAATGCAATAATGTAAAATAATATTCAGGAATTGCAATCGTGTCTTTTTAGTTTTTGAACTATGCAAATTTTTCTTCATCAATGATAGTCATAGTTAGATATGTCCATGATCATAGTTGGGAAAGAAATAAGTTTGTGTCTCATATTGTTACTCCGAAAAATGTTATTTTTTTAACAAAAGGTATTATCTAGATTGCTATTACGTAAAGGTTCTTCTTCTCATAAAAATGCTAATTGTTAATAAATTATTATACTTCGTTTAAAATATCTATGACCTTTAAAAATATTGGAAGTGTTTGGAATGTTAGGCAGTTGAATAAATTACAAACAAATAACCTGTTTTAATTCTACAAATACATACATAACATTATGCCTTACTTCCCTAGGGGTAGCTAGAGACTATAAAGCACTATCCTCTGCAGTCTTACTCGTTAATACGGTTATTCATTGACTTTCATACATTTTGGATATTTCTTTGTTTTCTAACACTTGCGCGACTCATTTGTTTAAATAAAACTACTTTTTACGGATTTAGACGCGTGCGGTCACCATAGTCACGAGTGAGACTTACCCGTGACCATGGGGACTGCAGTCTCCGAAACGTCGGGCCAAAATTTAAAACAAATATACGCGTTTAAATCCGTGAAAAGTAGTTTTATTTCTTTGTTTTGGAAAATATTTTGAGGACGCTCTACTAAGTACCAGTGCACAGATGATTCAATGTTTATAATAAACACAAATTAACGGACGGATAAAGAATACAAGTGTCATCACCATCACCCATTTTCGTTCCCAGGGTGCCCCAAAATTTATCTAAGAAATATTGCACACAATATCATCTTTTGTGAGAGACAGAAAACTAAACGCTATGACTTTACGCCTGCACGCGCGGATTAATAAACCAGAAACCCTCCCAAAGTGGAAGAGGCCCGTGCCCAACAGTGGAATGTTAGTTTCTTTATATGTTTTTTATACAAATCCTAGGCATTGCTATTTGTATTTGTACAATTCTTGACTACATGTTTTGTAAGTTTTGTAACTTAACTCCTAAACGATTTGCATACTTTTTATGTCATTTTGTGTGTGTATTTTAACTTAGTAATCTCTGTTTGGTACTAAATTAATTTTCTTTTCATGAGAACTAAACAATTACGTGGCATAAACGCTAAGATATTCTGTAATCGCTAACTTTATTATATTTCTTGATCACGGATTATTTTATTAGACTCGTAATTGTGTTTACTTTTTTATTCGAAAATTATGTGTGATCGTTTCACAGCTATTATATTATAGTAACCTGATTTGTTGAAGTCTTAGAGCGTCACTCCAACAGCAGTCCCCCCGTCGAAAAGGTAAGAGAACATTGCTCATATTCATTGTGTACGGATACTCTCATCTCTTAGTGTGCGCGGGACGTGCGTTGCCACCAATGAGATTACGTTATCGTGTTTGTGTGCGTTACCTCGGCTCGCCAACATGACATTATATGTGTTAAAGAAAATAGCGTCTGTAACTGCTCCTGCTTTGTCTGTAACTGTAACTGCTCCTGCTGGTTATATACTACGGTTAAAATAGGTACATAACATTAATCAGGTAGGTACATAAAGCATAATATGATAGATTATCTGCAAAAGACAGATTCAAACAAAAAACATGGTTCATGCAACCGACTGCTCAAGAGGTCGCGGGTTCCATTCCCGCTCGCGACAATCATTTGTGTGATTTTTCTAATCGCCATACAAATGTTTGTACTGCGTCTGGGTGTTTCTATGTAAGTATTATAAGAATTTATTTACAAAAAAAAGTAGTATAATTATGTATTCTATCCGTATTCTACCCATAACACAAGGATACAAGCTTAGCTTGAGACCAGAGGACGTTGTGTGAAATGCCCATGAATATTTATTTATTTATTTATTTTATAAATCACTTTATACTCGTTTTACTGACGGGCTTCGTGGTCTAGTGGTTCATGTAACGGATGGCCGATCACGAGGTCGCGGGTTCGATTCCCGCTCGGGACAATCATTTGTGTGATTTTTCTAATCGTCATACAAATGTTAGTACTGCGTCTGGGTGTTTCTATGTAAGTATTATAAAAATTTATTTACAAAAAGAAAGTAGTATAATATGTATTCTACCCGTATTCTACCCATAACACAAGCATATAAACTTAGCTTGAGACCAGAGGACGTTGTGTGAAATGCCCATAAATATTTATTTATTTTATAAATCACTTTTTATTCGTTTTTAAATTTTAGGTTGAACGTTTTGGGGACTTTTTAGTCATCACTGTCACGGGAGTCGGGCTGACCTTAGAGAATGTTACGGTTTTAGAATCCCATCTAGCTAGCCTTTCTTCCTAGAGTGCTGGATATAGGTGTTCCCTACGGAATTTGTTTTGTTTGGCGATCAAAGCCAGTTACTGTATTTGTAATTTAGTACACATAATTATATAATACGGTAATTAATTAATTATCATTTTATTATGAGATTCCGTATACTACCGCCGCGATACCGATAGCGATAAGGCCGCCCATTGTGTTTTTCTTAGTCTTAAGATAATTTGCTGTAACAATTTTTATTACGGTGTACAATAAAGAATATATAAATAAATAAACTACCAGAAGGACAATGTGACATTACAGTATTTATAAACTAACTAGCTGACCCGGCAAACGTTGTTTTGCCATACAAAAAAAAAAGTTTGAAAAATAGTTGTTGGCCGATTCTCAGACCTACTGAATATGTATGCAAAATTTGAGAAGAATCGGTCAAGCCGTTTCGGAGGAGTACGGTAACTAACACTGTGACACGTGAATTTTATATATAAGATTACACACGGAAACTGATTACAGAATGTGTTTAAAACTAGTAACGTAACTTCTGTTAACTTTGCGCTAAAATTTAATGCAGATAATTAGCATTTATCATATATATTTCATTTTTTTTTCTACAGTTTATCTAAATGAATATACTTATTCAAATATTATAAACGTGATGAGTTTGTTTGTTTGTTTGAACGCGCAAATCTGGGCAGACACTGGTCCAGTTTGAAAAATTCCTTCAGTGTATATTTATCAAGGAAGGCTATAGGATATATAAGTAATAGGCTAAAATATCATCACGGAACGAAGCATCAGTGTAAAATGTTGCAAAAACGAAGAAAATTAAGTAAAGAAAAATTAGTATTAATTAGAGAGTAGTGAAGTTATTTAAATAAATAACTTCATTAGGTATAATAATTATACTAGCTGTTGCCCGCGACGTCATACGTGAAAAATAGAAAATTAAATAAAATAGAAAAAATAGAAATAAAATAAAATAGTCAGAGTTTTTTTCCCGATTTTGCAACAATTTATTGGGCTAGGGAGGAGAGAAGAATATTGAAACATAAATCACATTAAATACTTCACTCATTCTCATTAACTGGCTACCAATGTATACTAACACAGAGTTGTTTTTTTTCAAAAAACCTTGAAATCATCACTAGTTCCGGGTCTGACTCTAATGCTTGGAGATTTTATAACAGCTAGCATAATATTTAGCACCTACTGTATTATTAATATACGTTCTATGTTTATTATATTACAATGATACCAATTCTACAATTGCACAACTAAACGTAACTAAAAAATAAAAACAGATACCTAGTGTCAATAACACTATTCGGCAAAGTTTGTTAACATTGCCAAACTTTCTTATTTAAAATACTATGTATTTTAATTAATATAAATAATTACAAGGAAATATATATTCCAAATAATCAAAATATACATTATTACCATACCATATTTTTATTTTTGTTAAGTTAGGTTAAGCTTTTGACGCACTAGAATAGGCTTCACTTGACAATGGCATGCCACACCTGTTACATGTCTGTCACAAGTAAGGACAATGAATAAATAGTTTAATTACGTACTCCCCCCAAGTAGCACAATAGGTGGCAAATAGGTGGTATATCATATCTATCTGTAACCTTAGGTGATAAACAATCCATCATTAAGTTCTATATCGGTGGTAAGAACCCTTATGCCACCTATATAGAACCATGGGGCGAAAAATTGCAGCCTATTATAGGTGCTAAATGGTATCTATAAGAGTTCTCAAGATCACCTTTAGTGGTAATTAGAACTATGGGTGTAAATTGTGCGCAGTGAACGGTTTCATTGAACGATTACAACTATCATTCGGTCATTAGGTGGCAAATAAGACGTCAAAGTTCCTTTGAGTGGCGACAGTGTGCGACAGTCGTGTTCATTGTTCTGTGGTCGTGTTACAACTTGAATAGATGTAAGTACTTATTGCATTGCAACATTTATTTCATTCTATCTTTGAACTGAGTTAATTGTGCGCAGCCATTGTATTTAGTGCTACATAATATATCTATTTACTTCAATTATTGCAGGTATTGTAATACAGCACAAAATCCTTGCGAATTTTTTTTTACTGTGAAGTGATGTATTGATTTCTATGTAAATTTCGATGCGCCTTCAATTTGATCAAGATTTATTTAAAAGATTGAGCAAAATTAATTAAGAATATAAAACTATTAAAAAGTGAAACTGTTAAAAACCTGATCTAATAATTTTAGATTATGGAAAATGTTGAAGTGCATCAGTTACAACTATCAAAACTCTGTGATTATGCGTCAGTGTGGTTAAAATCATTTTCAAAACAAAACATTTTGAAGGACTCCATTTTTTAAATATGGCGATGAAAGAAAATTATAGTTCTTAATTTCACTTATTTATTTCTTATTTGTAACTGAAAGGTCTAAAAATCTTTTATTTGTCACTGCGAGTGGCAAATCGGTGAATTTTATTACCAATAGTGATTATATTCTCCTTTGCAGCTCTCCCAGTGCTCGTGAATTAGGAGTCCTCAAATATAATTGATAATCCTAAAGCTTATAACCTCGCAGATTTCATAAATCCAACTCGTACCAAACTTGAGCGAACATCGTCGCCAAGGGTAGTCCCCAAAAGAAAACATGATTCAAACCAAAATAATTACACTACAAAACAATTTAAACAATCAGAAAGCCTTGAAGAAAATAAAATTACAAATGTATTAAAAGAAATGGATAAAAATTCAAATGAAAGCAGAGAAAAAGATCTGGAAGATAAAAAAAAACGAGGCGAAGGATGCAAATTTGGTTAGCAACAATCAAGATAAAGAAAATGAAAGTCGCAAATTCGAAGAATCAACTTGGACAAATAATTGAAAATTAATACATAATTTTTCTATTCTGTTAGCTGTAAGTTATATGTGTAAAATATAAACTAGCAGCCCTGATTGTTCTTCTTGAAAATCTGAACAATTTTCTTTAAACGTTAATACGTGTGAAGCAAAATATTCGGGAAGTGATGTGAAAATAAATAGTTTAAATCGGTATCTTTTATGTCCATTATATTTCTGATAGCCCTGACAACCTGCCTATGATAACTACCACGTCGTTTAACTTTTTTCCATGTTACGGAATTCATTGTTATTATAGGTATATCGACAGAACCAACAAATCTAAAATATATAGTTTCTAACCTCAAAATGAGAACTTTTCAGTGCTCCTTATAGAAAAGTAATAGTTATACGCGTTGTAGTGGTATATTAGAGTACACTAGACCTTAAAGCTGCATTATGCACAACAAGATCTAAAAGAGCTGCAAAAGTAAGTGTAGACGCTAAAAGTATCTCTTAGCGACTACAAGTGATATACTACTCTATTTTAACACTCATATGGAACTAGAAGTGCTAAAAAGACCTTAAAGCTGCAATATGCACAACAAGTTACAAAAGAGCAGCAAAATGATACTCTTAGCGACTACAAGTGATACACTACTCTACTATATCACTCTTATAGAACTAGCAGTGGTAAAAAAGAGTACGCTAGCACTTAGATGTAAGAGTTGCATATAAGTGATCTAGAGACCTCATAACCCACTATTGGTTCTATATAAGTGGAAATTAAAACCCGTATGCCACTTTAGGTAACAAAATCGGTGTTGTGCCACCGCTGGTAACAAATAGGTAACAAAAATCTTTCATTTGCAACTACGACTGACTGGAAGCACTCTTATATAGCTTTGAGTTGTATTTGAACCTTTAAGGTCTAGTAAACACTGCTATACAACCTATTTAGAACTTAAAGCTACAAGATAAGTTCCTAAATTCACTAATGTGCTACTTGGGCCGTAACTGCGTATTATTATTATAATATTTTCTAACACTTGCGCGACTCATTTGTTTAAATTTAACTACTTTTTACAGATTTAGTCTGAGCACAATGTAGTTTGGTATAGTTTATGGTAAAAGTCTATCTTTATGGTCAATGTCAAATTAAATTGAATGCAAGAAGGTTATAAATAGGGAGTAACAACTCGGGAACATAGATTTGTTCCAAGGCAGGGCCGCCCCATTTATGGTTTAAAAGTAAAATAGTAAATAGTAGCCTTGCTTTCTCTTTTACTCCAGCTTTAAAAAAAAGAGTTAGAAAGGCTACTAAATAGCCTCTTTGTCATTTACTTTTCTTAATGTGTTCAACTAAAAAAAGCAGCAGGCCAGATTTGTTGTACCGAGTGTTACGTCTAGATCTAGATCCTAAGTCTATGATTGAATGTGGGTAAACCCTGTAATAACTGATCGTAGAAGACACATTACAGCGCAGTCTCACCCGTGACCATGGTGACTGCAAAGTCTCCGAAACGTCGGGCCAAAATTTAAAACAAATATACGCGTCTAAATCCGTAAAAAGTAGTTTTATTTAACTACTATATTTATATACTTTTGTATTAACATTTTGAGGATTTGTTATCGCGATTCTATGTTATCACACGCGAGTTAGATAAAGCTACTAAATGTATAGTAACATTGTAAAGCTGAAAAGTTTGAACGCGCTAATCTCAGGAACAACTGATTCGAACTGAAAAATTCTTTTTGTGTTGGACAGTACATTTATCGAGGAAGGCTTCAGACTATATAACATCACGTTGCCACCAATAAGAGCGAAACATCAGTGAAAATTGTCGCATATACGGGGAATTTATTTTTAATTCCACACATACGAAGTCGCGGGCAACCGCTAGTGAGTGAACTATAATATAAAAGACAGTAGATTATTATATATTTGTAATTTGCAGTTTTATTATTTACTCTATTCTTCCACATTCATTCAAAGAACGATTCTAAAAATATTATCGTCCTCTCATTTCATTACCCATACTAGTCACAATTTTTTTAGTTTTCTGCCACTGGCTTTAATTTTAGACTTCCTTTAATTTTGAATTTAAATTTATCGTCACGGCGAAGCTAAATGATGAACCTGATATTGAGAGACAAAGAAGGGCTCTAGTCTGTGTTGTAGGTAACATCATTGCCAGAAATTTTTTTAGAGCAGCGCCTGACGTGAAGATTTCACTATTTAAATCATACTGTCAGTCTTTTTACACGTGTCAACTGTGGACTCAATATACGTTAAAATCTCATAACTCTATCCGAGTAGCCTATAACAATGTCTTTAGGCACCTTATGGGTCTAAAACGATACTATAGCGCCTCGGAAATGTTTACAGTTTGGCGTGTTGACACCTTTAACGCCATTCAACGTAAGCGGATAGCTTCCTTTATGTCCAGAGTTGGCTCGTGTAAGAATTCTATTGCGAGGAGTCTAGCAGACAGACTGCTTCAGACAACCACATATAGGAAATGGATAGAATTAACCATGTAGTGTTTATATGTATTTTTAATGGATTATTTTAATGTCTATGATCTAATTTATGCAATGTAATTTAATTTATATAATGTCATGAAATATTATTCTTTTTACCATTTTAACTTGTATTTGTTATTATTCTAATTTATTATATTATCTATGGGAACATATGGATCACGTGTCGGAAATAAAGATTATTTATTTATTTCATTTAACATATTTCTTAGAGACTTTTTTATCCATTTGCGTGACACCGCATATCCATCTCAGCTAGAATTCTCGTTAGATAGCTTGACTACCAACACTCTAAAAGCATGATAATAAACATTGTGAACTATCTAACGACTGTAGAACAGTACTACTGACCAATTGATTTAATCAATTACTATCTTGTGTGAAAGGTCAACTAACAAAGATAATTTTCTCGCCTTAGTATTGTGTCAGCTCTTATAAGAGTAACCAATGATGCATTTATTAAAATTTGTTATTTTGGTGTTATTGTGTACTATAGTGCTGTGTGAAACAAGTGTTATTGTAGACAAGTATAAAGAAGAATGTGTGTTAGATTCGGCTCTTGTTGAAGAAATAGCATCTTACAGAAATGTGACGAGAAGTATTATGAAAAGTATCATTACAGATGGTTTAGGAGAGACTATGTATCAAGAGTATGAATTGATATTAATAACTATCTATTGTTTTCTGTTTAGATACTCATTTTGCATTAATTACTACATTCCCAGCGACTAATTTGTTGTGGATTATTTAATGTATGACTGTTTACATGAAATTAATTCATTACAAATTATATTAATTATTCTTAGTAAATATATAAAACATGCTAAATTAAGTAGTAATAAACATCTTCCTGCCTTAGGGTTACTTATTTAGCTCACATAATGGTTATGATATGATGAGAATATCGACCTTCATATTGTTGATGACCAGATGAGAACTATATTTTATGGCAGCTTAACAAATTCTTATTTAGTGCTATTGGAATGTATTACTGGCATGTAACCTAGGAATAATAAGAACATGAATATTCTGCTGATTATTCCATTGAATACTGTCGGTAATTTTGTGCACCTACAACTACCGCTACTTCCTATAAACATCTCCATCCAAAGGTTGCCTGGTGGGGATCGCTCTTAGTGATAAGGCCGTCCATTGTATTTTTCTTAGTCTTAAGATAATTTGCTGTTACAACTTTTGTTACGGTGTACAATTAAGTATATATAAATAAATAAAATAAATGAATAAATAATTTTCATATTATATTTCAGATATAAGAATTTTATTGACACGTTTGGTGCAAGGCCATCGGGTACAGTGAATTTGGAAGAATCTATAGACTACATGATAAACCTGACGAGGCAGAATGGTCTGGACGATATTACTACCGAAGAATTGGAGGTAAGCTAAGACATATTCACGGAACGTCTTAATTTTTTTTTTCGGAGCGCAAATGTACTAGTTCTCATATTTTTCAGGTACCACATTGGACTCGTTTAAATGAAACAGCTAGAATGTTACAACCTTTACATCACCTTAATAAGAATATTGCAATGTTAGGTCTCGGTAGCAGTGTAGGTACACCACCGGATGGTATAACTGCTGAAGTAATTGTTATAAATAGTTTCGATGTACTTGATAAGACTGACAGAAAAGACATTGAAGGTAAAATAGTAGTGTTTGATGCACATTACGTTACTTATGGTACTACAGTTATTTATAGAAGTCAAGGCGCTACAAGAGCCGCTAAGAAAGGTGCAGTTGCTACTCTTATCAGAAGTATAACACCATTTTCAATATACACACCTCACACTGGACATCAAAGCTATGATGATAATGTTACTAAAATACCAACAGCTGCAATCACTTTAGAAGATGCCGATTTGATGCGAAGACTACAAGATGAGGGTGAAAAAATTGTACTTAAAATTTATATGGCTTATTCATCAGATACAAAGACATCTCGAAACACGCTTATAGATTTAAAGGGCTCAGAAAATCCTGAAAAATTTGTCATTGTATCTGGACATATAGACAGCTGGGATGTAGGCCAAGGAGCAATGGATGACGGAGGTGGCATGATGATCAGTTGGTTTGTTCCAGTAGTATTAAATCGGCAACATTTAAAACCTAAAAGAACTGTGCGTGCAATATTATGGACAGCTGAAGAGCCTGGTTTGATTGGAGCCCAGGCTTACCTTAAGAAACATATTGTTACGAACACACAAAACACAAAGGAGCTAGTGCCATCTAGCAGCAACTAGTAAAACCAATTAAAGAACCGAACAGAGTGAAACCCCTATTAGATACTAGATGGCGTTAGAGGAACTACCGTACATGCGCGAATCTTCTAGAAAACATTCGTTCCGGGCGATCACGTTCGCGCACAGTCGGGAACATTCTGGAACTCGTCTCGGCGCATATAAATAGCGGCAGGGAGGCGAGCCCGGGCAGTTCATTTCGAGCTACGATCGAAGCGACTTCGAGAGCGAAAACAAGTGATCAAGAGTGATACCAGTGAAACCTACGACTTGGCTACGACCTAGGACATTGTTAGTGCTTAGTGTTTGGACCTAGTGCTTAGTGTTTGGACCTAGTGCTTAGTGTGTAACTAGTGCTAGTGAATAAAGTCTTCTAAAAGAGTCAGCAGGTCTTTCTCTCCAAATCCTTCGAACCCTAACACGTAACAACTGGTGTCGGAAGTGAGGTTTGGAGATGCCATTGACTCCGAGAGAGGACTTCGAGGGCGTCAGGACAAGGGCACAACGAGCTGCGGAGGCCACGCCCGCTGTGGAACAAGCCCCGCCCACTGGCCCCACCCACCAGGCCCCGCCCACCGACCACGCCCCTCTAGACCCGCCCACTGGCCACGCCCACCATGCCACGCCCACCGACCACGCCCATCGGGCTCCGCCCACCCAGGCCCAGGCTCCGCCTACTCAGACTCAAGCCACGCCCACTGGCTCCGCCCACCTTGCCACGCCCACCACACCGGCCACGCCCACTAGACAAGCTCCGCCCACTGGATCCGCCCACTTTGCCACGCCCACCACACAGGCCACGCCCACTAGACAAGCCACGCCCACGAGCGGCGCCGTAGCGTCAGTGGCACTTCAATTAGGAAATTTAATTGAACTGATAGAGATGCAAAGGGCTGAAATTCGGTCAATGAAGGAGTTACAAGAACGCAAGTTCGAGTCACAAGAACGCAAGCTCGGCGCTTTGCAAGAATCACAAGAACGCAAGCTCGAGTCACAAGAACGCAAGCTCGGCGCTTTGCAAGAGTCACAAGAACGCAAGCTCGGCGCTTTGCAAGAATCACAAGAAAAAGTGCTTTGTGCTATAAGTGATGTTAGTAACACGGTGATTAAGCTTCGAAAAGATGTCGACGTAGTGGAAGAACGAGTTACCGGGTTAGGATTGGATGTCGAAAATGTGAAAACCGGCCTCATTGAACTACAGAAGAAAGTAGTGCGCCTTGAAACCACGGGAGTTGCGATCTCTAGTGGAACTATCGGAGTGGCACAAGGACCAAGAGTTAAAATTCCGCCATACGACGGCACTACTTCCTGGAACGCTTATCGTCAGCAATTCCAGACGGTTGCTACTGCCAACGGATGGACGGAAGAACAATGCTTGACCGCTCTCACTGTTGCGCTCAGAGGGCAAGCTTTGTCGGTCCTGGAAGCACTGCCACATACAGGAAATGGGTTCCAAGACCTGATGGAGGCACTTGAATCCAGATACGGGGAGCGACACCTGGAGCACGTGTTCCGTGCCCAACTGCGTGACAGAGTCCAACGCTCAGGAGAAGGACTACAACAATGGGCGTTGGAAATTGAAAAACTCGTCAGGAAGGCACACCCAGGAGCGGACACCAAGATGGTAGACACGAATATTGTTCAAGCATTTGTCGACGGAATCAAAGACCTGGAGGTCAGAGCTGCAGTGAGGCTTCGTCACCATACCTCGCTAAAGGAAGCATTGGCGCATGCTTTGGAGGTCGAGGCCGTTCGTTATGACATACGGCATACCCATAAGATCCGCGAGGTCTCTGAGGAAATCAAGGAGGTTAAGGCCCCTACGAAGAAAAGTTCTGGAGCCATGTGCTACAAGTGCGGCGAGAGGGGCCATCTTCAGCTCAACTGCCCGCAGAAGGAAACCCAGATGGCCAGGATGAAAAGAATCGAGGAACAAATAGAGGTGCTGAAGAAGCAGGGGGCTTTGTCCCTTGCCCGGGATCAGGGAAACAGGACTAAGGGGCGAGTGCCGGCTGACGCGGAGGGAGCCCCGATAACTGTTATCTCCCAGGCATGCAGCGGAAATAGTCTTGCGATTCAGGGGACTATTAACGGGACGGATTGCAAAATGACTCTGGACACAGGAGCCTCTAGAACAATAGTGAACCCAAGTCTGGTAAAAACCGCAACGGGACACAAGAGGAGAATTAACTGTCGGCTTCTTACTGCCTCCGGTCAGCCAATACCCGTCCTGGGAGAAACGTCAGTTACGATGTATGTAGGGGGGTCCTCATACTCTCATAACGTAATCGTGGCTGAGATTGTGGATGATTGCATCTTGGGTTTGGATTTCATGAAGAAACACAACTGCAGAATTAATGTCGCTGACGGAGTTTTCAAGTGTGGTGAAGAAGAAATCTTCATTCTTGGAGGCGCCTGCGGGAAAGTCGCATGTTTACAGAAAGTCATCATACCTGGACGAGCGGAAGCTCAGGTACTGGTGGAACTGCCGCCAGCTGGAAAGAAAAAGTCAAACAGATGCGTGTTGATCGAAGACACACCTACCAAGACATCGTCACAAAAACTGATGACGGCGAGAACCCTTGTTAGTGGAAGCAGTAACGCTGTGGTCAGGGTTTTGAATCTTGGTGATCGCGAGATCTGCTTGAACAAAGGTGACGTCATCGGAAAGTGCGAGGAAGTTGTCTGGATGAAAAAGTGTAGTTCGATAACAGGCGCAGACTCGGCAAACAGCAATAATTACGGTTTAGTGACTAAGCTACTCGATGACTGTAAGAGTAATCTGACTTATTCGCAGAGCATGAAAGCTAAGAAGTTTTTGCAGCGCTACGCGAATATCTTCTCCAGTCAAGAAGGGGACCTTGGAAGAACGTCAATGGTTCAGCACAGGATAGATACCGGAAGCGAGAGACCAATTCGTCAACGAGCAAGACGGATACCAATTGCAAAGGAAAAAGAAGTTGAAGGCCTTTTGGAGGACATGAGAAGGAATAAGATTATTGAACCGTCTACAAGTCCGTGGTGCTCACCTGTTGTATTAGTGAAGAAGAAAGATGGTAGCACGAGATTTTGTGTGGACTATAGGCGTCTCAATGATGTCACTAAGAAGGACAGTTACCCGTTACCTCGAATCGACGACACTTTAGATACCCTGAGTGGCATGAAATGGTTCTCGACCCTAGACCTGAAGTCTGGCTACTGGCAGGTAGAAATTCATCCAAAAGACAAGGAGAAGACAGCTTTCTCGACCGGTAAAGGTTTATGGCAATTTAACGTCATGCCCTTCGGATTGTGCAACGCACCTGCCACATTTGAGCGACTCATGGAGTGTGTACTGGCAGGCTTAGTTGGAGAGGCTTGCTTAGTCTACTTGGATGACGTCATAATTGTCGGCCGCGACTTCGAGGACCATTTGCGAAACTTGGAGCGAGTTTTCGCCAAAATAGAGGGAGCCAAATTAAAGTTGAACCCGGAAAAGTGTCATTTATTCAGGAGCAAGGTCAACTATCTCGGCCATATTATCTCCAGTGATGGAATCCAGACAGACCCGGAGAAACTGGAAGCAGTTCAAAAATGGCCTACCCCGAAGGACAAAACCGAAGTGCGGGCATTCCTCGGCCTATGCTCGTACTACAGGCGTTTTGTTAAGGGATTCGCAGAGATAGCCAAGCCATTACATCGGCTGACAGAAGATAAACGACAATTTAGTTGGGATGAGACTTGTGAAGATTCTTTTCAGAAACTGAAGAAACATCTGTGTGAAACACCAATCCTGGGTTATCCACAAACTGAAGGTCAGTTTATAGTTGACACGGATGCAAGCAACACGGCCATTGGAGGGGTGTTATCTCAAAAACAGGGTGAAAGAGAAGTTGTTATTGCATATTTCAGCAAATCTTTATCCAAGCCAGAGAGAAACTACTGTGTGACAAGACGAGAACTCCTGGCTGTTGTAAAGACGCTACAACATTTCAACAAATATCTCATCGGCAGACAGTTTTTACTACGAACTGACCACGCAGCCTTGAAGTGGCTACTGCAATTCAAGAACCCAGAAGGTCAAGTAGCTCGATGGATTGAACAGCTCCAGGAGTATGACTTCAAGACGGAACACCGCAGCGGAAAGACACATGGGAATGCCGACGCACTCTCACGAAGGCCGTGTTCGGAGGACTGCAAACATTGTGTTAAGCAGGAATGCAATGAAGAAACATTAAAACTAACGAGAACAGATCCTTTGAGTCTCTGGGAGAATGATGCTATGAGGGAGGCTCAAGAAAAAGATGACGACCTTCGGCACATCATCACATGGAAGAAACGGGGTGACGTAAAACCAATATGGAGTGAGGTTGCACCCACTGGCGCTGTCACTAAGGCGTACTGGGTGCAATGGGACAGTCTGATACTCCAAAACGGAATACTCTACCGGAAATGGGAGAAGACTAACGGCAGAGAGTTCCATCTTCAGATAGTTGTCCCAAGAACGAGAGTACCAGATGTTCTCCGTGAAATACATGATGGCGTATCAGGAGGTCATCTAGGTGTCAAGAGGACGTTAACAAAAGTGAGAGAACGATTCTACTGGTTGCATTGTCGAGACGATGTACAGGATTGGTGCCGCAAATGTACTACTTGCGCTGCTGTAAAAGGACCAAGGACCAGGAGCCGTGGGAACCTGCGGTTGTATAACGTCGGTGCACCGTGGGAACGAATTGCAGTTGACGTAGCTGGGCCATTTCCTGTAACGGAGTCGGGAAACAAGTATTTTATGGTCGTCATTGACTACTTCACCAAATGGCCCGAAGTATTCGCCATACCAAACCAAGAAGCCACAACAGTCGCTTCTAAGTTAGTCGAAGAAGTTATATGTCGCTTTGGTGTGCCTCTGGAAATCCATTCTGATCAGGGCAGGAACTTCGAATCGCAGGTGTTCCAGGAAGTGTGCAGAATTTTGGGCATGCATAAGACGAGGACCACCGCGTACCATCCACAGTCTGATGGAATGGTTGAGAGATTTAACCAGACCCTTGAGCGGCATTTGGCGAAATTGGTAGATGACAAACAAAAGGATTGGGACAAGTATATACCACTCTTCCTTCTGTCTTACCGAACCGCCGAGCATGAGAGCATAAAAGCTACCCCGGCGTATGTCAATTTCGGTAGAGAACTACGAATACCAGTAGACCTATTGACAGGAGGGTCACCGGAGGGACCAAAGACTGTACAAGACTATGTCTGCGATTTAAGGGAAAAGATGCGCTATATACACGCCTTGGTTCGGGAAAATGGGTTACAGTCAAGTGAGAACATGAAAACCAGATACGACCGGAAATCGAACACGAGCGGCTTCGAGGAAGGGTCACTGGTGTGGCTGCATAACCCAACTCGCCGGAAAGGGAAATCTCCAAAGTTGCAGAACCAGTGGGACGGTCCATACAAAGTGGTTACCCGACTGAATGATGTGACCTATAGGATTCAAAAGCAACCAAGAGGGACATTCAAAGTGGTACACATAGACCGTCTGGCGCGTTACCATGGTAGTAACAACGATGCTCGGGACGAGCATCTCTAAGAGGGGAGTAGTGTTACGAACACACAAAACACAAAGGAGCTAGTGCCATCTAGCAGCAACTAGTAAAACCAATTAAAGAACCGAACAGAGTGAAACCCCTATTAGATACTAGATGGCGTTAGAGGAACTACCGTACATGCGCGAATCTTCTAGAAAACATTCGTTCCGGGCGATCACGTTCGCGCACAGTCGGGAACATTCTGGAACTCGTCTCGGCGCATATAAATAGCGGCAGGGAGGCGAGCCCGGGCAGTTCATTTCGAGCTACGATCGAAGCGACTTCGAGAGCGAAAACAAGTGATCAAGAGTGATACCAGTGAAACCTACGACTTGGCTACGACCTAGGACATTGTTAGTGCTTAGTGTTTGGACCTAGTGCTTAGTGTTTGGACCTAGTGCTTAGTGTGTAACTAGTGCTAGTGAATAAAGTCTTCTAAAAGAGTCAGCAGGTCTTTCTCTCCAAATCCTTCGAACCCTAACACGTAACAATATTTTTTTTTTTTTTTTTTTTTTTTTTTATAGCTGGAGTAGACAAATGACTACACTCCACCTGATGATAAGTGGGGTGCAATCCAAATGTTAGGACGGCTAGTACAGTGTCAATGCACTAGCCACCCTCACCTTGCCGGCTCACAAGATGCTTTTTCACGCCTCGCTTGAAAGACCCCATGTCGTAGGAATCAGGAAACACATGAGCAGGGAGTGAATTCCAAACCTTGGCGGTGTGACAAAGAAATGAGTTGCCAAATTTCTTGGTGCGAGATGGTATAGTGTCTATGGTGTAAGGGTGACATCTCAAACCTGCGCGTGTAGTACGATTTAGGAAAGGAGAGGGAGGGATAAGGGAAAAAAGCTCCTCAGAACATTCACCATGATAGATCCTGTAGAATGCGCTAAGTGCCGCAACATCTCTGCGCAGTTGGAGAGACTCGATGGATTTCGAGACCTCAGCGTCGTCGATGATGCGGATGGCGCGACGTTGTAACCTGTCCAGAGCATCGAGCAAGTACTGTGCGGAGCCATCCCAGAGGTGCGAGCAATATTCAACGCATGGCCGGACCTGACATTTGTACAGTAGGCACAGTTGTTGTGGCGTGAAGAACCGCCGCACCCTGTTTAGGACACCGAGTCTGCGTGATGCTGATTTGATCACAGTTTCTATATGGCTCTTGGGATTAAGGTCACAACGCACCTCTATTCCTAACATGGTGATGCTGTTCTGTGTCGTTAGTGGGATGTTATTGAGGGAGGGTAGGGGAGAGAATGGTGACTTCTTGGTGGAAAAGACGCACACCTGTGTCTTCTTGGCGTTGAACTCAACCAGGTTAGAGGTGCCCCACTGAGAGATGAGATCCAATACCTGGTTGAGCTCAGCTACAAGATGCTCTCGTTTTTCCACAGTTTCGGCCGGTCCAGCGGTAGCATGCCCCAGGTATCCTGCGTGAACCGTACTGTCATCTGCATAGCAATGAATGCCTCCGAGTGGAAGCATGTCATTGATATGCAGAAGAAAGAGTGTTGGAGACAACACAGATCCCTGGGGCACCCCAGCGTTTACTGTGTGATACTCCGAAGCGCATCCATCCGAATATACCCGGATTTTGCGCTCGTGCAGGAAGCTGGCTATCCAGGTGCAAAACTGAACAGGCAGACCGTATGCCGGAAGCTTGGAGAGAAGACTTTTGTGCCAGACCCTGTCGAAGGCCTTCGCGATGTCTAAGCTTATGGCCAACGATTCGCCGCGCTTGTCAATCGCTTCACCCCAGAGGTGCGTTACGTACGCTAGAAGATCACCTGTCGATCGTTTCGGTCGAAACCCGTACTGACGATCGTTGATGAGACAGTGATCCTCTAGGTAACGGATCAGTTGGTTATTGAGGATCCGTTCCATGACCTTGCACAGCACTGGGGTGATTGAGATAGGCCGGTAATTAGCTGGGTTAGAGCGGTCCCCTTTCTTAGGGATTGGTTGCACAATAGCCTCTCGCCAAACCTCCGGCACACACCCCGTAGAAAATGAGAGTCGGAATAGGCGCGTGAGCACAGGAGTCAATTCCGCAGCACATTTAGTCAGCACTACCGCAGGTATGCCATCGGGACCACTTGCCTTCCGAGCATCGAGTGATTGCAACTCCGCACGTACATCCCGCTGCCTAATTTTAATATCGGGCATCGAGACACCACAATAGGGGACTGTTGGCGGCGGAGTACTACAATCACTGATTCGGGAATTAGCTGCAAAGAGACTTGCCAGAAGATCGGCTTTTTCCTGCGGCTTGTGAGCTAGTGATCCGTCTGGACATTTGAGTGGCGGCAGCGAGGGTTGGCAGTAGTTGCGCTGTACTGTTTTTGCCAAACGCCAGAAGTCACGGGAGCCCGTTGGGTGCGCGACTAGATCGAGTCCAACTCGAATTGTGCGCAGAGCATCAGCTTTGATGTAAGCCCTCTTACAAGCTTTAGAAGCTTTATTGTAAGCTGCTTTCAGTGAGCTTATATTAGGATCTTTTTGAGCGCAGCCGCTGACCCAAGCACGATATGCCGCCCGTTTGGATAAAACAGCGTCGGAACAGTCGCGATTGAACCAGCGGTTTCGATCGCCCCTGCTGATGAGATCAGAGTAAGGGATGTAATATTCCATCCCTAAAACAATCTCATCAGCAATAGCGGCCGCGCAGATCGTTGGATCGTTCTCATTAAAGCAGCGCTGCTTCCAGGGGACCGACGCAAAGTAGTCGCGCATACCGTCCCAATCTGCCGACCTGTAGTGCCAAAGGCGACGTTTTGTAGGCGCTGGTTGACACGGTTTGGTATCTCGTACCTCAGTGGTAATCAGGCAATGGTCTGACGACCCGAGTGGTGCCCGACACTCCACCTGGTAATCCACCGGGTGACTGGTCAGCAAAAGGTCGAGTAGAGAGGGTGATTGACTGGTGACATCCGGGATTCGGGTGGGTTGATCTACCAGTTGCATCAGGTCATGGGAGAGAGCGAATGCGTGGGCGGATCTTCCAGCATGGTCTGTCCTTGAAGATTTCAGCCATTGTTCGTGGTGGGCATTGAAATCGCCAAAAAACACCAATTCAGCGTCAGGAAACTGGTCCAGCGCATCATCCGCGACCTGACTTAGATGATCGAAAAGTCGGTTTGTCTCCGTATCACCTGAATGGGATCTATAGATGCACACGTAGACTCGACTTCGCGTAGCCGAGTCTACGTGTACAGCTAGGATAGAAAAGGAGGAGTCTTCCAGGCAGCGCAGTCGGCGACAGCAAATATCGGCCCTGACAAATAAGCACACGCCGGCTTTCGCTTTGAAGGCTTCCTCAAGCACGTAGCCGGGGTAATGAAGATAACTCGTGTCGGCTGGACAGAGAATTTGTGTTTCAGTAAGGAAAAGCATTGCCGGCCGTGCTGTCTCAAGGTGATGGTGGACAGCGTTTAAATTTGCATGGAGTCCCCTGATGTTACAAAACTCCATCACTAGCACCGAAGAAGAAGTGGTGGGGGTGTGCACCGCTGAAAAACTATCATTATTACTAGATTGCACTGCCATTATGAAGATAAGGTAAGACGAGGCGCGAAACGAGAGAAATTTGCCACGACAGAACTGGTCTAAGAATGGGAGATTGTTTCACCAAGGGACTGCCTAAAGATGGGACACGTTGACCCGCCGGACGGAAGGGCCCCCGAACCCTCCCGGAAGTGGCCGCCGGGACCCCACCTTCCGGTCACCAGCCGGCACGACGGTCCACTCCGAGATTATGCGTGGCATGGTGGGACAGCCTCACAAGTTGGTTAGTCTCGTTTGGGCCCCTGTACTATACCACGGGCGGCCAGCGGAATAACCGTTTCTACGGGTCTCCCTGGCCGGCGGATCAATGCAGCCATCCCGGCACTTGGTTAGACGGATAACCCCAAAGGACCAGAACATATCGTAGCAAAAACCCCTCGAACATATGAATGATCTATCAAATATAAACTTTATAATGGAATCTGATGAAGGAACCTTTAGGCCGTTGGGATTAGACGCTGCTGGATCAGATAAAGCGCGTTGTATTGTAAAAGAAATATTAAAATTATTTACACCAATTAATAAACTAGAAAACAGTGGTGGCCCTGGATCAGATATTGTACTATTTGTGGGAAAAGGAGTGCCTGGTGCGTCATTATTAAATCAAAATGAAAAATATTTTTGGTTCCACCACAGTGAAGGTGATACTATGAATGTGCAGAACAAGAGTGACGTTATTGAATGCGCAGCGTTTTGGGCAGCCTTTACTTACGTTGTAGCAGATTTATCTACCGATATACCCCGGTAATAAATAAAAAGTTTGTGATGGTACTATTCTGCTGTTGGAGCGATAGTCCGATACGAAGAGGATTGAGTTTCCAAAAGAATCTACTTTTCTCCCCCAAAATCTTTCTTTCAGCAAAATTTTTTTGTGTTATTAGTAAAATTATTTTTGAATGCTATGTTTATTTTTTGCTAAAGAGTTCGTTGATAATCAAACTTAATAGAAGTCGACCTAAGTGATAATATAGTTCATTGTACAATGTATCATGTACATAGCGGATGTTAGTTATATATACTACGAGACTATGACTAATTAACAAAAGATTATGCAATATAACATTAAAATTAAATAAAAATCGCTTGAAAATAAAGGTAGACATCTGAATACCTAAATAAATCTGTCACTGTAAAGAAATCTCACAAATTTTGTAGCATTGTTGTACAAATATTTATGGGTTTATTTTTGTTATTATTTTTTGAATTTGAATTATTAATTATAAATCCAATTTTAAATTAATAAATTATATTTAATCACCTATTCATGCAGATTTCAAATAACGTCATCTAATACCACACACATTTTGATATTCCAAAAGCGTCCGTTTAGATGCTGTCCAGGTATCTACATCAAAAAATGTACCGTAATTGTTTTTTTTTTTATAAATATTATATTACAATATTATTACAGTCCATAAATATGCCGTTCAAAAAAAAAAATTTTCAAAATTTTTTTTGGCCCTTAAATGACTGGATGTTGTATCTCTATACAAAATCAGAAATTAAGAGTACACACGTGATTGCGAGTAATAAACATAAATTATGGTGGAATTTTATTTAAAGTTACAGCTACCACAAAATGTTAAATCGTAATACAATTATCTAAACAATTATACTGTTCAAACAATCAAGAACACTTCCTGAAGGTCTTATAATTGTTATTCTATGTAAATTAATTAAATTAGCCAACTGTTACTCCATAAGTAGTGTACACTGAGGGAATAGTATTTGTCTTTCTAAAGCCGCAAATATGTGGTAAAAATTAATGGTGAAGTTCCCAATAGGGCGCTCAGTGTAAACCTAGGAACATACTCATCTATAGTCCAAGCAGAAACGTACGCCATCATTGAATGTGCAGCAGCTAATCTGCAAAGTAGCTACCTCAATCATACAATCTACATACACTCTGATAGCCAGGCGGCTCTCTTGGCCTTATCTTCTGATGATATTAGCTCGAAGTTGGCCATGAACTGCAGGCAACTATTAAATACTCTGGGTGTAAAAACAGAGTAATATTACGTTGGGTCCCAGGAAATGCTGGGATCGAAGGCAATGAAAAAACCGACGAATTAGCGCGGGCAGGAGCTAAAGGTGTACAGTTTGGTCCTGAACCCTTTTGTGGAATACCCAAAAGCCTGGCCAAACTGACTCTGAAGGCAGACTGCATGCGCTCAACAATTCAACTCTGGAGAACAAATCCCGGATTGAGACAGTCCAAGGCTCTCATAAGACCCTTTAATTTAAAGGCTGCTTCTGAAGCTCTGGCATTAAATAGGAATAATTTGCGAATGCTAGTAAGAATACCTACTGGACATTGCAGCCTAAATAAGTATGCACAGACAATAGGGCTGATTGACAATGAGATGTGTAGACTCTGTCATTTGGCGGTGGAAACGCCCATTCACATTCTCACTGATTGCCCTTCAGTGACGCACATGCGATGCTCCTCTCTTGGCAATTACACCATGCACCCAGAAGAGACCAAACTTCTCGGAGCCAAAGCCTTCTTTATGGCAACAGGTTTGGGCCGAGAACTGTACAAAGTGGCGATCACTATAGATCAATCTGGTCGCAGTGATACTAGGCGTAAGGTAGCCTGAATAGACGCTACTCCAAAAAAAAAGCCGCATTCACAATATTGTCTGATGTGATGACGTGTTGCATCAGACATACCTGTATACCAGCAAGAATAAATGTATAATAACGATACCTCGTTATTATACATTTATTCTTGCTGTGTTGTACAGCGCGTCAGAGATATACCAGTTTTGGGATCGAAGATGGCGACCCAGGTTTCGAGCATATCCGATGCTCATCTTCAGGACGAGTGCGCAGCGGCGTCTGCGACCTTCCGGCGTGCACTGTGGACGCCGGAAGGTCGCTGACATGGGTCGACATCTTCGATCCCAAAACTGAGTGTTAGCCGGTAATATAAATAAATAAATAAATATTTTGGACATTTCACACAACGTCCTCTGGTCCCAAAGTAAGCTATATTTCTTATTAAACTACTTAACTTACTTAAACTACTTATTATTAAACTACTTTTCTTTTGTAAATACATACCTATAATACATAGAAAACACCCAGACGCAGAGCAAACATTTTGTATAACTAGTATAAACATCACACAAATGATTGTCCTGACCGGGAATCGAACCCGAGACCTCGTGATCCGTGATCGAGTTCGTTATATAAACCACTAGACCACGAGGCCCGTCTCGTACCGCCCCGTATATAGTATTTCTACTTACAGACGTGCTATAAAAATTGGTTGCCCATCTGATGCAATACGGCACATCGCGTTAGTCAAAATATGAATGCGGCATAAGTACTTTCATTCAAAGCTATAAGTACATTGGTGTACTACGTTTATGAAGCTCAGTTGATAGGGTACCTATCTGTTAATAAATACCGTAGCAATTACGTCTACGTTAAGTTAAACTCAAAAATATGTAGATTTGCAAAACAAGAAACTTTAGATTGATCAGTTATGTAGTTTTATAACCATAATTAAAAAAATTACAAAACACAGTTCACAGTTTTGGTTCACAGGTGAAAATGGAACACTAAATATTTTCACGCTTACGCTTTTAAAAACCTGCCATTTAATTGAATGTTTCTTACACTATAGACTGACTGTCTAATCATTCATTCAACTTTTATAGTTATTTAGTTATTCCAAAAATCGGGAAAACTGCCTTGTTTATTAGAGTAAGGATTAAATAACAGTAAAAATAACAACAACATAGTTTACGACATCATCTCATTAGCTTTATTACAATCGTAAAGAAATATGCTACAATAAAAATTCTACTATCAAATAAATAAATATAAAATAGATTCGTTACATACATATGAGAAACAAGGAACACAATAAGTATGTCCTATTTTTAACCGACTTCATAAAAAGAAGGAGGTTCTCAATAAATCTTTGTTTTTTTTATGTCTCTTCTCCTCATAACTTTTAACTGGGCAAAGCGATTTTAACGATTCTTTCTTTATTTGAAAGCTGGTGGTTTCCGTGTGGTCCTATTGGCACCAGGTCAGAATCTGATGGCTATCTCTTGAGAAATCGAGGAAAATCCTCGAATTTCAAAAGCACAAGAATCGGTTGATCTTTTTAATACTCAATTATTTGAAGTAGATTAATGAAAACATAGTTTATTCCAGTGTATATCTCCAGCCCAATTACGTCCCACTGTTGGGCACAGGCCTCTTCCACGTTGGGAGTAATTAAGGCCTACTGTGCTACGCTGACTAGCCGTGTTGGTACAGGGTTTATTTTCGAGCTTTCCGTCTCTTACAGCGGATGTTATCTTATAATAAGATTGGCCCGGCCAAGGGGCGAGGAGGAACACCGTAGGGTTTAGTGGGTAGTTTGGGTCCGCTTCTGAGCCGGGAGTTCCACCCACGTTAAAAAAAAATCTTATAATAAGATCCCTTGGCATTGTCTTATAGCACCCTCGAGAGGAAATGGGGCGGAGACACTTGTCACCTTGTCTTCATAATCCGTCACACGGATAGTTTAGATTAGCAAAGATTTTTAAATTGGTGCCAGCTTAACCGCAAAATCAGCTAGCACCATAAATAAAGTTATAGGGATTTTATTGCGCGTTTCTATTTGTTTCTGTTTTGAGCGTGTAAATTTTCCTTTCGCCAAAATATGGCAGTCATAAATACTGGATTTTATTGTTTTCTATGTCCGATGCTGAGTGTACGCAGCAATAAGTTTCTTCATTGTTTCTGACCACTGTTTATTGTTATTTAATAATCTGCGATATTTTTTTTAAATCTGCGTTTCATAAAATGAAATATTCAAGTGTTTTCAGTTAATTACTTTATAAATCAATCGATTTTTCATTATTAATCATAGCTTTACTTATAAGTAGTACAATATTGGTCAATTTAATCTAAAATTTACAGAGATGTATGTATAAATTAATAATAATCGTATCTATTTATCTATCTATTAATCCATGCAGGATTAGTAGATAGATACGAACGATGCTAGAAGGTGTGATAATTTATACTAATATTATAAAGCGGAAGAGTTTGTTTGTTTGATTGTTTGTCGCGCTAATCTCAGGAACCACTGGGCCGATTTGAAAAATTCTTTCAGTGTTAGTTAGGGCATTTATCGAGAAAGGCTTTAGGCTATATAACACCACGCTACGACTAGTAGAAGCGAAGCAGTAGTGAAAAATGTTGCCAAAACGGGGAAAATTTTCTAAATTCTACGCGGGCGGAGTCGCGGGCAACAGCTAGTAACTTAATAATATCGTCAACTTTATATAAAATACATATAATATCTATATATCGAACACTGAAAATCAGCATATCTTAGACTTCTATACTTTTTTTTACCCACATAGAAACAGCTGTTCAAATATGAACAAAAACTACTGTATATGACTGAATATGACGTCAACTAGTCTTGCCATTCCTAGTGGCGCCAGTTATCATATTACATGTCTTTATAATTATTTTCTACGTAAATACCTAAAGTATGAATGTATGTTGTTTATTTAAACTATAGGGTATACAAAGATCTAGCCTAGAGAAAACTAGATTATCACTTGGCGGGTAGTAGCAACTTACGAAATCTATTAAAAAGGGCAGTCTTAATTTTTAACCCGTTTAAAAGTTCAGTATGGTATCTATCAATGTATTAATCTATGTAACGGAATCTTTGAAAGTAATTTTAACACATTTACAGTAGTCGGATTGATCTGAAATTTTGCATATATATCAGGGACCGATGACAAGGCAACAATTTAAAAAAATATTCAGGAAATTCAAGCGCGTTTTTTAGTTTTTGAACTAAGTATATTATATAATTATAAGGTTACGTTTCAAGAAATTATATTTTCTTGTGATACTAGAGAATATTATGTTTTTTAATTTCTTACCATAAGCTACAATAGCTCCTTAAGTATTATGACCTTAACTCATTAGTTTTTCCCCTTAAATCAAACGAGTAAATGATAGTAAATAAGTCAATGCTTTTGGGAAAGAACATACTATTTCCTTTCTTTTTATCTAATTAACATACGTCACGCTGATTTTGGCAATGGGTTTAGGTTTAAGTCTTCCAACTTTCACAGAAGATATTTTCTGCTAAAAAACATCAATAGCTAGTTCTTACCGCAAAATAGGGCATGACTCTTGTGTTATCAATCCGTAACGGATTGATAATACACACACAGATGCAATATTCAATCAAGATAGTTATAAAAATGTTTTTGTGTTAAGGATCAAGTTTGTTACATGGCAAGTAAATAATTTAACCAAATGGATATGTTCTCGACAAAACAGAAGTACTAGAAAGTTTTTCTGTAAGTAAATGTTAGGAATTCTTGACAGCTCTGTCGCTTTAGGCGGGTTACGCTTGCTACTTAGATATTCTGTTAAATTATGAGATAGGATCCTTAGGTATCTGTGTACTAAAGTTTAGCACAAGGTCTAAGGGTAGTGAGGTACAAATACACAACAATATTCTTTATCTAATGTTCTATAACATTATTAATCTAGTTTTGGTAATAGAGTTAGCATTGTAAATCATTTCACCATCCGTCTGGCGACGCTGAATTAAGATTAAGAATACAAGTACCGCCACACTGTTTTCTTCTCAGGGTGCTATAAAAGCCAGGCAAGAAATATTACACAGATAACATCCTATGTGAGAGATGGAAAACATGATAAAAGCCCTATGAGAACGAGTCTGCTCGGCGCAGCGTAGTAAACTAGAATTCCTTCCATATAGTGAAGGAGCCCCGTGGTAGGACGTTCGTGAGCCGGAGAGAGAGAGAGAGAGAATGTAAATGTACTGATAAGATATAGCCTACGTCCTTCATCAGGCTCTAGACTATAGTACCAAACTTCAGTAGCTTTTGACGTGATACATGACAGACAGACAGAGATACTTTTAGTAAGGATTTAAATTCTTCTTTCAAATTGGCTTTTTTAAAATATAAAGTTTACTATTTTCCATTCTATTTAAAGATATTTTTATATAGTCTAGTTATATATTTGTAAACGTATTAATACAACTAATGAGATGACGTCACGAGCGTTGTTGTTCGATGTACTTATTAGTTAATCTTTGATCTACCGACCGGGGCACTTCTCCGGGGTTCTGAGATAACAATCTACTAACTTTGAAGACGTTGCCCTTCAAGTTAATTGTAAGGACCTATACAAAGGGCAGACTTCCAGTACTAAGGTACTCAACGCCAGCCGCTGTCCGTTTATTCTTTGACATTAAAGATCCATTTATTTTTGTGTCGATAGAAAACTTTCATGTTTTTTCTTCTTTGGATAAAATATAAACATTTTATGTGTTTTATACTTTAATGACGTTTTCGACATAGATAATTAAATTTTGTAATGTGTATGGGTGAACATATTTTTTTTCTTTTTACCATAAATCTTTGGGTTAAGCGCCATTTCACAAAATGATTACGCTCGAGTTTAGGTAAAATACTGCATCATTGTTTATGTGTGCGTAGCTACGCACTCAAATGTAACATGAACAGTGTCACGCGAGAGCCTAGGCGGACGAAGTAATCTTGAGCCGTAATGTGATTTTAAATGAGATTAACAAAAAGTTATACATTTTATTTAGTCTAATGAAATTTTCAAGTTGGTAAACAGAAAAAGAAGAAGTCATGGTATGTAAAATAATATAATAACAATTAACATAAAAACAATCACATATTATTGTCGGTTAACAAAATAAATGCTTACGCTATATGAATATTTGGCGTAAAGGCTTTGAATTTGCCTTTCGTGGGTCTATGATTATTATCACGTTTCCGTTTTTTAAGACAGCGGTATACACAATCCTTGCGCCCCATTGCTAAAACTAATAAAACAAAAATATATAATTATTTATTCTACAAATTATAAATCAAACTTTACCTTATGAAAAATTGTCATAAGACGAGAGGAAAGTAATGTCATTATGAGAGTTCTGAAGTAGTATAAATGTGGAAGGAAAAAAGTCTAGAGGAAGACCTAAAAAAAGATGGATGGACTGTGTGAAAGAGGCCATGAAAGAAAGAGGAGCTAACACAGACATAACGGCTGATAGGAGACTATGGAAGAAAAAGACATGTTGCGCCGACCCCAAATAATGGGATAAGGGCAGGAGGATGATTAACCTTATGAAAAAAATACAAAGTGAATCAATACTATGTGGTCGCAGTACAATATTACCATTACTGTACAACGCGCGACGCGGGAAAAATAGACACAGGTCCTCCTTCGATGGGCACTCGCGCCGTAGCATAGATAATACATAATCTATATACTTACTAGCTGTCCCGGCAAACATTGTTTTGCCATACTAAAAAAAAAAAATGAAAAATAGATGTTGGCCGATTCTCAGACCTACTGAATATGCCTGTAAAATTTCATAAAAATTAGTCAAGCAGTTTTGGAGGAGTACGGTAACTAACACTGTGACACCTGAATTTTATATATAAGATAATAAATCTGTAGAGAGGTCAATTCTGTACATGAAATATATTTTCAAAATAACTATCAGGGGGTGATTAGTGATCGATACTGATGCCAAAAATGCAATCAGTAAAATTTTTGTCTGTCTGTCTGTCCGTCTGTATGTTCCTTATAGAAACAAAAACTACTCAACGGATTTTAACGAAACTTGGTACAATTATTATTCATACTCCTGGGCAGGTTATAGTATACTTTTCATCACGCTACAATCAAAAGGAGCAGAGTAGTGAAGGGAAATGTTGGGAAAACGGGAGAAGTTACTCCATTTTTTAAGCTTCCGTCGCGTGTGCAGCCTTAATGGTTAAAGTTACATAGAAATCATATATGACGGAAATATTCTACATAAAATTGTCTAAAATTTATCCCGGAACAGCATATATCTATATTTTATGGTTGACTCACAATAACACGTGTAACTGACCACGCGTCGTATACTTTTAACTTACAAGTTGACAAATTCACTCTTAATTAACATAACATAGAGATTACATTTCAATGCCATACTGTGAGTTGAGTTGGAGTTGAGTCGGCGTTGAGTTGGTGTAATGTGCGAATACCTTAACACATGTAACTCCTGATAGCTTAGCAGTTCGGAGCATTACGATTATATTTGTTTACTCTTACGTTTATAATACTCTCACTCAAGCAGTAGTTAAAGATGTTGCAAAAACGGGGAAACTTCCTAAATTTTACGCGGACGGAGTCGAGGGCAACAGCTAGTATATAATATAATGCCGTAGTAAGCGGTATCCACTTGTGTATCCTAATTCATTGTAATTTCGATTGAAGTATTATCAATATTTAGACAAAGTAAATGCAAGAATTTCCAATATTACTGTAGAAATCGGTTCTCTAATGACCGTAGTTTATTTTAGAATAATTTTATTTTCATAAATACTGTGTAAGGTAAAAGCACCTATTACCGAGGTAAATCGAGGAAGTTTGACTTTAGAATAAAATATTTGGGGGATCAGGACTTTCCTCGACAAATAAGGATTTTTTTAACGTTTTATAGACTTTAAATTTCGTACTTCTCTCATTTCTTTTTATTTACTTTAAAGCGTTATTTTTATTAAAATTATTTTTAGCCAGCGTTACTACTTCATCTATTACCGAGGTATGCCTTACTATTTTTATCCATTACCGCGGTATATGTCTCCTATTACCGAGTATAGAAGAAAAAATATATCTGCTGTCCTGATGGTTCCCTACAAAATACACACACCATTGAGCTTGACATGCTGCTGCCCGTGCTATGGTGTTCTTTCATTGACTTAGTCGTCTTTTACGACACCCACGAGAAGATTGGTGGTATTATTCGTAGCCGGCACCACACAGAAATTATTTTAAATAGGTATTCATTATCATAAAAAATAATTACCTACTAAGTAAATATATCTATTCAGAAACGGAACCCTACAATACTAATTGCCTTATCACTCGGTATCGGTAATACGTTCTGTTCTCGATATATGAAAACTCTATTTCCGAGTACTTGACATTCGGTAATAGATTCTGATATAATCTATTACCGAGGTATGCCGCGGTAATGGGATTGGAATAATATATTTTAAAATATAATTCCGACCCATAAAAACTACAAAAGTTTATGATTTTTTGTTGCCAATTCGCAGGAAGAGTTTTCGATCCTAATGAAAAGCAGTATTTTAAATTAGTAAATAGGCCTTATTATCATTATTTTGTCACATTATTAAAGCAAATGTTTTATGCCATTTTGGATTCGCAGTACAAAAGCTACACTTCAAGTACACTACTTTTTATTATAATTTGATGAAATTTACTGGAATTTGCATACATCGGAAATATATTTTTCGTTTTTAGAATACATTAGTGATGAAATATAGTGGAATGTTCCCTAATAAGATTGTGATTTTGAAAATAACAAGCAAATATCTCGACCCTCAATATTATCCATTACCGATGGTACCCTCGGTATTAGAAGCTACCCCTAATTTTACGCACCTATCGCCGCGAATTTTTTTTATCGATATTATTCTGTATTTTTACAAAATTTCGCCATGAAAAGTATGAGATAAAACTCCTAGAAAATCATAAAAACAAGTAAACAGTATCCGTAGACAATTATAAAGTATATTGCTATATATATCTCGTATCAAAAATGTGAGTGCACTTGCATGAATTGGCCCGTGCTTGTATGGATAGAACCTGCACCTGCGCTCACGCCGCACAAATGGAGTGTTTTTGATCCGTTCGGGCTTTGGTATACTCCCTAGCGCCCGTTGTTACGATGTAAAATACTACAAGTTACAACTTGTCCGAAATAATATTGTGCCGATGTTACTGTTATTAAATTAAAATACGAAAATATCTCATACATCGGTAATTGATGCCGATTTTGCATACCGCGGTAATGGGTGCTTTTACCTTATTTAAACCAAAAATCACGAAAAAATTAACCAAACGTTAACCTCAAAAATTGGCCTATTGGTTTTTTTTTTACTAAATAATGGTAATACAATTCAATTATGTATCTGTTACATTAAAGGACGATTAAAATATTATTATATGTCCATAGCGTAAGCGTAAGCAAAATATTAGAAATTCGTACGAAAACGTGAAATGGCTCTTAACATTACGATTAGGCGCCGAGGAGTCTTGGTAAAGGCTTAAGTTTTGAGTTTTTCGTCTCTCAGAGTGGATTGTTTTGTCGTTATTATCCGTGAACTGGTTCCTACAGTAGGTACTCTGAGGAAATAGGGTGGTGACACTTGTATTCTTAATCCGTCACCACATGGACTGTCTTCAATAGTCAGTAGCTACTAACAACATTTTGTAGGGTGGTACTAATATACTTTAGCTACGCAAAATTTTGCCGCGCAACGATATCAGGCGTTTATTAAAATCACGCTAGGACCATTCGGCAATTGGCTTGCATCAAAGCATAGTTATTCCACCAGAATAAGTGTCGCCTAAGAAACAAAAAGCAGTGATACACGTGTACCATAGTGCATGGTTAAAAAAATTACGGATTTTTAGTTGGTCTAAATTTGAAATAAAATATACGCGTCTACATGCGAAAAAAATGATTTTATTTGTAAAGATATTATCAAATTTGTCTACTGTAACGAGAAACTTACGTACATTTTATTACACAATAATTTCCTCTTGTTATAAATATAAGACAATACAGAGAAAGTTTTAGATATGATAGCGCATCGTTGTATGTGTACAAAGTTAGGACAACTCACGGCAGGGATATCTGCAAACTATTTGAATAATTTTGTAAACTATCTAGGCTTTGGTATGCGCTTTGGATTGTATACGAGAACGCAGTCACGTTCAATTGCAATTAAACTACAACATTTAACAGAAAATAACCATTAACTCATTTAAAGTTACAAATTTTAGTGTAAAATGTTACGATATTATACAGAAAGCTTATATGGAATTCGTTCGAAAAAGGACCTGCACGAAATCCAAAAATACATCTATAAGATTAAAGGCAAAAGAGCTGAATATTTTATCAAAAACCCCGCCCAAGGATAATAAAAAAATAAGAAAAATAATAAATATTTCTGTGTAGTCAATAAAATATTTGAGTTTGGGCGTGCCGACCTCCAGCGGCGTTCTCAAACAAATTAAACAAAGTGAAATAACTCTTTTAGATTAACAATATTTAAATATTTATCTCAGCACATTTTAATTAACCTTTTTGAAACCTTAATGTTAACATTAATTACGTTCAATATTTGTAAGCTTTCTTTGATTTGAGACTATTAATAAACGTAGATATACGTATTATAGAATATCGATGAAATCTGGTTTTCACATTATTTGTTGGTAGGTATTACAAACTGTTTTTAAAATAATTTCCGCGTTAAAAATAAGTAATTTTATTAACTATTTCAAGTGACTTTTTCAATATTTAAGAATTAAATAATTTTTTGTTGAAACGTGTCTCGAAATCAAATACCATTTCGTCTTATTATCTTTCGTATATTTGATAAATATACTACCAGAAGACCAAATACACCGAAAGCGAAGCTCTCAAAACAATCAAGAGATGAGATCAGCAATATGAAGACGGCATTTAATCGAATCTATGACCTATTTCTCACTAGGCACCATCTTATCTGTAACAATAATAATAAAATTGGTCAAGTGCGAGTGGGACTCGCGCACGAAGGGTTCCGTACCATTATCTATGCAACATAAGGCAACGTTATTAGTATCGAGCAAGAAACGGTAAAAAAAATCAGTTTTTTGTATGGGAGCCCCCCTTAAATATTTATTTTATTTTATTTTTAGCATTTGTTGTTATAGCGGCAATAGAAATACATCATCTGTGAAAATTTCAACTCTCTAGCTATCACCGTTCTTGAGATACAGCCTGGTGACAGACGGACGGACGGACGGACGGACGGACGGACGGACAGCGAAGTCTCAGTAATAGGGTCCCGTTTTTACCCTTCGGGTACGGAACCCTAAAAATGCCTAATGCGAAATCGAATCTTCAGTAAAAACCTAACGTAAACTACAGTGGACACATTAAGGAGCCATTTTGACATTGATGCAGATTAATCGTTTTGTTACTAACGCAGGTGTCAAGAGCCTTGGTTAGATAAGAAAGATTGCAACATTTTTCTGCCTTTATAATATTACCAACTTTTGCGTGACGTGGGGTATTTCAGTTATCATTCTCATAATTTAATTACAATGTCGGTATGGATCTATTGGATATTTGTATAGCTATGGTTTATGAATGCAATTGCTTCAAACTTTATTTCTCCTGCTATAAGACCAGTTATGGGATTAGTATCCCATATCTGGTCACTGGCAGTCAACACCATCAGTAAGAAACGGCGAATTCAAATTTTCTGGCCCTACAAATCTGGTCCTCTTCCCCTGCCAAAATGACCCACTGTTGGTCACGAACCTCTTTCATTTTGGGAAGTTTTTAATCAACTTATGCAGCGTTGACCAGGAATCTTGGCACATGGTTTGCTTTTGAGTTTTCCGTGTCTTAAAGAAGAAGTGATTTGCTTACAATATACCTTAACTTACACCACTTTAGGGCAAAAATGGGGTGAAATTTATATTTTAGTCCATCACCACACAGATACACAGCTGGTCCATGAGGGATTGTGGTCTACTGTGTCGCGCTGATCAGGCGTATTGGCACAGGGTTTATTATCGAGTTTTCCGTCTCTCACAGAGGATGTTATCTGTGTGCAATATCCCTTATCTGACTTTTGCAGCATCCTTGGGAGGAGATGACACTTGTATTCTCAATCCGTCACTACACGGAGTTTTCTTCTATTATTTAGTTATGTTAGTATGAAAGTACTCGAGTATTCTACGAATTTATTAGTATGTGTTCCGAATAAAAATTGAAAATCGTAATTGGTAATAATAGAATTATTGCGTTTGTGGTTTAAAATATCCGAACTTATTTCTGAATACAGATGTCAAAATCTTATTCGAAGGATCTTTTGTGACGATTTTAATCCAGACATTGTTGGATACTCTTAAATTAAGTATTATTCGTCAAGATTCAACAAAAGCTGTTAATTAAGTCCTGTAATTTATCTGTAGAACCTAATAGAGTTTTGAGTTTATATAATCATTTTGTACCTTGAATAATTAATGCGTTACTAGAGTTTAACTTCTGATTGTTATCTAGTCTTTATAATTCAGTCTTAATAAAGCTTTTTTTACGATAATTTACTAATTGATTATAAACCTACGCGATTTGAATTCATAATTATTTATGATTTTAACGGTGACTGAATATCACCTTAATGGAATGAAATTTCATATTATAAAGCTGAGGAGTTTGTTTGTTTGAACGCGATAATCTCTGGAACTTCTGCTCCGATTTCAAAAATTCTTCCAGTGTTGGATAGTATATTCCTGGAAAGGCTTAAGGCTATACAACATCATGCTGCGACCAATAGGAGTGAAACATCAGTGAAAAAGGTTACAAATACGGGGAAAGTTTTCTAAATTCACGCGTATGATAGCACGGGCTAGCCAGTTATAATGAAATTACTAAATGAATTATAATGAAACTTTACAACTATATAAATTATACATAAGAATAAAGCATAGACTATATACTATCACGCCAAATGCCCAGGAGTGGGACAGTAACTATAAACGCGATTGAAACCGCTGGTTTGGAATTATTTAGGTTCTAATCTCGTTAAACTTAAATCTAGTTTAATTCAGAAATTCACATGAATCCTGCAAACAAAAATAAACGTTATAATATACGAGTATCTCTGAGTCACTTAAGATAGTCATTATCTCTAGAGGTATCCACCTGACGCTCTGGTTATGACGTAGCTCGTATACTTAACTGATAGAGATGATAAATGCTAAGAAAAGAAAGGTTTCTGTAAGGAGTGGAATAATTATTAGTATTTACAGAAAACTAGCTGTTGCCCCTGACTTCGAATCGAGGAATTTAGAATTCAAACCTTAAACAAATTGTACAAAAAGATATCCTCTTGAACCGCTCAGTCAATTAAAAGTAACTGCATAAAATCCGTTGCGTTGGTTGAAAATATAAGCTCACTTAAGGACACATACAGAAATAACGACTTTATTATCACGCTTATAGAAATTGAGTATGTATCTATCAATATATTAATCTATGTAACGGAATTTTTTAAAGTGATTTTAACCTACTTGCAGTGGTCGGATTGATCTGAAATTTTGCACATATATCAAGGACCGATGAAAATGCAATAATTAAAAAAAATATTCAGGATTTTCAAGCGTGTTTTCTGAACTAAGTAGATTATTATTATAATAAATAATAATAATAAATTCATTTTATTTCAACCATAAGTCATAAATTTTCTGTTTTCTTTGAATAAATTTAAATTACAAAATCAAATCAAAATTAAAAAAAATTGGTCAAGTGCGAGTCGGACTCGCGCACGAAGGGTTCCGTACCATTATCTATGCAACATAAGGCAACGTTATTAGTATCGAGCAAGAAACGGTAAAAAAATCATGTTTGTTGTATGGGAGCCCCCCTTAAATATTTATTTTATTTTATTTTTAGTATTTGTTGTTATAGCGGCAATAGAAATACATCATCTGTGAAAATTTCAACTGTCTAGCTATCACCGTTCTTGAGATACAGACTGGTGACAGACGGACGGACGGACGGACGGACGGACGGACGGACAGCGAAGTCTCAGTAATAGGGTCCCGTTTTTACCTTTTGGGTACGGAACCCTAAAAACCGTACTTATTATACTTTACTTATATAATGGGCGCAGGCTCCGGGGCTCCTCCAACACCACCCTGGAGGTATTAGCGAGTAGGTTTGATTGCCAATACCTCAACCATTGCTACATGGTTCATGTATTGACAAACAAACAAATGACTCAGAGGCAGTTGGTTTATTAAATAATCTTAAATTATATGTAATATTAATGTTTTAATTTATTATTTTTAACATTATTTTAATCTTAAATAACTTGCTTTTATTCATATTTAATGTTGTGATTTGATTATATTTTTTGTTTCTTTAGATTGCTTAAACTTGTAAACTTGTAATTTTAACTTAATTAGGGTTCCGTACCCAAAGGGTAAAAACGGGACCCTATTACTGAGACTTCGCTGTCCGTTCGTACGTCCGTCTGTCACCAGGCTGTATCTCAAGAACGGTGATAGCTAGACAGTTGAAATTTTCACAGATGATGTATTTCTATTGCCGCTATAACAACAAATACTAAAAATAAAATAAAATAAATATTTAAGGGGGGGCCCCATACAACAAACATGATTTTTTTACCGTTTCTTGCTCGATACTAATAACGTTGCCTTATGTTGCATAGATAATGGTACGGAACCCTTCGTGCGCGAGTCCGACTCGCACTTGACCAATTTTTATATATCATAATATAAGTATTCATCATAGCGACCCCACATAACTTCAAGTAGCAGGACCCCAAATAACGGAATAAAGGCAGGAAGATAAAGTTGTATCAAGAAGTAAATAATAAAAATATTTCATATTTATATGCTAATGAAATATATTACATGTTTACTTATGATAAGTAAACTACTCGCATCTCGTTAAGTCTGTAAAGTGCAGCTCGTAACTGAGGCATACAACTTTAATGATTAACTTAACACCTGCACAGCTATTTTCTCTTGCTTTGAACAAATATCTGGGGAATAATAATATACTCGGTCTGAATATATTTTAAAGCATGACAAAAATAAATTAATAATTAACATTTTTGAAAAAAATATCTATTACACGGTGTGATAGTCCAATAAATAAAATAATTGGTCAAGTGCAAGTCGGACTCGCGCACGAAGGGTTCCGTACCATTATCTATGCAACATACGTTATTAATAAATGAGCAAACAACACACACAATACTTAATTAATCACGTTTGTTGTATGAGAGCAAGAAACGGTAAAAAAATCATGTTTGTTGTATGGGAGCCCCCCTTAAATATTTATTTTATTTTATTTTTAGTATTTGTTGTTATAGCGGCAATAGAAATACATCATCTGTGAAAATTTCAACTCTCTAGCTATCACCGTTCTTGAGATATAGCCTGGTGACAGACGGACGGACGGACGGACGGACAGCGAAGTCTCAGTAATAGGGTCCCGTTTTTACCCTATTTTCTATTGACATGTTAGATTTAAACTTGAACCTTTTTATGAACTAACTACTCGTAGATCGCCATATTCTTGAAGATCATTTTCATGTGCTCCAAAGAACATGCCCCACTTTTGATATTAACAAACTTAATTATAAGATTTCTTCCTCAATGTATTAAAATACGAAACATTAAGTTACTTATATTAATTGAATAGCAGGAAGAATAATATAAAAGTAAGTAACAATGCAATACTCATTAGTATTCATTGTTCACTCGTTGGGGCTCACTGCGTCGTTTTGACAATGTCTGCGAGTAAAAGCAACTTCTTCAAAACAAACTTAATTATCTCAGTTGCAATGTCTACAGAATTTAAGGTCTCTCATTAAAACTTTAATTAATATGCGTCACGTGCATTTGTTTTATATTTGAGAACAATATCAATTATCGAAAGTTGCTATTCCTTCGATAAAATTAATTACATTGTGGTTATTTAATAAGCAACTTTGTAATTTGTATAGCTTGTTTTCGGAGTTTGTCTGTGTCATGACTTCCCGCTCTGATAGCCAACCGCCCATCATCGTATCACCAGGCTATATCAGCTTATGAACGGTGTAACTAGACAGACAACACACAAAAGGGGAATGTCCATTCTCCTTAGAGTTTGGGGCCACTCATGGACATCAAATACTGATATATTTGCTATGCATTTCAAAATCTTAAATATATCAGATATCTGAAAAACATATTTAAAATGCCGCCATTACTTTAAATTAAGTAAAACATGGTAAGAAATTTGTTTTCATCATCTTATATACAGGGTGTGGCGTAAATAGTGGTCCACCGTTCAGGGTTAGGTACATCAGGTAGGTACCTACACCATACCAAAATTTTAAACCGGTCCGCCGACTGGTTACGGAAAAAAAAATATTTTTAATTTTTTTCAAGAAATTCCCATTTTCATTACGAATTTGACCACAGTTTCAACAAAAAACATTATTTTTGATTTTCTATTCGTGTTTATTCATGTTGAATGTATGAGCTATCATAAAAAAATAAAGATTTGTATTGAAATTGTAGCCTTTACGAGAAAAAGTGATTTCTTCTCAATTCTTAACCTAAATTTTATCGCATCACTCATATTCAGGAGCGTTTTTTGAAAAAGAAATGTACTACACTGTTAGTGCCCATGCATTTAAAAATATGCTCATGATGTACTGATTATAAAATGGTATAATAGTACCGCTTTTCAAAAATAGAAAAAAAAATACTGCATTTGTAACTGAAAATAAGTAAGTCTTCCTGTTACCATTTTCGCAACATAATATTGAAACAAAAATTTCGTCTACCTTATTTATGTGCCCATTCTTACTGTAAACTTGGTCATAGTGACAACGACAATATTATTATTGTAATTGTATTGGCAAATGAGAACACAAAAGTTACTACAGACAGGGTATTAAAAAAAAACAACTTTGACATCATAATTATTTATTTATTGATTAATACAATCGGTGCTCAAAATGGCCCCCATTCGCAGCTATACACGCTCTGCACCGTCGAATAAAGGAGCGTTTAAGACGTCGAGCAAACCCGCTTTCATTGATTTTTCCAGCTGCTGTCAGAATCCTGGTCCTTAATTCTTCAATATTATTTATTGGTCCCTTGTATACGTCTTCCTTTAAGCATCCCCAATAAAAGAAATCCAAAGGATTAAGGTCTGGGGAGCGTGGTGGCCATAGTATTGGGCCTAACCGCCCTATCCATCTGTTTGGATAGGCCACATTAAGGTGCTCTCGTACCCTTACTGCATAGTGAGCGGGACAGCCATCATTTTGTAGCCACATGCTGTCTCGGATCTCTGTAGGGACACTTTCTAGAAGTACGGGTAAATCTGTCTGTAAGAACCCAAGATACCTTTCTGCGGTTAAGGTTTCTGGCAGTTCTAATGGACCAATTATTTGTCCGTTAATAATGCCGACCCAAAGGTTTATTTTAAATTGGTATTGCGATCGATCTTGTCTCATGACGTGCGGATTTTCTAACTGCCAGCTGTGCAAGTTGTGTAAATTTAAATATCCATCTTTTCTGCAAGATGATTCGTCACTCCAAAGTATTTTATTAAAAAATTGCTCGTCCTCTCGTATTCTACGCAGCATTTCTCTGCAAAATCTCACTCGCGGAGGATAGTCCCTTGGTAACAGAGTCTGTACCCTTGTATAATGGTAGGGATGTAGCTCGTGTCTTTTTAAAATGCGATGTACGGTTCTGGTAGATATCCCCGTTGTGCGAGATAAGACTCGGACTGAGGTTGTAGGATCTTGTTCTGCCAAATTCAGTACCTGATCATCGGCATGTCTCCGTGGGCGTCCTTCTCTTGCACCGCCTACGCCTGAGCCGGGTATCCTCCCTTCGGTGTATGCATTCTGGACTCGCCCAAACACCCTGTGGTCTGGATGTCTGCGATCGGGATATCTCTCCCTGTAAAGCCGAGCCGCCTCTCTGCCGACTCCTCCACATTCTCCGTAAATAAAATGCATGTCAGCATATTCGCGCGGTGTATACTGAGACATTTTTGTTATCACTGCACTGCACGTTTGTCCAAATCGTTATGCAAATCAGAGTCCGGTAAACGTAAGCAAGATTATTAGATGTCACCAAAACGACAAGTCCAAATCACTTAGGCAATCAACCGGAGTCCAGGGGAATAGCAAGAAACAGCGGAGTTAAACACAAATGAAACGAAACGTATACGATGCACGGGAGCGTAGATCGTACTAATTGTTTATGTACCATTTCTTTCCGATCTCAATTGCTAGAAAGGAAAGGGACAACAACAACAAACTACATCCTTTCCTTATCACTATCCTATTGTTTAGTTACTCCAGCTACGTTACGCATTACAAGAGTGTGCGCACTTCAATAGGTCTTTTGTTATGGTTCAGGTACAGAGCGAACTTTTTTTATAGGACACGACATGATGTAGAATTATTTGGAGACGTGGAGTCAAATATCAGTTGTAAGATTGAGACTTTGTTTTATTTAATTCCATATTTAAATGGGTAAAAACAAAAAGACAACATTTTTGTTTAAATATTATGTTGCGAAAATAGTAACAGGAAGACTTATCCGTTTTTAATTACAATTGCAATAAAAAAAAATCTATTTTTGAAAAGCGGTACTATTATACCATTTTATAATCAGTACATCATGAGCATATTTTTAAATGCATGGGCACTAACAGTGTAGTACATATTTTTTTCAAAAACCGCTCCTGAACATGACTGATGCGATAAAATTTAGGTTAAGAATTGAGATGAAATCACTTTTTCCCGTAAAGGCTACAATTTCAATACAAATCTTTTTTATTTTATGATAGCTCATACATTCAGCATGAATAAACACGAATAAAAAATCAAAAATAATGTTTTTTGTTGAAACTGTGATCAAATTCTTAATGAAAATGGGAATTTCTTAAAAAAAATTAAAAAAATTTTTTTTTCTGGAACCAGTCGGCGGACCGGTTCCAAATTTTGGTATGGTGTAGGTACCTACCTGATGTATCCAACCTTGAACGGTGGACCACTATTTACGCCACACCCTGTATAATTATACATATGGGATAAACATGAAATAAGCAGTTTTTTATGTCAAATATCTATATTTTCATCACTTTCACATATGATCAAAATATCAATGATAGATTGTCGTAGGAGGTGTTATGTTGAGTTCATATCTTACATAGGTAAGATATGAATTCAACAGTGGTTATGTATAGACATAACCACTGTCGTAATGTAGGCACAACAACCTACGGTGCGTGTCCCAACTATGCAATTAGAACAATATTGTTAGATAGCATTTCGGCCATTACAATTGTTGTATAGTAAAACATAAACAAAATATAACTTCCGAGTAAATATAAACGTTCAGTTAAACGTGTAAATCATAATCAAGTTCATATAACAAAGCCAGACCGTAATAAATCAGAAAATAATAGAAACACTGTATGCGAATGTACAAGTACCCTAACTTGCGACAAGTGAAGTTGACTGTTTGACATTACATATTTTGTTATGCATTTGATTTACTTTTTTCTTTTAAAAATGTTTTTAACAACATTATTAATTACGAAATGCATATTTTATGCGTCCATAAAAATATTTTATAAAGATAAAAAACTCAGGATAAAGTTTTACGCACTAACAATATTTTGCTACGCGACTTTTGTAAGGATTTTCAAACAAAAGTACTTTTTTTATACGAAGCATAAATTGTTTCAGTGGCGTGTGTTTAAATATACGTAAAATTCATGTGATTAAATAACAAAATTAATTTACTATATCTTTTTTTGCTAAAGTGGTGTATACCGGTGGCCTTAAGTTGGCTATGCCCTTTAAACAAAGAAGGTAAATTGCAATGGTATATTAGAACACATCCGTAAGCTTATATGCGTGATCCATTTGTATGAAATCTCTGTTGCATTCCCGAGATTTTTTAAATTTTTTTTTAAGAAATGTTTGTAATTGAACAATAAATTAGTATTACTACATAGTATAGTACTTACATTCGAACAATAAAGAATTTTTTTAAAAGAAAGATACAATACGACGTTTCAATTACCTTAAATAATTAATAAATTCGTAAATCATAATGACAATACTGATTGCCTAGCATAAATAGAACACAAATCAAACAAGTTTTGATATGATTGTATACATAAATATATGTACAAAGTTAGGATAACTTGCGGCTAGAATATCCGCAAACTATCTGAATAATTTAGTAACACATATTTGCGAACTATCTGGGCTTGAGTTCACTCGACTACAGGTAAGCAAACCTTGTGTATTATTATGTGTTTTTTACAATCATGAGTGACTAATATAATTATTTACAATTATGCACAAGCATTGCCTTAGTGTCTGTTGGAAGAAAATTTTTCAGGCGATATAGAATCCTTAAGATCCCCGTTATTTTAGCGCATATGTTGGAGATTTGAGGCTGCCAGTTTAATGTGCTGTCTAAGTGCAGTCCAAGATCCTTAACCGAGTCACTGATCGGTATAATTGTATCGTTGAAGAAGATCGGTGGCAGCGAGTTCAAGTCAATCTTATGAGTCATTCGACGACTGGAGATGATTATAGCCTGGCATTTGTCCGGATTGACATACAGACCAAACTGTTGCGACCACTTTTTGATAGCTTGAAGATCCTGGTTTACATCGTGTATTGCAGCTGGCAAATTCTCAGCGACGGTCTGAGAGTACAACTGCAGATCATCGGCATAGAGATGATACGCACACCTGAGATTCATAGTTAGCAAGTTGATAAAGAGAGAGAAAAGTAAGGGTGAGAGAATACCACCTTGGGGGACACCAGTGACGAGGTTGCACCACTGTGATGAAGATTCATCGAGGCGGGTAGATTGCTGGCGTCCATGAAGGTAAGAAGTGAACCATAGAAGAGAGTATTCCGAGATCCCAAGATAGGAAAGGATAGCAAGGAGAAGATCGTGAGAGACAGTATTGAAAGCGTTTGAGAAGTCAACTAAAACTAAGACTGTGGATTTAGATTCCTGTATGCCCGCCCTGACATCCCCAGTGATCTTAAGCATAGCGGAGATAGTGCTATGTCCAGGTCTAAATCCAGACTGAAACGTATTCAGGAGATCATTCTGATGTACATATTCTAGTAGCTGCTTGTGAACACAAGACTCAAGAATTTTGGAGAGAAAAGGAAGAATAGATATGGGCCGGAAATGCTTAGGGAGGGAAGGATTAGATATTTTCGGGAGGGGATAGACGTAAGCTTTTCGCCAGATGGATGGAAAAGATCCAGAATAGAGAGAGAAGTTAATTATGTTAGTCAGTACAGGCAAAAGTTGATCCAATATTGGTAGGATCATGTCCCGACTGAGTAGTATTATAGTATTATTAAATATATAGATACGATAATAAACAAAGAATAGAGACCTTAATAGACTTTATGAACCAGAGAACTATGTAGAATATTTCGTATCAGTTGAACGATCACCAATACACTTCGCAATATCGAAATACCTTCGCAGTGGCATGCGTTTAATAGTTCTGTATTAATGTCGCCTTTAATTATAGGTAAATAGTATACATACTTACATATTTGTAGGCGAAAATAGCAAAATTATTCACATTAAGAGGATACCAAAATAGCTTCGTGCATTTTTCTACGTACGAAGTTTTCATTGTTTCTTTAGATTGAATGGCTAGAGCTCTAATTTTTAAGTATATGTTTTTTCAATATATGATCTAGGATCGCATAAACTCAGAAACGCGATTGAAAAAAGTTTTCTCGATAGAAAATCTTAGCGAAATAACCTCTCTAATTTTTTATTTTTTTTTCATTTGTCGGTCTATTATCGCGTATTAACTAATAAAATAACTTTAAAAACATAAGTAACTATTATATATAGAAACACGTAAATCAGAATTAAAATATATTTAGTAGATTTTGAGTAAATAGGAAAAGTATCCCTAATTCTTCATTTTCTGTGCCTACTGGCTGTGTTAATATGTACGTGTCGGCGATGATATTGAATAATATTGATGTAGGCCCTTAAGATAGTGACGGGACAATAATGTCCCGACCCAAGTGTATACAACATGTTTCAGAAAGGTGTAGTCATATTTGACCATCGTTACACATGACCGGTGACTAGGCACTAGGCATGGATGAAATTACAAATACTAGTTATATTATGACTTTTATGTTTTCATAAAAGTTTAATTAATTTATTAAATTAATCGATCTTCTTTAAATACAACACTACTATGAGGTCATCTTTTATCGTAAGGTTCAATCACATTCAATAAACCGTAAACATCTCATAATTGATGCGTTTCTGGTAGTTATTTAATAGTTGGCAATAAACAAAAAAATCTTAACTGTATTTTTCTATGTGTAACTGTAATATTTAAGGCCTATCTAATGCAACTTTAAATTATTAATACACCTTTCTGCAACACGTTGTATAATAAATAAATAAAATAAATAAATGCATACATAGAAGGTCAGAGTAAAATCTAATAGTTACCTTTCGACAAACAATTTTTGTGCCATTTATAAATAAGTTCTATTATATAAGAGGTTTTATTATAAATAAAACTACTTTTTACGGATTTAGACGCGTATATTTGTTTTAAATTTTGGCTCGACGTTTCGGAGACTTTGCAGTCACCATGGTCACGGGTGAGACTGAGTCTGAGTCTCACCCGTGAGAGTGAGACTGAGTCTCACCCGTGACCATGGTGACTGCAAAGTCTCCGAAACGTCGGGCCAAAATTTAAAACAAATATACGCGTCTAAATCCGTAAAAAGTAGTTTTATTTAAACAGATGAGTCGCGCAAGTGTTAGAAAATATTAGGTTCTATTATAATTATTATAAGGAGATATTGGTACCAAAACCAACGAGCCTCGTGGTTGAGTGGTTCATGTAACGGACTGCCGATCAAGAGGTCGCGGGTTCGATTCCCGCTCGGGACAATTATTTGTGTGATTTTTCTAATTGTCATACAAATGTTTGTACTGCGTCTGGGTGTTTCTGTGTTATAAGTATGTATTTACAAAAGAAAAGTAGTATATGTGTTCTATCCGTATTCTGGTATCCATAACACAAGCATATAAGCTTAGCTTGGGACCAGAGGACGTTGTATGTAATGTCCATGAATATGTATTTATTTATTTAATTATATTTAATTCTACAGGTACAACTAAACGTAACTAAAAAGGAAATTTGGTAGTGTCATTAAGAGGATACCAAAATAGCTTCGTGCATTTTTCTACGTACGAAGTTGTCATTGTTTCTTTAGATTGAATGGCTAGAGCTCTAATTTTTATGTATATGTTTTTTCAATATATGATCTAGGATCGCATAAACACAGAAACGCGATTGAAAAAAGTTTTCTCGATAGAAAATCTTAGCGAAACAACCTCTCTATTTTTTAATTTTTTTCATTTGTCGGTCTATTATCGCGTATTAACTAATGAAATAACTTTAAAAACATAAGTAACTATTATATATAGAAACACGTAAATCAGAATTAAAATATATTTAGTAGATTTTGAGTAAATAGGAAAAGTATCCCTAATTCTTCATTTTCTGTGCCTACTGGCTGTGTTAATATGTACGTGTCGGCGATGATATACGATAATATTGATGTAGGCCCTTAACACAAATAGGCAGTATTGAATAAACTGTCTCATTATACAAACTGTAATGTGCACAACTAAATAGAAAGTTAATAAAGATACACCATAATGGTTTTAATTTTTTAGTTAGGTTAAGGTTAGTTGTCGGTGTAGAATTGGTACTATTGTTTCTAATAAATTATGTAATTAACTAGATTGAAGTGAATTTCGTTTAAATATTTTTTGCTGTAAATATTAATAGGGTTCTATTTAGTGTATTACATACATCCATTTATAAACGATAAGCCTTAAAGTCTATCAAAATGTTAATAAAAAATTGGTAAAGATTATTTTGGTAATTATTATTTACTGTTAATCAGAGAGCGTTGCTTCAATTTGTTTAATTTGCTTGGCATCGCGAATGTACCCGATACGGTACACTCAATCACAAATGTTTTATGGGGTTCAAAGAAAAACATTCGTTTGACAACTTATTAACATTTACCTGTTTATTTTTTTCTGTCATTAAATTATTCTACACTAATCGAAATTTTTTGGCTTCGGTATCAAAAGATAAACTGAAACCCTATTACTGACACTTTGTTGTCGGTCCTTCTATCACCAGGCTGTATCAATGGACGATGAAAGATAGAAAGTTGTAATTGAAATAGACATAATGGAAAGTACTATAAAGTGCACGTAGTTGAACGTCCTTGTTAATAAAAACTCAGATGTTTATTCAGCTGAAATGAGCTAATATCTATATATTTGAACTACAAAATAATTATGGTAAAATATTCCAAGCTTTTCAATGAAGCAATTAATTATAGCTTTTGTGGTACAGACTCAGTATACTACTCTACCTTGGTTTGGTTTGGTTTGGCAAGTATATTTTTTTAAATAAATATATTATGATAATAATGCAGTCAACGGCCTTATAGTATATAGCCTAGACAGACACCTAGAAAGGTTCGCGTTGGGTTACTGCATCTAACGTAGAAAGCAGTTTTTCTTGACACGGCACGTATTGTCTGTCTTAGGAGCACTAACCATCGGTGACTGGGACTTTTCCTAAATGTTTAATAAGTTATTGTGTGAATGATAATAGCCATTAACGTCCCACTGTTGGACGCAGACGCGCCTATGCGCGACTCGGCCGCGGGTGGTCAGATTGGGGACGTTAGTCTGACCACCCGCAATAGAGCCCACAGCGTAGAGGCGACATCGGTGTGCCCGGATGTTACTCGTGAGAGGATGCTCTCGAAGCAGTCGCTGGGTGGGCAACTGATGGCGGAATCACCGCAGTACCAGTGCCCATTCTTCAGCTGAGGTAGGAACACGGCGGGGGTTTTAGTGGGTGAGGGCCCCACACTGCCCTACTGTTATCCCCGAACAGTGGGGGCATTTCCCCCCATAATAAAAAAAAAGGGCTTATTTTGGAGTCTTTTGTCTCCCACAGAGGTTGTTATCTGTGTATAATGTCCCTTAGCTGGCTCTTACAGTACCCTCGGAAGGAAGTAGGGTGGTGACACTTGTATTCTTAATCCAAAATTAATATAATTAAAATAAGAAGTGCTCGAAAGTACCGTATGCAACAACTAAAAGAAAATATTGGAACGAACTCACCTTTTAGTGACCTTTAGTATTCGCTACCAGTTCCCAGTTGAATTAATGGGTCGTTCGAATTTGAATAATAGATCGAACAATGCTTTTGACGTTTTTGTGGCCATACCTCGAATGCGGGATTGCTTATTTTTACAGAAAGAGCATTTTTAATAATAAGTCCACTACAGATTAATAACTCTTACCGTGTGGAAATAGTGTTTTGTTCTTGTAGTGAAAAATATAAAAACAAAAGTGAAAATGAGGAGACAGAGTATGGGTAGAAAATATGGCGTATTTTAAAATTTGGAGTGAAATATACGTAACTTAATTATTATGTAAGAACAAAGTAGTTTCTAGGCTTCTAACATAGTTGTTGCGCTTTACCATCCAAGGCTGCATTACCGCTTACCATCAGGTGGAGTGGAATGTAGTCGAGAATCAACATGTATTATGTAAAAAAAGTAGTCATTTTGACTTAGAGAAAGAAAAATAATCATGATTGTTTAACCCATTCTTATTGAGCATCTCTACATTTCAAACAAAGTAACTCTACCTGGTTCCAAGTAAATAAACTTAATATGTGATTATCACTAAAATAATTAGTATAATCAAAGTAAAAATTCGCTCATATAAAAATAAGACTAACTAAAATGTTGATTAGATAGCTTCACTAAAATTTGCGGAAATTGAACCTCAGCATTTTTTGATGCCCTAACATTTCAAAAATATAATTCAAGGCAATTTCATTCACAATTTTTAGTGTTTTTCTTGAAAGGAATTTTTTCATTGTACATTATGTTGTTGATACTGGGACTAGAATATATTACAACAATAATAAACAAGTTGAAAATACAACCCTTTCGAGTCTCTAAGCCGTTGTCGACAATAAGCTGACAGTGGAAATGTTTATTTACTCTTATGAATAATGGTGGTCGAGTATTTGTCATGGCCATGTTTCCGGCATATAGCTCAAATGCAAAGCAGTTACATAAATAATATTACATTTATTTACAAAAATCCTCGATAATTATTTCAGTTTTCATTCTACTTATTCCAAAATTTTTATTAGGTTTTTTTTTAAATTGTAATATCTAATAAATTCTTACATCTTAATTTCTTGTGTTTAATAAAAGTATTAATATTCTAATCCTCTAAAACTGGCCCTTAGAGCAACCTGTGTGAGATAATGGTATGGTGACAACTTTGTTCCACACGATATCGATAATTTACAATATACATAATATTGTAAATTATCGATAACGTATTAAATAATTTACTTAATTTTATATTTGTATGAATCGAATCGAATGTATTACATGATAAAATATGCATTATGTTAATTGCTGGTGACTATCCAATTTTTTAGTGAATAATTTGTTGATTTTATTTTACTGTACAATGTTATTTCTGTTATATAAAATATTACAGGGTATTATTATTTTTTCAGAGATCTAAACAAACAATTAGATGCAATTTTAATACAGTTCAATAGTTAAAGTATATAAATGCAAATTCAAATCATCGATACTATTCTTATAAAGTAAATGTTTGTCGAATTGAATTTTTAGGTACTATAACTATAGTTTACAGAGTGAACGTAGAATAATAATATATCTGGAGGAAGACTAAAGAAAATAAATGAGGATAAAATAGAATGAAATCTGTTATGTACCAAACTTAACTTATCGTATAACTACGCGGGCAGTACGGCCCTGCGCGGACGCAGTCCGGCCCCGCGCGCGACGCGGCTGTCGAGCGCCCCTCAGTTGAAAAATCGAGTTGAAAGCGAGTTGACGTTCGATTGTGACTAGTTGTCACGTGTTCTCGCAACGGTTTTTAAAAGTTAAAAATTGTCACTAGAATTAATTGTTGATAAAACTAATTATCCTTGTTGTGTGAATCGATAATTACAATTGAAAACAAAACCTTGAAATGTCACCGCGAAATGTAATCTTCGCCAAATTGTTGGACATAAATGTGTTATAAAAACTAGTGAATTTTGTGTCTCCATACTTAATACGATTTGTGTGTCTATATTTAATGCTATTCAATGTGAGTTGAACTGTTTGATAACTATAATTGTGATAGTATAATTGCATTAAGACGATTGGTGAAAGTTCACGGCTTAAGTCGCGCCAAATGTGGTCATTTTGAGGACTTAAAGAGTTCGTGTCTGCCTGCATAAAGTTAAGTATAGTTTGATTAGCATTCTGCGTTATTTTGGCCAATTTATCGTAGTTAGTTAATGAAGCTATAGCTAGGGCTTGACACAGTGAAGACATTGTTGAAGAACAAAACAGGGTAAGTTTGTACTATTGTAAATTTGTAACGCTGTGATATACAGTATATGTTCGTTCCTCGCGCCTGAGAGATATCACGCTTCCACTTAACCTATTATTAATTAGAACACCAGGTTGAACGCAACATATTTTTGGTAGCCAGAGCGTGGTTTAAACTCCGTTTCTCGAATGTTCCATGTTGAACAAACTATACCCTCATTATTTGTGAAAATTGATTTAATTAATTTAATTAATTTAATTTGATTAATTTAGTTGTTTGTTTGTTTAATCTAAATTGTTGGTATAGTTTTAAATAATTAATTTGAGTACTTGAATTGGCAATTAGATTTTAAAGGATTTGATAATTATTTGTGCTATTGCTAATCGTATTTGTTGTTGCTCAGGTTATTATTTAATATAAATTATTATTTAATTATTGTCTAATATTGAACAACGTTATAGTTAAATTGTGGCGTTGTGCGTTTGTGTAATACAACATTTATTTTATACGTTTGTTTGTTTGTTGGTTACCTTAAAATAAATAATTTAAGTCTTAAATTAATTGCACATTGGCAAGGAATTGTTTGTTTGTTTGATTTAAAATATTAAAGATTTGATATTTGTTTGGAGTAATAGCGGCTTGTCTCATTGAAAGATATTTTGTTTTTCGCTATTGTAATATTGTTTGTTTGTGAAAGATATTTGTTTTTTTTGTTAATATAAGATTGTTTGTTTTGTGCCGTTTGTGCTTTGAAGATGTCTACCGCCGCGTATAATGTTGTCCGCGAGACATATTCCGGGATTGCGACTCATTTGAGATGGTTCACGTCAGCTGCCGCCTTGGTGAAAAGGGAGAACCGAATCGAGGCATTGTTGGACAGGCATGAGAAATGCCCTACACGACTTCAGGAGGTGGAGGCGCTTTACCGGCGCTTCATCTTGCATCTGGATGATGTGCCCCTGGAGTCATTCCCCCAGGAGCGACGGGACCAAGTCCACGAGGACTACGTCCAGATTATGGACCTTGCCGACGACATCGCCCAGCGCGCGCGGGAGATTTTAGCCTCGCGCGCCGGAGTACCGGCTCACCGGGCCCCCTTGAAGACTCCCGTGGGCCTTTTGACTAGATTACCCAATTTGGATCTTCCACGTTTTGATGGTCGATTAGACACGTGGATGGGGTTTATTGGTTTGTTTGAGAGCCTTGTGGACTCGAGGGACGATTTGGGTCCGTCTCAAAAACTGGCCTATTTACTCTCCGTGCTTGATGGAGAGGCGAGGGGCTTAGTACAGCACCTCCCAATATGTGACGGGAGCTATGGGATCGCGCGGGCGTTGCTCACCAAGCGCTATCACAACCAGCGCTGTCTGGCAGATACCCACGTCGACCAGATTTTGAACCTTCCCGTCGTGAGCAATGCTGCCCAGTTGAGGACCGAGCTGCTGAACCCCCTCCTAATAGCCACCAATTCGCTCAACCGCTTAGGACTGCCGGTTGCCAAGTGGTCTTACCTACTAGTGCGTATTGTGCTCAAGCGATTGCCGGTGTCTTTGAGGGCACGTTTTGAACAGGGGCACACTAGGGATGAGGCATCTGCTCTCCCTACCTTTGACCAGCTCCTGACGTTCCTGGAGGACGAGTGTCGCATGGGTGACGTCATGGTCGCCGACACGCCGGTGGAAGCATCACGTCCCAGACCCACCAACCAACGGCGCAATGCCCAACCTGCACCAAGAGGAGGTACGGCCGCCCGCTTCGCTGTCGCTCAAGCTGCGCCACCGGACTGCCGGTTTTGCAAGTCGCAGGGACACCAAACGGTGCGGTGCCCAGACTTCGCGGTCCTGCACGTGGCCGCTCGTAGGCGGATTGCCCAGGCCCGCGGCTGGTGTTTCTCCTGTCTAGGGGACCATTACCAGCGCGCCTGCCCCGACACTCACCCGTGTCCTATTTGCGGAGGGCACCATTTGAAAATCCTGTGCGCCAACGCGAATGGCCGTCGCGACCACGCGGGGTCGCCTTCGGGCGGGTATGCCAGTGGACACCGGGACCAGTCCCGCAACTTGGAGTCCGGCTCATCACCCCCACGCCGCGCAAACTGCGCTGCCGTTGATCGCCGAGTTGGTTCGGCGCGCAGCCCCACGGGCGGGTATGAAAGCGGGCCCCGGGTTCAATCCCGCACCTTTGTGTCCCGCTCGCCCTCCCCGCTTCCACGTGATCAAGCGAGATCACCTCCAGTAGTGTACCACGATTACCGTGACGCGCGTCCGGTACCACTACCGTCCCCCCCTCTGGCGGAACGTCCCCGTTTGGAGACGCGCAACCCTCGGTACGGACGCTCCAGGCGCTACGAACCGCCGTCTATGGCTCGTGGCAGTCGTCACCGAGAGGAGGCCGAGTTTAGGCACTACCCGCACTTTGATTTGCCGTCTCGGGACAACGGCGCTCAGTCGCCGCCACGCCAACATTAGGATGTTGGCGTCTGCCCCCGCTATGCACCGCCCCCTTTTGAGACCGTCCTCTTGCCTACGGCCCATGTCAGGGTCTGGGGACGGACGGGCGCCTCGGTTGTAGTCCGAGCGATATTGGACACAGGCTCACAGGGGTGCATAGCCTCGTCTTGGTTGGTAGGGCAGACTGGCCAGACTATTGAAAAATATTCAGATGTAATAAGGGGTGTCGGGAACGCCCCCGTGGCCACGGTTGAGGGCCGTGTTTTGTTTGAGTTCTCCCCCTCAAATTCTCCACGTCCGACGTTGGAATCGTCGGCCATTGTGATGGAGAATATCTTGGGCAATCACCCGCAAGTTCGTTTGTCTGCGGATGCGGTAAAATTGACCGCGGATTTGAATTTGGCTGACCCTAAATTTGACCTGCCTGGCACGGTCGATTTGTTGCTTGGTGCCGATGTTTTGGGTAAAATATTACTCGGCAAGGATCGTGTTTTGCAGCCAGGTGGCTTGGTAGCCCTCCGGACCATATTTGGGTTCGCACTGATGGGGCCTGTATTGAGGACTCCCCCCCCTGCCGAACTTGGAACGGCCTTGATGGTGGGGTCCGCCCTTTCTGACGCCGTGCAGAGATTCTGGGAAGTGGAGGAGCCACCACAAGCTCCCCGCTCTGATCCGGAGCATGAAGAGTGTGAGCAGTTCTACAAGACCAACACCAGTTATCTCCGTTCTGGCCGGATCATGACAAGATTGCCATTTCTCGCCGTACGTCCGCCACTTGGCGTCTCGCGGCCTATGGCAGAGAAGCGTTTGTTGGCGATGGAGCGCCGTATGAGCAGGGACCCACTACTCAAGGAGAAGTATATTGACTTCATGCGGGAGTATGAGGATTTGGGACACATGTCTGTGTCAAAATTGGATTGGCGTTCGACGGAGCACTTCTTTCTTCCGCATCATGCTGTAATAAAACCATCCAGTGGTAAGCTACGCACAGTATTTGATGGTTCTGCGCAGACTACTTCAGGAGTGTCATTGAACCAGTGTCTGCATCCTGGTCCCAAATTGCTGAAGGACCTTTGTGACGTCATCACGCGGTTTCGACGTCATCAATTTGTTTTTGTGGCTGACATCAAGATGATGTTCAGGCAAACGGTAATTCACCCGGATGATCGCCGATACCAGCTGATATTGTGGCGAGAAAACCAGCAAGATCCCATGCTTGTCTACGAGCTCAACACGAACACCTACGGGCTGCGGTCTAGTCCCTTTTTGGCTATACGTTCGCTTTGGGAGCTCGCGGATCGAGAGCGTATGTCGTTTCCTCGCGCAGCCGCCATTTTGAAGGAGGACCTATATGTTGACGATGTGTGCACTGGCGCGGCCACGGAGAGAGAGGCCCTGCTCTTGCGTGACGAGTTGATTGGCATTCTAGCCTCCGCAGGATATGAGTTGCGTAAATGGATCTCCAACTTACCTGCGCTCTTGGAAGGGCTACCGGACGACCACCAGCAGGATCCTCACCTATTTGAGAACCGTGACAACCCTACCATGATGTCAGTGCTTGGAATCCAGTACAGACCAGTCCAGGACATCTTTACATTTAATGTCAATTTGGATTCGCATCACACTTGGACGAAACGACTGGTTCTGTCGACTGTCGCGAGAACCTTTGATCCCAATGGCTGGATATGCCCGGTCATATTCTGGGCCAAATGCTTCCTGCAGAGACTTTGGACTGCAGGTCTTGGATGGGACGAGCCACTTCGCGAAGCTGTTTTGAAGGACTGGCTCCTATTTGCTTCCTCATTGCCTGCCATCAATAGGATATCGTTACCCCGTGCTCTGCTTCCGCCAGGGAAGCACACCGCGTCCCTTCATGGTTTCTCGGACGCTTCGGAACGTGGGTACGCAGCAGCTGTATACTTGCGCACCGTGACCACAGATGGTCAGGTGAAAGTGTTGTTGGTCATGGCGAAGAGCAAGGTCGCGCCTCTTCGAACTGCCTTGACAATCCCTAAGTTAGAGTTGTCAGGGGCGGCCCTTCTTGTTCGCCTTTTGAATCACGTCATGTCCACCTTGTGCACGTCAATTGACATTTCCACGATATATGCATGGACTGACAGTCAAATTGTGCTATGTTGGCTGAAGACGTCAGTTCACACCTTAGAGGTGTTTGTAGCAAATCGTGTCTCTCAGATACAGAAATCGGAGACCCCGTTGGTTTGGAGGCATGTGCCTGGCGAGGTCAACCCTGCTGATTGTGCGTCACGGGGATGTACGGCCCCCCTTTTAGTTGAGCACTCTCTGTGGTGGGGACCTGAGTGGTTGACCAGATCAGAATCTAATTGGCCGCGAACTCCGGCCTTAGACATTGTCGCACTGCCTGGGTTGCGAACGCTTGCGCTCGAACGGCAGGACCGTCCGTTCGACCCCGATTTCTTACTTAATCGTTACAGTTCATTGGACAAATTGTTGAGTGTCACCGCTTGGATCAAGCGCTTCACGAAAAATTGTAGACATCCACAGAACAAATGTTTGGAGGCCTTCTTATCGCCACAAGAGCTCCAAGATGCTCTTCTTCACTGGGTTCGTTCTGTGCAAGAGGCACATTTTGAAGACGAGATTGACATCTTGAGGAAAGGCAAATCCAAGCTGTCTGGAGCCATTTGTAAGCTGAACCCTTTTTTGGATAGTGAGGGTCTTTTGCGTGTCGGAGGGCGTCTTAGGAACGCAAACCTCCCTTATGGATCTCGTCACCCCCTCTTATTGCCCAAGAGTGGCCACTTGGTGAACCTGTTGGTGACTGATCGTCACATCAAGAACTCCCACGCCGGCTGTAATGCCTTATTGGCCATTTTGCAACGGGAATTTTGGATTTTATCGGCCCGTCGGACGATCCGTAGTGTGGTCTTTCGTTGTATGCCTTGCTATAGGCTCAAGGCCCCTACCATGCAGCCTATCATGGGTGACCTTCCTTCGGATCGGGTCACTGAGATAAGGCCCTTTGCTGGAGTTGGTACGGACTTTGCAGGCCCTTTTTTTGTTAAGACCTCGACCCTCAGGAACAGTAAAACTGTCAAGGCTTATTTGTGCGTCTTTGTCTGTCTGTCCACCAAGGCGGTACATTTGGAACTCGTCTCAGCCCTCTCGACAGAGGCATTTGTTGCGACGTTAGATAGATTCGTGTCACGACGAGGACTACCGTCCTTGATTCGGTCGGATTGCGGTACCAACTTCAAAGGCACAAACAACTATTTAAAAGCGATGTATGATTTTTTGTCGGCTAACGAGACTGAAATTGCGTCTAGACTAGCTACACGTAGAATAACTTGGAGGTTCAGTCCCGTGTCATGTCCCCACTGGGGAGGAATATTTGAAAGCGTAGTAAAGGTTGCTAAGACACATTTGCGACGGGTAATTGGCGAGTCTGTATTGACCTTTGAAGAGCTCGCAACTGTGTTTTGCAAAATCGAGGCCGTTTTGAATTCACGCCCGTTGTGCCCGATCTCTTCAGATCCTAACGACTTGGAAGCCCTCACGCCGGGCCATTTTTTGATTGGGCAGCCACTGAACGCCCTGCCGGAATATCCCTTTGTTGATGTGAGACCTAATCGTCTCTCGCGGTTTGAATTGGTCCAACAACTCACTCAGAGCTTTTGGAAACGTTGGAATTTAGAATATTTGCACATTCTCCAGCAGCGCGTTAAGTGGACTGACAAGACTGATCCACCTCATGTTGGTGACCTCGTTCTGGTTAAGGACGCTAACTCACCGCCACTGTGTTGGCGCAGGGGGCGCATTCTCAACCTCGTCTTTGGAGCAGATGGAGTGCCCCGTTTTGCTGAGGTCCGGGTGGACGGTTCAATTTTGAAGAGAGCTGTATCAACCTTGTCGCGACTGCCAGTAAATTAGCGGCCAGGTAGTCCTGGCCGAGGCGGGTAGATGTTATGTACCAAACTTAACTTATCGTATAACTACGCGGGCAGTACGGCCCTGCGCGGACGCAGTCCGGCCCCGCGCGCGACGCGGCTGTCGAGCGCCCCTCAGTTGAAAAATCGAGTTGAAAGCGAGTTGACGTTCGATTGTGACTAGTTGTCACGTGTTCTCGCAACGGTTTTTAAAAGTTAAAAATTGTCACTAGAATTAATTGTTGATAAAACTAATTATCCTTGTTGTGTGAATCGATAATTACAATTGAAAACAAAACCTTGAAATGTCACCGCGAAATGTAATCTTCGCCAAATTGTTGGACATAAATGTGTTATAAAAACTAGTGAATTTTGTGTCTCCATACTTAATACGATTTGTGTGTCTATATTTAATGCTATTCAATGTGAGTTGAACTGTTTGATAACTATAATTGTGATAGTATAATTGCATTAAGACGATTGGTGAAAGTTCACGGCTTAAGTCGCGCCAAATGTGGTCATTTTGAGGACTTAAAGAGTTCGTGTCTGCCTGCATAAAGTTAAGTATAGTTTGATTAGCATTCTGCGTTATTTTGGCCAATTTATCGTAGTTAGTTAATGAAGCTATAGCTAGGGCTTGACACAGTGAAGACATTGTTGAAGAACAAAACAGGGTAAGTTTGTACTATTGTAAATTTGTAACGCTGTGATATACAGTATATGTTCGTTCCTCGCGCCTGAGAGATATCACGCTTCCACTTAACCTATTATTAATTAGAACACCAGGTTGAACGCAACAAAATCAATAAATAAATATTATGGACATTTCCGACAAACGACCTCTGATCCCAAGATAAGCTCTTTTAAAGAAAGAGGAGTAACCACAGATATGTAACAGAGGAGTATGAAAAAAAAGGACATGGTGTACAGACCACGGGAATAAGGGCAGGAGAATAATGATATAATAATATACCATCTATAAAATCATTCATATTTCTTTAACCAAAGATCTTTACGAGCTGAGACTATCCATTTGATAAATCACCCCTGACAAAAGCTTTCTCGGATTTGCATGAAAGCTGTGGCGAGGTAATGTACTGTACCTACAGATTGTAAGAGTCCACATATAGTTAAATTTTATGTTGTCGTTTATAAGTTATTTTCTTTGGTTTTGTTTTACTTATTAATTATTTTGTCCGTGTGGTGACGTATTAAGAATACAAGTGTATACAAGCCAGCTAAGGAATATTGTACACAGGTAACATTTATTGTGAGAGATGAAATACTCGAAATTAAACCCTATCCGCCACGCTTCGTCAGAACAGCAGAGTGTAAAAGGCCCTTACCCAACATTCGGGTCGTGGGCTGGAGGAAGAGAGAGAGAGAGATATTAATTAATTTCCTACATTTTCTCTTGCTTACTTTCTGGTGAGGCCATAAACCTAAACAACACACAAAGACATAATGTCAATCGTGTAATTTCCAAAACCGATATAAAGTTATATATTTTAAAAAAACATAAATGAAAATAAATTTGTTTCTTTCTTTCTAAATTAGTACCTATACTTATAAAGCAAAAACAAGAAAATACGCATTTATAAATTGATATAAGTTGAAATATGTTTTGCGTAGAGATCGAGTTTGTTTTGCAGCATCATTGCGGCAATATCGAAGTTAATCCACAGTTGAAACCGCTCAACTCAAACATTTAAGGAAAATTTCATAAAGCTATCCAACTAATTGCAATTCCAAATTAAACAAATATCGACTTCTAGAATAAATATTGGTTCCGATAAAATATCTTTATGGTATACTTACTTGGCAACGTTAATTTATTTTCCGAGCGGATTGAACTTTGTAAAACTTTTAACTTCTTAAATTAAATAGATAAGATTTTTATTTTTCTGTTACGATATACTACTAATATTACATAGATATAGCTATAATATTTAACCCGTCAGAGTAAGGGGCGATGCGATTACGAATCACGCTTGTATTGAGATCTGATCTTGATATGTAGAGTCAGCGTTTAATTATTATTTAATCTAAAATAATTATAACTATTAAAACAGTTACAAATGAAAGAAAAAACAATCAACACGCCATATTATTTGAATGCAACCTGACAAAACTTAGACAGCTATATATACAAATAAAACACTCTACATGTAGAGATACTTATATTATTTGGCCACTGAATCTCTACAATTAGACCGATTTACAAAAGATTAAGGCAAGAGCTTAGAACGGGGGAATTTTTTAAAATTCCAACTCGCTAGCAGCAATTACTAGTATCTAATATTTTAACACTTAGGTCATAATTTTACATTCTATTTATTCTCAAACCTACTTAATTTTAACACAGTTTCTTGTACACTGTGACATGAGTAGTTTATATAACAAGGGATTAATGTATACAGTAATTAGTTCATAATCTTATAAAAAAGGGTATTGTTTCAAACCGATCAATTGTTAAGATTTGACACAATACAGAAAGCCTTTTAAGATTTCCTCAGAAGAATAAAAATACACGGAATAAATTGTTACTCTTAATCCGTATTCGGATGAAAATGAACCTCTTTTGTTAATTTTCTTTCTCATCGACTACTTTCTGCTTGGTAATAAAAAGTGTTATTGGTACTTTGGGTGTAATCACGTGTGTGATGATTGGTAATAGCTTGCGAAGCTTTTATGTTGTTCTTTCTTTTCAGATAAAGAAGACGGTAGATCGATAATACCGTGTAAATATATTCTTTAACAATATATTTTTAAGAATAGCAAAAGGATTGTACAAGTTAGTTTTTGTAATAAATAATCTACTTAGTTTAAAAACTAAAAACACGCTAAATATCCTGAATATTTTTTTAATGATCATCAATACTATGCTACCTATTTACAAAACGTTGACAGTTTATGTTGTCAGAGACATAAGTTTCTGTTGTCACATAACAAACTTTACTTTCTTTATCTATCTATTCTGTGTGTCACATGTTGTCACAATCGTAGTAAACACAAGTAAACAATTATGATATTATTACTTGATTCTATAAACAAAGCGTTTTATGTGAAATTATCTGAGTTTATATGAGAGGCATACGTAGAAACACAATAATCTTGGTGAGTCTACTCATATACAATTAAACTATTACGTGTATAATTAAAAATACAAGCGTGGTCATAGTGATACTTCAACATGCTATTCTAGTAATTCTGATAAAGGAATTGGGATTATTCTTTAAAATTATTGCATTGTCATCGGTCCTTGTTAGGTGTGCAAAATTTCACATCAATCCGTCTACTGCAAGTGGCTGAAAATCGCTTTCAAAGATTCCGTTACACAGATTAATACATTGATAGATACATACCAAACTTATAAAAGCGTGTTAAAAATACACAGAAGTTAATGGATTCTAAATATAAAATACCATTTGTCCCTGCAGTTTTACTTACGTAATTACAGTTTTAATGAAATAATTGGTTAATTGTTATAAACTTCGAATTTTTTCGCAATTTTTTATATTTGTCACTGTTTAAATCTTTCATGGACTTCGGCAAACATTTTAAAAGCAAAATAAACTTTATCGGCATTGGTCGTTGCCTAGTTTGGAGTAGAAGAAGTAAGAAAATGGACCACAGACTTTGAAGTGACAGCTAAGGATACTAACAGGATAACGCTTAGACGACGAGAAAGTTGATAATGTGGGCTAAAATAATAAAACATGAATAAAGTTTCTGAAATAGTATTTTGCTAATAGTTTTCAATTTGAATAGATCTATTTTTGGATATATACAACAAAAGCTTTCAGAGAACAATAACTACTTTCGAGCAAAAAGGTTAGGTAAATATAGACTTTGTTTGCATTAGTTATTTAATGTACAAATATTTTCTAGATTATTAGGCATGGCTAGAACCTAGAAAATTTTACTCTCGCTACTTAACTAGTTTTTTGTAATGGAATATATAGATACTTATAATTTCTGCGTAAAATTTGTAAGTACAAAAGTTCATAAAGATATAATTGTAAAATAACATTATTTTTGTGAAACACGGTTTCTTTTCAGGTAAAAAAGTGATTATCCGATATCGATGTTGCGTTGCTAGTCTGGGTCGTACCCAGCAATTCCGTTTACGAAGCAACTCGCGATAAATACTAAGAAACGTGACTCGAAATATAAGCCGTACTTACCTTTGCAATTCGGAGTATCGGTATTTTGTTCCTTTTAGGAATTTGTTCGCAATGTTAGCGTAATTGGAGAAGTAAAACAATTTGATAGCTTCTACTTTAAGTTAATAATATAACATAATCTTACATTTTGTTATGATTATATTACCTACTGGTAAAAATCGATTTGCTCCGTGTGATGACGGATTAAAAATACAAGTGTCATCACCCGATTTCCTAGGGTGCTGTAAGAGCTAGCTAAAGAACAAAATCAATATAAACAGTTAACATCTGCTGTGAGATACGGAAAAGTTGAAACTGAACACAGGTAAGTGCGGCATAGAAGAGCGTATACGGCTCTAAACTATTGATTTTAGGGAAAAAAAGATTATGACATAATTGTAGGAAATTTCTTCTACTTTTATTTTGTAGAAATATGTTTTCCTGTAAAATGCGTCGGAAAGGACTTATTATCAAAAAACTGATTTTGGACGCCATTTTTTCAATGTGGCGGCGCAAACGGGCAACATACGAGGTGGCAAAGTTGAAATTTGGAAAGAACACATAAAAATCTATAAAATTACCAATTTTCAAAACTCCCGGAAATCTTTCCAGGTAAAAATACTAAATGACTGAGCTATTAGTCCAAGGGCACATAAAATGTGTAGAAGCCGTTTATTGGGTACTGAACAGAAGTAGTAGGAGTAAATTGATCCAACAACTTCAAAACATATTTCTATGTTATGCATTTTCAGTGTCTGCCTTGATTGTTGAAAAATATGTGCAAAACTTCTGAACGACCGCACTAAATAAGATAACTCCTTGTTTTGCTGTTTAAAAACCTTCTAAAGTTCTTTTAATATAAGTTAGTTTTTGAAATAAACTAAATATTGAAATTTCAGAACAGCGGTCGTAAAATGCTATTGTATAAACCCTGCTTTCTGTAACTGCCTTGATCATACTGTTAGAATAAGACAGGGATTTGAGATCCTTATAATGTGGTACTGTAGAGAATTACCGCCAAGACTTTGTTAAATTAAATGTGTTTTTGGCTCACTCGTCGCTCTATTGCTTATTTAAATACGCGGAGAGAAGAAGTAATTTTAATTTGTTATCTGTGCTTTTTTATGAAATCAAACAATGTGTGTAAAATATATATATTGTTTATTTGGGAAATGTGCAGCTTGCAATAGAGTTTTTTTTTAATTATGCAGTTGTTGTTTACATCCGATTCATCATCCTATAACTTAATAATTTATTTAGCTCACTCAATGTAATGTCAAATTGAAAAACAACTTATTTTGCCGTTAGCACTTGGAAAAAAGATAACGTGTTGCGCCATAATATTTGGGATAAGAGCAGGAAGAAACAGAGTAGGCTGTTAGTGTACAGAGAAAAACTCATCTTTACAATTTTATAAAATGCCATGCGGTTGTAAGAATAGTTTATGTACTATATACGTTAAAATTACTTCACCTTAAAAATTGCACATGTCGCTGAAACTTATATTAACATCTTGCATTGCAGATAATAAAGAAAAAGAACTTAATTTTATAGAACTTTCCTTAATCCACAATATACTGAATATAAATTGTTCAAAGTTAAAGCCGGCGCACCTATCTTTCTATGCAGCGCATATTTATAGGCAGCGCTGCACCGTACACTATATAAAACTTTGTAAAAAGTGTTACTGAAATACTTGTAGGGTGTGGAAAATTATTACCATGTTTTACTACATTTCTTTACAGCGCGTTTGAATTTTGAATAAAATAGTAAAAGTACTAGAGTTCTAGTAGATATTGATTTTATTTTAACGTATTTTTTATTTTTCTATCTATCTACCTTCATGACTTCCAAAGATGAGAGTTTTTAATACGTCGGAGTTAATAAGTTCTTTTTTTTCTATTGCCCAATTTCTCAAAAACGTTTCAAATATCCTTTTTTTCTTTGAACAGACCCAGATAGTTCCATGTCCATTAAGTTAAGATCATAGCTTAAAACTTAGACTTTAGATATATGTAATTAATTTAGCTTGAAAATTTTATTCCAGTATTTTATAAGCATATTTAACCGTGATTGCTACAGTACATAAACCACAACAATAAAAATAAAATACATGAACCTCATATAGGTAGGTACATGGATAACTTTTAAATCGTGTAATTTACTCTCGTAATGGATAAAAATAAACTTCTGCTGTTAACAAAAAGTTACCAACAAATTCATTCACACGCACGCATATTAAAAATGGCCACAATAAATTCAGAGATTACAAACTTTTCCTGTTATATAACTCTGAATATTATTTTGATGTGACGTTAGAATTGATTATATAAGTATTTGCATGTTATTCTCGTTACGTAATTTTACTATAGTGATATTATAAATCGAGATTTGTTATGCTGCCTACACGTAAAGGTATCCATCTTAGTGATTTTAGATGGCTGACGTTTTTAGTGTCTCTACAAGTCTCCGATACATCGGTCGTATGTAAGTCTGCACAGAAGCTCACATAAGAATTCTGCGAAATGGAAGCGAACACGGACTAGTAATATTAGGCCTGGTTATCTGTTTAAAAGGTACAGAGTGTGTAAAATTACTGGCTAATGCATAAAAGATACTAACAATTAAAAAAATTAAAATTTTGTCGAACGATTTACATAATTACCTGAAGATCTGGAAGCATATTAAAATTATCGATACGACCTCAATCAGATCGCTACGTATGTAGCCAGCATTATGAAAATAGCGACACCTACGACTTACTCGCAAAGTAAAACACAGTTCAACATTATTTTTGACTTTTTAGTTAAAAGTTAGTTTAAAACACAGAATTGAGATAGTATGACAAAAAGATCCTTAATTTAATTTAAGGAAACAGAAAATGTTACTGTAGTATAGTTAATTATTAATTAAGATAATAAATAAAATAATTTATAACAAGTAGTTACATAAAATTTTAATTAACCTTAATTACGGAAAGTTCGGTTATTTTGATGTTAACAATTTTTTTGGTTTGTTTTAAGCATCGTCACAGAACATAAGTGATTAAGACCTTAATTAATATAAACATCCCAGTATATGTAATGTTTTAATTTAAATGTTAATTTATATTATTTCTCAAAGAACATACAAAGACATAAACATATTATTATGATTAAAATATGTTACTCTAATGTATGATAAACAGACAAGTTCAACATAAGTTTGAATTTGGAATAACAAGAATTCTAAAATTCCATTTTGTAATTATTTTGTTTACGAAATTATCATGGTTTGCTAATTGTCTTCATTTAAAAAAGAAACATGTTGGGTCTTGATCCTTTGCCACCTGATGGTAGCGCGTACAAAGTAAACGTAATCGTTCAATCTAGTTTACTTGAAACTCACATTACTGCAACATTGTAATGAAGCGATTTTTCTTCGAATCTATGTAACAGCAGCTTAAAAATAATGAAAAGGAATGCTGTCGCAGTGCTCTTAAATATTTAACACTTTGACACAAGATACTAGTGAAGTAGCTACTAATTAAATATCTCAGGTACAACGGACCTCGACAAGACTATCGAACGTTGTTACTTTTAATTAACTCTGTAGATATTGTTCAGTTTGTAAAGATTTAAAAAATACAGTATAAATACTCGATATTTTATTATTTAAAAAGTGAGATAACACAAAAAGTTCTTATTGCTTTTCTAAAAGAAGGATACATTTGCTAGATGGCGTGAGTATAAATTAAATAAATGTCGCAAGCAAGATTATGACAGTGAAATTGGTTAATGAAGAGGATAATCACAAATTCACAATTCACTACTACTAGTCAAAAAAATTTCTATAGGTACGTAGTAGTTCATAGCTATGGTACGTATAATGGAATCTTTGAACGTAAAAGTCCGACTAATCTGAAATATTATTAACACTGATAAACGACTTAATAAAAGAAAAATTACTTTGCTTTTATTATTTAATCAAGTGTATTCTTTCTCTCTTTCTCTACTCCATTATCGTCCCACTGTTGGTCACGGGCTTTCTCCACAACCGAGTCTTATGAAAATCATATTTAGATGGATAAAAGAACATCATCAAAGCAATTATACAATATTTCCATAACATATTTTGTTTTGTAAAGTTTGCTTACAGACCTTTACATATCACGTATTAGACATAGATTTGAAACAAAAGGCATATCAATGTATCACAAATAAAGTATGATTACCAAATATTGTCACGTTTCATCAAATAATCATTTATTTTAAATATTCAAATAATAAATCATTGAACAAATCATTCGTATATTGTCTTATCATAAAACAAATAGATTTATGACTGTCTTCAAACATTATACAAGATTTGCGTCTTTTTCTTCTTCAAAAAAATTATTTGTTCTAAAATAAAATATTTTAGTGATATTATATTTTATATTCCTTATAATATTCCTTCGTTTATGATATTAGCGTGATTTGTGTAGATTGTCCCAAAATTAAAACAGGATTTTAATTAAACAGAAAACTTAGTTCTTAGTAATATAGATATATCTACGGGCAGAAATTTCTATAAGAAATATGTAGACCCCTACACGAATTATCCTATGCATATTGTATTCTACTATTCCTGTGTGTAAAATTGTTAAATAAATAAATAAATAAAAATAGAATAAAATTTAAATTACTTTTAGTAAATAATTTATTCTTTATTTTATCTATTCGTGTGGCGTGCGTCACGCGAATGTATAGAATAAAAAATGAACATATTAGAGGAAGTCTAAAAGCGATGATGATATTAGAGGAAGTCTAAAAGCGAAAAGATGGGTATGTAATAAGACGAGAGAAAAGTAATATCGTTAGAAGAGTTCTGCGTATAAATATGGAAGGAAAAAAGTCTAGCGGAAGACCTAAGAAAAGATGGATGGACTGTGTGAACGAGGACATGATAGAAAGAGGAGTTAACACAGATATAGAAGACTATGGAAGAAAAAAACATGTTGCGCCGACCCCAAATAGTGGGATAAAGGCAGGAAAATGATGAACGATAGTTTTCAGTGATATAAGATTACAGCTGAACTGTAATTTTCCATTGAATCATAAAGTGCATAAGATATGCACTGCTTAACAATGTTTTCGATTTAATTCAAAACTTGCGTTATACTTTCAACATTCTATTTCAGTTAAAATATATATATGTACTTAGATCCTGCTGTTTTGGATGTTTGTAAGTTTTAAAGCAGTGGATATCGTAGATGTCTTAATTCATATGGATATAACTTACAAAATTATCTAGCCAGTTCCTAGAAATCTAGGCCAAAGGTGTACCAAAGTTTGTACGTATGCTTATACGCTGTCAAATGCAGAACTATTTTGTATTGTCTGTTCAATTTACATAAGATTATATTCTAAAAGTTTCTCCATGTTACTGAAGTTTTGGTCAGAGTTTTTAAGCCAAACTAGATGCCAAATTAAATAATGGTCATAGAGTTGCCAACTTTTTAAACTGACTTAAAAATTGAGGTTTTTTAAATTAAACCTATAAAAATCTAAGAATTAAACAGATATATTATTTTAGTACAATATTGTCATCCGCTTTTTGGCTTTTATTGTGATAAAACCTATCTATTATTCTAATGTATGTCACACAACTTTTAAGTTTCATTGAAACCTAATCAGCAGCTTTTGCGTGGAAGAGTAACAAACATCGCAACTTCCATCCATCCGAATACTTTTATAAACTTTCGAAATTATAATATTAATTAATAAGATTCTTTTTGTGCTTTGATCGTAGCAGATGGCGCTCTATAGTCTCTGCCTACCCCCAAGGAAAAAAGGCGTGATGTTATGATGATGATGATGATGATGAAGATTCTTTTTGTAATTAGACAGAATTTCTTTTAACGTAATTATCTGTGTATCTTATACTACGAAATATTAGAAATTTAATTATTTTCATACATAGTGGTAATGTGTTCTGCAATCAACTGGCCTGCACTGAAAATGACTTGGATATACGTTGTTAGCTTGCTTAACGACGTCCCTTGAGGCAATGCATCAGAGTGGCGGAGGGACTACAAATAAGCCAAGATAGGTCGTATTGTGTAAAGAGGAAAACACCACGATGCATCTTTATAGCTTTATTTGGTATTATGAAAACTTTATTTGTTTTATAATGGTGTCAATTCTACGCGCACAACTTGCGCACAATGATTTTTTATTAAGTTTAATTAACTTAACAAAAAATAACAACAAATATTGGTGTAATTTGATTAGTGGCTATTATAATGTGCACATTAATTAAAATCTTTAGTCTATAATGAATAGTTTTTATAACAAGTTCGGTTAATATTGCAGAATCGTCTCATCGAAACTAAATTATTTTTTTAGTTTAGTTTTGTTAGAGCGAAGAATTGGGATTGTTCATAATTTTTGACCTACTGTTTTTATATTCTTTTCAGAAAATATAGACTATTTTAAGCAACTAATTTCAATATTATTGAAATATTCACTATATAGAGTTTTTAAAAAATTCTTGAAGATATTACTTTAAATGTTGTGACGTCATCGTTTTACGCAATCTGTGTATAGACTTTTCTTGATAGACTTAAAACAGATTGCACTTTATCGTTTCAAAGTTGACAAGTTGATATAATAGACTAATTTCAACTCCACTTCAGAGTAGTATATCCCTAAAAACGCCTTAATATTTTAAGTCCTTCATTTCAAGGGCAAATAGAGATCATTTGCTTTTTTGGAAAAATAATCGTCAATATAGCAAATTTTCCGAAAAAAACTAATGGATCATGATCAGAAACTCTATTCCCCGAAATGGTTTTCAAATTAAGAGTTTTAATAAAATATGAACAATGCCCATTGGTATGTTTGTAATATTTAGGTTTTAGAAAAAAAATACGTCACTACGAAGTCGTGTTGGTGGTTCATAGTTTCATAATATATGCATCTGTGATCAGTAATTTAATTAATGGCGTTGGTATAGCGTTAAAAGTCGCTATGGTTTGTTACCGGACTATACCACCCTGTCTTTTTTATCTTTATAGGTATATATTTTAAATTATATTCTGTAATAGATACCAAAATGGTATTAGTAGTAACTGTATACATGATTATCAATTACTACTTCTGCGAACTTTAGAGGTATATAATTATATTTTGTGTAATTATTGGAATTTTATATAAATTAAGATATACCTAGTAGTTTCTCTGAAATACAATTAATTTTAATAACGTTTTACAACAACTGAAAATGATGTGAATTAAATATTAAGTTTCTATAAAAAATAAATTGTAATTAACATGATTTTCTTCAAATATTTCATCATTCCAGTGGGTGGTAGGTTTGGGTGAGAAATGAAATTGTAAGAGAGAAATGATATTTATAATTGTCATACAAATGTTTGTACTGCGCCTGGGTGTTTACCTACTGCGTATTATATTCTGGTAACCATAACACAAGCATATCGACGAGCCTCGTGGTTGAGTGGTTTATGTAACGGACTGCCGATCAAGAGGTCGCGGGTTCGATTCCCGCTCAGTACAACCATTTGTGTGATTTTTCTAATTGTCATACAAATGTTTGTACTGCGTCTGGGTGTTTCTATGTATTATAGAAATGAAAAGTAGTATAAGTATTCTATCCGTATTCTGGTACCCATAACACAAGCATATAAGCTTAGCTTGGGACCAGAGGACGTTGTGTGAAATGTCCATGAATATTTATTTATTATTTATTATATAAGGTGCTTGGGATCAGAAGGCGTTGTGTGGAATGTCCATGAATATTTATTTTAATTTTCCCATTTTTAAAACAAATGATATGTTTGCTATTTTTAATGTTTTTCGACTTAAATAAAAAGCCTGGCGTGTAGTCAAATAAGCTATACGCAATAATCTTGACTTCGAACGCACGGTGTGCACCTACAACCTAACCAAGTCAAATTCATGTTATTTATGGCTTATTTTACGGTGATATAAATCATTGAGAAGCAACCTACTTGTTTCATACATATGTCACAGTTGGTATTAATATTAAGTTATGAACAAATTATGTGATACATGTTATTACTTTGAAGTATTGTTACTTTGTTTTTCGTCCATAAAAGTTGCCTTAGGAAGTAATACGAATGCAAGTAGGTCACTAAATCATAATGTTATTATTAATAAGGTTTAAACAAAAACTTTATCAGAGAGATAATAAACATTTTATCGTAAAAAGACTATTATGAATAACAACTTTTGACAATAATAGCGAACTTTTATACCTCCGATAAGTCATTATGAATAAGATCATTAGTCTAAACTATATTTATTTATAATATATATTTATTGGCTATAAAACGTTTTTGATAATTGGTATATAAATATCGATACGACTGTTTAACTTTAAAAAGGTATGTAGAGACGGTTTAGTATTAATAAGTCATTATTTTATATCAATATTTTTGGTCAATGGAATATAATTGACCAAATTTACTTTCGTAGTGGACGAAAATCATCCTAAAAACTGTGGTATAATCACAATTAGAAAGCCTAAAGTAGATAAAGACGGTACATTAAATGTGGAGACTATTAGCATTAAATTTTGGTAAATTGCTACAGAAAAATCTATACAATGGTGCTTGGTCGGTCTAAATTTAAATCAAGGACTTGCGTTAGAAAAATTTATGAGTTAATTACTTATAAAATATTACCATGATCATATTATTTAACCTTCATATCATCTCTCTGGCTCTAGGGGATATACCTACGTAGGAGTAACCCATTTACTCCCACGTTTATGTTCCAAATGAATTGTTTATATCTAACTCCCAGTGGTCAAACACCTACGCATTTAGACCACAAATAAGTAATTTGTTATTTTATGAATTTATTCGAGCAGTACTTATTTTGTAATTAGTGTTTAGTAAGATGGATTGCGTGATTTAAATCAAATAGCAACTTCAAGAACTTTTGCTCGCTTTTCAGTTGTAAACTATCCCTAGAAGGTGCATTTGACATAGACCTAGAAATCAGCATGCTAAGCTGGCGATATCGTTGCGGTAGGTCTTTGCAAGACGCCCAGGGAGATGTGGTTCTGGCAGTCTCGCTCGACATTGAGAACGCCTTCGGCAGCCTGCCGTTCGAGACGTTGAGGGAAGCGCTCCGGTTCCATGGAGTGCCCCCGTACCTCCGGAGGCTGCTGGAGGCGTATCTGGATGAAAGATATGTCGTATGGGAGGGCACCGACGGGCGTCTGTTCCGACGTCGCATGGAGCGCGGTGTTCCACAGGGGTCGGTTCTGGGTCCGACGCTGTGGAACATCGGGTATGATTGGTTGTTGCGTGGTGAGCTCCTCCCCGGGATGGGGGTGTCCTGTAACGCGGATGACACCCTCGTCACGGCGAGGGGGAGTAGTTTTGAGGCGGCAGCCCGTCTGGCCGAGGTCGGAACGGCGCTCGTAATAGAGCGGATCGGGATGCTGGGCCTGAGGGTCTCCATCAGTAAAACGGAGGCCCTCCTATTTCACGGCCCGCGTCGCGGTGCCCCCCGAGGGGCAAAATTGAGGATTCTTGGACAGGATGTGCCGGTGCGGGCCCACATGAAACACTTGGGCCTGCACCTAGACGGAAAATGGTGCTTTGGGCCTCACTTCGCCCAACTCGCCCCGAAGCTGGTGAAAACAGCCGCAGCGCTGGGTAGATAGCTGGTAGCTTCTGCCCAACACTGGCGGTCCAGAGTCGTCTTGCCGGAGGCTGTACAGCGGGATCGTGAGGTCCATGGCGCTGTACGGCGCCCCAGTCTGGGTTGACGCTCTCACCGCGCGTAACAAAGCTCTGCTGAGGAGATCTCAGAGAGTTATCGCGGTGAGGGCCATCAGGGGGTATCGTACAGTCTCATGGACGGCTGCTACGGTCCTGGCGAGCGACCCGCCTTGGGAACTCGAGGCGGACGTCTTGGCAGAGGTCTACCGTCACCGCGCAGTGGCGCGATCTCGGGGCGAGGAACCGGCCGTGGGCAATTTGCGGGCTGAGGCCCAGAGTGCCCTCATCCGGCGGTGGGGAGACAAACTGAGGACTCCCGCCGCCGGTGTGGAAATCGTGGAGGCCATCCGGCCAAGAATCCGGGAGTGGATGGAGCGAAGGCACGGGGTGCTAACGTTCCGGCTGACGCAGGTGCTTACCGGACACGGCTGTTTCGGTAAGTACCTGCATCAGATAGCCAGGAGGGAGACCTCACCCTCCTGCAAGGAGTGTGGCGCGGCCGAAGACACGGCGCGCCACACCAGGGAGTTTTGCGCTGCCTGGCAGGCACAGCGGAGCGATCTGGTCGCCGTCATCGGCGGGGACCTGTCGCTGGGAGCAACAGTGAGCGCCATGTTGCGTAGCGACAGGTGCTGGCAGGCTGTTGCCGACTTCAGTGAGTCTATAATGCTCCTGAAGGAGGCTGCGGAGCGGGAACGGGAGGCTAACGCCAGTGTGGACCCGCTCCGCCGAGCAAGGCCAGGGAGGAGGCGGCGTCAGTATGCCCGCCTCCACCCCCCGCCTTAGATGGCGATCGATCAGGCCGTAGCCCTGCCGGGCTAACGTTTGAGCGTCGGAGAGAGTTCGGAACGGAGAACCTCCGGCGCTCCCAATAGACGGGTAGAGCGCCGCAGTTAGGTTTAGTCGGTATTCCGTGACGTCCACGGCGAGTCCGACACTACCCACTCCTACCAGAGCGTAGTCGTCTGGTCCGCACTGACAGGAGTGGGTGTGCGTAAATGCATTCCCCTGCGTAAAAAAAAAAAAAAAATATAGGTCTTTGCAAGACAACGCAGCCTTGGGGCCGTCAACAACGTTGATCAACGAAAATGTCAAGATTGCAAGGAGCTCATGCCCACAACTTCCTCCGCGTGTAATATGGAATCTTATCTTATCTTATAAACTAGTACAGCCGTCGCCCTATTTTCCTATTTAATCTATGTAAGTTGTAATAAGAAACTATTTGATTGGATTTGATAATTTGGCATTAAAAAGTAGCCTTTGTCGTTTCTCCGGCTCTAAATCGAGGCATTTCGGAGAAGTTCGATAAACTGTGAGCCAACAATTTAATTTGCTTTAAAATAAAAATCTCATTGTGGCTAAAGATATACCGTCCACAATCTGTTACATATATTAATAGTGTCTTGGATTCGAAATACTGTCCAAAGCCACTGGTTTAGTGCATTTTAACAACAAGCTAGATATCTGCTACTTAGCTGCAGGCACAAAGCTTTCAACCAGTTTAGTTATAGCTCAGATATTTGCTTTACAAATTCACACATGTACTAGTTATTTAATGCGAAATAATCACAACTGTACGTGTGGTGACGGATTTTTTTGTTATAATATGGAATAGCATAGGCAGTTTGCCTATTAAAATAAACAATTTATTCTATAATTCTGTTACTTTTAAAATTAACATGAATTTCAATCCAAGATTCATTCATACAGACAACATTTCTATTCATTCCACTTCTTTTACAACAAAGAGAAATGCATTACTTATGCGCAAAGTCAACCAAGTAAAATAACAATTGGTCTCAGCTGCATAATTCTAGCACCCTCCGTCTTTATCAATGAAATAAATGAAAGTAACAGTTTGCAGTTCCACTTTTATATTATTTTTTTCACAAATTACATTAGCATTATAAGAGGAAGAAAGAGTGTATGTTGAGATTCAAGACGTTCGTGAATAACAACCAAGTCAGTACGCTTTCAAAAGAATATGTAAGGAATAGAAAGATGTTCTTTTTGTTATATTATACTAACTTGTATTAATATATCTACATATACTAATACTAGCTGTCACGGCAAACTTTGTTTTGCCATACTAAAAAAAGTTTGAAAAATAGATGTTAGCTGATTCTCAGACTTACTGAATATGCTTGTAAAATTTCATAAAAATCGGTCAAGCCGTTTCGGAGGAGTACGGTAACTAACACTGTGACACGTGAATTTTATATATAAGACTAGCTGACCCGGCAAACGTTGTTTTGCCATACTAAAAAAAAGAAAAAAAAAAGATTTGAAAAATAGATGTTGCCCGATTCTCAGACCTACTGAATACGCATGTAAAATTTCATAAAAATCGGTCAAGCCGTTTCGGAGGAGTACGGTAACTAACACTGTGACACGTGAATTTTATATATAAGAAGATTATAAAGCTGAAGAGTTTATTTTTTTTGTTTGAACATGTTACTTGACAAGTTGATTTTTTTTTGTGTTTGATCGTCCATTTATCGAGGAAGGCTATACAAAATTACGCTGCAACTAATAAGAGCAAAGCATTACTAAAAAATATAGCAAAATCTGGGAAAATTTTATAAATTCCACGCGTACGAAGTCGTGGGCAACAGCTAGTTTAATATAGTTACCTAAGTTTAGTTTTTTTGGAATATTTTATAGCATTAAGGTCATAGCTCATTAGAGCCACCCGGCACCCACTCCGCACCGCCTCGCCTCGTGCGGTTAGTATTCTTTATATGGATTTGTATGGGTATGCGCTCACTACATCAACTCTGTAGCGTCACCGCCTCGCTTCTGTCGTAAGCCCTCCACGCGCGGACCAAAGGTGGACCACTCGGTGACAACTTGCTGCTCGCGTGCTTGCCGCGCGCTGACGGCGCTTCGCCAACGCGTGGGTTCCTATACCCAATCTTTCTTTTAAACAAGTTGGACGTATCGTTTTTGCTTTCAAAATGAATAAAGAAAAACTATTATGCCAATTGTTAACAGACTACACGAAAATTCCTGGACTAACCGGTCTCCAGTCGTAGACCACGCGGCGTCCACCAGCGGCCAACGCGGGATCCACTGGTTGACCGCGCGACGATTATTGGTGATAACGCGGTGTCCACCCGTGGACCACTTGTCGGCAACTAGTGGACGCCGCGCGATGAGGCGGTGCGGAGTGGGTGCTGAGTGGCTCTAATGAAGAAATAAATGAAAGTAACAGTTTGCAGTTCCACTTTTATATTATTTTGAATAGCTATTAAATATATGCTATGACCTTTAATAGCAAGTAAATGAAATATCTATAATTTTGGTTAAGTATTTAGGTACCTAAAGTTGTTGGGCTTTAGTAATTTCAGTAATGTAGTGTTTTCTACTGCATATTATTAGGCGCAATAAAATATTCATGAAAGCTAATAACCTACAGAATACTTTATTCCATGTTAATAATATGCTTTAGCCTAGTATCATCTCTATGACCATTAAACATTAAATCGATATCTAAATATAAAGTTCAGAGTAACTACTGAAGACAAAGGCGGTTGTTATCAAGTTCTCATGTAAGCATAATTATTATAAACGAAGTTCGCACAAAACGCCCACTGGTCTTTTCAAATAATGGGTTTTAAAGTACATGAAATATACAATTTTAGTAACTACGTTAATGTTTAGAAATGTAATAATTTTGTGCTGATTGTTTATCTTTTTAACAAAGTATAATTAAGTTAATGTTCTAGGCATCATTAAATAATGAAATTCCTTAGTTATGGGCAGTCTGGAATTGTAATGAATAGTATTTCTAACAGATAAAGGTGGATATTCTTAATTCATCAAAATGTTCTTAATATTTATTTTAAGTATCTTTACTAATTATAAAAACAAAGTCGTTATTTTTTTATGTACGTCCCTATGTGAGCTTTTTCTTTAAAACTACGCAACTGATTTTGATTCGGTTTTCTTTTATAAATAAAATGGTTCAAGAGGTTGGCTTTTCTGTTTAATTTGGTCTCTGAATTCCACGCCTACGAAGTTGCAGGCAACCGCTAGTTTAAATTAAAAAAAAATTTTACATCACGTAACAGTAAAGAAAAAAATAACAAAAGTGTAAAAGCTGAATATTGTTGCCTTGTACCTCTTAAATAATACTTTGACACAAGATACTAGTGAAGTAGCTACTAATTAAATATCTCAGGTACAACGGACCTCGATGACACTAACGAACGTTGTTATTTTTAATTAATCTCAGATTCTGTTGTTTTCTTAGAAAATCATAAATAATTGTATAAAATTATGATAAAAAAAGTAATGCCCAGTGGCGAAATAAAATTATGTTAGTTCTACGCACGTGGGCTGTAAGTTTAAGGAAAGTCGTGGCAGCGTACAATGGTACTGATTCTACAGCTAACTTACTTACAACTAAACAACAACTAAACTTAACTAAAAATGAAAGTTGGTTGTGTCAGTATATCTAATATTTGCTATTTCGTTGTATCATAATTAAAATATTCTGTATATAATGCACAATTTTTATAATAAGAAATTTCAGTTAACATTGCCCAATTGTGTTATTGTAATGGTTTCACGGTGGCACATTAAGGGCCTACATCAATATTATCGTATATCATCGCCGACATGTACATATAAACACAGCCAGTAGGCACAGAAAATGAAGAATTAGGGATACTTTTCCTATTTACTCAAAATCTACTAAATATATTTTAATTCTGATCCACGTGTTTCTATACATAATAGTTACCTATGTTTTTAAAGTTATTTCATTAGTTAATACGCGATAATAGACCGACAAATGAAAAAAATAAAAAATTTGAGAGGTTGTTTCGCCAAGATTTTCTATCGAGAAAACTTTTTTCAATCGCGTTTCTGAGTTCATGCGATCCTAGATCATATATTTTAAAAAAATATATACTTAAAAATTAGAGCTCTAGCCATTCAATCTAAAGAAACAATGAAAACTTCGTACATAGAAAAATGCACGAAGCTGTTTTGGTATCCTCTAAAATATTATATTTTATATGGATCTACTTATAATTGATATCTCTCTGTATACATGTCTTATCCTGGAAACATTATATTACGAGACCCGAAATAGTAGGCGTGGCCTTAGGCATAGCTAGTCAACGGGACGAGAGGGCTGCGTGGGAGCACGCGAAAGATCGGGAGTTCACTTTGCGTTGCGGGACAGACCGGTAGTCTTAGGGGTCGAGTTGGGGTTTGAGTGAGAGATTCGAGAGTTCGCTTTGGAAAGGAAAATAGAACGGAGCGTATGGAAAAGTAGGACAGCGCAAAAGGTGCGAGATGACGTAGGCGGTGTAGAGTAAGAAATATAGTTAATATTAACTTACAATCCGGTGAGTACTTTTATATCATATACTTAGTTTAAATTAAGCCCTCAGGCAAATAATGACAGAGTAGTTATAGGTAGGGCGTAGCTTTATTATTATTATTTATTTATTTATTATTCATATATTTATGTGTAAGACTGTGACCTGATATTATAAACTCAAATAACGGAATAAGGGCAGGAGATTGATAATGATGTATATTTGCTGTGCATCAACGGATATACATAGCTTGTGAAATTTTCTGCTAAAAATGGCATAATCTGTGAAAATTGTTACTTAACCACTTTTTAAGGTACATTTTTAAGTTGATGGCTTACCTGTCAAAATAAACAGAACTCGTAACAAAACTGATAATTAATTCAACTCAATTTCCTTTCTTTAACTTTTTAAGTAATCCCAAAAGCTTTTTAAGTAGAAAACAATACTGAGTGCGAAGTTACATTGCCTTTTTATTTCTCCACATTTTTGTATGGAATGTGCTCTTAAGAGTTAATAGCTGTTCAATATTGTAAAGTTCCTCTTGTTTTCTTAGATATCTTTAAGTATATAGTTATGTTCAACAGGGAACAGATCTTTTAAAGTATATATTGTTAAAATTCTGTTAACAATTTTATTGTCAATTTAATATCTGTTTCTTCGGTTTTAAACAGTTTTCACTTTTAAATTGTAAAATTTTTTAGTAAAAATGTTGAAACAGTGCAGCGTTTCAAATTAACAGGGAACTCTGATGCTGAGACCACAGATATAGTGTCTATCGCTACATCACACAGCCGGCTTGAAGCCACTTACATATGTATGTGTTCGTGAAAATGTATTTGTATGTATCGTCATATGCAACGTCATTATTCTATTTTAATATGAAGTACGATTTAGCCAGGCTAATGCTACTTGTCTTCAATTTTATAGGTTAACCCACCCCCTGGTTTTTCTGTGGGACATTCGGTGAGCGGTTTTAAAATGTCGTTGTGCTTTGCCAGCATTAATTTTGTTATTTGTATACAATACATATAGAGGCAGCATAAAAACTAAAACCAAGACTTCATGTAAAACAGAGGCAATTATATTACAGTCTACTGTATTATACTACGGCTGAAAAAAACTTATATTTAAAAAAAATATGACATTTTCACAACTTTGCAACTTTTTTATTAGACTTGCAGACAATTGAAATGTCAGAATATGTTTAAAGAAAATAAGTTTTATTTTTTTATTTCAAAGTAAATGTTTCAAATAATTGTAATTATCGTACTGTCGACCCTTGTCACGAATATCTGTGGTCGCGATATCGAAGATAAATTACGGATTAAACGAATGCATGAACAATTCGACTTTGGTAACTTAATGGAGCGTGACAATTTTATTCTCTCACGCTGTAATGTGATTGACATGTTTTTTGTCATTTTATCGTATTATTGTATTTATTTGTAAAATATAAATTATAATATGATATCGTGAAATCACTTGACTGAGAATTTGAATATTAGACAAAGATCATATTTAAATATCAAGAGATTGTAGTATGCGATGACCGCACATGGTCTATTGCAACTACACTAGTTAGGTGACATGGAATTTTTTGCATAAATTAAGTGTACTCTATTCTACCATATTTAATTAACTTTTGTTTTTAATCTACTTTTTTCTTGCGATCTGTCTTGTTGACATTTAGCAATTTATAAGTCATATTTCTTTAAAAGGACATGCGCAGTATCTGTCCACTGACTCATCTGCTTCTATGTATTAAGACTATAGGAGGTCTTGTGTAATTTTTCTTTTGAGTCTCCTTGGGGCATGTTGGACATTCATCAATTGTCTTGCCAGTGTGTTGGGATGTTGCAAGATTCTCTTTTTATATGCTTCCACGCCTGTTTTTACTTTCTCCTTTACTGTTTTCACTTTTAAGTCACGGTGCAACCTATCATTGGTAATGAACCAGGGTGCGTTTGCTATCATACGCAGCGTTTTCGATTGGAATCGCTGGAGGATTTCAATATTTGAATTTGCCGCCGTACCCCACAACTGCAGGCCGTAAATCCAAATTGGTTTTATTACATTTTTGTAAAGTAATATTTTATTTTCTAGTGATAGCTGCGACTGCCTATTTATCACCCAATACAACTTTCGTACCCGTTGTCCCAATGCCAGACGTTGAGTGAAAATGTGTTTTCTCCATGTTAGTCTCCTATCTAGATGCATACCCAAATATTTTGCTTCCTAAGCCTGTGGGACCTGTACTCCATTCAAAAAGACTGGTGGACATTAGGGTGTCCCTTATATAGAAAAAAAATTTTTTTTTTTGAATTTCGAAACGCATACCTTTTTTATAAATGCTAAAATGTACTTAAATATGAAATTTCATATTTGTAGCATGATTGCAACCCGTGCCGACCGAGCCCTAAAATTTAGTAAAAAATGGTGTTATAGCCTGACATTTTGGTTTGATCCAAAACTAATTAAAATGCAACAAATAAAGTAAATATGAGTAAGAATAAAATAAGATCAACATAAACTTTTATTTAAATACAAATTATAATAATAATTAATTAGGGTAACTTCTCTTTAGTGTAGTTTTTTTACAGTCTGGATACAGTTTTCTGTGTTCCTGAACACAACGCAACAAAAACTGTTTTTGCTCTTCTTCAGCCGTGATAAGTCCATTAAAATCTTGCATTAATTTAACAGCTCTTTCATCAGTGTCATTTACGACCTTAAAACGACTTATTCATCTTCTAGCTTCCAAAAAAGTAGGATTGTCACCCCAAGAAGATATATCCTCCCGAAGAAAACTGTCGTCGATCTGCAGTCGAGATAGAAATTGTTTGCTTCTTTGAGTCACAAAATCATTTAGCGTCATATCTTAAAGAAAGAAAAAACAGTTTAAAAAAAAACTAAGCCACGAAACTTTGAAAAAAGAAACAAGAAAATATTAAACTTACTAAAGAAATTTTGCGTAATTTCTTCCTTCCATTCAGACCAAGCGCTTCTACAACCGCATGGAGAATGTAAACTGTGTCTCTTATGCTTAATTGGCAACGATCTAAAGCTGCTACCAGTTTAGGAGTTATGAAACTTTTCGTGCCTCTTTTAGAACTTTTTTCAGGGCAAAGAATCTGAGTACTAAGTTCACAGTTCGAAATCTGTTCCTCATCCGAATTCTCCAGACATTTCAAGCTATCTATCGAAGAAGTAGATGCAACAGCCAATAACTCTCTTTGTTTTACCTTTCTTTCCTCTTCTTCCAATCGTCTTTGCCTAACTCGTTCTTCTTTCTCCGCCAATTTTTTGTCAATTCCACCTAAGCATCCCGGTCGACCTGCCTCTCTCTGTTTCCTTAAAAAATCTTTGTCTTCCTATATCTAAATTCTGGCGAAGGCATCAGCATGTGCAATATCAAATAAGTTATCAAGGTCTTTTACAAAAATATTTTCACGGTTCTTGAACGTCACCTGAGTTTTCTTACAGTTTTTTTGCAGCTCCCTTCAAACATGATATAAATCAACAAGTTTCTTCACGCAGTTAGGAAATGCCTTCGTAGGAATTCTGGCTTTTTCCCAAAATATAATGCACTCTCTTACAACAAGATTCGCACTTTCACTAACAGTCAGCTTGACTTCACGTATATTGTAAAATAAAACGGTGAGAACTTGTCGATTAGATGGTAATTTTGCACCATTTATCTGGTGGCTTGGCAGTCCGATAAGGTAAATATTTTGTTTATCACTTCGTAATTCCACAGACATCTTCACATAATAAACAACAACGCATTAATAATGTTAGAAATCACGTATGAAATGACAATTGAAATTCGCAGTAACAGGTCACAGAGCTGTACCCGCGCAACTTGTATGGACAAGTTAAAAACTCAAGTCGGCACGGGTTATCGTTTATAAATCGGGCTAATATTTATTTCTGTATTATATTAGGTCAATACTAAAGTTTTTAGACGGTATGCGTAAAAATATATTGACATTGAAATTTAAGGGACACCCTAGTGGACATGTACTTCGACGTGTGGTAAAAGTAACATGGACTGATTGCAATTCGTTGGCTTTGATTCTCCAATCTTAAAGCCAACTAGATATATCGTGTAGACTGTTTTGAAGTTTTTGAGAAGCTTTTGTAGGCGATTCGTCCAAAGATAAAATAGCCGTGTCATCAGCGAATGTACCAGTTAATACACCCTCAGTGGATGGAAGATCTGCTGCATACAGGAGGTAGAGAGTAGGTCCCATAACACTGCCCTGTGGTACACCCGCATGTACTCTATGCAATGAACTAATATCTTCTCCATGCTTTACAAAGAAGTGTCTATCCTCTAGGTAGGATTTTATAAAGTGATAAAAGAACACAGGTAAGGTTTTTTTTATTTTAAATAGGAGGCCGTTGTGCCAAACCCGGTCAAACGCCTGTGAAATATCTAAAAAAGCAGCTGCGCAGTATTGTGTCTTCTCGAAGGCCAAGTTTATATTATTATTAACTAGCCTGTGTACTTGTTCCGCAGTAGCGTGTCTCTGACGGAAGCCGAATTGATGGTCTGGAATAAGATTTCGTTCATTCATTATCTTCTTAAGTCTGCTTAATAACAATTTTTCCATTACCTTTGACGGTATAGGCAGCAAACTAATAGGCCTATAAATTTTACGTCATCTGTGCATTTATCGGGCTTCGGGATCATTATGATTAGCGCAACTTTCCACTGACGAGGTACTGCTGCCTTTTTTTACTATGGCATTAATAATATAAGTTAGGAAAAGTATTCCTTCAAGGGGCAACTCCAGCAAGATTTTTGCCGCAATCATGTCATACCCAGGCGCTTTGTTTTGGTCAAGTTTCTTTATCACCTGCATAACCTCTCGTTTAGAGAAACCACTTATTAATTTAAATTTTTATTATTATTAATTTTTTATTTTATTAAATTTTTATTTATTATTAAATTTTTATTATTAATTTTAATTTAAATTTTAATTTAATTAGAAACAAACTTATTGGCGCGTCTGACTCAACATTTTGTTCTAGCAGGCTCGACACGTTTTCTATTTGGGTAGATCCCAAATCAGGATTGGGCGTGAAAACCTCTTTCAAATGGGTACCAAATGTTTGTGCTTTATCATAACATAACATAACATAGTAGAATAAAGATTGGCGGGACGGCCACAGACAACGGTACATTTGCATAGAGTAACGCATATATACTCAGATTGATTTTACTATTTTGACGAGCCTCGTGGTTGAGTGGTTCATGTAACGGACTGCCGATCAAGAGGTCGCGGGTTCGATTCCCGCCCGGGACAATCATTTGTGTGATTTTTCTAATTGTCATACAAATGTTTGTACCGCGTCTGGGTGTTTCTATGTATTATCAGTATGTATTTACAAAAAAAAAGTTGTATATGTATTCTATCTGTATTTTGGTACCCATAACACAAGCATATAAGCTTAGCTTGGGACCAGAGGACGTTGTGTGAAACGTCCACGAATATTTATATTTATACTATATATTTTTATTATACCTCAAAAATTATTTACACATAATACAACAAATATCACACAAATGATTGTCCCAAGCGGGGATTGAACCCACGACCTCGTAAACGGCAGTCCGTTTCTCCGGTAGTGTCCCGTTTTATAATTTGGTACGAAACTCTAAATGTAACGAACAGTAAAGGAGACCGATGGAAATACATTTCTTAAGATGGCATGCTCTGGTATTACCTATGTATTTATTCCATTTAAATCCTTATAGAGTTGAGGTTCCCCGCACAGTTCGCTCGGAACTAAATCGCAATTTCAAAAGCAATCCTTTACAAATTCGATCCCACCTATTTTATTCTACAATTTATACATATTCAATTCCTACGCAGGACAATCGTTTATTATTTTTAATGGTTATTTCTCTGCATTAAAAACAGTGTTTATTTATAAAAAAAAGTATCTGGTATCCGTACCAAAATAAAGCTATTTTTGTATGTATTTTCCTATGTGAGCTTAAATGTTCAAAACTACGAAATAGATTTTGATGCGGTTTTTATCATATATAGAGTATAAAATCATGGCTTTTCTTGTATAATTAGTTATAGTTTTTCTATTTTCTGAATTCCACGCGTAAAAAGTCTGTTGTTAGTAAATCTATTGAGAGGAATCTTTGATTCTGATTAAAACAATAATTGGAACTCAATGAATGACTATAATGAAGATGACTGAATGAACATAATTACAATAATATAGTATTTATGTATTAGGAAATGTATGAATAGGAAAGTCCCACACGAATAAACAAACAAACAACCAAAAATTTTATTTACTTTTTTTGGTGTTAAAATCAGGTGAATTTCGTTTAGAAATGTTATTTAGACTTTACAATCAGACACTTTAATTTTATTTATTTGTTTATTACAGATTTCAAACGTAGATTGTAAGTCTATTTATTTATATGTCAATGAATATAATAGATAAATAATGCCTTTCGTTTGTCAGCATCAATAAACTGATCCTATTCATTATTATAAGTACGTGTCTTCATCAAATATTCACAATAGCATCAGTTATATGTTGTAAAAGTATTATTAGTAAGATGAAAGACTAACAATCTGTTAAAATATGAAAGATAAAGTAAATAATGATACCGATTCTATGTACAACTCAATAATACAATTCGACACAATGATAACAGAACTTTTTTATTAGAAAATCTGTATATTATAGACTAACGATTTTTATTAATAAAAATGTGCATAACGAAACAGCCAATTGATCAAAATACGCCATAGTTGTTTTCATTTATAGTTAAGTTTAGTTGTGCATTTAGAATTGGTACCAATTTTGTTTTTCGATTTTTTCTAAGTGATTTGTAACCTTTAAAGTATTAATAATTCCTCATCATCATCCTAACATCATGCCTTTTTTTTCCATGGGGGTAGGGATAAACTATAGAGCACCATCTGCTACGATCCAAACATGCTTTTTTGGCTTCATCCACACTCATACATCTGGTCATACATACTCAACGGTTGTTTTCTTTTCTTCCATAAACACTCGTACTCATAAAGATTGATAAAATAAACTTAATAATTACTCTATCAAATATAAAAGTAAAAGAAAATCGGTTATTTGTTACATTTAACTTTTTTTTACTCCAGAATCTAAAATAAAATACGTTATATACAAAAAAATCTTTGGTTAAATTTTAATGGAAGTTGGTGTCATTAATCAGGCCAACGGGTTCACTAATTGACGACCCCTGATAGTTCAATAATGAGCGCTTCGTTACCACTGTAATCATCTATAGAGCTAATACATTAGTTATATACCGTCCAAATAATACCTATTTAATATTTTTAATATAAATTTAACATTACAGAAATTCTAAAGTATTTACTTCCACTTTCATTGGCATTATAGAAAAAATCAGTTTGTACGATTTTCGTGCCACCTGACTAAACATCTCGCTTCAGAAAATCCAACATCAAGTAGCATAGACTATTAAAATTTAGTTGTTGCGGAAACGCACATTGTATTATATTTTTTGCTTACAGTCGATATTAGACAGGCTCATATAATTGCTTTTCATCGCCATGAAGTTAGTTACAAGTTACAAATTGTAGGATTTTTACGTGCTCACCATATCTTTGACATCTATACTAATATTAATAAGCTGAAGTGTTTGTTTGTTTGAACGCGCTAATCTCAGGAACCACTGGTCCGCTTTGAAAAAATATTTCAGTGTTGTACATTTATGTGTTTGTGTGTGTACATTTATCGAAAGCAGAGGCGTATTTACCCTAGGGCCATATGGGCCATGGCCCGGGGCGGCCTGCCTGAGAAGGGCGAAGAAAGTTAATAATTAAAATATTACTCTATCTCTATAAAATTTTGCTCTATCTCTATTAGTTTATAGGGTGGCTAATTAAATTGGCCCGGGGCGTCAAATCAAATGGCCTAGGGCGCTAATTTTCTAAATACGCCTCTGATCGAAAGGCTATATCACATCACGCTGCGACTAATTGGAGCGAAGCGTCATTCAATAATGTTGTAAAACGGTAAAAATTTTCTTAATCCCATGAATTCGAAGTCGCTGGCAATAGCTATTTAGGTATAATCATAACATGGTCGTGAATCTAGGAGTAATACGATAATTTGTAACCTCTTTGAATATGATAGAACAAAGGATAAGTTTATAAACACGTGTTTTTTTTTAAATATTTGTTTAAATATGGAAATAGTAAACGTATAACCAAATTTTCATTTAAATATTTACATTTAGAAGTTTAAATGAATCGTTTTCTATTTAGACAGATCTATATAGAATGTTAAACATCAGTTATGTTGAACAATAATACTAGTTTAATTACATCTTAGTGTTAGCATTGTGAATATTGTTGAAGGCTTGTACTCAGTATAGTGAATAAGAGCGGTTGATTAATGTTAACAAACCAAAGGGAAACTCTACCTAAATCAATTATTTACTTTCCCAACAATTTATTTATCTCCCGATTCCATCAAGTTATAATTAATGCTTTAGATTGAACGAAAAAGTTTATTCAATAAGTTGTTTTTAATAACTAACTTGCTGTTGCCCGCAATTTCTTATGTGTGGAATTTATAAACCTAATCTTCACCAATTGTAAAAAATCCATTCTATTGAACCACTCTATCTAATAAAAGAAACCGCATCAACATCCGTCGCGTAGTTTGGAAGATATAAGCTCACATAGGGACATACATACAATCGTAACGACTTTGTTTTATAATAAGTAAAGATAAAGATTTGCAAACATGGTTTACTGCCCTTTTTATATTTTATCTATCCTCGATTCTTGCTATTGATAGCAAATCTTTAAGTCTAATTTTGGGTCCAAGACTAATTTAAATATTTCTCCTTACTTGCATATAAATAAACTATTTATGACAGCATACTTAACATATTTAAAAATTTGATAGGAGATAGAATAAATACCCTCCGTGTGGTGACGGATTAAGAATACAAGTGTCACCACCCCATCTCCTCCCAAGGGTGCTGTAAAAGTCAGCTAAGGGATATTGCACACAGATAACATTCTCTGTGAGAGACGGAATACTCGAAAATAATCTCTGTGCCAATACGCCTGGTCAGCGGAGTGCATTATAGTCCCTCCTAAAATGGAGGAGGCCCAAGCCCAACAATGGGACGTAAATGGGCTGGAGAGAGAGAGAGTATCTATATAATTCTACTAGGTATGTCCAATTCATGACACAGCAGATTTAGATTTATGTCAAATTGTCAATCGATTCACCAATAAGACGCTACTATTCTGACTGAAGAGTTCAGTCCTCTTAAACCCCTTCATTTATAAAAAAAATTGGTCAAGTGCGAGTCGGACTCGCGCACGAAGGGTTCCGTACCATTATCTATGCAACATAAGGCAACGTTATTAGTATCGAGCAAGAAACGGTAAAAAAATCATGTTTGTTGTATGGGAGCCCCCCTTAAATATTTATTTTATTTTATTTTTAGTATTTGTTGTTATAGCGGCAATAGAAATACATCATCTGTGAAAATTTCAACTGTCTAGCTATCACCGTTCTTGAGATACAGCCTGGTGACAGACTGACGGACGGACGGACGGACGGACGGACGGACGGACAGCGAAGTCTCAGTAATAGGGTCCCGTTTTTACCCTTTGGGTACGGAACCCTAAAAATCACATCAAAATCCGTCGTGTAGATTGGAAGACATAAGCTCACATAGGGACATACATACAATAATAGCGACATTGTTTTATAATAAGTTAAGACTTGCGTGTGAATACCGTCACAAAAACTAACACCATAAAGATTGCTAATAAAAAATATTTTGCTACTAATTAGCAATTTTTGTATTTTTTTTAAATTATGATGCAAAATACTATGTGCGTCAAAAATACATACTGTTTCAAGAATAATGTAACGTTGTAGTATTATATCTAAATAGAGATAAAGTTTCAAACATGCAGTCGGAACGCTTAAAAGCAAAAAAAAGAAATCGAATATTAAATTAAATGAAGTGCATTTCCATGTTCTACTGTCAATACGGTCCACTAGAAAATTTTCCAAGTGTTCGAAGTGTTTGTTAATTTATTTGGCATAACAGTGTCCATGAAATATATTTATAGGTACAGGTTTTATATTTATACTAGCTGACCCGGCAAACGTTGTTTTGCCATACTAAAAAAAAAAGGTTTGAAAAATAGATGTTGGCCGATTCTCAGACCTACTGAATATGCATGTAAAATTTCCTAAAAATCGGTCAAGCCGTTTCGGAGGAGTACGGTAACTAACACTGTGACACGTGAATTTTATATATAAGATACGGTAATAGTTTAGTGGAATCCATAATATCATTTTCTAATTAATTCTTTCAAATATTTTTTATTAATGTTTTAAAATATGTATTCTTCTTCTTCTTCGCCAGCCCATTTACGTCCAACTGTTGGGCACGGGCCTCCTCCACTTTGGGAGGGATTATGGTAGTGCCGCGCTGACCAGGCGTGTTGGCACAGGGTTTATTTTCGAGTTTTCCGTCTCTCACAGAAGATGTTATCTGTGTGCAATATCCCTTAGCCGACTTTTACAGCACCCTTGGGAGGAGATGGGGTGGTGACACTTGTATTCTTAATCCGTCACCACACGGAGTTACATGTATTCATTAGGTACCTATTTGATTACTGTACGCAACGCCTGCATATTTTTTTTGAAAGACATATCACCAGGTTTTCTTTGACCAGCCAGGTTTGTTTTTAATTTTAGATAAGTAGCTTATATACTACAAGTAATTCACTCTTTATTAAATAATCTAGAATATAACCTATGTTCACCGAGGAAAGCGACGCTTTACGCTGTTGACATAATTATTTAAATTAGTGCATTGCTTTTGTAGCCTATTCAATTAAACAAACAAACAATCAAATATGTTCTTTTTATTGTAATATTAGGACCTATAGATGTCATATTAAAATTTCAGAACGTGAAATACACCTCCATTGTTTTACCTTATTCCACCCATAAATGGTTTACATTGCAATATTTCAGCTATATTTCTAAAACATAGAACAATATTAGGTAAATAGTGATGACAATATAAGGAATGTTTCCTGCAATTTACGTGGCATTGAGTCACACGACAAAGAGGCAATCGATCACGTCGTTTTAACACAAGTAAAATCTACCATTCAGTTGCAGTGATGGAAACGATTGTCGTTTGTAAGGGCTCTGTATTATGTCTAATCACTCTCTCTCTTCACGGTACGGGCCTTCTCCACTTTGAGGAGGATTATGGTCTAATGTAGCGCGATGATCAGACGTGTTGGCACAAGGCTTATTTTCGAGTTTTACAGTACACTTGGGAAGAAATGGGGTGGGGATACTTGTATTCTCAATCCGTCACCACACGGAGAGGACCTACATCTCATATAATGTTGTAATTACAAATTCTACGGCTATAAAGTCACGAGCAACAGCTGGTCTGCTAATACAAGAAAACTACATGAAATATTAATGAAAGAAAAGTAGAGAAAAAGTGGAGTTTGGCTTCCCCTTTCTCTCAATTTTATTGAACTGCATGAAGCTGAATGCGTGTTCCACTAGGGAATGCGAATGCGTGTTCCACTAGGGAATGCGAATGCGTGTTCCACTAGGGAATGCGAATGCGTGTTCCACTAGGGAATGTGAATGCGTGTTCCACTAAGGAATGCGAATGCGTGTTCCACTAGGGAATGCGAATGCGTTTTCCACTAGGAAATGCGAATGCGTGTTCCACTAGGGAATGCGAATGCGTTTTCCACTAGGGCATGCGAAGGCGTGTTCCACTAGGGAATGCGAATGCGTGTTCCACTAGGGAATGCGAATGCGTTTTCCACTAGGGAATGCGAATGCGTGTTCCACTAGGGAATGCGAATGCGTGTTCCACTAGGGAATGCGAATGCGTGTTCCACTAGAGAATGCGAATGCGTGTTCCACTAGGGAATGCGAATGCGTGTTCCACTACGGAATGCGAATGCGTTTTCCACTAGGGAATGCGAAGGCGTGTTCCACTAGGGAATGCGAATGCGTGTTCCACTAGGGAATATGCATTCAGCCCAACATAAAATAAAATTTATCTACATCTTCGAGAAGCATAAGTGTATTATAGACACAATCCAGCATGATGGACTGCAAGCAGGACCGTGAATGCCAAGTTTAAGGCAATCCTATGCGTATAGCAGTCAACTACAATCGATTCAGCTTCAAATCACAGGATAATCAACTGTGTTTTAACAGTACAGTGGGTTAAATTTTGCATGATAATACAGATATGCGATTCACACAATTCACCCATGAGTATTATCTACTCTTCTCTTTTCTATGCATTGGCTTTTCTGATATCGTAAGATTTATTTTCTATAGCTTTTCCTAGCAATAGGATATATAGTATAGATACAAATGATGATAGTATTATAGGCGTACTATTAAATGTATTCACTCGCTTTTATAGTTACTATCTGCTCTTCAGCTTTTAGCGTGATGATAAATAAATAACCTATCTGTAATTCTGATATAAGTAAATATTCATGGACATTTCACACAACGTCTTCTGATCTCAAGCTAAGCTTATAAGTTTGTGTTATGGGTACCAGAATACGGATAAACTACATATAGTATACTACTTTTCTTTTTTTTTTAAATACATACTTATAATACATAGACAACATTCAGATGCAGTACAAACATTTGTATGACAATTATAAATATCACAAAATTATTGTCGGATGGGGTAATCGCACCCCCGCGGCCCCGTGAACGGCAGAAAGTTACATCAACCACTTGACTTGGCACATCATCTTTCTTTATATATATAAATCTCCTGTCACGATGTTTGTCCGCGATGGATTCCTAAACTACTGAACTGATTTCAAATTTTATTTGCACGCCGTGTGTAATTTGATTCAACTTAAAAGATACTCGTAGGATAGCTTACATTTCAATTTATAGTCGCAATATTATTTTATTGCAAATTATTTGTCTACCCCTGGCATTTGTATGGCATAACAACGTTTGCCGGGTCAGCTAGTATATATACGTATACTAGCTGATCCGGCAAACGTTGTTTTGCCATACTAAAAAAAAAGGTTTGAAAAATAGATGTTGGCCGATTCTCAAACCTACTGAATATGCATGTAAAATTTCATAAAAATCGGTCAAGCCGTTTCGGAGGAGTACGGTAACTAACACTGTGACACGTGAATTTTATATATTAGAAGAATATATATCTGCACAGTTTCATTAAAATCCATCCGGTAGTTTTTGCGTGAAATAGCAACAAATATCATTACATTCATCCATATATTAATATCATCTTTTTAGTAATAGAAACACCTAATTAAGAGGATACCAAAATAGCTTCGTGCATTTTTCTACGTACGAAGTTTTCATTGTTTCTTTAGATTGAATGGCTAGAGCTCTAATTTTCAAGTATATGTTTTTTCAATATATGATCTAGGATCGCGTAAACTCAGAAACGCGATTGAAAAAAGTTTTCTCGATAGAAAATCTTAGCGAAACAACCTCTCAAATTTTTTATTTTTTTCATTTGTCGGTTTATTATTGCGTATTAACTAATGAAATAACTTTAAAAACATAAGTAACTATTATATATAGAAACACGTAAATCAGAATTAAAATATATTTAGTAGATTTTGAGTAAACAAAAAAAATATCCCTTATTCTTCATTTTCTGTGCCTACTGGCTGTGTTAATATGTACGTGTCGGCGATGATATACGATAATATTGATGTAGGCCCTTAAAGAAGGAAGGTTCATACACAGGAATTAAAATAGTAGTAGTAGTTTATATTTGTTGACTAATTTCTTAATAACATTTTTAAATTTAATATTTTAATAAATCCGATTATTTTTGGTACCATTATTAAATAAATTAATACCAAAAATAATTTAATTATCACAAAGTCTCTATCTTCATTAAAGAGTCTTTACAAATTATAAATGAATTACGTTTGTATTCGCCTACCGAGAAATAATACATTTATTTTGTTGAAACTGTTACACAATGAATTGTCGAATATTTTGGAAGTCTCGTTTTAAACACAATATCAAGAAATAAATATCAAGAACAGTTATAAAACATACAGGGTTGGGCAGTATTTCAATTACATGTAATTGAAATACGTAATTGAAATACAATTACGTATTATATATATAATTTGTATTTCAATTACTCAACTCAAAAGTAATTAGTATTTTGTATTTCAATTACTTGCAAACGCAGTATTTTGTAATTTGTATTTCAATTACAACAAAGCATGTATTTTGCCCAGCCCTGAAAACATAATAGTTATAATAACATAATAACATAATAGCTGTTCTTGATATCTTCTTCTCCAGCCCATTCACGTCCCACTGTAGGGCACGCGCTTCCTCCACTTTGGGAGGGATTATGGTCTACTGTGCCGCGCTGACCAGGCGTGTTGGCACAGGGTTTATTATCGAGTTTTACGTCTCTCAGAGAAGGTGTTATCTGTGTGCAATATCCCTTTGCTGACTTTTACAGCACCCTTGGGAGGAGATGGGGTGGTGACATTTGTATTCTTAATCCGTCACCACCCGGAGGGTTCTTGATATCCTATAAAAGACCTTCTCCCTTTCTCTCTCTCCAGGCCATTAGTGTCCCACTGATACCGGCCTTTTCCAATGTGAGAGGGATTGTGGTCTACTGTGCCGCGGGCTCTATGGGATCTTCCCGTGCCTGTTCTTTTTAAATAAAAACAGAATCCTCCTGCACGTAATAAAGTATTAATATGATGCAAAAACTCAATTTCTTTAAATATATATAACTTATATTTTTGTAACCTAATGAAGCCATAAATATTTTAAGTAAATTTTGAAAGACAGCAATATTACTGACAGCTTCACAAAATAAATAAAGTAAGTACTATTTTTGTTCTGTAATAAAATTCTTAACTTTGTCCGTGTAAAAAGAAAAAAATACTTCCAAATAATTTAGCCACCATCTCCGACTGTTCCTTGAATACTCAATTACCAGTTTTTTTCGTCTCTCTAGTACACTTTGTCTCTTGTTTTTATTTTACATTTTACTCTCGTGACAGCAAAGTTACATATTAACGCCAGGAGTCAGGTTTATTGTTATATGCTTTATTTTTTTCTCTCATCTTTTTGTTGTGTTATTTTAGGACAGGATTTTTAAAAAAACCTTGTGTATTATAACGGACCTAGTAGCATAGCGGTAGAATAAAAACCTGGTGAACATAGTGGTTTTGATTCTAGCATTGTCACTTTCTAGCTGTTGCCTTGAATTCGTATGCGAGGAATTTAGGAATTTTTCCCGTTTTTGCAACATCTTTCAGTTATGCTTCGCTCCTATTAGTCGTAGCGTGATTTTTGAAACCTTCCTCAATAAATGGAATATCCAAAACAAAATTAATTTTTCAATTCAAACCAGTAGTTCCTGAGATTTGCACATTCAAACAAACAAACAAATAAACTCTACAGGTTTATAATAATAGTATAGACAACGATTAAAAATAATTATTTTAAATAAAGATAGAAAATAATAATAATAATTCAATTTTAAATAAAGATTGAATAGAAATATTTTCTTTCTGTTTAATAAAAGTTAAATAAACTCTATAAAATAGAATTGACGAATGGAAATAAGTACGTTAAAATATCTTTATGAATATCAGTATGGTAATGAAATAAGTTCATCATAACTAAATCTCGTTACTCATAGCTCGATCCCTAAGGGCAAGGTTAATAAATGTTTTTTACTGAAACAGACCTTGACCGCAGAATTAAATTATATTACAAATAAAAATCAACAAAGAATCAAGTTATATTAAGTACAGTAAAAAATAATCCAAAAGAATTTGTACTAGCTGTTGCCCCCAACTTCGTACGTGTGAAATTTAGAAACCAAATGTTAACAAATTATACACAAAAACCATCCTTGAACCATTCTATCTATTATTATTCTATCGACGAGCTTCGTGGTTGAGTGGTTTATGTAACGGACTGCCGATTAAGAGATCGCGGGTTCGATTCCCGCTCGGGACAATCATTTGTGTGATTTTTCTAACGCAGTACAAACATTTGTATGACATACTAATGTTTGTACCGCGTCTGGGTGTTTCTATATATTCTAAGTATGTATTAAAAAAAGAAAAGTAGTATATGTATTCTATCCGTATTCTGGTATCCATAACACAAGCATATAAGCTTAGCTTGGGACCAGAGGACATTGTGTGAAATATCCATGAATATTTATTTATTTATTTTATAAAAAAATCCGCATCAAAATACTTTGCGTAGTTTTGAAGATATAAGCCCACATATGGACATAGATACAAAAATAACGACTTTGTTTTTGAATAAGTAAAGATTCACAAGCTCTATCTAAAACAAATTGTACACGTGTATTTTGGCGTGAATTGAGAGATTTATATCGGCTGCAATTGGCTAACATGATAATGATAAAAATGTTCGCGTCGAAAGCCGTAAAACGTGAGTGTATATTTTGAACAAATAAGTTGCAAAAATTTTAGAAAATATTAAAGAATCATTTTTATTGTAACGTCAAAATTACTTTACTTAAGAGGATACCAAAATAGCTTCGTGCATTTTTCTATGTACGAAGTTTTCATTTTTTCTTTAGATTGAATGGCTAGAGCCCAAATTTTTAAGTATATGTTTTTTCAATATATAATCTAGGATCGCATAAACTCAGAAACGCGATTGAAAAAAGTTTTCTCGATAGAAAATCTTAGCGAAACAACCTCTCTCATTTTTTTTTTCATTTGTCGGTCTATTATCGCGTATTAACTAATGAAATAACTTTCAAAACATAAGTAACTATTATATATAGAAACACGTAAACCAGAATAAAAATATATTTAGTAGATTTTGAGTAAACAAAAAAAATATCTCTAATTCTTCATTTTCTATACCTACTAGCTGTGTTAATAGGTACATGTCGACGTTAATATTGATGTAGGCCCTTAAGCTACGTAATATATTCCGTCGGTCAAAAGTTCCGTGGGATAGAACAACTGCGGAATTCAGAACGCAGCCACCGTATTTGATATGAAGCTTTCAGGAACTGCATTCACATACATTTTACTGTGAACTTTTAAAACGACGACGTTTAAAATTCTAGGTAAATTCAGTTTTATTTTAAAAGATAATATTTTAATGAAAGATGCATCTGAAGATGGTGTCGAGTTTTCGGTTTTTCATGTAAATTAGAAGTTAAATTGTTAATTTAATTATTTTTTAAGAGGATACCAAAATAGCTTCGTGCATTTTTCTACGAGTATGTACGAAGTTTTCATTGTTTCTTTAGATTGAATGGCTAGAGCTCTAATTTTTAAGTATATGTTTTTTCAATATATTATCTAGGATCGCATAAACTCAGAAACGCGATTGAAAAAAGTTTTCTCGATAGAAAATCTTGGCGAAACAACCTCGCAATTTTTTTATTTTTTTCATTTGTCGGTCTATTATCGCGTATTAACTAATGAAATAACTTTAAAAACATAAGTAACTATCATATATAGAAACACGTAAATCAGAATTAAAATATATTTAGTAGATTTTGAGTAAATAGGAAAAGTATCCCTAATTCTTCATTTTCTGTGCCTACTGGCTGTGTTAATATGTACGTGTCGGCGATGATATGCGATAATATTGATGTAGGCCCTTAAGTTTTAGTATTGGATTTTCACCTACTTGCAGTAGTCAGATTAATCTAAAATAATAAACTGGATCTTAAGAGTGTTTTTTAGTTTTTGAAATAAGCCAATTATTTTTGTCATAGTGTTATGACGTTAAATTACTTCTATGACATTATAGGAAATATCCTTCATGTCGTAATAGATCTAGATCCGAGAGGTTGAATCCTTTTACTTATTTTCTCAAAGATGATTTATGATATATATTTCATAAGATCGTCTTTGTACGTAGCATCATTGTTAAAATACTTGACTTTGACTTTGAAAAAAAAAAAATACTCACAATTCTGTCCCGTCAGCCATTTTGGTGCTAAAGTCTGGCTACAAACTATTTTCTATTTCTATAATGAGTAACAACGTATACGAAATCAAATTATCAAAGAATCAAATCCCAAATCGAACACCAAGGAACAAATAAATATAAATTTAAGAACTTTACCAACTTTGAACCAATAGAATGCTACATTTTTTTGCCCTAAGATGCAATGCCTGATGTATTATTCATTTTTTTATGGATTTATATTATAAAGCCTATCGCACACTATTGTTTTAATACAAATTAAGTACAATGAGATCTTAATTTATACAAGTAGATGAAGTTCTGTTTGTAACTCTACGAAAGATAAAGCAACCTACGTCTGCGAGACACTTGACAAGCGATCTTGAATATATTATTACAAGTAGGTATGGCTTAGATAACATTAATATTTTGAATATTACATTTAAGATGTGTTGAAAACGAAATTATATTTTAGATTTGTTTTGCCAAAATAAGTATAAAATAAAGAGGTATTGTAAATTGTAAAGTATTGACTTTTTGTACTTTTTATAAATGAGAAAATATCGTCCTGTACAATCACAACTATATAACTATAATATCAGGTAAAGTTTGTAAGAATTTATGGCTGTTTGGAAGGATGGTCGTAAAATTATTAGTAGCTGTTATTAGTTAAGAATAACACATAGGTAGGCTATGTTATGATGGTTTTCATTGAGTACGTAAGTAAAACTGCGGTTGACGGCTATGTTTATAAATGTAGTTAATGGTCCGTCAACAAACGGACTCCATACCACACACATCTCTTCTCGTTTCATAATTAACAATAACAAAAGTAAACTTGAGTATTTTCCGTGGGGTTTATTTTCATATGTCAAAAGCTGTATTTTGTACATATTTTCTTTAAATTATTCTGTAATTTATTTATGAGTGCGCTGTGTGATACGTCAAGAGAGAAAAAGGTTTACGTTGAGCGACTCATTTTTACCTGTCCTATTTGCGATGACATGAAAAAGAAAATTGAATTTAGAAGATTTTACATCATAAGCTTCGTCCTTATTTATTATTTATGTATTGTTTTGCAAATTTGTTTTAAGGTCGTTGATATAGGGCTTATTAGTTACCTACCCTGTCCTGTTAGCCTGTCTGTGTGGTGACGGATTAAGAATACAGGTATCACCAGGTACTGTAAGCTAAAGGATTTGTACATTAGGATAACATCCTCTGTGAGAGACGGAAACCTCGAAAATAAACCCTATGCCAACACGGCTGGTCAGTGCGGCATAGTAGACCTTAGTCCCTCCCAAAGTGGAGGAAACCCGTGCTCAACATTGGGACGTTAACGGGCTGGGGAGAGAGTCAACTAATTCTTTCTTCTCAGCCTATTAATTCTTAATCTTTTTGACACAGGCCTCCTTAATTTCGGGAGGTATCTAGTTTACTTAATACATACATACCTATTAAAGTTTACTTATTATAAAAAGCAAAAAAACTACGCAACGGAGAATTATGCGGTTTTATTAATATAACTAGCTGTCGCCCGCGACTCCGTCCCCGTTTTTGGAAAATTTTTATATACTGCTTCGCTTCTACTGGTTGTAGCGTGATGGTATATAGCCTATCTAACACTAACCTAAGAAATACTAACACTGAAAGAATTTTTCAAATCGGCCCAGCGGTTGCTGAGATTAGCGCGTTCAAACAAACAAACTCTTCAGCTTTATAATATTAGTATAGATTTATGGTCTTATTCTTAATGACTTATGGGAGGTTTAAACGGAGATTTTATCGGAGAGATAATAAACGTTTTATCGTAAAAAGACTATTCTGAATAACAAGTTTTGACAATTTTCGCGAACCGATTTTAGCGAACTTTTAGACCTCCGATAAGTCATTATGAATACGACCACTAATAATTAGGGTCATATGTATAATTTGTAGGTAGGTTTGTTTCTAATTTCCACCCGTACGAAGTGGGGGGTCAAAGCTAGTAGTATAAATAAAGTTAAACAGTACAATACAGCTATAAACTATAACAAATAATTAATTCAGTTTTATACTCAGCCGCCTACAATATTCCAGTTCCTATAGTCTGTATAATTTTCAGGCACTAAATTTTATTCAAACATTTGCCACTGTTTTGAAAGTTTACTCTTCAGTAGCACAATATGACAGATTTTATATAGAAGTTGGAACAGTTTTTAACAATGCCAGTGGTGTAATTGTGGAAATGAAAGTAGGATTTCAATGCAGTAAGCAACGATTCAATTTGTAGCACTATATTTAATTACTGCAATGCACTAAACATTAGTACCGATTCAGTTTGCACAACTAAACTTAACTAAAAAATGAAAATTGGTAGTGACAATCACAAAATTCGGCAATGTTAAGAGAACTTTTTTATTAGAAAATCTGTATATGACTAACGATTTAAATTAAGATAAATGTGTACCATGAAATAGCAAATTATAGATATATTGACACTTATCAACTTTCATTTTTTATAATTAAATAAATATTCATGGACATTTCACACAACGTCCTCTGGTCCCAAGCTAAGCTTTATATGCTTGTGTTATGGGTACCAGAATACGGATATAATACATATACTACTTTTCTTTTGTAAATACATACTTATAATACATATTAAACACCCAGACGCAGTACAATTTGTATGACAATTAAAAACATCACACAAATATTTGTCCTGACCGGGAATCGAACCCGAGACCTCGTGAACGGCAGTCCGTTATATGAACCACTAGACCACGAGGCCCGTCAAATTTTTTAGTTGAGTTAAGTTTAGTTGTGTACGTAGAATTGATAGAATTGTAGATTTAACTACATTTATAAACATAGCCGTCAACCGCAGTTCCACTTACGTACTCAATGAAAACCACCATAACATAGGCTATGTGTTATTCTTAGCTAATAACAGCTACAAATAATTTTACGTCCATCCTTCCAAACAGGATACCTTCTTACAAACTTTACCAAATATTATAGTTATATAGTTGTGATTGTACAGGACGATAATTTCTCATTTATAAAAAGTACAAAAATCAATACCTTACAATTTACAATACGTCTATTTTTTATACTTATTTTGGCAAAACAATGTTTGCTAAGTCAACAACATGGAACTTTGTGTTTCTAAAATATAATTTCGTTTTCAAAACATCTTAAATGTAATATAAAATGTAAAAGCCAGCTAAGGGATATTGTACAATGAATAACATCCATTTTGAGAAACAAAAAACTCGAAACTAAACGCTATGCCAACACGCCTGGTTCACCATAATCCCTATCAAAGCAGAAGAGGCCTGTGACCAGTGGTGGGACTTTAATGGGCTGGAGAGAGAATGTGTAGTGTAACTTTGAAAGATAGGATAAGGAATGAGATTACAACAAAACAAACGCTGAGGTTTAATAGAGGATCTATTGACTAAGATAAAAAAAAATGCTAAGGTTGGCCATGTGGAGAGGATTGATGACATACGATTTAAAAAAGAAATGCCATAGGTACACGGCGGAGCTAAATACATAGGGTAGGAAACCCTGCGGGAGCGCGAACGCGCTGGCGAAACTTTGCCACCCCGCAGGGCCCCGGGCAGGGGTCGCCGGCGCGCAATCGCTGGCGCACCCAGCCCCCCCCCGAAGAGATAATCGCGCGCGGCGGGCCGGTTCCCAGAGACCCACGGAGGGACCTAATACTCCCCCCATCGGGTCGGGCCCCGATTAGCGGGGCCACCCCTTGCCGGGTCATGGCAAAGCTCAAGGCACCATCATGGCACGGCAGGGCAAGGCGGAGAAAAAATAAAATAAAATACATATTCCTAAATACAAATAGACCTTCAAGAGGTCGTTTATGTACGAATATGAGGAGATGTGTCAGTATGAATAAATGAAGCCAAGGAAGTGTGTTTAGACTCGAGAAAGTAGAGAAGATAGCGATATTCTCTGCTTGCTTATGGGAAAAAAGCATCAAAGCATGATCATGATATTGATAAATTGACCTAAATGTAGCAGTCAATCATGAAATGTGGAAATTAATTCGAGTTACAAAGGAATTCATCTATTCAAATTAAGGTGTCTTGAAGATGTCTAAGTTTTGTCAATACCTAATTAATGAAGGCACAATTACTGAGACATGTTATCAAAATCAAACGTAAAGCGTACCTACTCAATTTGGATTCGTAATATAGGTTATATGTAGATTCTATTTATATGCCAAAAATATATCCGTGGATTACTTGATTTTCTTGTCAAAATTAGCATGTTAAGATTTGATTTAATGAAATATTTTAAACTGGACGTGCCCGCGGCTTCATACTCAAGGCACTTGGAATCATCTTCGTTCGCTGTAAATATAGTCTAGTAGTAGTATATCTTGTAAGTTGTTTTGTCCTTATGTTGGAAAAATAAATGTTTTCTTTCTTTCTTAGTATGTCTTGTCTTAGGGTGAAGCTATCGATGTACCAAATTTCTTCAAATCAGCTCAGTAATTTTGGCATTACAGAATGACCAATAAGCGAAGTTTTTTTTCGTATTTTAGTTTAGTATTGGTAAATATGATGATACATATGTCATATTTCCACGTAACTACATGTGATAAATGTGGTTTTCTTTTTAAGACAGATGGATCCGCGAGCGTTTCTTTAAAGGTTCCATTTTGGATGGAACCCTCAAAAGTTTTTTCTCTTAATATTATATCGGACGAAATAGTTCGCTTTAGTTAAGTAGGTCAAGGTCGTTTTAATTATGTGGGCAAAGTTACATAAGTACAGTATTTTATAAACAATAAGCGATAATTTCGAGAATTTCGTAACAGACACTAAGAACCCAATTCAATTGGGTCTAACAAAAATGATGATAAATATTTATTTCATGTCATTCTAGCAAAACGTTTTAAGGAAAATGAATTATTCTGGTTATTAAACGGACATAAAATTGTAATGTAATCTCTAGAGATTAGTATTTTCTCGGTATCTTCCGACAGTCATTAATTAGCCAAAGTGCGTTCAGATAAGGTTTCTCTCTAAGGGAATGTTTTTCATTGGTATTTATTATTCTTTTGCAATATTCTAGTTATCGTTGTTGTTACTAAAAACTGTTGTCGACGCCATTTTGTCGTTACTTCAGAGCTTTTTGGTAGGATAATCCATGCACCTATACTTCCATCAGCCTTTCTCCGTCTAATGCTGGAGATAGGACTCATCATGGAGTAATCATTTTAAAAAATAAATAAAGACGTGTGGCACTCGGAACTGCCGCGGTAAAGCTATTGCATAGCATTTTTTATCAACTTATGCAATTATAATTATTTATTTATTTTATTTATGCAAGAATCTAAATATGTACCATAAACTAAAATAAGATTAATAATCCTTATTTACTGATGCTTAGATCTGTCCATTATTTATGGTAATTATGATAAAATAGCGATTGTCAATCAAATGTCAATAAAATAAAATAAACATGATTTTACATTATTAAAATCTAAAATACGCTGTTATCTGAACATTTAGGATATATGTTGTCGATTCAAAATCCTTATTTTAATACGCTGTTTAATTTGAGGAAGGCGCTTACCCGTGGTATCAACAGGATGAAATAAATTGCGGAGAGAAGTGGGGATTACTTGCGCAGTAGCGTCGATAATGTAAGGGTTTTTTCGTTACATTATTCTACGGAATTTCTGGATTCAGTCTTCACACTCAAGGCCCGCGATAGATGCTATGCAATAGCTTAATAATTTTATATAAGTACAGCATTTTTGTTACTATAATAATTATTATTAATATTATTTTATACTTCTCTGAAATTCAATAAATATATTTACGTTTTATGCTAAGTTTATCAATTACAGAGATAGTTGAAAAGTTTGTGATATTTGACAAGCACTCTATGAGCCATGGTGAATTGAATTAAAATCTTAAAACGACCCATTTGATACAATGATGAAATGAATTTTAAAGCATTTAACTACATTTAAAATTGGAATCAGTATGGTATTACATTAATTTTTCACTAGCTGTTGCTCGCTACTTCGTACGCGTGGAAATTAGAAGCCGATCCTAAACAAATTATTTATTTATTTTACAAAAAAGCCATCCTCTTGAACCACTCTATCTATTAAAAATAACTGCATAGTTTGATGCGTTTGTTTTCTGTTGCGTAGTTTTAAAGATATAAGCGCTTATAGGGACATACATACAAAAAATAACGACTTTGTTTTGCTATAAGTAGAGATAAGGATGGAATTTTACATTTCGAGGGGAATATCAATAGATATAATAATATCTATTATAAATCTATTTAATAGTATGGAGCAAAGTCTCGACTAGCCGTTATTATCTTTTCAGGAAGCATTTCGCGGCACTTTTAACACCCCTGTAATTTTGTTGTGTATAAAGCTACAAGATTGAATTTTTTCAATCAAAAGAACCAGTTATAGCTAGCTATAGCATACCTACATATTTAGTCATAATTGTATTACGCTTCACTACAAAATATACAAACATGACCCCTTGTATAAATTACAATTGTAAATGACAATAAATTTCAGCTTGCATTCCGTAATTGCTCCGTTGACTCTGTTAAAAACAGATGAGATTTCCACATAAAATCCCTCATAATATGGTACTGTAGAAATACTCGTGGGAAATGGTTGTTTTAAACGTATTCCCGGTACATAAAACTCGGGCCATAAATATGCAAAAAAACGCGGACCAAGTAACTAAATTGTTCATTATTGTGATAGATCATATTTTTACACAGATTTAAACTTAAAAATATTATAATATTTTCTAACACTTGCGTGACTCCAAATGAGTCTCCAAATAAAACTGCTTTTTACGGATTTAGACGCGTATATTTCTTTTAAATTTTGGCCCGACATTTCGGAGACTTTGCAGTCACCAGGGTCACGGGTGACACTGAGCTGTAATTTGTCTCACCCGTGTGAGTGAGTGGTGAGACACATTACAGCTCAGACTAATCCGAAATCCGAAATGTCAGGCCAAAATTTAAAACAAATATACGCGTCTAAATCCGTAAAAAGCAGTTTTATTTAAAAATATTAAATAAAAACACTATTCTGTAAGGTTTCTCTCTCCAGCCTGTTCATGTCTTGATGTTGGGCCCGGACCTCCTTCGCTTTGGGAGGGATTATGGTCTACTATGCCGGGCTGACCTGGCGTGATTGCATAGAGTTTTAATTTTGTTTTCCTTCACATAGGATGATATCTATGTAATACCGCTTAGCCATCTTTTACAGGACCCTGGGATGAAATTGGGGTGGTGATACTTAACTTTTACTTGAATAATGTAAAGGATTAATTATGCTATTTCCGCTGTTGATCGCGATATTACTCGTTACACATCACACACAAACATTCATAAAAAAAATTGTTTAATGCATGATTCTACTTAAGGGCCTACATCAATATCATCGCCGACACGTACATATTAACACAGCCAGTAGGCACAGAAAATGAAGAATTAGGGATACTTTTCCTATTTACTCAAAATCTACTAAATATATTTTAATTCTGATCCACGTGTTTCTATACATAATAGTTACCTATGTTTTTAAAGTTATTTCATTAGTTAATACGCGATAATAGACCGACAAATGAAAAAAATAAAAAATTAGAGAGGTTGTTTCGCCAAGATTTTCTATCGAGAAAACTTTTTTCATTCGCGTTTCTGAGTTCATGCGATCCTAGATCATATATTGAAAAAACATTACTACTTAAAAATTAGAGCTCTAGCCATTCAATCTAAAGAAACAATGAAAACTTCGTACATAGAAAAATGCACGAAGCTATTTTGGTATCCTCTTAAAACGCTGTCTCATCTCCCGGAGGTGGGCGCTAATAGTTACGACACAGTTTATAACTAATGTTACTATTAACGAACACCATGCTATTGTAATTTGTTATTTTGTTCCAATATATATATATTTATAATTTTATTTTTTAATATGCTTGATGAAGAATCAAAGCAAATAGCTGAACTCGTGGCCTTATGTTAATTTTAATTATATGCTTAAGCTATAATAAGCTCATGTATAAGCTATTCGGTAATATATGTTAATCGTGAGAGAGATTAATGAGTGTTGACAATAAATAAAAATTAGTGTCTGCATTCTAAATATTTAATACTTATGTAATTTATTTATTTTTGCAATTGACTTGCTATGCTTTTACTTAATAAATCAGATTGTGGTGGAGAAAGTGATCACCGCAAGCGGGACTTGAACCCACGACCTCGGAATACCGTTCCGTAGCTCTGCCAACTGAGCTTATTGCGGTCGTGCTAACAGTAACCAATTAGACCACCACAATCGTCATACGATTGAGTTTACATCGTATTTTGACGTAAAACGCCATCTTTCGAGAATGTTTTGCATATTAAATACATACTGTTACGGAATTTTTGCATTAGTTTCCCATTTCATTATTGTGTCAATCATGGCCTTCTTCATTTCAGGATGGTTTTCCCACCAGGCTGAACTTGGCACCTGAACTTGGAACAGGGTTTAGTTTCGATTTTTCCATCTCTTACATTTGATGTTAACTGATTTTACTATAACGGCTTTCACCGCGAAACGGATTGCATTAAAAAAATTTACTGAATATTCTGCCGTGTTGGATTACAAGGGATACTGGATCAACCAGAAGCCGGACTATCAAGGGTTTACGGTATTTGAAACAACATAACATCATAACAAGAATTTGTACCCAAAATTCAATATAGAGCATTCTGCTATTATTTAATAAATTTTTCATTTTTTTTTATTATAATTAATTATTGACAGGAAACTTAAGTATTGCATTGTATTTAAAACCATTAATTTCGTCTACTTGAAGTTTAATTTATTGTATGGTTTTAACTATGGATTTTATAATGATTATAATATATAATCTACTATATAAAAATAAGTCGGATTTTCCTTCCTGACGCTATAACTCCAGAACGCACGAACCGATTTCCACGGTTTTGCATTCGTTGGAAAGGTCTCGGGCTCCGTGAGGTTTATAGTAAATTTTTTTTTTTTGGTATGGCAAAACAACGTTTGCCGGGCCAGCTAGTAATTCATAATATTATTTGTAATGACCTATGAATTTATACATTTACCAATAAAATTGATTATTCTGATTATTCTGATTACATTACGCCTTTTTTCCATGAAAGTAGGCAGAAACTATAGAGTGCCATCTGCTACAATGATTTCACTTTGAGTGATTTAAATCTAAATTAAGTATATTTTTAGTATTCATAAATGATATGTAAATGTATGACATAGACATAGTAACATTTTTATTTTGTACACTACTTTCAATTTATCAAATTGATATGAAATTGTTTTTCAGTACCAACCCTCTTGAATCGCATATTTTATTTATAGAGATCGCGCAGGCACTTTATAAAATCGAGCTTGAAAAATTTGAGTAGATATAAGTTGTTTCAAGTTGAATAAACATAATTAATAGAGCTATCAACATAAATTTATTTGATAATATATCATAGATACTTACAAAAGTCGTCATTATAAAAAGAAATGGCATTAAATAAATTATTGCATATTGCTAAATGGTTATTAATCCATTTTATTAAGAGTTTACCTAGAGTTTGGAAAAACTTCACTATAAAACTTTTATACATGTATACTCACTCGTTCACTAACGTCCCCTGTTGGGCACGAGCCCCCTCCACATATCAAGGTATTAGGCATGTTGGCACTGGATTTAGTTTCAAGTTTCTCGTCTCCCACAGAGGATGTTATCGGTATACTATATCCCTTAGCTGACTTTTACGGTTCCGGGGGAACACTTGTATTCTATTCCGTTACCATACAGACACTAACTACTTACGAACTCTAAAAAAAAATTGGATTAGTCTAAAATTTATACTACTCCAATTTTTTTTGACTCTAATTAAATAAAGAATAAATAAATATTAGGTATACGTGCCAAAAATTTTAAGAATGTATGGGTAGATTAAAGGATTTCTATCTATAAACCAATGATTGAGGCAGCTACCATCAACTCGGATGAAACAGGGGGAAATAGGGTTAGTTTATGAATATCTTAAAAATGTAGCAAGTTCACGGCGCATTAGCTCACGTTAAAACGTATTCTTTATGCAAAATCTGAAAGGTTTTCTGTCATAAGTGTTATTATCATCTAATATATAAAATTCACGTGTCACAGTGTTAGTTACCGTACTCCTCCGAAACGGCTTGACCGATTCTTCTCAAATTTTACATACATATTCAGTAGGTCTGAGAATCGGCTAACATCTATTTTTCAAACTTTTTTTTTAGTATGGCAAAACAACGTTTGCCGGGTCAGCTAGTAATAAATAATAATAAACAATAATAAATATTCATGGACATTTCACACAACGTCCTCTGGTCCCAAGCTAAGCTTGTGTTATGGGTACCAGTTCCCATTATTGTTTCCTCTTTCTCTCTCCAGACTCAGCATCATCATCATGTTTTTAAACAAGGTCATTGGCCTCGTCTGTCTATTCGCCATTAAATTGTGAATACTTTGTCTAATCTAGTTGAGATGCGACCATAATCATTAAAAAATGTGGACCTTTATGAATAAAAACCCCACCCGTATGAAGACACATTGAGTCGAAAATAAAATATATATCCTTGAATAAGCGACATGAAATCTAAAAGAAGATATTGCAGATGGAAACGGATCTTAGGATTTTATTGACGCCGTAGGGTAAACCTTCAATACTTTTGCCGAATTCGTCGAACTATTTTAAGCGTCCCTTAGAAGCCAAAGATCTAGGGCTTAAAAGAGGTCACTTAATTCGGGTCCATAATAGATTAGGGTCAGATACATCCTATTTATCCTTATCGCGATCACAAGATTGATACTGTAAGCAACCTAAGGAGCTTAGTTCAAAGTTAGTTGAGTTAACATTAACATAGTCTGGAAATCTTAGTTTGTTATTAATTTTAAATTACTCGGAATATAACAAGTTTACGATACACACACGTAAATCACTAATTTGTTATTTTAACACAATGTTATTAGCCTCGTTCGTATCGATTTCGCGTATCAACGTATCTATGTAACAGAGTAACTAAAAGGAATTTTTCAACAACTTCTAATAGTCATATTGATCTGGGCCCCAAGTCTGCTAATGGAATTGTGTCACAATCGTAGCTCAATGGCACCATAATAACCTAAAAAATTAATTTGATAAAATTCACCACTAAGCAATCAGTTATTTAGTGTTATTGCAAACAAATGCAATAGCTGATTGCTTAGTGGCGAAATTCAATTAGCAGACTTGGGGCTCTGATATGCACCAATGATCGGTGGCAATTTTATAGCGCGCTTTTTAGTTTTCAAGCAAAATACCAATCCTCAACAAACACCCTCCTCTGCTTTAGGAGGGATTATGGTCTACTATGTTGGCGCTAACCGGCCGTTTTGGCATTGGGTTTATTTTCTAGTTTTCCATCTCTTACAGAGTATCTGTGTGCTGGATTTTACAGCACCCTGGGAAGGAAATAGGGAGGTGACACTTGTATTCTTGATCCGTCACCACACAGACAATGGTTTGGACAACAACGCTTAGGTATAGTTTTGTTCCCTCTTATTATCTAATATATAAATTAGGTTACGTGTATGTCCTATAATAATAAAAGAAAACATTCTTCATATGGAACGACAAGTTTTTCCATTTCGCCTAATAGCACACATCAATGTTCATACCTCCACCTCAAATATGCCCTTTGGAATTCAATTACTGCCAGAGTCGGATTCGATTTATCAAGCTCTATAAAACTAATAAAAATAATATTATGACTGAAATTATTTATATAACTCGTTATAATTTTCCAGCCCTTATCCCGGTATTTATGTCAATGCAACATTGGTCCGGGAGCCAGGTACATTTTTGGTCAATGATTTCTTCTCGAGTGAAACTTTGTAAAATGCATAAGGGACTTATACTATGAATACTCGCGACCGTCAGCTGCGACTCCGTGGGTGGGGTGGGCAGTGGCAGCCTCGCAAACAGGGAGAAAAAAATTTATTTTCAGTCGTTTCCTCTCATTTAAAAATTTGTCAGATTATAGTTTATCGAGTGCTTTCATAGAAAAACAAAGTCAGCTGACCATAACACGGTGGATTATACGTCAGCCGGCTACTTGAACATGAAAAAAAATTTTATATTTTCAATGATTTCCTCTCAACTAAAAATTTACCTGGTGATTGTTTATATACTACTATGAATGAAAATTAATGTCAGCTTGCTGTATCTCAGTGGAAAGTTTGTCAGCTGGTACCTTGAAAGGTGTAACGCAACAGCTTTAGATTGAGAAATTTACACGTACATATATGTAAATAGCTCTTTTATTTATTCTATCTATTCTGATCGGACTTTTCGTTTAATATCACGGTCTGATTAAATAGCAAAAATATGATTTGCTATTTAATCCGACCGAATCAACAATTTTACCTGTATTAATAGTAGGGATCCTCCCTCTTCCAGAAAAATATAATAATGAACACAGCTAATGCCATTTGCAATAAAAATAAACAAATTTCTTGCAATTTGTGGTTTTATTTATTATTATTTATGAATATCAAATAATGTTAAGTGGGTGGGTACTACTGGGTACCTAGTACCTACTATGACTAATGAGGAATTATTTATTTTAGAACAATTTATCTATTAGCTTATGAACAAGAACTGTCATACTCGCTTAGTAGTACTTAAGAGGGCTCGATACCAAATTATGCTCCATACAAAAATATGGGTATCGTACTATCGTACTCCTCATTTTTCTTTGCGAAAGTTAAACCGATTTTAATTGTTTTTACGATATATTAGAGATTTTTTTTTTTTTTTTTTTTTTTTTATCTAAATTTTTTATTGAGGACTTGGTTCACAGTATGTAGTGACCATGTCGTCCTCGTAATGCTACACAGTTAACTAAACATCTAATTTAATTGTTACATAAACATATTAATTATTATCTACACTTCGAGCCTTCAGCCCAACCATTACAAGTTTATAAATGGATTTGGCAACTACTGAGTCAGGTTGGGCTAGCACACTATTACATATACCTACATTATTCTTAATTACACTATTATTAAATACATATTCTCTGTATGTCTGGTTCCGTACACATTCCATTACAATATGGTACACATCTTCAACAGTTCCGCACTCTGCACAGTTTGGCGACGTTACTTTTTTCATCAGAAAAGCGAACCTATTCAATGGAATGTGTCCGGAACGCAATCTAAACGCTATTACTAAAGAGGCTCTGTCTAATCTACAGGACTCATACCAGGGGTAACGAAATGGCTCGTATTGTATTGTCTTATACCAGAGACCCTTATTGAGCGATTTATTGTCCATGTCTTCTCTCCAAAGTTCAAATATGTGATTTTTTAACAAAGGTATCACGTCACTATAATATGGTGCAATTATTTTGGTTATACCATCTGATATGGATTCCTTTGCCAACCGATCTACCTCCTCGTTACCCTGCAGCCCCACATGGGATGGAATCCATTGTAGAATTACCGTTTTACCAGACGATTCGAGATTCTGCATTAACTTCAATATATCATAGGCTATCGGAGCTCCTCGAACATTCGAGGTGCACCGAGCCACATGTTGCAGACCACTTCGGGCATCAGTCAAGAATACGAATTTATTATGGTCAATGGAATTAATATAAGACAGAGCCTCTCGTATAGCAAATAGTTCCGCGTACATTATGGAAACTGCAGCTTGGATTTTTAACTTAATCTTAACGTTTACTTGCGGATCAAATATAGCTGCTCCTAATCCTGCCTCGCTCTTAGAAGCATCTGTATAAATTGCATAAAAATTTGAATATTTCTCATCAATAAGATTTTTACATTTATCTCGTAAGTAATTACCTATAAAATTTCTTTTAGCTCCTATTACATCTTCTATATAACAAAAAATTCTATTATCTACATTAATACTCTGAACCCAAGTATTTAGGCTAAACATTTCAAGAGTAGCGGAAGAATGAATTGGTGTTGATTTAAACAGATCATTGATGTCAACAAGTAAAGGCTTTTTCTTACGGCTCCAATAGCCTGGACGACAGCACTGACTCAGAAGGTTACCAACCAATTTAATATTCCGATTATCCTCAAAGGAAAAACTCTTCAACCAAAATTTGCCGGCAAGATAGAGTCTCCGAAGGTGAAGTGGTTGTAAACATAATTCATTTTGCATGACATGTATCGGTGTGGTTTTTATAAATCCGCCTATTACGCGCATACATTGGTTTTGCACTATGTCAAGCTTATTTAAATGACTTTTACTGCTCGTATGGTACATGAAACTTCCATAATCTAACCGACTCCGAACTAAAGAAATATATAACCTTCTTAGATATTTAGGATGTACTCCCCAATCAGCCCCAGCTAATACTTTAAAGATATTTATGAATTTTAAGGTTTTATTCACTGTTGCTGTTATGTGTTGCCCCCATTTAAGTGACCTGTCGATCCACATTCCTAAATATTTAGTGCAATCAGTCGATGGTAGGCGTTCACCATATAGAGTAATATTAATATCTTGTCTGCTAAAACCCTTTCTATATATACAAATTTTAGATTTTCTTACTGATATTTCTAAGCCAAGGCTCTCAATAAGCTTGCACAAACTGTTTAAAGCGCCCTGAATATGTATGCGACCCTCTTCTAATGTTTTGTATGTACCATACAGCAGGAAGTCGTCAGCGTATTGAGAGACGTAAACATCAGTGATATCATGACATATTCTCATAGTAGCCACGTTGAACAATATTGGTGATAAAGGATCGCCTTGCGCTAGACCACAGCCAGTTGATCTTGTTATTGTATAGTTGTCTATGAATTGTATACATAAATGTCTGTCTTTTAAGAATTGCCATAAATATTTACATATGTTAGTGCCCACACCAATATTATCCAACGTGTCCAACATAGCCCTAATATCTACGTTGTTATATGCATTGTTTAAATCGACAAAACATCCAATTGTTATCTGGTTATTACCAAACCCATTTTGAATTTGTGAAACTAGTCCAACCAAGCAATCATAACAAGAACGTGACCTCCTAAAACCTACAGTGTGTCTCGAAAAACATTGCCTACTTTCTAAGAACCACTCCATTCTGTTTTTAAGCATACAGTGAAAAACTTTGCATGGACAAGAAATCAGAGAAATGGGTCGAACATCAGACTGTGTACTACTGTCAGATTTAGGTATAGGTACAATTTTTGTTTGTCTCCATTGCTCTGGCACGAATCCTTGGGTCAAAAAAATGTTATATAAATTGATTAAAATTTGTTTACCAACAATAGGCAGATGTTTTAACATAGAAAACGTAATAGAGTCATCACCCGGAGCCGTATCTTTGTTCTTAATTGCTCGGTTTAGTTCTTGAATAGTGAATGGCCTTTCAAGATCGTGGTTTACTGATGAGAATTCTACATCTTGCGGCGTCACCGAATCTGGACAAAGTTTATGGAGAAGACGATCTGCAGTGACCTCGTCAATCTGTATTTTGGGTTTTCGATATCCCTTCATCCACCTCATTCGTTGCCACATTTCTCTAGGAGACGTAACTTCGTCTATGGTGCTGCAGAATTTTCGCCATGCGTTACGTTTAGCTTTGCGGATTATTTGTTTTGCCTCAAGGATTTTTAATTTTAAAATGTCTAAGTTCGCAGGAATAGGATTTCTTCTAAAAGAAGCTAAGGCAAGTCGGCGTTCAGCCACAGCACGGGAAATGTGTGTATTCCAGTATGGTTTTGGAGTAAACTTTTGCAATCGTAGGGGATCTTGACAGATTTTTATAGTTGGAATGTGCTTATCAGCAGCGGTGTTTATCGCCTGAATAAATTGATTATAAGCGTCTTGCAGATCACTGGATAATAACATTTCTGATAGGGTATTATGAAGAGAGCTTGTGTAATCTTTCCAGTTTGCTTTATTAAAATTCCGCTTTCTATCAACATCAGGGGTTTTAGCAACACAAGTACTCATCTTGATAATAAGGTGATCGCTGCCAAGACTCTCGTTAGTAACCTGCCATTCAAATCTTAATGCCATATCATTCGTAGCTACGGTGATGTCTGGGGACGTTTTTTGTAACCTGCCATTAACCAACTTTATCCTTGTTGGGGACCCATTATTTAAGGAGACATAATTTTTGTCTAGTATTGTGTCAAATATCTGTAGCCCTCTCGTATCAGACTTACAAGACCAAGTTGGGTGATGGCCATTAAAATCGCCGGCTACTAGTGTTTGGCTTCCACACAGACCAAACACTGAGCCCCAGTCAGAAGTAGACGTTCGAATAGATGAGGGGCAGTAAATGGATATAATATTTCGCAGGTTAGGGCAGTTTAGCAGTTTTACATGAACAATCTCAATACCCGGATTTATGGTAGGTAAAACGTCGCAAACTTGATGTCTAATGGATGAATGTATCACAATTGCCACACCTCCATAACCATCGCCTCGATCTTTACGTACAATATTATAACCTGGAATTCTTAATATACAATCTGAATCCAACCATGTTTCACTTAAGATAGCTACGTGAATTTTTTCTTGTGATAAATATTGTTCTAGCTCCATTAACTTAGGACGAATACTTTGGCAATTCCATTGTATGGCATTAACGGTGAATATTAGTCTGTGTCTATCCATTTTGTGTGAAAATATTAAAGAAGGACCACTCTGATACATATCCTGACACCCAATTAATTAACCAGTCATATACTAGTCGCCAACAAGATTTCAACTTTTCTTCAAAAGTCATCTTTTTCATGAAAATTATGTTCTTAATTTTATTTAGTAATTGTTTAAAACTATTTCGATGATTACTTTCTGTTCTTTCCTTCCTATCTTCATAATTTTCACAGTCTTCATGCTCTGTATTCTCTGGCTCTTCGCGCTCTGTATTTTCTGGTACGTCTTCTGCTAATATTTCGTCATCGGACTGCAAAGGTTTTGATTTTCTGAATTGATTATTATTTGTTTGTGATTTACTTTGTTTTGAGTTTCGAATTGGGGTATCGTCATGTAATGCTGCAGTATGTACTATAGCGGAGGTTCTTAAAACCTCAGAGTACGAAGGGCGTTCAGATAATTGAGCAGATCTTGGATAGGTAACTGAATCGGACTCACGAGACATTACTGGGGTCTCCTCGGCTGGTGATGATGGTGGGACATATAGGGTTAAAGCGTGTTTGTATGTGCAGTTAAATTCAGCCATGATTTCGCGAATTTTTTTCTCTTTTTTATATATTGGGCAGAGTTTTGATAATGCCATATGTTTACCTTTGCAGTTTATGCATTTAAATTCTGTCGTTTCACAGTTAGGGTGTAATTTACTACATTTAGGGCAAATATTTTCGTAGAGTGAGCATGTTTTGTAATGATGACCAAACTTCCAGCATTTTGAGCATTGTGTTACAGGGAACACATATTTTTCTACGTTTATTCGTACACCATAAGTGTAAACATACGGCGGCAAGGAAGAGCCCTTGAAACACAATCTTACACTTTCGCAGTCTTCAAAGTTGCCAGTACTAAAATTTCGGCGTTGTAGCCGTTTTACACCTAATATAGGAATATCACTGCTTAATTCTCGAGTAATTTCCTCCTCACTTAACCCACACTCAATGTCTTTAACAACTCCATATGACACCCCTACTTCAAAAGTTTTTTTACACGAATAGTTGTTGTCAAGAAAATATTTGCAATATATAAGTTTTTCAGCGCTATCCTCATTACTGAATTGTATTAACACTTTGTATGCATTTACGTATTTTATTTTGACAATATCCAATATATTTTCTTGTTTTAATAAACGTGCCAACCCTATTTGTTTAGGTAACTTTTCTTGTTTTGATGTTAGACTTATCTCAATTACATCTGCGGGTATCCTATCTATACTGTTGCCGTTAACATTACGCGCCATAACTTTTATTCTTCTACCCACTTCCGTCCATATTTCTTCTTCATCCAATTCACGGCCTCTTTTTTCTGCACGACTTTTATCTGCGTCTTCGACCATGTTTCTTGCACTACCCTCCGATATTAATAATCCACTATTTATGTTAGTCTGCTCCTCGCCGCCTGACACGTTGTTTGCGTCATAAATACATTCATCGTCTGATAATAAATTGTCACTATCCATTACTCGTAAATATGTAACACATCGCAGTCTATTTGAAGTATAATCGAGTGCGCGGTGATACACTAAGTCGGTTTTGCCGTCGAACGTGCTGCCACAGCAAGCGCGCGTTAGCAACTGATATATTAGAGATAAAGAGTATATCTTGCATCACTTGTGTGATGTATGTGGTCCGGGAGGACCACATGTATTGTCTTTTTTCTATTTTCTTTTGAGAGACGTCAGTATGAGTTCGCTTAAAAGAATTTATATAATAAGTAAAATACTATAAAAAGTTTTTTTTTAATGTAGGCATCAACAACAGACATTATTTTTAAATTCACAGAAAAGCTTTCTTATTTACACCCACACTGAACATGATTTGTCGCAGCTCAACGAAGAAAAGCACTTTTACGCGTAAATGAATACATGAGAACTGCCACCCACGCGTAATTTGACTGAAAAGAAATGAAGTATTCATTTAAAATAAGTAAATACTGCTAATACTATTAAGATCTTTAAGATTACATAATTATTGTATACTTTATTGGCATGTAGTAGCAACTGCGGAGCAGTAATGTCCATAAATAACGCCAATAATATATTATTATTGGCCAATAATAATAAATATTGGCGTTTTATCGACATTATTTTAAAAATAATGTCGAAATTTCGTGTAGTTAAAAAAACTTACAAAAAGGCGTCTAATTTTATTGACATAACTGTTTTATTTATGTAACTTACCTAATTACTTCTTATCATCATCATCCTCCTGCCCTTATCCCGTTATTTGGGGTCGGCGCAACATGTCTTTTTCTTCCACAGTCTTCTATTAGCCGTCATGTCTATGTCAACTCCTCTTTCTTTCATGTCCTCTTTCACATAGTCCATCCATCTTTTTACCTAATTACTTCTTAGACTTCGAAAAATTGCTAGAGCTTATATAAAAAAATATTAAGTCTAATTCGTCCCTGCATGTCCTCACTAAGACGTCTTCGCTAAGGGAACAAAAACTATTTTGGTAATGTGCCATATAACGCGATAGGAAAGCCATCCCGTGAGCTATTGAGGGAATAGAAGAATGTCTGATGACCTTGGGATCCTTGAATTATACAAGGTGTGCTTTGTGTCAATATACGATCATTTTTTACTATAGAATTATTTAACTGAATTGACGGTAGACAGATGTAAGCTTAATACTTCCATGTGTAACTTGACTATAATGATTTCTTTATTTTTACATAAGACAGCGCCCACGGTTTCACCCACATTCATAGTTACTGCCGCACTTCATAGCGTTAAGCGTAATAACATAAAACCTAAGAGCTGCTCTGATTTATAAGCTATACAGTTGTAAAGTTTCTTTAAAATCCATCCGGTAAGATGTGTGGAAAAGTGGAAGAAAGGGAGAGAGAGATTTGATCTCATCTGAGATAATTCATTATTAGTATTATCAAATCGATACAAAGTTATAATGTTCGCCTCTAGAGATTTTCTCGCGTTCAAAAACCGTCATTAATATCCCAATAGACTATTCAGCTATATTAATATAAAAAGTTTATATAGGACTAAATAGTCCTATATAAACTTTTCCACACATATTCCACAGATCTTCTACAATGCAAAGCAATACGTATTTTTAAGGGCTTATATTTTTACTTAAATGACATAGCACTCATGGCAGCGAATAGATACAAGAAATGAAATAAAAAAATATATTATATGATCTAATATCGTTGATGTTACAATAACGTCTAGAACATGAATAAATATATCATTTCTAAAAACACGACCCATGAAAAGGAGTAAATATAAAAAGACATATGACGGAAAACCATGGACGGAAACTTTAAAATATTGCGCCAATTTTTTATCACGTAATAAGGACATGAAAATGTCGATGATAGAAAAAAACGTACTAAAACTATCTGTCCATCAATTGAGCACATTGTGTTCATTGTTTTCTTGACAAAAGGACGGTCGTGTCGGTGCCAATTGATCACGTATCCAGTCATCCTTACGTCCGTAACAATAATCGTGAGGACTGTACACGGACGTGCTGGTAAGGCTTATATGAACTTAACTTTCACAGTTTTAACTGTAGTATATTTTCTTCCATTCTATCTATGTATATAGTCTTCTAATGTATAAAATTCACGTGTCACAGTGTTAGTTACCATTTTCCTCCAAAACGGCTTGACCGATTTTTATGATATTATTTTATTGCATATTCAGTAGGTCTGAGAATCGGCTACTATCTATTTTTCATACCCCTAAGTGATAAAGGCTAAGGTGGTTATAAGGGATAAGGGTGATTACTATGGCAAAACAACGTTTGCCGGGTCAGCTAGTAATATTTCAAACAAACAAACAAACAACTCTTCAGCTTTATGATTATTAGTAGGTATCTGTGATAACATTCCATGGTTCAGATGTATATATTTTTTCATGTGGCAAAGGTGCAAAATATTCATTCGGATTTTACTAAAGCTTGGAGTCACGTTCCATTAATCAAGTCAAGGACCAAAACGGGCTCGCTAATTGACGACCGCTGATAGTTCCGTAATGTCCTTCATTACCACTGCGGTTATCTACATAGCCAATACATTAATGGACATATACAGTTCAGATTGAGGTTTAATTTATCTTTCCTTGTGAACTAAATATTTTACTTGATAAATTAAATTATAGTGGAAAAAGTTGTACATCATATGCGGTGTAGACTCAAGGGCATCATCAACAGCATATTAATATAGCTAGAAAGAGACAGATGTATATAAAAATAAAGAAAACCTGTCAAGAGCGAGGTAAACTTGCACACTTAGGGTTCCGTACCCACTCGACCAAAAACATAAATAACTAAATTCAAATAAACAGTTAATTAGGCTTAGAGTAATCACCAATTCAACTTTGTAGTTCCAATAGGGAATCGCCTACATTTCAGCTATTTCATAAGTTGGTATTAGTTTAAGCCGTTCTTTCGTGTGATGTGATAACAAATTACAAGTTTTTGGATTTTTCCCTATGTCAACACTATACACAGCCATGCCAAATTTCAAGTTTCTAGGCCAATGGGAAGTAACCTGTAGATTTTAATTCCCTAGCGCAAGTCGAAAATACTTAAAAAAATAATTGGTCAAGTGCGAGTCGGACTCGCGCACGAAGGGTTCCGTACCATTATCTATGCAACATAAGGCAACGTTTATATCGAGTATATATATTAGTATCGAGCAAGAAACGGTAAAAAAATCATGTTTGTTGTATGGGAGCCCCCCTTAAATATTTATTTTATTTTATTTTTAGTATTTGTTGTTATAGCGGCAATAGAAATACATCATCTGTGAAAATTTCAACTGTCTAGCTATCACCGTTCTTGAGATACTGGGTGCGGAACCCTAAAAATCATGTTTGTTGTATGGGAGCCCCCCTTAAATATTTATTTTATTTTATTTTTAGTATTTGTTGTTATAGCGGCAATAGAAATACATCATCTGTGAAAATTTCAACTCTCTAGCTATCACCGTTCTTGAGATACAGCCTGGTGACAGACGGACGGACGGACGGACGGACGGACGGACGGACAGCGAAGTCTCAGTAATAGGGTCCCGTTTTTACCCTTTGGGCACGGAACCCTAAAAATGGCCGTAATTCAGTTATATCTTCTGAATGCGTAGATCTAAAATATTGATTGTATTTTTGCAGCAAAGGACCGTATAGATCTACATTTGGTATGAGTTGAAACTCATACCAAATGTTGATACCTTCAGCCGTTGCTGAGTAAATAAAGTTTGACGGACGAACAGACAGACAGACACCGTAGCGTAGTGAGACTATAAGGGTTTGTACGAAACCCTAAAAAGGTGAGGCGAGGAAGAGAAGAGACGGATATATCTGTCGACGTCGTCATACATAAGTATAGATACAACTCGGTATATTAATATATATTTGTCTCTTTCTCGCTATATTAATCTATCGTAATATGCCATTTGTGGTGCCCTTCAATCGAGTAACTTTGTAGTGGAGTAGTAATCACATGAAAATATGTTTTACTTTCATTAAGGTCCCGTCCTAGGATCCTGTTTTACGCTTTGGTACAAAACCTCACAGAGTTTTACGAACAAAACTTATTAACAACTAGTTATGAAATCAAATACAACACTAAACATTGGTACAACTGAACTATAATACTTCCTTTAATTACATCTTAGTGTTGACACTGGGTATATTTGTCGTAAGCTTGTACTTACAATATTCAATAGAAGACGGTGATTAATGTTTACAAAGGAAAGGGAAACTTGTCTTAAATCTATTATTTATTTTCTTAGCAATCGATTAATCTTTGTATCCTTTTGTTTATAATTGCTGGTTCATATATAAATGTATACTAAAACTATAAGTTGAAGTGTTTGTTTATTTGATCGCGCTAATCTCAGGAACTTCTCGTCCGATTTGAAAAATTCTTTCAGTCTTGGATAGCACATTTATCGAGGAAGGCTAAAGGCTATATAACATCACATTGCGACCAATAGGAGCGAAGAATTAGCGTAAAATGTTACAAACACATGGAAAAAATTCTAAAATCCACGTGTACGAAGTTGCTTTGTTTTTGACGGATAAATGTTTTAAATTATATATGTATACATATAAGCGTATAATCTACTTAGTTTAATAAATTGGTCAAGTGCGAGTCGGACTCGCGCACGAAGGGTTCCGTACCATTATCTATGCAACATAAGGCAACGTTATTAGTATCGAGCAAGAAACGGTAAAAAAATCATGTTTGTTGTATGGGAGCCCCCCTTAAATATTTATTTTATTTTTAGTATTTGTTGTTATAGCGGCAATAGAAATACATCATCTGTGAAAATTTCAACTGTCTAGCCATCACCGTTCTTGAGATACAGCCTGGTGACAGACGGACGGACGGACGGACGGACGGACGGACAGACGGACAGCGAAGTCTCAGTAATAGGGTCCCGTTTTTACCCTTCGGGTACGGAACCCTAAAAACTAAAAAATACGCTTATATATCCTAAATATTTTTTAAATGATTGCATTGTCATCAATACTCAATTCTATGCTACCTACTTACAAAACGTTGACAGTTTATGTTGTCAGAGACATAAGTTTCTGTTGTCACATATGTAGTTATAATCGTAGTAAAGACAAGTAATCAATTATGATATTTTTACCTGATTCTTTATACAAAGCGTTTTTATGTGAAAATATCTAATGGTATATGAAAGGCATACGTAGAAATACAATAATCTTGTTGAGTCTACTCATATACAATTAAACTATTACGTGTATAATTAAAAATACAAGTGTAGTCATAGTGATACTTCAACATGCTATTCTAGTAATTCTGATCAAGGAATTGGGATTATTCTTTTAAATTATTGCATTGTCATCGGTCCTTTTTAGGTGTGCAAAATTTCAGATCAATCCGTCTACTGTAACTGGCTGAAAATCGCTTTCAAAGATTCCGTTACAGAGATTAATACATTGATAGATACATACCAAACTTATAAAAAAGAAAATTTCTATTAAAATGAATACAAATTAAAATCTGCATCATCAATATAATACACAACGTTCATTATTATCGTCCAGGTACGTTGTTCCTGTGTTGTTTAATTAGTAGCTACTTCACTGGTATCTTGTGACAAAGTGATCTATATTTCTGCAACAATATACAGCGTTATATTTTCAAGTTGTTGTTTATAAATGCTGAAGCGACGTAGTATTGAGTAAAATGTTTTGAGATAATTGATAGTTCGTTTAATCGTTTTCCTTTTAGCTCGTCTAAACACTATTTTATTTTGACGGGCCCCGTGGTGTAGTGGTTCATATAACGGACTGCCGATCATGAGGTCTCGGGTTCGATTCCCGGTCAGGACAATCATTTGTGTGATGTTTTTAATTGTAATACAAATGTTTGCACTGCGTCTGGGTGTTTACTATGTATTATAAGTATGTATTTACAAAAGAAATGTAGTTTATGTATTATATCCGTATTCTGGTACCCATAACACAAGCATATAAGCTTAGCTTGGGACCAGAGGACGTTGTGTAAAATGTCCATGAATATTTATTTATTTATTTAAGCGTTTTTAGTATTTAGGTTGTACCTATTGTTATATCTTTCAACAAATTACCAATAGTTTTAAGTGACAATTAAATTAAATGTTTCATAGTGATTAGGTATTGCTATAATTCAAAATCTATATCTTATATATAAAAATCAATTGCTGTTCGTTAGTCTCGCTAAAACTCGAGAACGGCTGGGACGATTTTGGTGATTTTGGTCTTGAAATATTCGTGAAAGTCCAGGAAAGGTTTAAACGGTGACAAAATATATGGGAATCTAAAATTCCACGCGTACGTAGTAGCGGGCATCAGCTAGTCTTATATATAAAAATCAATTGCTGTTCGTTAGTCTCGCTAAAACTCGAGAAAGGCTGGGCCGATTTTGGTGATTTTGGTCTTGAAATATTCATAAGAGTCCAGGGAAGGTTTAAACGGTGACAAAATATATGAGGATATAAAATTCCACGCGTACGGAGTAGCGGGCATCAGCTAGTTAGTAATATTTATTTTTTTAACAAAATAGGTACACTTCAGCCTGTGAACTCTTCGGGCTATGTTGTACACACTAGTCCTTCTACGGATCTCCACATTCCGGATCTTATCACGAAGAGAAAACCACGCATAGCCCTCTCCATAGCACGCTGCGTGACTCTGAGTTGTTATATTCTCTCGTTATTCTACTCTCTCGCTATTTTTGTATGTATGTCCCTATGTGAACTTATATCTTCAACACTACGCAATAGATTTTGATGCGGTTTTCTTTTATTAATTTCTTTAATTTAATTTGATTAGTTTTTTTTTTATTTTCTAAATTCTACGCGTACGAAGTTGCGGGCAGCAGCTAATTTACATATAAAAAGTAAATATGTATTAAATCGTTCTTTTTACAATACTGTGAACATCCATAACATTTTGTTGTCCAAAAAGGACTGCGAGTAACTAATTGTTCTAACATCGTTAGTATAACATATTATAACGAAGTTAATGTTATGTAATAAATAATTATTAGGTCGTATATTAAATCATGTATATGCAGTTATGTATTCTAGTTAATGTTACCAGTTTGATTCCTTGCCAGATGGTTGCAGTTTGTATCGTTATGTTTAAGTATCTTGATATCTCCTTGGCGTGTTGTCAAAATATACATTGTAATTTATTGCTACCAGTTGTTGTAATCAAAATTTGAAATAAAAGAAGCTTTCATTAATGAAGTAAATAGATTACACACACATTTTGATCTACCTATCAATCACTTGCAAGGTAGTTATCTATACCTACCCTATACTAATATTATAAAGTCAAACAGTTTGTTTGACAGAGCACGCTCATATCTGGAACCACTGGTCCTATTGAAAAAGTGTTACAGTGTTGGATAGTCCATTTATCAAGGAAGGCTATAGGCTATATAACATCACACTAAGACCAATAGGACCGAGGCATTAGTGAAAAATGTTGCAAAAATGAGGAATATTTTCAAAATGCCACGCGTACGGAGTCGCAGGCAACAGATAATAAGAATTAAAGTAAGAAGAGAGGCCACAAGTAATGTAATTTTGAAATATATGACATTGCTAATGATTTGTATACAGCTAAACAATTTGTTCAATTATTTTTGCTATAATTTGTAGAACTGCCTATATTCATAATGTGTGTGTTTCAAATGTTTAATTCAAATGTAAGAAACTTTAGGTGTATTTCTGTTATTATCGATCTGAATATAAAAGATATCATTTGAATTTTATTCATACTGTTGTAGGAACATATTGTATGAATTCATTATTTGTAAGTAGACGTTTGTCAACAGGTCTACGAATCTATAGAGACCATTGTGCTAGCCACCCAAATTATAATAAACAAATATATCTATTACAGTATGTATGGTCCTATTGTTTGCTCGACGCCTAAATTATTGTATACAAATATATTATGTATGAATTCATTGTATGCAACACTCAGCGTATCAGCAGTTTTAGGAACATATAGAAACGATTGTTCTCCTTAACTATATAAGCTAATATTATATTAAATATATATAGTCGCAAATAAACGCCATTCAAGTCCGGACGTATTTCATTTTATCCTCTAACCGACGCACACGACATTTACACCTAAACTGTCATCATTATAAATATCTTTTGAATTATTGAACAAAAGCAGAATGTATTACTTATGCGCCAATTCACATAAGTAGGTATACTAACAATTGGTGTAAACCGCATGATATTAACACTGTCAGTCTTTATTAAACAAAAGAAATTCTTTGCACGTTTAATTCTTGTGCTTTTTCCTGAATTATATTACTATTGTGAAGGTTCTGTTGAACTTAAAGACGGTGCAGTCTGAAAGTTTCAAAAATATCTTAGAGACGATAATATATATTTTTACGTTATAAATTTTGACTTATGTTACTTTTTACATGACGTTTGATTTTATTTTTACTTGACGTTATTACTTATTTATATAGAATTTGAAAACTGTAACATGTTAGGCAAATCTAAATTATGCTGTAAATGCTTCTTAAAATTAAAGAATTTTAAAACCACTTTTTACTGTCACCATATTTTGCAGTCACCATGGTGACTGCAAAGTCTCGGAAACGTCGGGCCAAAAGTTAAAACAAATATACGCGTCTAAATCCGTTAAAAGTGGTTTTATTTAAACGAATGAATCGCGCAAATGTTAGAAAATATTAATTTTTGGAATTCGAAAATCAGTTAAGTCATTGATTCTCACAGCCACAAGCCAAATATGATATTATGCTAAGTCTCGTCCCAATATAGCACTATTACTTTGCCTGGAAGAGCCTTGTACAGCTTTCAAAGCTATTTTGATGTGATATATTGATTCATGTTCTCTAGAACACTATGCTGCCTTTCAGCTACCTATAGCTTTAATTGAATGGCTGTACAATTCTAAGATTCGGAGAAATCTCTTAAAGTTATTGGATTGGACAGTTTGTTCATTTGGATATGATATGAATATTGTCAAAGTATTCTTCTTCTCTATTAATGAGCGATAATATTATGTCCATAATTGCACAATTGACTACACTACTTCTGCTATGGGTGTTACAAGTCATATAAAGAATAATCCAATCATATCTATAGTATATTCTGTGAGCAATGGAAGACCTGAAACTGACATGTCTATTGCCTGGTGAGTATGAGGTGCTAGACATAATTCCTTGTCATTAAGAAGAAACTATAAATACATATTTTGTGCACACGGCTACATTCTAGGTTTATTTGTACTATCCAGAACTGTCTCAAGTTGTCGAAAATTAGATTTGAAATACAAGAAAATAATTCAGTATAAATAATAAATCATTCATTCGCAATAAACCAATACAATTAGCACACAAAAAGTCAAAGTATACGTGCGAAGTTTAAATGAGCGAGCAGAAACGGAATGCAGCACGTCTGGCGTTTCCATCTCTTATTAAAAATTCAGTTTTCTTTTCACAGTTAATAGAATTTTAACCACTACTGTCATGATTAACTTTTGCGAAATTTAGAGATTTTAATTCTAAGAATAGTGGCCACAGAATTATTACAAGGAGATGTTCACTTCATAAAACTAATTGTAGCATTATAAATTATCAGTGCTGAAGAATTTGTATAATAAAAGCGCATTATTACTTTGGTCTTGATCTGAATTTGAGAAGTCTTTATAATTTATTGTAATTATCTGCTAGTATAAGAACCAAAAAGCCTATTTTTGTGTTATGTTTATTCAAAAGGGTGACTTTAAATTAGGTACCATATAGATAGCTCTCGTTTAGATTAGTACTTACTCATTTCTATCAGATTCTTTTTAGGGTTCCGTACCCAAAGGGTAAAAACGGAAACCCTATTACTGAGACTTCGCTGTCCGTCCGTCCGTCCGTCCGTCCGTCCGTCCGTCTGTCACCAGGCTGTATCTCAAGATCGGTGATAGCTAGACAGTTGAAATTTTCACAGATGATGTATTTCTATTGCCGCTATAACAAGAAAAACTAAAAATAAAATAAAATAAAGATTTAAGGAGGGCTCCCATACAAAAAACTGATTTTTTTTACCGTTTCTTGCTCGATACTAATAACGTTGCCTTATGTTGCATAGATAATGGTACGGAACCCTTCGTGCGCGAGTCCCACTCGCACTTGACCAATTTTTATTTTTTAATCTTTTCGGTTAAAAAAGACTAAAATCTTTAATCTCTGTCGAAAATTCATTTTCTGTAACTGAACAAACATCTGAAGTTCCAAACATGTCTTACATATTACTGTAATATGTCAAGTAAATACTAAAAGGGTACCGCAATAAGGCAAGGCAATTTCATCGCAAAATGAGGCATAAAATTGAAAACAGCTTTAATAAATGGTACTGTAGTATTTCGTAGTTGATATTGATTTATGCTATATATTTTTTTTGAAATCTCTTAGTGCAGTGTAAGATTATGTAAGATATGTCGATACCCGAAAAGGCCAATTATTTGTTAGATTCTAGCTGCTTCTGCTGCTGTAGGTATTTCCTGTCTATTCTATGTTGGTAATAGTTACAAAAGAAAAAGAATTGCTATATCCGTATTAGATATATATATATTTACGGCCAATCGTTTGCAGGATAAATAAACATATATTTATTATTTATATACATATATATATATATATATATGGTATTCATAACACAAGCAAATCTTGTCTTGTAGAGAAAAGACGTTGTGTAAATAAGATTAGTTTTTTACCTATTATAAAAAAAAACAAAAATATAAATTATATTGAATTACATTCATCATCTCCCTATCCATCAACCTCCAACCACTGATAGTGTCGGAATACCGACCCGCCGCGGCAAATGTGGCTGTCAGTCACGGCAACGCGACAGGGGGACCTAATGCTCCCCCAGTCGGGTCGGCCCCGATTAACGGGGCCACCTCTCGCCGGGCTATAGCATGGGGTCTTTCAAGCAAGGGGTGAAGAGGCACCTTGCCGGCTGGTAAGGTGAGAGCGGCTAGTGCTGTTCTCACATTTGGATTGCAATACACATAACATTAGGTGGAGTGTAGTCATTTGCCTAACCCTAGCCATAAAAAAGTAAAGTTAAGTTGTGCACGTAGAATTGGTACCACTGTTGAACACGGGTCTTGAAAGAACGCCACAACGCAGTAACCCGTGCCACCTGCCAAATTTACTGCAAATAATCTTCCTTCCCTCAACCCTCAATTCACTGATGTTAAAATGGTTACTTTATGCAAAGCACAGAGTATTCGTCACAGGTGTTTTGACAAATGGATAGTATACAACACTAAAAGCATTTTGTTTGGGTTCTAGAAATATGATGAATGATTTTATGTACGACAAGTGAATAGTACATCTATACAATAAACACAGACAATAAACGTAAAATATGACAGATATAACAGTGTAATGGTACAAATTTTATTATGTCCTAATATTATTGAACGCGTGTGTTTTTCGGCGTAAGTACGCCGTTCAAACAAAAGGCTGAGTAAAGCTGGAATGTTGACCGATTCTTGGACCTACTCGATATGCACACAAAGTTTTATAAAATTTGTCATTTCGGTGGTGTTAGGTAACCGAAACTATGATACGAGAATTTTAAATATAAGTTTTGAAGAAGAAAATTTGAACTCAATCCCTCTTTAATAAACTACCACTTTTTCAAATCTCTATTTTTAAATCAATCACATAACATTTATGCCCGCGTTTTTGAACACATGGAATAGTAAACAAATGATACATGATTATAAAATACTATCGCTGCGCACAGAAGTATTTATAAGGACAACTTTTCCAGTTATTGCAATATTTTTCACTGATGCTTCGTTCCTATTGGCCCCAGCGTGTTGTTATATAGCCTAAAGCCTTCCTCAATCAACATACTATTCAAATAATAAAAGAATTTTTCAACTTGGACATGTAGTTCCTGAGATTATTGCGTTCAAACAAACAAACAAAAAACCCTTCAGTTTTATAATATTAGTACATAGACGCTATATTTATGCATATATGGTAAAGAAACATTACCATACATATGTATAAAATACATGTTTATGACGGAAACTGTTTTATTCATACGGTTTTTGCTACACTCGTAATCTTTTCCATTTCTTAGTAAGTACTATCTTGCAGAAATAATTTTTACATAATATTGTTGGAGGTATATTTAAGAATATTTGTCGACGATATAGTATGAGGAAGGTTTGTAGCGTTGACTATAGCACATAATTATCAGACTATACTGTAATAATTCATCTACTGAAAAGAGCTTAGTTTGGGACCATAGGACGTTGTGAGAAATGCCAAATTATAAACTACTAGCCGTTGAATTTAGGATAATTCCCCCGTTTTTGCAACATTTTTCACTAATGCTTTGCTCCTAGTCCCAGCGTGATGCTTATACTGTATAGCCTTCCTCGATAAATGTTCTATACAACATTGCAAGAATTTATCAATTCGGATCAGCAGTTCCTGAGTTTAGCACGTTCAAAAAAACAAACAAACAAACTCATCAGCTTTTTATTATTAGTATAGATTAAAGTAGACAGTTACATACATATGTACTTATTAAAATGCAAAGTACATATATTGTATTATAAGTATTATAGTTTCTTTAAATCTCTTTTAGGATGAATTCCAATATTTTCCAAAGCTTCAGATGATAAAAAAACATAAAATATACAAAGTTAATGCATTGTGATATTTTATACATGAGCGATCACATCCCACTATGGAATAAAATGAATAAATAATTCATCGACGGTCACAATCAATTAACTTAATGCACATTTAGTATGCAGTACATTCTACCCCAGTATACATAATTATGAGCTATGTCGCAAAAACTATCAGTATATTTTTGACATTTATCGTCCATAACTGTCGCCCGCAACTTCTAACGCGTAGAATTTAAAAATCAAACCTTAACTCGGCTGTTCTTACCGGCTATCACTCACAGTATATATTTTGGCCATGTCTCAAGGCGGAGTATTGACTCCATAGAGCGATTAGTTTTACAGAGCAAAGTGGAGGGCACTAGGTCGCGGGGCAGGTCACCTATGCGCTGGCTTGACCAAGTGAAATGTGCAGTGGGAATTGGAATTTCAGAGTGCACCAGACAGCTCCGCAATAGGGAGAGATGGCGGCAAATCGTGCAAAAGAACGTGTCCACTTTCACCAATGACACGGAAGTCTCAGCGCGACCACTACCGCTCTGGTTTCCTATATTTCAGATACATTATATGTGTATGATAGTATGTATGATTTTTATTTTTAGCCGATTAAGCATTTCGAATTCGGTATCCCCGCCTCCGGTCCAATCTCGTTCCAAACCAAAATAAACAATTAGGAGTAACTCTTTTAGATTAACCGTGAATAAATATTTTACGTCAGCTCATTTGAAATAAACCTTTTGATAGACCCTTAATTTCGTATTAATTATATGAATGAAAGTAACTTTTTAGGGTTCCGTACCCAAAGGGTAGAAACGGGACCCTACTACTGAGACTTCGCTGTCCGTCCGTCCGTCCGTCCGTCCGTTCGTCCGTCCGTCTGTCACGAGGCTGTATCTCAAGAACGGTGATAGCTAGACAGTTGAAATTTTCACAGATGATGTATTTCTATTGCCGCTATAACAACAATTACTAAAAATAAAATAAATATTTAAGGGGGGGCTCCCATACAACAAACATGATTTTTTTACCGTTTCTTGCTCGATACTAATAACGTTGCCTTATGTTGTATAGATAATGGTACGGAACCTTTCGTGCGCGAGTCCGACTCGCACTTGACCAATTTTATTATGTAAATAATAATTCAATGAAAGCTCGATAATAATTAATTTTGCTAAAATTGTTTGTATAGTAAAAATACGTTTGTTTTACATACATACATACAAATAGTAAATAAACTAAAAAAAATTAAAGGTCAATTTTTGGCAATTTTTTCGGAAAATTTGACAGTGTTTAGTTTATCTATCCTCACCATTAAATACTATTTTATATTTTTTATGTTGGCCAAAATGAGTTACTATTCGGTATCTATTGTTCGTATATACGATAGAAAGTTGTATGCCATTGCTATGAAGTTAGACATCCTCAACTTTTAAAAGTCTGAACAGTGTTATGGTCAATAATAGCTGAGTGAAAAGTTTTGAAAGAAGTTGCGTCTTAGGACAATAGCACACTAGCTACTTTTAGCGTCGATGATCTGCGATTTGCGACGGCATCGATGCTGAATAGCGTTTTAGCGACCCTCTGAACTCGATTATAGATTTAAAAATTGTGTTTTAGACAAAGAAAGGCGCTTTAAACGGCGTTTTTAAGTGTTAGTAGTTAGTTGTAGTTAACTCGGTTGCTATATTTATTTTTCCATAAGTACTTCTTGCATTTATTGGTGCACTGGCAGTCTCAATGCTAGTAGCATTTTCTAGTTGTAGTAGCATTTTCAAATTAAACTGCGGTAGTGTAAAGATATTCATAGCATGTGCATTATGGTTGTTTAATTGCAAAGATATACAAAGATAGCTTCTGAAAAGAGAATAAGGAAAAGACCCTTCTGGTGTTGCAAACGTCCATAGGCTACTGATACCATCAGGCGAGCCTTATTCTTGTTTGCCTCCTTTGTAGCATAAAGACGACGGGACATCGATCGTCGATGCTAAAAGAAGCTTGTGTACTGCGGCCCTTAATGTTGTGTACTTCGCTTGACTATTTCATCGTAACCTTTTTGCGTAGAAGTGTAGTTTATGTTTGTTTAATAGTTCTTTACCAAAACTGTGTAAAGTAATTTTCTCACTTTGTCTTGTGATGCCAAACAATAAAATGGCAATGTTATTCGTCTTTATCTTTTCTTAAAGGGATTAAGTATCAAAAATACGCAAAAATTAAACTAATGTAAGGCAATTTAGGGGTTATTTTATTTCAAGTTAATAATTGATTCTGGTTTATTTTAGTGTAAGGGCAAGGAATCCTAAAATAATGGGTACAACTATTTTTAGCAACGTGATAATTGAATCAAGCGTCGCGCTCACATGTCGCGCGTTGCGTACATCGGAAGGTCACCTTAAGCTTGCACTGTGCTTCGTACTTTACTAGCATTAGACATTGTGTTATATAATTATTTTTTTTTAATTATTTATTTTATTTTTCTAATATGATTACAATTTTTGCTTACATAACTCTGGATCCAGTGCTAGTAGAAACTGTATTACAGGATAATAATAAACTGAGAATTATATTTCAACATAAAATCTTTATAATACTTAGTTGTACTAATTTTCTAGTAATTACAAAAACGTTGTACAATTACTTGTCGACTTCACAGAACTGGAAAGTTACTTTTGATTATTTCTAACGCATGACTTTGTCAAACGATGTTTCATTATTTATTAAAAACATTTAGAGTACAATTAACTATTGAAATGTATTCATAAACTTAATTAGAAGCGTCTCGAAATATTTTCGCAATATTTTTATCTGAAATGTCAATGCCCTGAAAATTTTAATTGCCTCTATTGTTAGATTTGATTTTTGTTTTTCAATGAGTTGGAAGTACGATCATTGCTTAAATAATAGAATATTTGAAAAACTCTGGATGGTCTCTCTTGAAGCAATTGTGTGTAATATTATTGCTAATAAAATCACAAAAGGTTTTGTGTGGGCGACATTTAAATGATGATATTGGTTATCATAACCGTAAGTTGGTTTGCTTATTTTAATAAATATCTACAATACTACGTTGACGTTGATTTAAACGGTGTTCTAATCTCTCAGCTCATGTTATTTACGCAAGTAAAAGGTATCTTAATTTACACTATCTATGGAGTATCTTAATTTACACTATCTATGGGAAATGGAACTGTAACATTTATATTCTTATCGGGCAAACACTAACGCCCTTGCCAGAAGAGGGGGTCGGGCGCGGCGGGTTACTGCTGCTGCCGCGCGCAATGTTACTGTTGACCTCGTCCCAAATGTTCTGGGGAGAGGCCAACATCGCGCGAGGATTTAATGTTCCCTCCACTGGGTTGAGCCCCACGTAATGGGGCTACCCTTTTCCGAGCTATGGTCAGGCTCAGGGCACATACTATGGCCCGGTTGGGATTATTCCCTGTTAGAATTAGGTATTCCGTTTAACGAACAATTAGTTATTAGATGTGCCTAGGACACAAAAATTTATATGCATTCATACTTTCAGAGTCGCCTGTTTTGATTATCAATGGTACTGTGGTCGCGTACAGTCTTGGCGTCTATCTGGGAATAATAAATAGCCAAAAATATCCACTTCAAACATTTATGCGGGATGAAAAAGAAATATTCAGAGATTTGTATAGGGAATACATTTCAATGAATGTCGACGAGCCAATTAATTACTGGGAATGGCTTGTCATAAACAACTTTGGATTGTATCCGGATTCTCACGTATCATTGTTCGAGAAAAAAAGTAGTGAACGTACTACAGCGAATAATAAGAGATCGTTTATGAAAACGGTGAAGAAAGGTGATATTTTGATTGCAGCGAAAAATCATAGCGGGTTGTGTGGCCATGCAGCGATTATGATAAGTGATTACTGGGTGTTGGAGATGGAAGGTGGTTATTATTGGGAAAAGGGGATTGAAGATAATAATAGACAAATTGGTAAAGATAATTGGTATGATGAGAACATTTTCTATTGGATAACAGTATATCGATGTCCTGATGATGAAGTGGCTCGAGATGCCGCACTTTGGGCCGATCAAAACTATTATAATCCTTAAGGAGGCGGTGATAAATTGATACATGTGACGTATTTGATTACAAAAATTATTTATTGTACAAATCCCAGTTATTCCTCCAAGCTTGTAATACAGGCGTATTATTATAGTTCTGATATCAAGAATGTAACAAGACATCTCGACAAGATAAAAAGTGTTATCGTTCCTATGGAAATTACAAAATATTTTCGAAAACCTTTTGCGTTAATTAATATGGGAAAATTCTAGATTTGCAATAAAAAATACGATAATGAAAAATGATGATCAATTTTACTGTATTTTTTGTGTAATCCTTTTTACAAGATAAGTAACACGTACCTAATGTCTAAAAAGCCACTGGAAAAATCAGGATGTAAAATAGAATCATAAGCAAATTTAAACGAACTTTAAAATTATATTTCGCCGGCACAGATCTCTTCCAGCTTTCAGACAACATTTGATAGTCGGAAAATAAAAACTTCACTCAATAACATAATTATTAATTCTTTATTTTCAGACAAAACAAAATAAAACTAACTTTATAAGCTAAAAAGGCAACAAAATATAAATTAAAACAAAATTAATTGTGTAAGCCGCATGATTAAAATTAGCCAAATTGTAGATCAATTAGGTCTTTTACATTTTAAGTTAGATTTTAGGTACATACATATACATACATGAAACCATTTTATCAAAATTTCTTTAAATATATAAGTTGTCTAATACGAAATTTCTGCTTTGAATTGCTATTCGGTGGCATATCCCTCAGTAAATTTTAGGATTCAGTACAATATTTTAGTATGAATATTGATTTAAAAGGGTCAAGCAAATATTTTATAAATATTGGGGCTTCTTTGCTGTGGAAATTCTAAGATATATGATACTTTTATGTTTACCCGGTTTCCCGTGCTGCAGAGTTCGATATTTTCACATATAACGATTATTATGTGTATAATGTTTATTTCATTATGTCATAAATATAATATGTGTTCTATCTACTTTAGCAATGCATTTACTAATAAAACGTATAGACTTTACATCCGTATTCTGGTAACCATAACACAAGCAAATAAGTGTAGCTCGTGACCAGAGGACGTTGTGTGCAAAGTGTGAATATTTATAGTAAACCTATATAATATTATACCGTATAATAAAGGTATAAGTAACAGTGTAATATGTATATGGTGTTTCTATGTATTATAAGTATGTATTTACAAAAGAAAAGTAGTTTATGTATTCTATCCGTATTCTGGTACCCATAACACAAGCATAATAAGCTTAGCTTGGGACCAGAGGACGTTGTGTGAAATGTCTGTGAATATTTATTTATTTATTTTATTTTTATATTTATTTATTATTTATATTTATGTTTCATATAAATCATTACTTCAATATATCCATGTCTATACCCCCCTATAATTTTATAATAAACTAGCTGTTGCCCGCGACATCGTACACATAGAATTTAGAAAATGTTCCCCGTTTTTGTAATATTTTTCACTAATGCTTCTCTCCTATTAGTCGCAGCGTGATGTTATATAACCTATAGCCTTCCTCGTTAAATGGACTATCCAACACTGAAAGAATTTTTCACATCGGGCTAGAGGTTCCTGAGATTAGCGCGTTTAAACAAACAAACAAACTCTTCAGGTTTATAATATTATATTTTTATAATAAATAAACCCTGTAATTTTTTCTCCTATTTTTTTTTTCCTCAACTCTTTTTATTGACACCTGCCTCCTTTAATTCTGCATCACCCTATGGTTGGCTGGTAGAAAATGCTTCAGCCATTAAGCCCGCTTATGCATGTAACAGCATTAAAGTGTTAAATAAATAAATAATAAATAAAGGTAGTAAAATAAATAATAACGTAAACAAAGTTTTACCAGATGTTAGGTTTGGGCGTTCAATCTTGAAGAAACGTAATTTTAACTTCATGGACCAATAATGTTTCATTTGATATGTAGTCTATATCAAAAACACACATACATACATAGATATTTATGTTTCTTTAAGCCGGATGAGTGATGTGGCAATAGACACTCTATCAGGTAAATTTGTGTAAAGTAAAGCAAAGATTAAGAACATTAAACGTAATATTTCCTACAATAAAGATTAGATGTTGTGTGACAAAGAGATAATCGATTACATCGCTTTCACAAGAATTGAACTGCGGCAATCCTAATGTCGTCAATATCAGTCAAGTACAATCTGTTTCATTTATTTACTTTGCATTAGAGACCTTAAGGACACAGGGCTACATATGGAGACACTAGATAATTTTGTACTACATTCCAATTGTTATTAGAGTTCCATATCGGTATCATAGGTAAAACGGGGTCCTAACATAGACTATAAGGTATAACAGGTCAAAACGTTTTTCTTTACAGCCATATTTGTCGCGGGTTCGATTCCCGCTCGGAACAATAAATTGTGTGATATTTATAATAGTCATACAATTGTTTGCACTGCGTCTGGGTGTTTCTATGTATTATAAGTATATATTTACAAAAGAAAAGTAGTATATGTATTCTATCCGTATTCTGGTACCCATAACACAAGCATATAAGCTTAGCTTGGGACCAGAGGACGTTGTGTGTAATATTTGTGAATATTTATTATATTTTTTATTATGTTTGGCGCTTAGTTATTCATTTTAAGCTTCCGTCCATTTAAAAACGAAATCTTATTGAATTACAACATAAAGAAACATTTACAATTCCAAGAAATCATTCATCAATATATATCTTACAAATAAATTCTTGTGTTCGGGTGGGTTTCCCGTCAATTTGTCAGCATTAATCAAGAAATTCTATTGAGTATTGTAAGTAAAAGCTTACGACAAATTTGCGCAACGTCTATTAAAAGAAGAGACATAATTAAAAAAAGTGCTATTGTTCAGTAATGGCAATGTTTTAAATGAATCCGTCTATTTAAATTTATTAATTCCAATCTATTAAAAGTAACAATAAATAGTTTGTTATTCTTAATTTGGATTGCGTGAAATGAGGAGACCGGGCATGTTTGTCAAACTAAATAATATTTGGAAATGCTTGTAGGTACCTATCTGGAACAAACCTATTTAGTACCGATATAAAGAAAAAACATAAAAGTCCATAATTATAGCACAGCATCCGAAAAAAATCCTTCATACTGTCGTTACAACTATAGATAATGCGACTGAAATGTAATCAATAAATCTCATCATGATCCTCCTGCCCTTATTTCATTATTTGTGGTCGGTATTGCGCAACATGTCTTTTTCTTCCATAGTCTTCTATCAGCCGTTATGTCTGTGTTAACTCCTCTTTCTTTCATGTCTTCGTTCACACAGTCCATCCATCTCTTCTTAGGTCTTCCTCTAGACTTTTTTCCTTCCACATTTATACGCAGAACTCTCCTGACGATATTACTTTCCCCTCGTCTCATGAAATGCCCACACCAGGACATCCGCTCATTCTGCAATTTTGCAGTCACTGGCATCACTTTCAGACTTCCTCTAATATATTCATTCCTTATTTAATCCATTCGCGTGACGCCACACATCCATCTCAACATTCGCATCTCCGCAACGTCATTCTTCTTTCATCCATCGCTTTTGTTGCCCAGTATGAGGCGCCATAAACGACAGCAGGTCTTATTACCGATTTATAGATTTTGCATAATCAATAAATCTATAGGTACCTTGTTAGTACGCTGTTAATCTGTGAAACATTTTTATCTTTAAATAAAAATGTTTCACAGATTAACAGACAGACCGACAGACGGACACCGAAGTGTATAAGGGTTTCTTTTTTGTACAAAAATCGAAAAACAATTAATTATGATTTGATCCAAATTGGTAGGCAGAGAACCCCCAGATTGCAAACTGACTAGTTTCTTACAATATAAAGTTAAGCAAACAAATAATTGCAATTCCAACACGTTCGTGTGAAGTCCTCATATCGTAACGGAAGTAGGGTTGGCCGGGTACGTGATCAATTGCTACCAACACGACCACCCTTTTGTCAAGGAAACAATGAGCATGAATGTCATCATTCAGATCTACAAATATCTCGGCAGTCGATTGCTTCGTATTACATATCAATCGATAAAGCTGTTAGTCACGTTTTTGCTTACAATGATATACGTTTCTATGGAGTAAGATAATTGAGTCGGTCAACTGCAGTAGCAATCGAATCAGTCAGAAGAGTGTTAAGTATTAACTCTTGTTACGAAACTTTAATAATCGAGAAGTTCTAAGTGTTAGTATCATCAATACCATACGCCTTTTCCCGCGTAGGTAGGTAGAGACCATAAAGCACCATCTGCTAAGATCTAAACACACTTCTTAGTCTTCCATTCCACTCATACCTCTGGTCATAGTTAAAGCATTTAAAATGGAGTAGACGAAAATATAGTTTGATTTTGCTGCATTATTAAGCTTCTTTAGCCTTACTTTATTCAATTTAGAAGACTCTTGACAGTGTCAATTGACTTCCTAGCAGGAGATCATGGGTCAATTAGCTTAAACGCGTAGAGCCATTTAAAATAATTAGAAAAAATTAGATTGTTTTCTAAGTTATATGAATTAATATTTTCTAACACTTGCGCGACTCATTTGTTTAAATAAAACTACTTTTTACGGATTTAGGCGCGTATATTTGTTTTAAATTTTGGCTTGACGTTTCGGAGACTTTGCAGTCACCATGGTCACGAGTGAGTCTCACCCGGACCAAAATTTAAAACAAATATACGCCTCTAAATCCGTAAAAGGTAGTATTATGAATGAATTAAAAAAACAGACGTGTGGCACTCGGGGACTGCCGCGGTAAAGCTATTGCATAGCATTTTTTATCAATTTATGTCATAATCATAATCTTTATTTGTGTGAAATTGGGTACAAAGGATGTAAAAATAAATACAACATTAAATAAGTTCTCCAAAATCTGCCGGTTGGCTTACACAATTTCTTTTTCTTAACGACTAACCTATCTAATGCAATTATAATTATTTATTTATGCAGTATTTTGCACTTGCAAATTTTAAAATTAAACTATCACATTATTATTAATAATATTAAAATAATAATAATGAAGTGTATGTGTATAGAGTACTCACTCATTTTCTTTTACTATTTTTTCTTCATTAATAAATGCACTTGTTTATTCATATTTAAAAGTAACGCCGATAATGTTAGGTTACGTTATTTTCGTTACGGAATTTCTGGATTCGGTCTCCACGCTTAAAGGCCCGTGATAGAAGCTACGCAATAGCGTAAAAACTAATATTACTATTTAATTAATATGAATAATATTATTATGTATAACACGTAACTGAATCATATATATAGTAGAGAATCTTTGAAATTTCCGTTAAAAATAACAAGATACCGACCCGCATTCAAAATACCACTCAAAATCATACGGCAAAATCAATATATTGAAAGCCAGACTCTTATTAACTAGACTGAATAATAGAATAAGTTTTAGTGCTCTTACGTGTTCAGTTAAGTGCTTTCACCATAATGTTAAATCTTTCAAGATTCAGAACAAATAAAGCATGTGAAAAGATATTGTAATATGAAATAATATGCTTAGTTAAAAAACAATAAAAACACGATTGAAAATACTAAATATTCTTTTAAATTATTGCATTGACATCGGTACTTAATATGATTGCAAAATTTCAGAACAATCAGACTACTGTGAGAGTGTTAAAATGGCTTTCAAAGAATCCGTTACATAGATTGACAGACAAACAGACATTGATAGATACATACTGAACTTATACATATAAGCGTGTTAACAATTAGAGTGGCTATTTATTAACTTAATTTCCGTATGGTGACGGATTAAGAATACAAGTGTCACCACCCCATCTCCTCCCAAGGGTGCTGTAAAAGTCAGCTAAGGGATATTGCACACAGATAACATCCTCCGTGAGAGGCGGAAAACTTGAAACTAAACCCTGTGCCAACACGCCTGGTCAGCGCGGCACAGTAGACCATAATCCGTCCCAAAGTGGAAGAGGCCCGTGCCCAACAGTGGGACGTACATGGGCTTGAAAGATATTTATTAACACTTCCGATAGATGTCGTTCTTTTATACATAATATTTTAATTAAAATTAACCAACTGTAATAGTGACCTGAACAATATACTGAAACTCAGCATTACGATAGTAATTTATAACAATTAAATAAGTATTTGATTAGCTGCTCTCGCTTGTGCTCCTTTGTATTATAAAATTCATGGAATCAATTTTTTTTTTAGGCTAGTTCATTTGACGTCTTTTAATAATCTTCACCGCTACTTATTGGTCCTTCGAGCCGTATTTGAACCAGCGATCTATGAATCTAATATATAAAATTCACGTGTCACAGTGTTAGTTACCGTACTCCTCCGAAACGGCTTGACCGATTCTTCTCAAATTTTGCATACATATTCAGTAGGTCTGAGAATCGGCCAACATCTATTTTTCAACCTTTTTTTTTTAGTTTTCAAAACAACGTTTGCCGGGTCAGCTAGTATTTTTATAAAAATGAGTAAACTATTTTAAATTAGCACACGATTGTTTGTTATTCGTTGCTATTTGTAATTTTAGAAAACAGCCACATATCGGGGTACAAAGTAAATTACGATTCTAAGAACAACTTTATGTTTTAACTTACTTAACTAGCTTCAAACTTTATATATAGAAAATAGATTTGATCTAAAATTATATCAGTAAGTGTATCCCTTTTCTTAATGATCATTTAACTCTTGTTTGTAAGATAGTTTACTTGCGTCATTAAAGTTTTGCTAATTTGTAACTTTGAAACAGCGGGTCTTTGAAAATTATACAATGAGGATAATTAACTATGATCAAAGATTTCATATCTCTATATGTAATGTTTGTGTGAAGTATTTAGTTTTATGTAAATATATAGGCACTATACATAGGAAACACCTCTACACTACTCACATAAGATACTAAGAATTTTGTATCTTATTCAGGTTTTTCAAGCGCGTTTTTTATGTTTTGAACTAAGTAAATTAGGTATATTTTTTCACCATCCATACAGTTTTTAATTCATTTTCAAGGGATCTACAAAGCAAAACGCATTTAATAATAATATGAAACGAAAGACAAAAAATCCTTCCAGTTGTGTAAACATCAAACTTTTATTTCAGCCTATAATGGATTAAGTCTAAGTTCCACAAGAGTCACGCTAAAACTGATTTAAAAGCTGATAAAGTGAAAAGCATTATAACGTTGGCCAAGTTTTTTAAACTTAAATCGATTTGAAATATATTGAATGTTTTTTTTTACCTTAAGTCATGTTATTTCGGAACTTTTGACTATATTTATAGATATGTGTGAATGACAGGCCTTATATTGTCTAGGGGTTCCTATAACGGATTGCTGTTCACGGCGTTACTTGTTCGATCTCCGCACAAGACATTCATTTGTGTGATATTTATATCTGTCATACAAATATTTCTCCTGTTTACGAAAGCAATAGTTGCAGATAACAATACATATCATCCAAATTTATAAAATACTTTTAGATAAAGTCTCATCAAAATTCAAGTAACAGTTACAGCGTATATAAGAATCAGACATTCTCAGACACTAACAGCAATATAAGCTATTAAGACACTATTAAAAGTAAAAATACAATATTTATAGGACATTATATCATTTCGATCGTGTTAAGGATAAATACAGATATATATCTGACCGAAATCTCTTAAGGATACGCATTACGTAACCTCTTATAAGCCCTAGATCTCAGGATTCTGAAGGAACGCTTAATGTAAACGGAAAATACATCTGCGAAAGTATTGTAGGCTTGTCACACCGCCTTACTACATTTTTTATGATACATTACATCAGAAAACATTCTAACTTTTGAATGTATCAAGTTTATGCAAAGATATTATTATTTTATTTGATTGATCACATACTAGATCTTTGTTTTAACCTTGCTGTGGCTTAAAATGGGTACAATATTAATATTATATAGCTGAATAGTTTGTTGTTTGTTTGTTTGAACGCGCTAATCTTAATGCCGAATTTGTAAAGTTATATGCAAGTGTACCCAATATGAGACAAAATGTGACTCAAGCAGACAAATAAAAGGAGATGTTTTTAAAATTTCATACCAAATGAAATTTTAAATTTTAACTAGGAATCGGCACTTTATTGTTAAAAACATTAATGTTATTTATAAGTGTTTGTTGTTAGAATTATTTATTAATTGTACAATAAATCCTTATAACGAGAAAAGCTTCTTAATATTAAGAAGATAATCTTTTATTTCTTAATATTACGCTAATAATTTTGTTAATTATTCTTATCCTTTGTTTATATATTTTTATCCACGCTTTATTGGAGGATGGGAAGACATTTTTAGAGTTCTATACCTACTAAAGGGACGAAGGAAGACTATATTACTGAGATTACACTGTCTGTTCCATCGGACTCCTTCCGTTCGCCTATCTATCATATCACTAGGCTATGTTTCATAGATGGTGATAACATGACAGTTGAAATTTTCACAGATAAAAATCTAGAGTACTTACAACAAAAATTTAAGGTAGTAAGTGTCTTGTTATAATGCTTGCGACATGATTATGGGATTATGGGATAACGAATAGAATTATGATGAAAATGGTGCAGAATCCTTTGGGTGCACATTGTAGGTACTTAGCAGATTATTATTGGACTAAATCTGACGTTTGAAATATTTCTATTTTAATTTGCTAATTATAAACCTTAATGGGAACAAATACCCTATCATTTTCTATCTAATTATTCTATCTAATATTATGTAAGACGGGCTTCGTGGTGGAGTGGTTTCTGTAATGGACTGCCGATCACGAGGTCGCGGGTTCGATTCCCGCTTGGGACAATCATTTGTGTGAAATCCATAAATGTCATACAAATGTTTGTACTGCGTCTGGGTGTTTACTATGTATTTTATATACGAGTATGTATTTACAAAAGAAAAGTAGTTTAAGTAGTCTATCCGTATCTGGTACCCATAATACAAGCATAGAAATATAGCTTACTTTGGGACCAGAGGACGTTGTGTGAAATGTCCTGAATATTTATTATTATTATTATTAAATATCGGTTACGTTTATGAAACGACTGTTTGATATCTTTGCACGTGCCACTTCAATCGGTTCTCGATTCTACTTAGTTGAATAGAAACTTAACTATATATTCCGTGGTAAATTATTCGATTGCGAATACAATTTCCCACTGTGTAAATTATCAAGCGATTAGGAGTCATGTTTTAATTAAATTGCTTTACGCAGAATAGTACTGTCGCTATTTTTAGAGTTATTCTGAAAGTATTGTTTCAATATCTATCCATTTATTTAATATCGATTTGTTTTATCCATTTTTCAGCTACTGCCCGAGATTTCGTACGCGTGGAACTTAAAAAGAATTCCCCACTTTTGAATTTTTTTAAATAAATGTATTGGTCGTAGTGATTTTATATAGCCTACCTCGATAAATGGGCTATCGAACACTGAAAGAATTATTCAAGTCTGACCAGTGGTTTCTGAGATTAGTGCGTTCAAACAAACAAACTCTTCAGCTTTATAATAAAAGTAGGTATAGATTTTAGTTACTGCTTATAGCTATATCATTGTCTGCAATATTTTTCTTACGTTTAAGATTTAGACCACATATTGGAGGACGCGACGCAGCGTGGGGCTCCCCAAAGACAATAACGTTAAATCGCAGGACTGCGTGTTGTGGTATTCCTAATCCTATGTCTAGCAGTGTACGGAGCGAGGCTAGTAGATAGATGGATGCCCTTAACATACATTTTATTCAAAAAATATTATCGCTACATATATTTTTGTAGAAGCATTTTGTATTATAATATCTAAGACGTACTGCTCACCTGTCTTATGTAGAAACATATGTCATAATACCTTAGTGAAAGCCCTTTGTGGTTAAGATACATTTGTCATAATACATCTAACAAAAACTCTTTGAAGTTTTGCGTAAAGAATCCTTTTGAAAATGGCGGTGAGCTAATGTATAGGGAACTTGTAAGTTCATGTAATAATATACTAAATATACCTCTAGGTTTAGGTACTAGTTCTTAGAAATTTTCACAATAAAAAATAATCTGTCTGGTATATTTTTTGGTTCAGGGTTTTTTTGTGTTATGTCATTTAATTTACTTCTTTAGATACTAAAATTATAAAACTGCAGAGTTTGTTTGTTTGTTTATTTGAAAGCGCTAACTCAGGAACTACTAGTTCGAATTGAAGAATTGTTTTTGTGTTGGATAGTCCATTTATGGAGAACGTGACAATAAAACAAAATTTTCCTTCCCTTCCCAGCTCTTTGACGTCCTACTGTTGGGAAGAGCCTCCTCCACTTTAGGAGGGATTATGATCTACAGTGCTACGCTAACCAGGTGCGTTGGCACAGTATTATTTTTGAGTTTTCCGTCTCAGATGGATCTTATCAGCACCGTAGAAATGAATTAAAAAAATTACCTACGTAATATCGGTAATTACACTAATAGGTAGGTACAAAACTATGCGCTGCAAATATAGCTCCTCTCTCTCTCTAGCCCATCAACGTCCCACAGTTGGGCACGGGCCTCCTCAACTCTGGAAGGGATTATGGGCCACTGTGCCGCGCTGACCAGGTGTGTTGGCACAGGGTTTAATTTCGAGTTTTCTGTCTCTCACAGAGAGGGTGTTATATGTGTATATCCTTAGCTGACTTTTACAGCTCCCTGGGAAGAAAAGAGGTGGTGACACTTGTATTCTTGATCCGTCACCACATGGACTGCAAATATCGCTCACTATATCTAAATAAAATTTAAGTACAAGGAAATCAGGGAAATATATTATACACAATGAATGGATACTATTTGACTTAAAAGATATACAAATATGCGAACAATGTAGCATACAATGAGTGGTGTTTCTATTACCAGCAAATCCATTTATTTCCACTGCGATATTCATTACAGGCCGGCTTCATTTTAAATTGCGCGTAAACATAATATGGACTATAACTGTACATTCATTAGCACAGCGATTTATTTGTAAAAACTCTTATTCATTTTAATATATAATAAAAACTATAGAAATCCTGGATAATCTTTTAAATAAACAAAAAAAAAAGAAATATGACTGAAGCAAAAGAACTCTGCTGAGTTTCTTACGATGCTTCTTAACAGATTGCATGTCCTGAACCATTGGTAGGGGAAAAAATTCAGAATTATCATAGCTTATACCTATATAACCTATTTAAAAATTGTCCCTATATGTTTAAATGATATTTCATTTCATTATTGCGTTGTCGCGAGTCCTTATTAATTAGATAGAGCTGAAAATGACAATCAAAGATTCTGTTAGATAGATAAATAGATCAAAACCCTCTCGAAGTGCCGAAGGCTCTTGCCTACGAGGGTCTGAGAAGAGAAAGTATTAAAATTATCACAAGAAATGATGACAAAAAAAAATTTCAACTGACATCTTATGGATGTGCAATTTTTATGGTTCTTGACATTTTAATGTTTAATATCCATAGTTTAGACGTTAATTTTGTAATACATAGAAATCACAGTTTAATGAAATATACATCCTACTTGAACAGCCTTATAAAAATCTGCTTAAAAATTGGTATCCAATTTAGTTAGTCATTCCGCTTTTATTTGAAATTTATGGCCACAAAATTACGTACCGGGAGTGCGTTTAATTCAACCATTTCCCACGGGTTTTTCTCTACTGTTCCACATTATGAGGGATTTTATGTAGAAATCTCATCTGTTTTTAACAGAGTCAGCGGAGCAATTACGAAGTGAAAGGTGGATTTTATTGTGATTTATTACTTTAGTCTCCGCCTGATTTAAATATTTTATAGTGACGAGACAACAGTGTACTTCTTTGGCAATTGGTAGTGGTATTTGATTCTTAATTACGACAACAAATAACAATATCATTGTATATATATATACCTTGATGTAACTACTTGATTTTCAAAAGATATAATTATCAAATTAAAAAATGATTATATATTTGAAAATTATGAGGTAATGGAAAACTTATTTTTGGTTTAGTTACCAAAAATAAGTTGTGTGTGGCAACTGGACAGACAAAGTGCGTCAATGCATTCCCCATGTAAAAAAAAAATTGATACAAGTGTCACCACCCGTTTAGCTTCCAGGGGTGCTGTAGAAGCCAGCTAAGAAATATTGAACACAGATAACTTTCTCTGCGAGAGATGGAAAACTCGAAAATAATACCTGTGACATATGCTTGATCAATGCGGCACAGTAGACCAATAATCCCTCCCAAAGTAAAGGAGGCCTGTGCCCAACAGCTGATCTCGCAACACAGATATAGAGGTAATAAATAAAATTACATACAAGCCACACATCAAAATCTATCACAACCTTACAAAGCTAGGTCTCCTCTAGCTATTTCCGGTTAATACGCAGAAACATTTTTAATTTTATCTAAAACTTTTTTTAAAATATATAGAATACTCAAAATATACTGGAAAATGTTACTAACTCTGTTTCACATTTCTCATACTTGGAAATCAGAAAATCAAAACACTTTGATTTCAAACATCACAGAACGTTGTTAGAAAATTGTAAATCTACATATTTGGCGTATTTATATTTCCTGGCTAAGTTTCTATTATTTATATGCCTTCTTTGTTTGGGAATAAATAATTGATATTTAAAATAATACAATATACAAGTAGGTATATCAAATCTCGATGAATGTGGTGCCGGAAAAGATAACATTCGAGGAATGATTGGACAAATAATATATTTTTATAGACAACTTTACCTAATAATCGTCTGATTCCGGAAATAAACTTTTTATTGTGGATAAGGTAGGGTTAATACTACATTCCACCTGATGCTAAATAGGAAAGAAAAACAAATTACAATATGTATATGTATACATTAACGGAATTCTTGTTCTCTGAACAATGAACTGAAGTGCAAGTGTATTTCGAATGCAAGGCACGCGAGGTGCTTCTTCTTGTTTCACTTATAAGACCCCATGCCCCACAGCATATTATAAGAAATAACGTGCAGGTAGTGAAATTTTAAGTAAAATGTTTCTTTATTGTTACGTATAAAACTTTATTCTTCTCTCCAGCCAATTTACGTCCCACTGTTGGGCACTGGCCTCCTTCATTTTGGGAGGGATTATGGTCTACTGTGCCGCGCTGACCAGGCGTGGTGGCACAGGGTTTATTTTCGAGTTTTCCGTCTCTCGCAGAAGATATTATCTGTATGCAATATCCCTTAGCTGACTTTTACAGCACCCTTGGGACGGGTTCTCCGTGTGGTGACGGATTAAGAATACAAGTGTCACCACCCCATCTCCTCCCAAAATTTTATTGGTATGTATAAACTACCTAATGTTTCCAGCAAGACTAGAATAACAAGACGTTTGTATATACAGCACTTATTTTCAACTTTGTTGAGCAATTTCGTAGACGCTGGACTAAAATTGTGCTACATCTTTCATACTGTATCAACGCAAACATTTTGTAAGGTAACAGCTGTTGCATTTTAGTAGTACGCCAGACTATATAATACATACTTTTTCTAACATTAGTGAAAAATAAAACTACTTTTTACAGATTCTGTCGCGTGTATTTGTTTTTTCCAATTCATGGGTGAGACTTTGGTTAAACCCTGTAATAACTGTTCGTAGAGGACACTTTATAGCTCAGTCTTACCCCTGACCATGGTGACTGCAAAGTCTTCGAAACGTCGAGCTAAAATTTAAAACAAATACACGCCTCTAAATCCGTAAAAAGAAGTTTTATTCAAACAAATGAGTCCCACAAGTGTATTATTAGTGAAAAATGTTGCAAAGGGAAAATTTCCTTAATTCCACGCGTACGGAGTGTATTATACAATTCAGTATTTTCAATTCACACAGTTAACATATAAGTACCTATTTTGAAAGTATTTACTTTAATGTTATTGTTAGTTGCAGCTGCAACGTGTCTAATATGGTTTGTATATTTCACTAGACAAACTATAAGGGAACGTATATACTTTATTTTATATGTTACTTTGTAGTTTCATTGCTGTACTAGGTGTTTGTAGTAAATTGGTTGTTTTTACGTAAAGTGTCTGAGTAAAAGTTTAAAATTTATATAGTATACAATAAATAAATAAAATAAATATTCCTCTGGTCTCAAACTAAGCTTATATGTCTTGTGTCATATTTTACTAATATTACAAATCTAAAGTGTTTGTTTGTTTGAAAAAATTCTTTTATTGTTGGATAGTACTTTTATGATGCTATATAACATCATGCTGCGATCAAAAGGAGCAAAGCCTCAGTGAAATATATTCCGAAAAAAAAAACAAATTTCTAAATTCCACGCGTATGAAGTCCCGGGCAACAGCTAGAATACTATAAATTAGAAACCGTGATAGATTTGAAATTGTTCAAAATTTTAATCATGATTTCTTCCTGTCGCCGTTATAGCAACACAATTCTAAAAACAACTGTACTGTACTGTACTGTAGAATCAATATTGAAGTAAGCTCCCATACAACAAATATTCGCGTGTCTTTTAATACTAGGCTTACGATGCATGCCAATGGTCTGATTAATATGACTTTAAGCTACATAACTAATTATCGACGACGCAAACTTGTACTTGGCTGGTTTTTACTTAGAGGCTCGTAGTATATGCTTGCATATACTACGAGCCTCGACAAGCGCCAAGCCTCGTGGTCGAGTGGTTCATGTAACGGACTGCCGATCATGAGGACGCGGGTTCGATTCCCACTCGGAACAATTATTTGTGTGATATTTATAATTGTCATACAAATGTTTATACGGCGTCTGGGTGTTTCTATATATTATAAGTATTTACAGAAGAAAAGTAGTATATGTATTCTATCCGTATTCTGGTACCCATCACACAAGCATATAAGCTTAGCTTGGGAGCAGAGGACGTTGAAAAAAAACTTCCTTTTATTTAGCAAATCTGTCTGTCAGATACAATACAAAAAAAGCTTTTTATTATAATGTACATAAATAACAAAGCTATTTACCGCTCGAGTCGTTTCAGAGATGTAAGTATAGGCGTACTTCCGACTTACTACTGTATACAAGCGAACATCACCGCACGCGAACTTCCGTTGAATACTACCAACATAACAGTACCAACATTATCAGTACCAACATACAAACATAATGTGCATACAGTTTTTAATGTCAACTTTATTTTAGATGTAGACATATACATCTTTACCGGAATAGCAACATATCGTTAGTGTAACCAATTTTTATTACTTCTTCCTGCCCTTATCCCAGACTACTTGGGGTCGGCGCAGTACGTTTTTTCATTCCTGCCTATCCTAACAGCTGTCATGTTGACATCAACTTCTTTTTCTTTAATATCGTTTCTCACACAGTCCATCTACCTTTTCTTTGGTCTACCTCTCCTTTTCCGGCCATCAAAATTCATATTCATCACCGTTTTGTTTAAATACCTTTCATCCATCCTCATTACGTGCCCATACTTTTATTTACAAGGTCATAGATTTAGTTTAGCACTTGACAATTATTTGGGTGAAGCATCGTGTCTAGGTGTGCAGCAATGGAAGTATTACGCTTACTTTGGGATGAGAGGGCGTTTACATGACATTTATTCAAATATTTTTCTTCTTGTAGTTTTGACTCCAATAAAGTCCTATAGGGGAGATGTTCCCGCCACATCGAAGGGGTATTTGGTCTCATATACCGCATAAAGTTTCAATTTTTCCGTCTGTCACAGACAATGGTAACAAATCTATATGCATTACTAAACTTAATTAAATAAGGAACAATATTGGTGTATTTAAATTACTTTGCTATTTTGTTGAGCACATTTATCTTAATTAAAATCTTTATAATAAACAGTTTTTTTATCAAGAAAAATCGTTTTGTGTTATCGACACTATTAAAATTCATTTTTTAGTTTAGTATAGTTGTGGGTCAGAATTGGTACCAATGTTATCTAATTATTAGCTTGAGCTGAGCCCTGAGCTCTTATCCGTGTGGTGACGGATTAAGAATACAAGTGTCACCACCATTCCTCCCCAGGGTGCTGTAAAAGTCAGCTAAGTGATATTGTACACAGATAACATCCTCTGTGAGAGAGGTAAAACTCGAGAGTAAATTTTTTGCCAACACGCCTGGTCAGTGCAGCACAGTAGACCATAATCCCTCCCAAAGTGGAGGAGGCCCGTGCCCAACAGTGGGACGTTAATGGGCTGGAGGAGGAGGAGGAGGAGCCCTGAACTTTGTGACGAATTAAGAATACAAGGTCTTACAGCACCTTGGAGAAGAAATAGGATGGCGGCACTTGTATTCTTAATCTGCCATCAATTAGTTATTGAAATAAAAATAAATTTCATAACACTCGTATATTACTGTTGTGAGTAAGTGCTATGTCATTATTGTGCTGTCAACCTACATCGCATGAATCTGTTGTCAGATTAACCGGAGATTAATCATGGATTAGCTGAACGCATCAACAAATTGGCCTTTCCAAGTCAAGCGACCGTGATGGACATTATATTATTAAATGAATGTATATTCGGACACTTTGTGACAAATTACATTATCAGTATATGTTATTTTCCCATGGGAATAGCTAGATACTATACAGTGCCTGAGCTCCATTTACGCCAGCCGAGCCGAACATTCACTTGTGTGATACAAATAAACATTTAAGTTAATTTATATTAATATTTTCTAACATTTGCGCGATTCATTTGTTTAAATAAAACTACTTTTTACGGATTTAGACGCGTGTGTTTGTTTAACGAAACGTCGGACCAAAGTATACGCGTCTAAATCCGTAAAAAGTAGTTTTATTTAATTTACATATATTTTTCTGAAATAAAATATTGCTTTCAGTAACATAAATAGAAATGAAGGAAAAAGACATGATGTTGATGAGGTAGAAATAACCTTACAAGCTTTAAGCTATTAAAAACTTAAAACTTTTCACTTTTCTTCAACTGGTTAAAAGAAACATTCCATTATTTCATTAAAAAACTGCTTAAATTAAACGATTGCTATTAATATTGTTTATCTCTCCCTATATAATATTTTCTTTGAAGCTTATTAAAAACTTTGTCGTAGACTTCGCGTAATAAATACTGGACCAAACTTATTGCTTAGAATGAAAGGCTTATAAAATTTATAAACCAAAGTAAAAATTGACCAAGTACGAATTGAACTTGCGCGCAAAGAGTTCAGTCTGTGTCGTTATCTTTACTTATTTTGAAACAGAGTCGTTATTTTTATCCAACTTCATGAACGGAGAAAGTGGTCAATTCGACTGTACCTATGTCTTTTTTTAAGGTTTGTTACCCTCATAACTTGAACATTGACGGGCTTCGTGGTCTAGTGGTTTGTATAACAGACTGCCGATCATGAGGTCGCGTTCGATTCTCGCCTCGGACAATCATTTTGTGTGATGTTTATAAACGTCATACACATGTTCGTTCTGCGTCTGGTTGTTTCTATGTATTATAAGTATGTATTTACAAAAAAAAATAGTATAATGTAGTTTATCCGTATTCTGGTACCCATAAAACAAACGTATAAGCTTTACTTTGGGACCAGAGGACGTAGTGTGAAATGTCCGTTAAACAAAAACTTTTAACTGGGCGAAGCGATTAAAATTTTTTTATTTGAAAGCTGGTAGTTTCCATGTTGTCTCATTGGCACCAGCACAGGATCTGATGGTTATCTCCTTAAAATCCAAAGGCACATGAAGTCGGTTGAACAATATTTTTAATACTCATTTAATGTATGTATGTTCCTTTGTGAGCCTTGAAAACTACGCAGCAGATTTTGAGGTGGTTTTCTCTATTATACAGAATGGTTCAACATGATGGCATTTTTGTATAATTTGTCAAGGTTTCTTTTCTAAATTTTACGCGTACCTACGAAGTTGCGGGCAACAGCCAATATCGACATAAATGTCGTTTTTAAGGGTATCATCAAGTTACAATAAACACGTTTGTTGTATGATAGCCACCTTAAGTATTTCTTATATTCTCCTTCGTAGTAATTTTTGATTCTGGTTTGTTTTTATATTTCTTATAAACAGACTAGCTGTGCCCGCGACTTCGTTCGCGTGGTTATCGGAAACACTATCGCGATTATCTTTTGATTGCTCATGTTAGTTTTTGTTATTTTGATCATGAATAAGAAAATTTTAAAGTAATATATTTTAAAGTACTTCAGCGTAAATGATATTTTTAGTTTTATTTTCTTGTGGTAGAAGGACATACTGATTTTCCCCGCAACCCGATCTTGACAACGCGACATATAGTTGGCCGTGTGAAAAGCAGTCTTGACGTAAATCGATTCCTACGTATTTAAATGTTTGGCCCTGTGATTTGTTAATTGTAACGGCAAAAGATAACTTAATTGGAAATTGAATTCTTTTAAAATTAAAAGGTAAATCATTTGGAATCATTGGGATGCGAGGTATAAGCACTGTTTGACCAACTGCTGGACCAGTCAAAACTGTTGCACCAATCACGTTATTGCGAAGAAATTTTACTTGAAGTCGGGTCCCGTTGCATAAATTTGGTGGTTTAAGATTTCTAAGTAAAATTATCGCAGCACCTATTTTTAACTTAAGGGAATGTGGTGGAAGGCCACTCGGGTTTAAACAATTGAGAAACTCCTGTGGGTAATGGACAGCATCTTCTTGATCCATTACATTATCAATAGATGTGTAGGTAGTTATATCGCCTGGAAGTTTAGTTAAAATTAGGTCGTTAATTTCGTCAACGCTACTATTTCTCGCCGCCAATATTGCCCTTTGACACATCCATTGATAATCTTTATTTTCTATTTCGACGATATCAGGGTAAACTTTTGAAATTAAATCTTCAATGCTAGTCACTCTTTCTCCTAAATCGCGATCAATTTCAATTTTATTTTCAAAATGAGGTACTTTTCCATCTCCTATTAAAAGTAACTTTGAAGGAAAATTTGTACTACCTCCCCCTAAATGTGCTCTCATATTCGTGGATAGTTTTAAAGTATGGACAAACTTCCATAACGGTGAACTTTTAAGGCAAGACTTTACAATGTCTGCTCTAGTTCCTCTTAATATTACCGGTAAAGTTTGTCGAAAATCCCCAGAAAACATAACGGTAATCCCACCCATCATTTTATCACAGCTTCTGATATCTCTAAGAGTTCTATCTAGAGCCTCTACATGAGCTCTATGGATCATGGTACATTCGTCCCAGATAATTAAAGTGACGTCTTGTAAAACTTTACCCAGAGGACCATTTTTTCGAATAGAGCACACGCTATCTTTCTGTAAAGAAACAGTTAGAGGCAGTTTAAAAGTGGAATGAGCTGTGCGTCCACCTGCTAATAAAGTTGCCGCAATTCCTGATGACGCTACTGCCAAGGCTATATTTCCCTGAGACCTTACTTTTGCTAATATCAGATTAGTAATAAAAGTCTTTCCGGTTCCACCTGGAGCATCCAAAAAAAAATTTTTTCCTTCATTTAAACGAATACTGCCCATAACACGATTGTACGCCGTCACCTGGTCATTAAATAATTTAGGTTCATTTTCAGTAATATATTCATTTAATTCATTTACGTCATAAGGCTTCCGTAGTGCTACTTCTAACGGATCCAAATTATTATGTAAATTATTTCTTTTTGATGCAGGAAGCCCAAAATCAGTTAATGTTTTATCTGAAATTTCATGAATTTTATCTTCAATTATGATAAGTCCGTCATTATATATATTATCAGTATATGCTAATGTCATATCCTGATTTTCATTACGCATTCTGTTTAATATATCTTCACATAAATCATTGCGAAATTTATTCCATAACTCTAAGGGGTCAGATGGCTGGCAAAATATGAGGATGATGGTTGTTGCGTTCAACCTGGGATTTATAATTTATTAGTTTTGTGGAAGCGTGACAATTCTTCAGGTCAAGACGAACTAACTTAAAATCTGCGTTTCACAGCGTTAGAAATTTACAATAGTACAAACTTACCCTGTTTTGTTCTTCAACAATGTCTTCACTGTGTCAAGCCCTAGCTATAGCTTCATTAACTAACTACGATAAATTGGCCAAAATAACGCAGAATGCTAATCAAACTATACTTAACTTTATGCAGGCAGACACGAACTCTTTAAGTCCTCAAAATGACCACATTTGGCGCGACTTAAGCCGTGAACTTTCACCAATCGTCTTAATGCACTTATACTATCACAATTATAGTTATCAAACAGTTCAATTTACACCAAATAGTACCAAGTATGGAGACACAAAATTCACTAGTTTTTATAACGCATTTATGTCATACAAAAATGGCGAACATTACATTTCGCGGTGACATTTCAAGGTTTTGTTTCAATTGTAATTATCGATTCACACAACAAGGATAATTAGTTTTATCAACAATTAATTCTAGTGACAATTTTAAACTCGCGAAACAATTGCAAGGAAAACGCTTCAATCGCATTCAAAATCGCGACGTAACTTGCAAACAAGAGGTGTTTTGCGACTGACAACGCGCGCTCGGTAACCGTGTCGCGCGCGCGGAAACGAGCCACGAGGACAGATGCACCGGTCAGTTCTCGACGTCATCGATAGTGACGTTATCAATAGTTAGAGATGCCCGTGCGCAGACAAAATATGATAAGTTAAGTTTGGTACATAACATCTACCCGCCTCGGCCAGGACTACCTGGCCGCTAATTTACTGGCAGTCGCGACAAGGTTGATACAGCTCTCTTCAAAATTGAACCGTCCACCCGGACCTCAGCAAAACGGGGCACTCCATCTGCTCCAAAGACGAGGTTGAGAATGCGCCCCCTGCGCCAACACAGTGGCGGTGAGTTAGCGTCCTTAACCAGAACGAGGTCGCCAACATGAGGTGGATCAGTCTTGTCGGTCCACTTAACGCGCTGCTGGAGAATGTGCAAATATTCTAAATTCCAACGTTTCCAAAAGCTCTGAGTGAGTTGTTGGACCAATTCAAACCGCGAGAGACGATTAGGTCTCACATCAACAAGGGGATATTCCGGCAGGGCGTTCAGTGGCTGCCCAATCAAAAAATGGCCCGGCGTGAGGGCTTCCAAGTCGTTAGGATCTGAAGAGATCGGGCACAACGGGCGTGAATTCAAAACGGCCTCGATTTTGCAAAACACAGTTGCGAGCTCTTCAAAGGTCAATACAGACTCGCCAATTACCCGTCGCAAATGTGTCTTAGCAACCTTTACTACGCTTTCAAATATTCCTCCCCAGTGGGGACATGACACGGGACTGAACCTCCAAGTTATTCTACGTGTAGCTAGTCTAGACGCAATTTCAGTCTCGTTAGCCGACAAAAAATCATACATCGCTTTTAAATAGTTGTTTGTGCCTTTGAAGTTGGTACCGCAATCCGACCGAATCAAGGACGGTAGTCCTCGTCGTGACACGAATCTATCTAACGTCGCAACAAATGCCTCTGTCGAGAGGGCTGAGACGAGTTCCAAATGTACCGCCTTGGTGGACAGACAGACAAAGACGCACAAATAAGCCTTGACAGTTTTACTGTTCCTGAGGGTCGAGGTCTTAACAAAAAAGGGGCCTGCAAAGTCCGTACCAACTCCAGCAAAGGGCCTTATCTCAGTGACCCGATCCGAAGGAAGGTCACCCATGATAGGCTGCATGGTAGGGGCCTTGAGCCTATAGCAAGGCATACAACGAAAGACCACACTACGGATCGTCCGACGGGCCGATAAAATCCAAAATTCCCGTTGCAAAATGGCCAATAAGGCATTACAGCCGGCGTGGGAGTTCTTGATGTGACGATCAGTCACCAACAGGTTCACCAAGTGGCCACTCTTGGGCAATAAGAGGGGGTGACGAGATCCATAAGGGAGGTTTGCGTTCCTAAGACGCCCTCCGACACGCAAAAGACCCTCACTATCCAAAAAAGGGTTCAGCTTACAAATGGCTCCAGACAGCTTGGATTTGCCTTTCCTCAAGATGTCAATCTCGTCTTCAAAATGTGCCTCTTGCACAGAACGAACCCAGTGAAGAAGAGCATCTTGGAGCTCTTGTGGCGATAAGAAGGCCTCCAAACATTTGTTCTGTGGATGTCTACAATTTCTCATAAAGCGCTTGATCCAAGCGGTGACACTCAACAATTTGTCCAATGAACTGTAACGATTAAGTAAGAAATCGGGGTCGAACGGACGGTCCTGCCGTTCGAGCGCAAGCGATCGCAACCCGGGCAGTGCGACAATGTCTAAGGCCGGAGTTCGCGGCCAATGAGATTCTGATCTGGTCAACCACTCAGGTCCCCACCACAGAGAGTGCTCAACTAAAAGGGGGGCCATACATCCCCGTGACGCACAATCAGCAGGGTTGACCTCGCCAGGCACATGCCTCCAAACCAACGGGGTCTCCGATTTCTGTATCTGAGAGACACGATTTGCTACAAACACCTCTAAGGTGTGAACTGACGTCTTCAGCCAACATAGCACAATTTGACTGTCAGTCCATGCATATATCGTGGAAATGTCAATTGACGTGCACAAGGTGGACATGACGTGATTCAAAAGGCGAACAAGAAGGGCCGCCCCTGACAACTCTAACTTAGGGATTGTCAAGGCAGTTCGAAGAGGCGCGACCTTGCTCTTCGCCATGACCAACAACACTTTCACCTGACCATCTGTGGTCACGGTGCGCAAGTATACAGCTGCTGCGTACCCACGTTCCGAAGCGTCCGAGAAACCATGAAGGGACGCGGTGTGCTTCCCTGGCGGAAGCAGAGCACGGGGTAACGATATCCTATTGATGGCAGGCAATGAGGAAGCAAATAGGAGCCAGTCCTTCAAAACAGCTTCGCGAAGTGGCTCGTCCCATCCAAGACCTGCAGTCCAAAGTTTTTGCAGGAAGCATTTGGCCCAGAATATGACCGGGCATATCCAGCCATTGGGATCAAAGGTTCTCGCGACAGTCGACAGAACCAGTCGTTTCGTCCAAGTGTGATGCGAATCCAAATTGACATTAAATGTAAAGATGTCCTGGACTGGTCTGTACTGGATTCCAAGCACTGACATCATGGTAGGGTTGTCACGGTTCTCAAATAGGTGAGGATCCTGCTGGTGGTCATCCGGTAGCCCGTCCAAGAGCGCAGGTAAGTTGGAGATCCATTTACGCAACTCATATCCTGCGGAGGCTAGAATGCCAATCAACTCGTCACGCAAGAGCAGGGCCTCTCTCTCCGTGGCCGCGCCAGTGCACACATCGTCAACATATAGGTCCTCCTTCAAAATGGCGGCTGCGCGAGGAAACGACATACGCTCTCGATCCGCGAGCTCCCAAAGCGAACGTATAGCCAAAAAGGGGCTAGACCTCAGCCCGTATGTGTTCGTGTTGAGCTCGTAGACAAGCATGGGATCTTGCTGGTTTTCTCGCCACAATATCAGCTGGTATCGGCGATCATCCGGGTGAATTACCGTTTGCCTGAACATCATCTTGATGTCAGCCACAAAAACAAATTGATGACGTCGAAACCGCGTGATGACGTCACAAAGGTCCTTCAGCAATTTGGGACCAGGATGCAGACACTGGTTCAATGACACTCCTGAAGTAGTCTGCGCAGAACCATCAAATACTGTGCGTAACTTACCACTGGATGGTTTTATTACAGCATGATGCGGGAGAAAGAAGTGCTCCGTCGAACGCCAATCCAATTTTGACACAGACATGTGTCCCAAATCCTCATACTCCCGCATGAAGTCAATATACTTCTCCTTGAGTAGTGGGTCCCTGCTCATACGGCGCTCCATCGCCAACAAACGCTTCTCTGCAATAGGCCGCGAGACGCCAAGTGGCGGACGTACGGCGAGAAATGGCAATCTTGTCATGATCCGGCCAGAACGGAGATAACTGGTGTTGGTCTTGTAGAACTGCTCACACTCTTCATGCTCCGGATCAGAGCGGGGAGCTTGTGGTGGCTCCTCCACTTCCCAGAATCTCTGCACGGCGTCAGAAAGGGCGGACCCCACCATCAAGGCCGTTCCAAGTTCGGCAGGGGGGGGAGTCCTCAATACAGGCCCCATCAGTGCGAACCCAAATATGGTCCGGAGGGCTACCAAGCCACCTGGCTGCAAAACACGATCCTTGCCGAGTAATATTTTACCCAAAACATCGGCACCAAGCAACAAATCGACCGTGCCAGGCAGGTCAAATTTAGGGTCAGCCAAATTCAAATCCGCGGTCAATTTTACCGCATCCGCAGACAAACGAACTTGCGGGTGATTGCCTAAGATATTCTCCATCACAATGGCCGACGATTCCAACGTCGGACGTGGAGAATTTGAGGGGGAGAACTCAAACCAAACGCGGCCCTCTACCGTGGCCACGGGGGCGTTCCCGACACCCCTTATTACATCTGAATATTTTTCAATAGTCTGGCCAGTCTGCCCTACCAACCAAGACGAGGCTATGCACCCCTGTGAGCCTGTGTCCAATATCGCTCGGACTACAACCGAGGCGCCCGTCCGTCCCCAGACCCTGACATGGGCCGTAGGCAAGAGGACGGTCTCAAAAGGGGGCGGTGCATAGCGGGGGCAGACGCCAACATCCTAATGTTGGCGTGGCGGCGACTGAGCGCCGTTGTCCCGAGACGGCAAATCAAAGTGCGGGTAGTGCCTAAACTCGGCCTCCTCTCGGTGACGACTGCCACGAGCCATAGACGGCGGTTCGTAGCGCCTGGAGCGTCCGTACCGAGGGTTGCGCGTCTCCAAACGGGGACGTTCCGCCAGAGGGGGGGACGGTAGTGGTACCGGACGCGCGTCACGGTAATCGTGGTACACTACTGGAGGTGATCTCGCTTGATCACGTGGAAGCGGGGAGGGCGAGCGGGACACAAAAGTGCGGGATTGAACCCGGGGCCCGCTTTCATACCCGCCCGTGGGGCTGCGCGCCGAACCAACTCGGCGATCAACGGCAGCGCAGTTTGCGCGGCGTGGGGGTGATGAGCCGGACTCCAAGTTGCGGGACTGGTCCCGGTGTCCACTGGCATACCCGCCCGAAGGCGACCCCGCGTGGTCGCGACGGCCATTCGCGTTGGCGCACAGGATTTTCAAATGGTGCCCTCCGCAAATAGGACACGGGTGAGTGTCGGGGCAGGCGCGCTGGTAATGGTCCCCTAGGCAAGAGAAACACCAGCCGCGGGCCTGGGCAATCCGCCTACGAGCGGCCACGTGCAGGACCGCGAAGTCTGGGCACCGCACCGTTTGGTGTCCCTGCGACTTGCAAAACCGGCAGTCCGGTGGCGCAGCTTGAGCGACAGCGAAGCGGGCGGCCGTACCTCCTCTTGGTGCAGGTTGGGCATTGCGCCGTTGGTTGGTGGGTCTGGGACGTGATGCTTCCACCGGCGTGTCGGCGACCATGACGTCACCCATGCGACACTCGTCCTCCAGGAACGTCAGGAGCTGGTCAAAGGTAGGGAGAGCAGATGCCTCATCCCTAGTGTGCCCCTGTTCAAAACGTGCCCTCAAAGACACCGGCAATCGCTTGAGTACGATACGCACCAGTAGGTAAGACCACTTGGCAACCGGCAGTCCTAAGCGGTTGAGCGAATTGGTGGCTATTAGGAGGGGGTTCAGCAGCTCGGTCCTCAACTGGGCAGCATTGCTCACGACGGGAAGGTTCAAGATCTGGTCAACGTGGGTATCTGCCAGACAGCGCTGATTGTGATAGCGCTTGGTGAGCAACGCCCGCGCGATCCCATAGCTCCCGTCACATATTGGGAGGTGCTGTACTAAGCCCCTCGCCTCTCCATCAAGCACGGAGAGTAAATAGGCCAGTTTCTGAGACGGACCCAAATCGTCCCTCGAGTCCACAAGGCTCTCAAACAAACCAATGAATCCCATCCACATGTCTAGTCGACCATCAAAACGTGGAAGATCCAAGTTGGGTAACCTGGTCAAAAGGCCCACGGGAGTCTTCAAGGGGGCCCGGTGAGCCGGTACTCCGGCGCGCGAGGCTAAAATCTCCCGCGCGCTCTGGGCGATGTCGTCGGCAAGGTCCATAATTTGGACGTAGTCCTCGTGGACTTGGTCCCGTCGCTCCTGGGGGAATGACTCCAGGGGCACATCATCCAGATGCAAGATGAAGCGCCGGTAAAGCGCCTCCACCTCCTGAAGTCGTGTAGGGCATTTCTCATGCCTGTCCAACAATGCCTCGATTCGGTTCTCCCTTTTCACCAAGGCGGCAGCTGACGTGAACCATCTCAAATGAGTCGCAATCCCGGAATATGTCTCGCGGACAACATTATACGCGGCGGTAGACATCTTCAAAGCACAAACGGCACGAAACAAACAATCTTATAATAACAACAAAAAAAAACAAATATCTTTCACAAACAAACAATATTACAATAGCGAAAAACAAAATATCTTTCAATGAGACAAGCCGCTATTATTCTAAACAATTATCAAATCTTAAATAGTTTAAATCAAACAAACAAAACAATTCTTTGCCAATGTGCAATTAATTTAAGACTTGAATTATTTATTTTAAGGTAACCAACAAACAAACAAACGTATAAAATAAATGTTGTATTACACAAACGCACAACGCCACAATTTAACTATAACGTTGTTCAATATTAGACAATAATTAAATAATAATTTATATTAAATAATAACCTGAGCAACAACAAATACGATTAGCAATAGCACAAATAATTATCAAATCCTTTAAAATCTAATTGCCAATTCAAGTACTCAAATTAATTATTTAAAACTATACCAACAATTTAGATTAAACAAACAAACAACTAAATTAATCAAATTAAATTAATTAAATTAATTAAATCAATTTTCACAAATAATGAGGGTATAGTTTGTTCAACATGGAACATTCGAGAAACGGAGTTTAAACCACGCTCTGCTACCAAAAATATGTTGCGTTCAACCTGGGATTTATAATTTATTAGTTTTGTGGAAGCGTGACAATTCTTCAGGTCAAGACGAACTAACTTAAAATCTGCGTTTCACAGCGTTAGAAATTTACAATAGTACAAACTTACCCTGTTTTGTTCTTCAACAATGTCTTCACTGTGTCAAGCCCTAGCTATAGCTTCATTAACTAACTACGATAAATTGGCCAAAATAACGCAGAATGCTAATCAAACTATACTTAACTTTATGCAGGCAGACACGAACTCTTTAAGTCCTCAAAATGACCACATTTGGCGCGACTTAAGCCGTGAACTTTCACCAATCGTCTTAATGCACTTATACTATCACAATTATAGTTATCAAACAGTTCAATTTACACCAAATAGTACCAAGTATGGAGACACAAAATTCACTAGTTTTTATAACGCATTTATGTCATACAAAAATGGCGAACATTACATTTCGCGGTGACATTTCAAGGTTTTGTTTCAATTGTAATTATCGATTCACACAACAAGGATAATTAGTTTTATCAACAATTAATTCTAGTGACAATTTTAAACTCGCGAAACAATTGCAAGGAAAACGCTTCAATCGCATTCAAAATCGCGACGTAACTTGCAAACAAGAGGTGTTTTGCGACTGACAACGCGCGCTCGGTAACCGTGTCGCGCGCGCGGAAACGAGCCACGAGGACAGATGCACCGGTCAGTTCTCGACGTCATCGATAGTGACGTTATCAATAGTTAGAGATGCCCGTGCGCAGACAAAATATGATAAGTTAAGTTTGGTACATAACATGGTAAATAATTCTCTTAATTTTGAGGCTGGCTCGGATATGACAGCATCTGACATGGTATTTTTCCAATGTTCATCTCCCTCCAATAAACCTAATTCCTTGCAAGCACCTTGATAAGTTTGAAACATAACACCATTAACGGTCCTTAGATGTTCAAACGACATTGGGCCGCGAACATATTGCAGTAACATTCTTAAATAATAACATTCAGTTTGTGTTGGATGAATGTTGTAGACGCGGCCTAAAGTCGTATCTTTTTTTACACCGGGATAGCCTTCAACATCTTGCCCACGTTTTCTTCTAGAAAAGGAATTTCTTTCCCAAACGTAATACTGGGGTACTTCGTGATATAAAAGAGTTTTTGCAAAATTATCTCTTTTGCAAAGATCAAAGAACGCAGTAAGTGTCGTTGATGAAGGGTTATTGATGCGATCTTGAAGATTTTCATTGTTATGAAAATAAACTCTTTGTCCATTTTCCAAATGTACTGCTAAATGAACTACCGCTGGAAAACGTTCATGAATAGGAAATTGGAAAATTCTCCAGAGCGCTTCCGAAGAACTTAAATAGCGACCGTTTAGATATTTTTCTACTTCATTGTTATTATTTTGCAATGAAAATGTGGCTTGATCAGAACCTTTATGAATATACTTACAGATGTACTTAATAGCTTTGACCGATTGACAAAACTCTACGTTAATGTGTGCATTGAAACTTCGAGATAGCACTGGATTATAGGGAACAACCCACCTATTATCCACGTTGATTTCTGTACTTTTGACACGAATTATTGCTGTGTTTCCACCATTATCTGGAGACCTGCGCCTATAGGTTGGATATCCGTCTTCGCCGGTTTGTGTTTCAGAAATAAAATGCCTAGGGAACTTTTTCGAACAAATGTTTTCTTTCATACATGGTGACTCAGGATTGTAAAATCCGCAAGGACCATGTATCATAGTTTTTATGACAATGTTATGAAGGATTGGATCTTGTTGTTTGTCAGGTATTTCAGCCGATATTATTGCATCTATACAATCTGGTTGTACTTTGTTAGCCAGCCATAATAAAATGTGGGCGTGAGGTAAACCTCTTTTTTGCCATTCTACGCTGTAAACGAAAGCTTTAGACGGTCCAAAGATATTTTTCTTCGTTAATAGGTCTATCATTTTTTTTAGTTTTAAATGAAATACTCTGGAAACCAAATCATGTCTGTCGTAAGAATGTTGATCAGGTAATAATTCATTTTTTATTTCTGGCCATTCGGAGTTACATGTGAAGGTAATAAAGAGGTCTGGTCTTCCAAACTTCCTGACATAGGTCATGGCATCTTGACTTTTTTCATTCATGTATCTGGGGGATCCTGTAAATGACGATGGCAATATAACATGTTGGCCAATATTAGAAGCGTCTGTATTGCCATCATTAGCCACGGCATCTCTTAAGTGAATATACTCTTCTGCTCTTAATTTTTTTTGATTTCTTTTGATGAAGTCCAGTCTCTCAGAAATCATTTTTGCCGCCATATCGACACAATATTGGTTGAATAATCCTTTAAAGTAATGTAAGCTGTTAAAGTCATTTATTCTTACCATGAGTCTAAATGCATAAAACTGCATACATGAGACTGTTTTAGATCTAGCAGCAGTATTCTGTTGTGGAATATTTATACAGTATCCGTCATTTCCAAAGGGAAACAGTAAAGGATATTGAAGTGGGTCATAAGATCTATGAGTTTCAGAAACTCGTTGAAGTCGACCATCTCTAGCATTCAAGACAATATCTCGGGAACCTTTATCTTCATCTATTAAAAGAACAGCTACTTCATCTACTATTGGCGCATTATACCGACCTCGATGCTCGTTAGGAGGTTTTACATCAGCATGAATAATAAGTTTCAAATCATGCGTTGATCTATTTTCGAGATTGTATTTAAAACTTTGAATATATATATTATGATGGTGAAGATATGTTTGGAGAGTGTTGATAAGATCAATTTGCAAGGATGGGTTAATGTTTGAGCGTAAGGATATTTGATCTGCATGAGACACAAAATATATTTGCAAAAATTGGGGTTGTGCACCTTCAGCTGGAAGTAAATTACCGATCAAATGATATACTTGTCCCTGAACTTTGAAAGTGGGCATAAAGTTACCCTCACGAATTTCTTTGGCACCAAATGAAGTCATTTGAAAAAGTGTATTATATTGCCTTGAGTGATTTAAGAAATGTTTTGAGGATGGATTTGAGCCTGATATCAGTTCTTTAAAAACTGACGTTGGTTCTGGAATTTTAGATATATTCACTTTGCCACCACTACAACACAGTCCAGGAGTTTCTGCCGTCCATTTTTTTGCTAAGCATAAGTTGCATATTTTAACCATTCCGCCAATATCAATATCATTTAACACAGCGTAGTCAAGAGACCGATCATAATCAAACGCAGAATTCAAAAAATTATGTTGCCTGCGAGTTCGACTCCTTGCTGATCTTGCATTTTGCTGTGCTAATCGATAGGAACGTTCAGCGCTTGATTCCCGATCACGGTTTGCTAAAGTTCGGGAATTCTGTGCGGCCAAACGTTGAGAACGTTCAGTGCTAGACTCGCGTTCGCGGTTTGCTGAACTTCGTGTATTCTGTGCGGCCAAACGTTGAGAACGTTCAGTGCTAGACTCGCGTTCGCGGTTTACTGAACTTCGCGTATTCTGTGAAGCCAAACGTTGAGACCGTTCAGTGCTTGACTCGCGTTCGCGGTTTGCTAAGTTTCGCGTATTCTGTGCGGCCAAACGTTGAGAACGTTCAGTGCTTGACTCGCGTTCGCGGTTTGCTGAATTTCGCGTATTCTGTGCGGCCAAACGTTGAGAACGTTCAGTGCTTGACTCGCGTTCGCGGTTTGCTAAGCTTCGCGTACTCTGTGCGGTCAAACGTTGAGAACGTTCAGCGCTTGACTCCCGTTCGCGGTTTGTTAAAGTTCGTGAATTCTGTGCGGTCAAACGTTGAGAACGTTCAGTACTTGATTCCCGTTGTCGGTTCACCGAAGTTCGGAAATTTTGTGAGGCTAACCGCTGTGAACGTTCAACGCTCGATTCCCTAGCACGGTTTTGTTCACTGACCGCTCTTTGATTAGCCAACCTCTGCATATTGTCCTCCGCTGTTTCATTGCTGCGCAAAAGCCGCAGTCGCTTTGCAGTAGCCGTCTGCCGAGAAAGGTTAGTTCTTTTTCTAGGCATTATAGTGACGAAAAATATAAAAAAAGAGTAGGAAAACCAAAACGTATCTCGTAATTAATGAAAACAAAGTTAAGGTAAATAATTAAGTACCTGATAAGATAATATACTGTAATCTGTAATGAAAACAAATGAAATATTATAATGGAAATTTAATCTTCTAATTCAATATTTAATTATTTGTTTCGATATTTTAAACTTTTTAACGTAATAAAATAAACTAAAACTAACCATATAATTATGTTTTAGAAAACAAATAAGAAGAATAATTATGTAAATGAACTAAATGACAATCACCTCGTTACGAATTTACAATTATGAAATCGATTAAGTTTTAACCAGTGTTAATGTGTGTAACGAAACCATATTGCGATTTAAAAATCTGTACAACGCCATCTATCCAGTGGTTATAGTAAACTACTGTTTGTTAGGTTTAATTTCTAACTTTCACGCGTACGATGTCGCGGGCAGCAGCTAGTATACTATAATTACTACTTATATTATGAACAAAAAAAATCCTAAAAACAAACAATACTAAATATACAGATAACTTCTACTAATTGATAGTGTACTACGAAAGTATTATTTATTACACGATGATATATCGCCGAAACAAATTGAAAAATCAAGCACTTTGAATTCAACTGTTCCGTAAGGAGCCGACCACGCGTCTAAGCCGCGCGGCATGGTACCTCACAGAGCTACTCCCGCGGGTGATAGTGGCGGGCACGGCACCCGCCGGTCGCGCCACCTGCCAGCACACAGTCTTATACTCATAATAATAATAATGGTAGAAGCGTTTTGTATATAGCCTATCGCCTTCTTCAACCAATAATGTTATTGTGAGTTAATCTCATGAGATAGACATATTATACTGTCACAGACTTTTTTTTATTAGTAAAAAGGAATAATCTTTCATACATATTTATTGACTAACTTAAACCGTTTATGCAGCGCACGCAACGAAAGTCCTCAAATGTGAATAATTTTCCCCGTTTTGCATCATTTCCAACTGACAATTCACTCCTATTGGTCGCAGCGTAATGTTATAAGGCTACTCCTTTTATGGACTAACCGACAAATAAAGAATTTTTCAATTCGGACTCGTAGTTCCTGAGATTAGCGCGTTTAAACAAACAAACAAACTCTTTCGCTTTAGAATATTAGAATAGCTTTCTTCGATAAATGCACTATCCAACACTTAAAAAGATTTTTTCAAATCGGACCAGTGGTTCCTGAGGTTAGCGCGTTCAAACAAACAAACTCTTCAGCTATAGAATGTTAGTAGTATATATATATAAATCTCCTGTCACGATGTTTGTCCGCGATGGATTCCTAAACTACTGAACTGATTTTAAATTTGATTTGCACGCCGTGTGTAATTCGACTCAACTTGAAAGATAGGATAGCTTACATTTAAATTTATAGTCGCAATATTATTTTATTGCAAATCATTTGTCTACCCCTGACATTTGTATGGCAAAACAACGTTTGCCGGGTCAGCTAGTGTTAGTATACAGATAGGTACCACAGATAATACCAAAAACATGGCTCTTCCGTAACACCGTGACATCCGGTTTTTAACACAATAACTTAAACAAAAAACTGCCGCGGTAAAGCTATTGTAAAGCATTTTTTTTTTTTCAAATTTCTTTTTTTTTCTTTTATATTAATTCAAGTTACACTTTTTGAGCGTGGTGAGCGATGGGTGACCTGTCTGTCCGTCCGTCCGTCTGTCTGTCTGTCTGTCCACACGTCCATCCGTCAGTCAGTACGTCCGTCCGTCTGTCCGTCCGTCCATCCATCCGTCCGTCTGTCCATTTGTCCTTCCGTCTGTCCGTCCGTCGGTCTCTCAGCCTGTCCGTCTGTCCGTCCGTCCGTCCGCCGGTCATGCAACATCCATAGAAAAGCCGATGCCTATAATAACCAACTCAGCACCGATACGTCGGGATTTGAGCAGCGTAACGACCATACGCCGACGTTGACGCCGAAGCCGACGACGACGCCAACGCCGAAGCAGACGCCGACGCCGAAGCCGACGCCGACGCCGACGCCGACGCCGAATCCGCCGCCGATGCCGACGCCGACGTCTTCGCCTACGCCGCTGTAGATGCCAACGCCTATAAAAACCAACACAGCACCAATACGTCGGGATTTGAGCAGCGTAACGACCATACGCCGACGCCGACGCCGATGCCAACATCTATATAAACCAACTCAGCATCGATAAGTCGGAATTTGAGCAACGTAACGACCATACGCCGACGCCGCTGTCGATGCCAACACCTATAAAAACCAACTCAGCACCGATACGTCGGGATTTGAGCAACGTGACGACCATACGCCGGAGGCGTCGGCGAAGCCGGCGCCGACTTTTGACTTTTACACACACTAAGACGCCGTGACACATGATATCTTTATAAATTATTGCATATGTGTTAATCTGATATGTAAGCTATATTATTGCAAAGTTTCACGAAAATCCATCCAGTAGTCTTTACGTGAAAGAACAACAAACATCCTTACATTCATACATTCAACCATACATCGAAACAATGGAGTATAGATAGATGACCGGGGCAACGTTCTCGTTGCTCAGCGAACAGTTTAACTTTATTTTATCACGCGTAATTCTTTTTTCGTCATATCTCCGAAGATAGTCATTTAAATTGCATGCTGTAAAAAGCAGTTATTATCTATATTAAATGCGTAAGCTAACTAAGGTATTTAATTTGATAAAAAATGTTACTATATACACATAAATAGCTTTTGAAAATATCCTATTGAATTTGATAATTTTGTTGACGTTCTTATGGGTACAGCGGGTTTTCCTTAAAAGATAGACATATGGCCTCGCGGACTTTTTTAAAGATCTATAGGTAGCAAACAATTTCTCCATACATTACTTTGTTGTAACTCACATGAATAAGGCAGCGTTTTCATTTAAAGCTCGCGCGCGTGACTTTTTTCCCCGTTTCTTGCAACATTTTACACTGCTGCTTCGCTTCTATTTGTTGCAGCGTGATGGTATATAGCCTATAGCCTTCCTCGATAAATGTACTATCCAACACTGAAAGAATTTTTCAAATCGGACCAGCGGATCCTGAGATTACCGCGTTTAAACAAACAAACAAACAAACAATCAAACAAACAAACAAACTCTTTCGCTTTATAATATTAGTATAGATATAGGTACATCATATGTGAAAATTTTACCTTTTTAGCTATCATCGTGCCTTAGATACAGTCTGGTTACACAACAGATGGGAAGCTAAGTCTCAGTAGCATTCAAAGCATCAATTCTAACTAAAAATAGTTTTTAAGTATTACTTAGTTACCAAATTTGAGTCCTGGTAACTTAAATAAAGACATTATTTAAGTTACCAGGACTCATATTTGGTTAGTAATACTTAAAAACTATTGTTAGCTAGAATTGATCAGTTAATAATAGTACACATAGCAATATAATCGCGTTTTTCTTTTTAATACGGAACTCTAAAACATCAAGTTATTAAAAATAATATAGCAAGTTCTTTCTTAATAAAAGGTTTGTAACTGTTTTACTTTAGTCAAATTATTTAGTACATTTTATGTACTTACTCGGTTGTTTTTATGTTTTATGTGATACCACGATAAACACGGAATTTAGAGCGAGTTTTTATTTGTGTGAAGTTTTATAAGTAGATGGTGCAAGTTATAAAGAATTATCGCAAATTTTTGTTCATATAGCTGTTGCCAAAAGCTTATAATTAAAAAAATTTACACATTTTTACAACATTTTTCATTGCTGCTTCGCTCCTATTGGTCACAGTGTGATGTAGCCAATAGCCTTCTTCGATTATTGTACTGTACATTATTGAATGAATTTTTCTAATTAGGCCAGAGCAGTTCAATCAAACAAACAAACTCAGCTTTCTATTATTAGTATAGATTACCATTTTACAACTATCTAAAAAGATTTTAGCGTCGCCAAATGTACATATAAGAACAAAAGTGAATACATTCTCAAAAGCTTACAACCAAAAGCTATGTTCTAATATTGAACCGTTGTTTTGTCTCATGGGACTACTGACCGAAAGAAAACTGCCGGGCTAACTTCCTACCGACCTAATGTGAAAACTTATTGTGAAAAATGTTCTTTCATTTGTGTTCAAGATAAGGAATTTCTTAGGTTTGGTGGACATTTTAGTATCTTAGTAAGTATAATATAATCTCTTGGAGATAATTTAAGTCGTAATAATTACGGTCGCTTTTTTGAAATTTTAAAAATTTTTTGAAAGTACATACATAAAATAGATAGAAAACAACCAGACGCAGTACAAACATTTACATGACATTTATATGCCACAAATAAATTGTATTGCACGGGGATTGAAGCCGCGTCTTCGTGAATGCTAGTCCCATATATTATAGAGATAGATGCGCCACTCACAAATCGGCATGTTTTTATAATACCGCCCTGTCTGCTATCTAGCAGACAGACAGAATAAATCAGCGCCATCTGGCGCTGATTTATTTATTTGTGTGTGTGTAGTGAGTGAGTGAGCACATATTTTGTTATATAGGTAGGTACATATTATATTTAATTACTATTTCATTAAAAAAATAAATTTCTTTCAAGGGATGTTTTATAAAATAAATATAAAAAATGTACGTCGGGATTTGAGCAGCGTAACGACCATACGCCCACGCCTATAAAGATCAACTCAACACCGGTACGTCGGGGATTGAGCAGCGTAACGACCTGTAAGCTATATTATTGGAAAGTTTCATGAAAATCCATCCAGCAGTCTTTACGTAAAAGAACCACAAACATCCTTCATTCATACATTCAACATTAACCAAACATCAAAACATTGGAGTATGGTTATAAGAACGAGAAAACGTTCGCGTTGTTCAGCCAACAGTTTAAGTATTTTATTTTGCCGCGCGTAATTCTTTTTTCGTCATATCTCCTAAGATATTCATTTAAATTGTATGCTGTAAAAAGCAGTTAAAATCTATATTAAAAGCGTAAGCTAACTAAGGTATTTACTTTGATAAAGAATGTTACCAAATACACATAAATAGCTTTTGAAAATACCCTATTGAATTTGATAAATTTTTTGACGTTCTTATGGGTACAGCAGGTTTTCCTTAAAAGATAGACATATAGCCTCGCAGGCTTTTTTAAAGATCTATTTATCAAACAATTTCTCGATAAATTACTTTGTTGTAACTCACATGAATAAGGCAGCGTTTTCATTTAAAGCTCGCGCGCGTGACTTTTATCCCCGTTTCTTGCAACATTTTACACTGATGCTTCGCTTCTATTCGTTGCAGCGTGATGTTATATAGCCTATAGCCTTCCTCGATAAATGTACTATCCAACACTGAAAGAATTTTTCAAATCGGACCAGCGGATCCTGAGATTACCGCGTTTAAACAAACAAACAAACAAACAAACTCTTTCGCTTTATAATATTAGTATATTAGTATATTATATATTAGTATAAAGATATGCTGTTCGTTAGTCTCGCTAAAACTCGAGAACTGGCTGGGCCGATTTTGGTGATTTTGGTCTTGAAATATTCATGAAATTCCAGAGAAGGTTTAAATGGTGACTAAATATATGGACATTTAAAATTCCACGCGTAGCTAGTGTCTGTAATAAAAAAAACACATAGATTCAAAACATTTTAAATTATTTTCTAAACGGCACTTATAGCGATTGCATGGTTATTTATAATTGCCAGTTTTGTAGTAACAAAAGGCTCACGACTATTGTTCACTCCATTATTTGTATTCGAACGAGCTATTAATTTAATAGCTACCTGTTTCACTTATTACAAAAGGCCACAGGTACTCACCGATATTTACATATTATTGCATGTGAGTTGAGCTCTGCTGCAGAATAGTTTTCTATGTAATATCCAATTGATTATTGACAAGATGGACCCCAGGGCGAAGTGTATTTAACCGACTTTAAAAAAGGAGGAGGTTTTCAATTCGTTTTTGATTTTTTAATGTTTGTTACCTCAGAACTTTTAACTGGGCAAAGCAATTTTAATGATTCTTGGATGAATGAGTGAATGGCTTGGCACCAGGACAGGTTCTGATGGTTATCTCCTAATAAATCTAGGAAACCCTACCGAGGTGGTTTCATGAAGTCGGTTCAACGTTTTTTTTTTTAAATTCACAATTATTTTGTTACAGATTGGCGTTTTTGAGTTGAGTAGAGTGAGCAAGTCTCGAGGGCATAGGACCACAAGGTGTGGCGTTCGGTTCAGCTTTACTTCCTAGGCCAATAAGGTCCTACTGTTGTACACAAAACTTCACATTTCGGGAGAGCATGCTACTACGTCGCGCTAACAGGCGTGTTAGCATAGGATTTACTTTCGCGTTTTCAATCTCTCAAGAAAATTGTTAACTAGCTTGTACAGTGCCCTGGGGAGGAAATGGGATGGTGAAACTTGTGTTGTTATTCCGTCAACACACAGACATATCCAGAACGAGGCGTATGAGATCTTATGGTTAAATTTAAATGTTATTTTTTGAGATGTCTTGTGTTTGTAGAATAAATGATAAATAAAATAAATAAATAAATAAATATTCATGGACATTTCACACAACGTCCTCTGGTCCCAAGCTAAGCTTATTATGCTTGTGTTATGGGTACCAGAATACGGATATAATACATAAACTATTTTTCTTTTGTAAATACATACTTATGATACATAGAAAACACCCAGACGTAGTACAAACATTTGTATGACATTTATGAATATCACACAAATTATTGTCCCAGGCGGGAATCGAACCCGCGACCACATGAACTACTACGCCACGAAGCCCGTCAATATATTAGATAGATATATTTTATAAGGCAGGCATACTTTGTGGATTAAATTATTAAAAATTTTATTCGTGTTAAAGCTTTACTTAATATTATAAAATTGAAGAAGTGTTTGTTTGAAAGCGCTATAATATATCTCAGGGACTATTGGTTTGAATTGAAAAATTTTCTTTGCGTTGATAAGACGAAGAGAGGAAAAGAGGTGGACACTTGTATTCTTAATCCGTCACCAGGACAAATCGCAGGTAGGTACTTAGTCAGTATTATATTATTTAATTTATTAGCTCTACATAACATATTATGAACTACCGCCTACTTTACTCCCTACACGTTGATTATGTATATAATATAGATATAGGGTGATATAGGTAATTAAATTATAAGGTTAATTATTTACGATGAAACTCTAGCAGATTGTAGGCGTAGAGCTTTGTGTGTGTGTTGCTTTGAAATTAATACTCTTTATTACCAAATATCTATATTAATATTAGAAAGCTGAAGAATTTATTTGTTTGAACGCGCTAATCTCAGAAATCACGGGTCCCATTTGAAAAATTCTTTCAGTATTGGATAGTAAATTTATCGAGGATGGCTGTAGGCTATGTCATATCACGCTGCGACCATTAAGAGCAAAGCTTCAGTGAAAAAAGTTATTTATAGTATTCTCTGTGACAGACTAGGTAAGCGTAGCATAAGTAGACCAAAGACCTTCCCGTCCCAAAGACCCGTGCCCAATAGTAGGCCGTAGCCGCTCTCCGTGTGGTGACGGACTAAGAATACAAGTGTCACCATCCCATCTCTTCACAAGGGTGCTGTAAAAGTCAGCAAAGGGATATTGCGCACAGATAACACCCTCTGTGAGAGACTAAAAACTATAAACCCTGTGCCAATACGCCTGGTCAGCGTGGCACAGTAGATCATAATCTCTCCCAAATTGGAGGAGGCCCGTGCCCAACAGTGGGACGTAAATGGGCTGGAGGGAGAATGGGCTGGAAAAGAAGGAAAAGGGTGGATTTAAAACATATATCTTTACGTGATATAGATATATTATATACACTTCAAATTTAACGTTCACTTTACCAAACAGGTATGAAATCGTTTTTCAATACGAACCCTCCTCAATCGTATCTTTTATTTATAGACATTAGGTAGAAGTAGGTACGTTACCTATACAAGCAAATCTCTAAACTTAAATGTACGAATTTTGAGGTGAATCAGCTCAATTGATCCGTGTGGTGACGGATTAAGAATACAAGTGTCACCACCCCATTTCTTTCCCAGGATTTTGTATTCAGCTAAGGGACAATATAAGCAGTTAACGTCTACTGTGAGAGACGGAAAATTCGAAACTAAACCCTGTGCCAACACTAATATAATAAATAAATAAATTAATTCATCGTATTCAAGTATTTGGGGATTATAATTGATAGTAGACTAAAATTTCAGGGTTACATCAGTACACTCAGCAAAAGGTTGCGGAAGCTAATATACGTCTTTAAAACTTTACGTCTGATAGCTGACGATAATATCAAAAAATCTGTATATTTCGCAGTTGCTCAATCCCTTCTTACGTATTGTATCGCCTCCTGGGGTGGTGCTACCAAAACTGCTATGCTGGAGCTGGAGAGGGCGCAAAGGGCGATCTTAAAGGTGTCATTGTGTTTACCATTTAGGTATCCTACCGAGTTATTGTATAAAAAAGCGGATGTGCTTACAGTGCGCCAGTTGTTTATCCAAGAATTGATACTGAAGCAGCATTGTCTCCTAAACTATAATCCATCGTTGTGTAGGAACAAAAGAAGGTTCAAGCCTGCTAACCCTACGTGTACTCGATTCTCTAGAGAGTTGTCCATGCGCTTTTTCTGCCACCTAGGGCCGTTCCTATATAATAAAATCAACGGAATTCTATCCATCTACGAACTTAATAAAATCAAATGTAAAATGAAAATATCTAATTTTTTGAAGGGTCTTAATTATGGTGAAACTGAAAAGTTACTCGTTATAGTAACCTAGGATGTACTTAATTGGTATCATCTGCTGTGGTTACCATTTTATTTATTCAATTCACTTATTTAATTTATAGACACGTAATTCTCAATTTATCATACCAACATAACACATACCACACTCTTCTTGTACACACAAATACCTTCACATGCACCCATACACATACACATGACAATAAAATTTTTATTTTTGAAGCAAATTTTTTAATACTAACAATACTAACAATTACAAAGATAAGTTATGTTTTGTAATATGTATCAAAATATGTTTTAGTCACACCAAAATTTTTATTTTTACTTTGATTATGCTATATGTAACGGTAATTAATGTTAAATGACAATATCTACGGGGGAGGCCTGGTATCCTGAAATACAGGCCCAAAGCCTAGTTTAGGTACCAGTCTCCCACAATACATGTAAGTGTAACTTTATTGTGCTGTTCATGTACACTATAATTTATTATGTAGTATTGTGGTGAGAAATAAAGAATTATCTTATCTTATCTTATCTTATCGTTAAGCTCAAATCTCCAGAAAAGCTGAATAGATTTCTAATCCTGTTTTTAAAATATTCCTTAGAGTGCGAAGATTATTTTTTTCTAGATTCTTTTCAAGATCTTTTCTTTTCTAGATCTATATTTTTCTTTTGTAGAGAAATATTAAATAAAATCCGTCAAGTACGAGTTAGAATCCGAATAAGGTGTTAAAAAGTTCCGTACCATTATTATCATAATTTGTTAGTGCTATCAATGCATGGGATAAGATCAGGAGATTGATAATGTATTTGTAGCTGTTGCATTAACTGATATATCTACATAAACTCTCTAGCTATCACCGTTTTAGAGATACAGCCAGGTGACAAACAGACTTTTGTCACGGACCACTGAAAATTTCATGAAAAACGTAAGGAAGCAAAACTGCGGGGCACTGCAGGTCTTGTCTTTTGTTCAAGGCTTGTAATTGTTGAAAGTCGACCTTTTTTCTACGGGCAGGATAATCGGCTTACTAAGTGTAACATGCTTGATAATCGCGTTGGTATTGGGGTTTCAGAATGTTTCTTTACCTGTAATAGCCATGTTTACTTCACACAGCCACTTTACCGCCTTTTATGATACGCTTAAGGAAAAATAAATGGCTTGTATGGTCTGGCTATTTTCAATAAAGTATATTAACACAAAATTTTAATTTACTTTATTGCCATCAGTTGTTACTTTATTGCAATTACAATAGTAAAATGCATGTGTCTTATTTCCTTAGTGGCCTATCCCACTGTTGGGCACAGGCTGAGTTTCCAACTCTTTATAATATCCGATCATCACGATACAGTCGGCCACGCGGTGAGTGACGCCAATTCTGCGGTCACTTTTGCGTTTAGCCACACCCCCTCTGCATACAACACAGTAAAGGCTTTAGTCACGAATCAAATACTATGTTCAGTACAAAATAAGAGCGAGTTGCGTGACCCGGTCACAACATTGCAAGGCCACCTTTAATGTAAAGCCAAGCTTTATCTTTTTGCCCTAAAATATAACCACAAATTATGAACATTATTACACAGTCCTTGGTAAGGTTAGTTAAAGTATTAATATACTTCAAAATTATCATTAAATTAAACCAAGCATGTAACATTAGTACTAACGTTATTACTTTAAAAGTATATTCTGCAACTCGTTTTAAGCTAATGAGCGTAATATAAATATGTTCATTTTAATTATTATTAACTAAAATTTATTAGTAAAATAGCGACATAATTAAAAGCTTGTAATTTTATCTAAAGATGGCCTTCCGATATACGAGACGCGTGTCGTGCGATTGCGACGCGCGACTCGTCAAAATAGAGTCAATTTTCACGTTCTCAAAAGATGACACGAATACACAAGAAGTAATAAACAATTAGTTATTTAGTGTTATTGCAAACAAATGCAATAACTAATTGCTTAGTGGCGAAATTTTATCAAGTTTGGTAGTCTGTTGTTAATTTTTTGAGGTTATAATGTGTCATTGTGGTGCCATTGTGGTGCCATTCATTTACCGGACTCAGGGCCCTGGCATGATCCTATCGCGCGTGAGCGGTGGCAATAGCAATACTGATATCAGTTTTGCGTTTAGCACTGCCCATTTCTCATACCAAAGCAGTGACAACTTCTTATATCGAATTTATTTTAAGTTATTTGCATTCAATTCCAATTATAAATTATTGATAAAGTAGACATAAAAACATGCACTTGCATGTTTTATGTAAAATATCAACCTTGTCAATAATTTAACTTTATTATACTTTAAGTCATTCGATTTCAATAACCAGTAACTCAAATACTAAAATAAAATATCGTGGTAATTTCCTTCAAATATTTATTCAGAAATATATTGTATTTGGTGGTAGGTATCTGTAATAAATAATACCATAGGTCAACAATATTGGCATATAGCGCCGGTCTGTGGTCAGGAGTAAGATAACTTATTTGTTTTTTATATTTCCGCTTTTTTGTATACAAAATAATAAATTGATTATTCAATTAACAGTTGATACCCACAGATTTACCATATATTATGTTTGTACTGCGTCTGGATGTTTCTATGTAATATACTCGTATGTAAGTACGTATTTACAAAAAAAGTACTATACCTATGTATTATATCCGTATTCTGGTACCCATAACACAAGCATATAAGCTTAGCTTGGGACCAGAGGACGTTGTGTGAAATGTCTGAATGAATATAGTGTGAACGCGTTCAATCTTAAAGACACTGTTGCGTTCAACCTGGTGTTTTAATTAATAATAGGTTAAGTGGAAGCGTGATATCTCTCAGGCGCGAGAGGAACGAACATATACTGCATTTCACAGCGTTAACAAATTTATAATAGTACAAACTTACCCTGTTTTTGTCCTTCAACAATGTCTTCACCGTGTCACCCTAGCTATAGTTTAAATAACCAACCACACAAAATTTGGCCAAAAATTACGCAGGAAGATTAATTATACTGTACCAGCTTTTTCAGGGAGAAGACACAGGCTCGCTCGACTCAAGCGGTGAACTTTCATCAATCGTCCCAATAAAATTACGCTATCACAATTATAGTTATCAAACAGTTCAATTTACATTAAATAGTATTAAGTGTGGAGACACAAAACTCACTAGTTTTTATAACACATTTATGTCATACAAAATGGCGAATACTCAACTTCGCAACGACAATTCACTGTTCGATCTCAATGCTAATTATCGATTCGCACAATAGGATAATTAGTTTTATCAACAAACAATTTATTAGTAATACAATTTTAACTCTTAAACCGCTGCAAGAACACGTATCTTAGGCGTACAATTTTAACAAAACGGCGCACGTTCTCGCTCACAAGATCGATTACAGACTAACTCGCGCTCGGTAACCGCGCGGCGCACCCGGCTGGCCAGCGATCCATCGATAGTGAAGTTACCATCTCCTAGGGATGCGCGCGCGCAACTTAATACGATAGGTTAAGTTTGGTACATAACATCTACCCGCCTCGGCCAGGACTACCTGGCCGCTAATTTACTGGCAGTCGCGACAAGGTTGATACAGCTCTCTTCAAAATTGAACCGTCCACCCGGACCTCAGCAAAACGGGGCACTCCATCTGCTCCAAAGACGAGGTTGAGAATGCGCCCCCTGCGCCAACACAGTGGCGGTGAGTTAGCGTCCTTAACCAGAACGAGGTCACCAACATGAGGTGGATCAGTCTTGTCAGTCCACTTAACGCGCTGCTGGAGAATGTGCAAATATTCTAAATTCCAACGTTTCCAAAAGCTCTGAGTGAGTTGTTGGACCAATTCAAACCGCGAGAGACGATTAGGTCTCACATCAACAAGGGGATATTCCGGCAGGGCGTTCAGTGGCTGCCAAATCAAAAAATGGCCCGGCGTGAGGGCTTCCAAGTCGTTAGGATCTGAAGAGATCGGGCACAACGGGCGTGAATTCAAAACGGCCTCGATTTTGCAAAACACAGTTGCGAGCTCTTCAAAGGTCAATACAGACTCGCCAATTACCCGTCGCAAATGTGTCTTAGCAACCTTTACTACGCTTTCAAATATTCCTCCCCAGTGGGGACATGACACGGGACTGAACCTCCAAGTTATTCTACGTGTAGCTAGTCTAGACGCAATTTCAGTCTCGTTAGCCGACAAAAAATCATACATCGCTTTTAAATAGTTGTTTGTGCCTTTGAAGTTGGTACCGCAATCCGACCGAATCAAGGACGGTAGTCCTCGTCGTGACACGAATCTATCTAACGTCGCAACAAATGCCTCTGTCGAGAGGGCTGAGACGAGTTCCAAATGTACCGCCTTGGTGGACAGACAGACAAAGACGCACAAATAAGCCTTGACAGTTTTACTGTTCCTGAGGGTCGAGGTCTTAACAAAAAAGGGGCCTGCAAAGTCCGTACCAACTCCAGCAAAGGGCCTTATCTCAGTGACCCGATCCGAAGGAAGGTCGCCCATGATAGGCTGCATGGTAGGGGCCTTGAGTCTATAGCAAGGCATACAACGAAAGACCACACTACGGATCGTCCGGCGGGCCGATAAAATCCAAAATTCCCGTTGCAAAATGGCCAATAAGGCATTACAGCCGGCGTGGGAGTTCTTGATGTGACGATCAGTCACCAACAGGTTCACCAAGTGGCCACTCTTGGGCAATAAGAGGGGGTGACGAGATCCATAAGGGAGGTTTGCGTTCCTAAGACGCCCTCCGACACGCAAAAGACCCTCACTATCCAAAAAGGGGTTCAGCTTACAAATGGCTCCAGACAGTTTGGATTTGCCTTTCCTCAAGATGTCAATCTCGTCTTCAAAATGTGCCTCTTGCACAGAACGAACCCAGTGAAGAAGAGCATCTTGGAGCTCTTGTGGCAATAAGAAGGCCTCCAAACATTTGTTCTGTGGATGTCTACAATTTCTCATGAAGCGCTTGATCCAAGCGGTGACACTCAACAATTTGTCCAATGAACTGTAACGATTAAGTAAGAAATCTGGGTCGAACGGACGGTCCTGCCGTTCGAGCGCAAGCGTTCGCAACCCAGGCAGTGCGACGATGTCCAAGGCCGGAGTTCGCGGCCAATTAGATTCTGATCTGGTCAACCACTCAGGTCCCCACCACAGAGAGTGCTCAACTAAAAGGGGGGCCATACATCCCCGTGACGCACAATCAGCAGGGTTGACCTCGCCAGGCACATGCCTCCAAACCAACGGGGTCTCCGATTTCTGTATCTGAGAGACACGATTTGCTACAAACACCTCTAAGGTGTGAACTGACGTCTTCAGCCAACATAGCACAATCTGACTGTCAGTCCATGCATATATCGTGGAAATGTCAATTGACGTGCACAAGGTAGACATGACGTGATTCAAAAGGCGAACAAGAAGGGCCGCCCCTGACAACTCTAACTTAGGGATTGTCAAGGCAGTTCGAAGAGGCGCGACCTTGCTCTTCGCCATGACCAACAACACTTTCACCTGACCATCTGTGGTCACGGTGCGCAAGTATACGGCTGCTGCGTACCCACGTTCCGAAGCGTCCGAGAAACCATGAAGGGACGCGGTGTGCTTCCCTGGCGGAAGCAGAGCACGGGGTAACGATATCCTATTGATGGCAGGCGATGAGGAAGCAAATAGGAGCCAGTCCTTCAAAACAGCTTCGCGAAGTGGCTCGTCCCATCCAAGACCTGCAGTCCAAAGTCTCTGCAGGAAGCATTTGGCCCAGAATATGACCGGGCATATCCAGCCATTGGGATCAAAGGTTCTCGCGACAGTCGACAGAACCAGTCGTTTCGTCCAAGTGTGATGCGAATCCAAATTGACATTAAATGTAAAGATGTCCTGGACTGGTCTGTACTGGATTCCAAGCACTGACATCATGGTAGGGTTGTCACGGTTCTCAAATAGGTGAGGATCCTGCTGGTGGTCATCCGGTAGCCCGTCCAAGAGCGCAGGTAAGTTGGAGATCCATTTACGCAACTCATATCCTGCGGAGGCTAGAATGCCAATCAACTCGTCACGCAAGAGCAGGGCCTCTCTCTCCGTGGCCGCGCCAGTGCACACATCGTCAACATATAGGTCCTCCTTCAAAATGGCGGCTGCGCGAGGAAACGACATACGCTCTCGATCCGCGAGCTCCCAAAGCGAACGTATAGCCAAAAAGGGGCTAGACCTCAGCCCGTATGTGTTCGTGTTGAGCTCGTAGACAAGCATGGGATCTTGCTGGTTTTCTCGCCACAATATCAGCTGGTATCGGCGATCATCCGGGTGAATTACCGTTTGCCTGAACATCATCTTGATGTCAGCCACAAAAACAAATTGATGACGTCGAAACCGCGTGATGACGTCACAAAGGTCCTTCAGCAATTTGGGACCAGGATGCAGACACTGGTTCAATGACACTCCTGAAGTAGTCTGCGCAGAACCATCAAATACTGTGCGTAACTTACCACTGGATGGTTTTATTACAGCATGATGCGGGAGAAAGAAGTGCTCCGTCGAACGCCAATCCAATTTTGACACAGACATGTGTCCCAAATCCTCATACTCCCGCATGAAGTCAATATACTTCTCCTTGAGTAGTGGGTCCCTGCTCATACGGCGCTCCATCGCCAACAAACGCTTCTCTGCAATAGGCCGCGAGACGCCAAGTGGCGGCCGTACGGCGAGAAATGGCAATCTTGTCATGATCCGGCCAGAACGGAGATAACTGGTGTTGGTCTTGTAGAACTGCTCACACTCTTCATGCTCCGGATCAGAGCGGGGAGCTTGTGGTGGCTCCTCCACTTCCCAGAATCTCTGCACGGCGTCAGAAAGGGCGGACCCCACCATCAAGGCCGTTCCAAGTTCGGCAGGGGGGGGAGTCCTCAATACAGGCCCCATCAGTGCGAACCCAAATATGGTCCGGAGGGCTACCAAGCCACCTGGCTGCAAAACACGATCCTTGCCGAGTAATATTTTACCCAAAACATCGGCACCAAGCAACAAATCGACCGTGCCAGGCAGGTCAAATTTAGGGTCAGCCAAATTCAAATCCGCGGTCAATTTTACCGCATCCGCAGACAAACGAACTTGCGGGTGATTGCCCAAGATATTCTCCATCACAATGGCCGACGATTCCAACGTCGGACGTGGAGAATTTGAGGGGGAGAACTCAAACCAAACGCGGCCCTCTACCGTGGCCACGGGGGCGTTCCCGACACCCCTTATTACATCTGAATATTTTTCAATAGTCTGGCCAGTCTGCCCTACCAACCAAGACGAGGCTATGCACCCCTGTGAGCCTGTGTCCAATATCGCTCGGACTACAACTGAGGCGCCCGTCCGTCCCCAGACCCTGACATGGGCCGTGGGCAAGAGGACGGTCTCAAAGGGGGGCGGTGCATAGCGGGGGCAGACGCCAACATCCTAATGCTGGCGTGGCGGCGACTGAGCGCCGTTGTCCCGAGACGGCAAATCAAAGTGCGGGTAGTGCCTAAACTCGGCCTCCTCTCGGTGACGACTGCCACGAGCCATAGACGGCGGTTCGTAGCGCCTGGAGCGTCCGTACCGAGGGTTGCGCGTCTCCAAACGGGGACGTTCCGCCAGAGGGGGGGACGGTAGTGGTACCGGACGTGCGTCACGGTAATCGTGGTACACTACCGGAGGTGATCTCGCTTGATCACGTGGAAGCGGGGAGGGCGAGCGGGACACAAAGGTGCGGGATTGAACCCGGGGCCCGCTTTCATACCCGCCCGTGGGGCTGCGCGCCGAACCAACTCGGCGATCGATGGCAGCACAGTCTGCGGGGCGTGGGGGTGATGAGCCGGACTCCAAATTGCGGGACTGGTCCCGGTGTCCACTGGCATACCCGCCCGAAGGCGACCCCGCGTGGTCGCGACGGCCATTCGCGTTGGCGCACAGGATTTTCAGATGGTGCCCTCCGCAAATAGGACACGGGTGAGTGTCGGGACAGGCGCGCTGGTAATGATTCCCTAGACAGGAGAAACACCAGCCGCGGGCCTGGGCAATCCGCCTACGAGCGGCCACGTGCAGGACCGCGAAGTCTGGGCACCGCACCGTTTGGTGTCCCTGCGACTTGCAAAAACGGCAGTCCGGTTGCGCAGCTTGAGCGACAGCGAAGCGGGCGGCCGTACCTCCCCTTGGTGCAGGTTGGGCATTGCGCCGTTGGTTGGTGGGTCTGGGACGTGATGCTTCCACCGGCGTGTCGGCGACCATGACGTCACCCATGCGACACTCGTCCTCCAGGAACGTCAGGAGCTGCTCAAAGGTAGGGAGAGCAGATGCCTCATCCCTAGTGTGCCCCTGTTCAAAACGTGCCCTCAAAGACACCGGCAATCGCTTGAGTACGATACGCACCAGTAGGTAGGACCACTTGGCAACCGGCAGTCCCAAGCGGTTGAGCGAGTTGGTGGCTATTAGGAGGGGGTTCAGCAGCTCGGTCCTCAACTGGGCAGCATTGCTCACGACGGGAAGGTTCAAAATCTGGTCGACATGGGTATCTGCCAGACAGCGCTGGTTGTGATAGCGCTTGGTGAGCAACGCCCGCGCGATCCCATAGCTCCCGTCACATATTGGGAGGTGCTGTATTAAGCCCCTCGCCTCTCCATCAAGCACGGAGAGTAAATAGGCCAGTTTTTGAGACGGACCCAAATCGTCCCTCGAGTCCACAAGGCTCTCAAACAAACCAATAAACCCCATCCACGTGTCTAATCGACCATCAAAACGTGGAAGATCCAAATTGGGTAATCTGGTCAAAAGGCCCACGGGGGTCTTCAAGGGGGCCCGGTGAGCCGGTACTCCGGCGCGCGAGGCTAAAATCTCCCGCGCGCGCTGGGCGATGTCGTCGGCAAGGTCCATCATTTGGAGGTAGTCCTCGTGGACTTTGTCCCGTCGCTCCTGGGGAAACGACTCCAGGGGCACATCATCCAGATGCAAGATGAAGCGCTGGTAAAGCGCCTCCACCTCCTGAAGTCGTGTAGGGCATTTCTCATGCCTGTCCAACAATGCCTCGATTCGGTTCTCCCTTTTCACCAAGGCGGCAGCTGACGTGAACCATCTCAAATGAGTCGCAATCCCGGAATATGATTCGCGAACAACATTATACGCGGCGGCAGACATCTTCAAAGCACAAACGGCACGAAACAAACAATCTAATAATAACAACAAAAAAAAAACAAATATCTTTCACAAACAAACAATATTACAATAGCGAAAAACAAAATATCTTTCAATGAGACAAGCCGCTATTATTCTAAACAATTATCAAATCTTAAATAGTTTAAATCAAACAAACAAAACAATTCTTTGCCAATGTGCAATTAATTTAAGACTTGAATTATTTATTTTAAGGTAAACAACAAAACAAACAAACGTATAAAATAAATGTTGTATTATACAACGCACAACGCCACAATTTAACTATAACGTTGTTCAATATTAGACAATAATTAAATAATAATTTATATTAAATAATAACCTGAGCAACAACAAATACGATTAGCAATAGCACAAATAATTATCAAACCCTTTAAAATCTAATTGCCAATTCAAGTGCTCAAATTAATTATGCAAAACTATACCAACAATTTAGATTAAACAAACAAACAACCAAATTAATCAAATTAAATTAATTAAATTAATTAAATCAATTTTCACAAATAATGAGGGTATAGTTTGTTCAACATGGAACATTCGAGAAACGGAGTTTAAACCACGCTCTGGGTACCAAAATATGTTGCGTTCAACCTGGTGTTTTAATTAATAATAGGTTAAGTGGAAGCGTGATATCTCTCAGGCGCGAGAGGAACGAACATATACTGCATTTCACAGCGTTAACAAATTTATAATAGTACAAACTTACCCTGTTTTTGTCCTTCAACAATGTCTTCACCGTGTCACCCTAGCTATAGTTTAAATAACCAACCACACAAAATTTGGCCAAAAATTACGCAGGAAGATTAATTATACTGTACCAGCTTTTTCAGGGAGAAGACACAGGCTCGCTCGACTCAAGCGGTGAACTTTCATCAATCGTCCCAATAAAATTACGCTATCACAATTATAGTTATCAAACAGTTCAATTTACATTAAATAGTATTAAGTGTGGAGACACAAAACTCACTAGTTTTTATAACACATTTATGTCATACAAAATGGCGAATACTCAACTTCGCAACGACAATTCACTGTTCGATCTCAATGCTAATTATCGATTCGCACAATAGGATAATTAGTTTTATCAACAAACAATTTATTAGTAATACAATTTTAACTCTTAAACCGCTGCAAGAACACGTATCTTAGGCGTACAATTTTAACAAAACGGCGCACGTTCTCGCTCACAAGATCGATTACAGACTAACTCGCGCTCGGTAACCGCGCGGCGCACCCGGCTGGCCAGCGATCCATCGATAGTGAAGTTACCATCTCCTAGGGATGCGCGCGCGCAACTTAATACGATAGGTTAAGTTTGGTACATAACAGACACATAAGTTTCGCTTGGCTAAATCGTACCTACTTCATGGTATACTATGATATGGTAGGTATTCTTAATTCAAGAGACATAATAGTTTTCGTAAATAACAAACGTCACTTATACAAACTATAAAACAAGGATGACATTTGGAAAAGAAGACCTGTTTTACCTGTTGTTTGTGTTTGACCTGTTGTTAGTACCTATATTATGTTTCTAATGATGTAGGTACCTATAACCTGTATCAGACTCACATGTATGTCAATGTATCTATGATACATATTTCACGCACACTTAGATATATAAGTGGCTTCAATCCGGCTGAGTGATACAGCTGTAGAAACATTATCCTGTAAATTTGTGTTACTTAATAAGGTCCATATTATTTACAATGCTATTATTTATACTAAAATTTTCATAATATTTATAGCGTAAAATTATTCAAATATCAGTTCGCTTTTTGTTCTTTATTTGCTAAACAAACCACAAAAATATAACTAAATTAATTTCTATTTTCTAATAAGATTACAATTTTTTTTATGTAAGATATTACAAGAAAACTAAACTAAAAATATTAAAATAAATAAATAAATATTTATGGACATTTCACACAACCTCCTCTGGTCCCAAGCTAAGCTTATTATGCTTGTGTTATTGGTACCAGAATACTGATAGAATACATACTTATTATACATAGTAAACACCCAGACGCAGTACAAACATTTGTATGACATTTATAAACATCACACAAATAAATGTCCAAGGCGGGAATCGAACCCGCGACCTCGTGAACGGCAGTCCGTTATATGAACCACTAGACCACGAAGCCCGCCTTAATAATTTAAATTAAAATATAATAAATAATTTGTATAGTTCAAAAACTAAAAAAACACGCTTGAAAATCCTGAATATATATATTTTGAAATAATTGCATTGTCATCGGTCCTTGATATGTATGCAAAATTTCAAATCAATCCAATTATTGCAAGTGGATAAAAATCGCTTCCAAAGATTCCGTTACATAGATTAATACATTGATAGATACATACCGAACTTATAAAAGCGTGTTAAAAAGATAAGTATAAAATACCTATATAACAGTGTCATATAGGTACTAGTTTGAACTCCTTGTTTTGTCCCACGGGACTTTTGTCCGAAAGAAAAATTACCGTGCTAAGTTTCTAGCGACGCATTGTGAAAGCTTATTGTGAAAAATTGGTCCACGGTTTTTGTTAAAACTTTTGGTTTTTCGGAATAGGAAGTTTTTATGGCTTGAAAGAGAGAATTGAATTATTTGTTACCTTATGTTTTGGATTTGGAAGGAATGTATGAAAACTGTCCGTGTGGTGACTGATTAAGAATACAAGTGTCATCACATCATCTCCTTCCAAGGGTGCTGTAAAAGTCAGCTAAGGGATATTGGACACAGATAACATCCTCTGAGAGACGGAAAATTTGCAAATAAATCCTGTGCCAATACGCCTGGTCAGCGCGGTACAGTAGACCATAATCCCTCCCAAAGTGAAAGAGGCCCGTTCCCAACAGTGGGACCTAAATGGGCTGGAGAGTATGAAAACTGTCCGTGTGTTGAATGATTAAGAATACAAGTGTCATCACCCCTTTTCTTAGAGTTCTGTAAAAACCAGTTATAGGATATTGTACACAGTCACTTCAAAACCCATGTATTTCATGAAGTCTTAAATTTTATGTGTGCGGTTTGCGGTAAGTATGTATAATTATAGTCACTACCACAAAGCCACATTGATTCACTGCGGCAAGTTATACATATGTATAGAAGATTGGTAAGTATAGTAATGTCACTTTGTTTAGAAATTGTTTAGAAGGACCTGGCTGAATATAATACGTCAAATAGCCAGAAGAGTTAGCGGATAAAATACTATTATGTACCAAATGAGTCCCAAATCAAGAAGTTCATCGGGGCCTGTGGCTACTGTCTTTCTGGACCCTGGGGTATGCTGCAAGGCATTCCCTCGACCAATACAACATCTCAAAGGAGATGTTGTAGTGACATGGATGGATATTCGTAATCCGTATATCAGAGATGGGTAAAATGTAATCAGTTTATAGTTTACAAAATGTTATCAAAAAAGTAAATATATCGATGATTAAAAAGTGTAATCGTAATCATTAATCTGATTACATTTTGCACATCTCTGCCTTATATCATAGAGATAAAGTGTAAATACTAAGTTCTATAACTAAAAACACGCTTGAAAATTCTGAATATTTTCTGACATTATTGCATTTTCGTCATTACTTGATATATGTACAAAATTTCAGTTCAATCCGACTACTGCAAGTGGGTGAAAATCACTTTCAAAGATTCCGTTACTTAAATTAATACATTGATAAATACATACCGAATTTATATAAGCGTTTTAATAAAATATCTATATCTTGACGGGCCTCGTGGTCTAGTGGTTCATATAACGGACTGCCGTTCACGAGGTCTCCGGTTCGATTCCCGGTCAGGACAAATATTTGTGTGATGTTTTTAATCGTCATACAAATGTTTGTACTGCGTCTGGGTGTTTACTATGTATTATAAGTATGTATTTACAAAAGAAAAGTAGTATATGTATTCTATCCGTATTCTGGTACCCATAACACAAGCATATAAGCTTAGCTTGGGACCAGAGGACGTTGTGTGAAATGTACATGAATATTTATTTATTTATTTATATCTAATCATGTTTTGGTTTTAAAATGAGCTGTTTTAAGCTAAAATGTATTTAATTTGGCTACTATCTCTCTCTCTCCAGCCCATTTACGTCCCACTGTTGGGCACAGGCCTCCTCCACTATAGGACGGATTATGGTCTACTGTGCCGCGCTGACCAGGCGTGTTGGCATAGGTTTTATTTTCGATATTTCCGTCTCTCACAGAGGGTGTTATCTGTGTGCAATATCCCTTAGCTGACTTTTACAGCATCCTTGGGATGAGATGGGATGGTGACACTTGTATTCTTAATCCGTCACCACACGGAGATTTGGCTACGTTGTAAGTTCATTATTTTTAAGATTACACTGTTCTGTGTAGGTACCGTAAATGTTCTTATCTAATTATACCTAGCTCCTTCAAATACTGCTCCAATCTTGTGTGTAATTTAGTTTTAATATTGTTAATTATTTATTAGATATTTTTTAGGGTTCCGTACCCAAAGGGTAAAAACGGGACCCTATTACTGAGACTTCGCCGTCCGTCCGTCCGTCCGTCCGTCCGTCCGTCCGTCTGTCACCAGGCTGTATCTCAAGAACGGTGATAGCTAGACAGTTGAAATTTTCACAGATGATGTATTTCTATTGCCGCTATAACAACAAATACTAAAAATAAAATAAAATAAATATTTAAGGGGGGCTCCCATACAACAAACATGATTTTTTTACCGTTTCTTGCTCGATACTAATAACGTTGCCTTATGTTGCATAGATAATGGTACGGAACCCTTCGTGCGCGAGTCCGACTCGCACTTGACCAATTTTTTTTAAAACTAAAAGCTACTAAAAATTATATAAATCTTCTTATACGTTTGGGTACATGCTACTGAAACGGATAGAAGACCTTTTGGAATGAACCTTTCTCCATCCACTGCTGGACATAGGCCTCCCCCATAGGACGCCACAACGCGTGGTTCTGCGCTCATTGCATCCAGCGGCCCCCGGCATATTTGACGGTATCCGATCCATCTTACTAAAGTAATTTATTAATTTTGCAATTGACATGCTATGCTTTTACTTAATAAATTAAATCACAGTGGAAAAAGTGATTACCGCAACTCGAACCCACGACCTCGGAATACCGTTCCGTAGCTCTGGCAACTAAGCTTATTGCGGTCGTGCTTTTCAGTAATCAATTAGGCCACCGTAATCGTCACTCGATTGAGTTTATATCGTATTTCTACGTGCAACGCCATCTATCACGAATGCTTTGCAACATCTCGACCAACCACCCAGCATTCTTTACAGAATACAATTGGGTTGAAAATAATGACGCGACGTTCCTTACTAAAGTAATTTATTATAGATAATAATAAGTAATCACTTTTTCCATCGTGATTTAATTTATTAGGTATCCACCTTGTTGGGGCGCCTATTAATAAGACTGGGCTGTCCGTCCGTCCGTCTGTTACCAAGCTGAATTAGTTTATGCTATAGCAACAAATACTCATTGTCATTCTCCTATCCTCAACCCGTTACTTGGGTACTTGAACGGTTATTAACGTTTAAAGAGCATAGAAAGGGAAATTGGCGTAAGGCTTAATATCACATGAGTGATGGACAGCCTATGAATTGGTATTGTTCATATCATTTCGGGGAATAGAGTTTCTGATCATGATCCATTAGTTTTTTTCGGAAAATTTGCTATATTAACGATTATTTTATTATTTCCAATAAAGTAAATGATTTCTGTTTGCCCTTTAAATGAAGGACTTAAAATAATAAGGCGTTCTTAGGAATATACTACTCTGTGGTGGAGTTGAAATTGGTCTATTATATCAACTTTGCAACTTTGAAAAGATGTATTGCCATCTGTCTTAAGTCTATGAGAAAAAGACTACACAGATTGCGTACAACGATGACGTCACAACATTTAAAATATATTTAGGTATTTTTTTAAAATTCTATATAGTGAATATTTCAATAATATTGAAATTAGTTGCATAAAATCCCTATTTTTTGATGAACAGCACATACAATCTTTAGACCCTGAGAAAGAACATAGGCTACCTTTTATTGCAAAAAAAAAACAACAGCTGGTAGTCTATATATTCTTTCTAAGATAAATATAAAAACAGCAAGTTTTTTTTTTTAATCAAAAATTATGAACTATCCCAATTTGCTGTTTTGTACAAATATGTTTATAGGTTATCCCTTACTGAGTCAAGTAAATAATGTATAGAGGAGCTATGACGAGTAAAATAATATTTGATCATACCATACTTATCATGATCCAAGCCTTAAGCCACATTTGCATTTGTTTGTCATATCCGAACACAAAACTTCGCCTTCTTAGAAATATTGCTAGTTTTCCAATTGCAGAGCATAATGCGACTCAGTGCCGCACAATGCTGAACTATTTTTTTTTTTTTTTTTTTTTTTTTTTTTTTTTTTTTTTTTTCTTTTGTCGCCTCACCCTAACCGGGCCATGGTGTGTGCCCTGAGCCTGACCATGAACCGGCAAGGGGTAGCCCCATTACGAGGGGCTCAACGCAGTGGGGGGAGCGTTAGGTCCCCCCATCACGTGTGCCACATTCGGCACAGCAGCAGCACGCCGCGTTCGGCCTCCTCTCCTGCCAAGGGCGCCAGCGTTTGCCCGCCGGCGGCCCCGAGTTGGGCCCCTGCGGGGAGGCAACGTGTCTCCAGCACGCTCGCGCTCCCGCAGGGCTTCTCTCTTAGCCGCCATCACCTCATGAGCATATGAGGTGACGGCAGCCCAGCACCGTTCGCTCTCGGCCATGGCTGATACAACGGCCGAGAGCGACAGGTCAGGCCCAACTGCATCCACAATTGTGGTGCGTTGGGCGGCCCAGCCCGTGCACACAGCGAGCGTATGCTCAGCCGTGTCCACGGAGCCAGCCACGCAGTGGTGGCAACCGGGATCCGACTCTATCCCCACCAGCTGCCACAGGTACTTGCCGAAGCAACCGTGACCTGTGAGGAGCTGAGTCAGGAAGTAGGTCGGCTCCCGGTGCCCCGCCTCTACCCACTGCCGTAGCACTGGGCGGACTGCCTCGACAAACAATGCTGAACTATGCTGACGCTTAGTTGGAACATGAATTAGTTTTCAAATGCACCAGCAGAGTGCGCAAAGTTCAGTGTTGAAAAAAAAAAAACTAAAATAAAATTGTATTCACATTATAAGTGTGGAATATAAAAAAAGTCATTGTTTGTACCTTCATCCATACTTATATTTATTTTTTTAAACACAGTTTGAATTAACTTTGATTATTTCCAGAAAACTCTGACGAAACGAAAGCCTTAAAAAAATTTTTAACAATAAATAATTTTACTAACGATAATATATAAATAAAATTTCAATCAATGCCAATTTAAAGGAAAATACTTGTTAATTTTCTATCGCTGAAGTTGGTATGGATTGCACGCATCACTTTTGAGAGTGCTCGATTGTGCGATGCGTTGCTGTAGTTGGAACACTCAACGTTGAGCATTATGCCGCATAATGCGCTCTTGTGCTGTAATTGGAAAACGGGGATTGTCATCATACCGTCACTCCTTTTTGTCATGGGGGTAGGCAGAGACTATAAATCATCAAATACTATGATCAAAACATACTTCTTTGGTTTCGTTTCGTGAAAATATAACCGATTTTTATAATTTAAACGTCATAATATAGATGAAGAGTAGATCTATATTAAGGGCCTACATCAATATCATCGCCGACACGTACATATTAACACAGCCAGTAGGCACAGAAAATGAAGAATTAGGGATACCTACTTTTCCTATTTACTCAAAATCTACTAAATATATTTTAATTCTGATTTACGTGTTTCTATATATAATAGTTACTTATGTTTTTAAAGTTATTTCATTAGTTAATACGCGACAATAGACCGACAAATGAAAAAAATAAACAAATAGAGAGGTTGTTTCGCTAAGATTTTCTATCGAGAAAACTTTTTTCAATCGTGTTTCTGAGTTTATGCGATCCTAGATCATATATTGAAAAAACATATACTTACTTAAAAATTAGAGCTCTAGCCATTCAATCTAAAGAAACAATGAAAACTTCGTACGTAGAAAAATGCACGAAGCTATTTTGGTATCGTCTTAAAGATGTATTTTTTTTTAAAAAACCTAACCAAATTCGTAAGACGGAGGCTGCAAATTTAATTTAAGACAATCGTAAAAACCAGGATTTTTGGACGATAATATTTCCTATAATAATCAAATGTTTAAAAACAATGTAATAAAAATAAAGAAGCATCGATACATAAGACGTACATACTGTGCAAAAAATTCGTTGCCCTAGAACCAATATGTACGAAGAAAACAGCGGATTAAAAAGTCCATATTATTGTATTGTGGAGAATTTTTTGCTATCGTACCCTCATAAGCAAGAAAAACATAAATGTGTAGTGAAATCTTGTTATTTCAAGATATGTTTCATTTGCATTGTTCCCGTCATAAAAAAGGAATAGATGTTTGTTGGAAGGCTGTAAGCATTCTCTCACAAGTTTTGCTCTTTGTATAAGTCCTTTCAATTAACTTGAAGGACGTCTCGTCTCCACATTTAGTCGATTGTTATCTACAAATTCTGGCAAAATCCTTTGCTTGAAATATCAACGATTAAACCACAAACATGTATAGAACAACAATATGATTAAACAACAAAAAGTTCCGTGTGGTGACAGATTAAGAATACCTACAAATGTCACCACCCCATGTCCACTCCAGGGTGCTGTAAAAGTCAGCTGAGAGATATTGCACACAGATAACGTCTTCTGTGAGAGACGGAAAACTCAAAAATAAACCCTGTGCCAACACGCCCTATCAGCGTGGCACAGTGGAGCATAATCCCTACCAAAGTGGAGGAGGCAGTATGTCTATCACTGTATGTTATAGTACCTACTAACTGTTGCCCGCGGCTCCACACGAATAGAATTAAGAAAATTTTCCCTATTTTTGTGACAATTATCACTAATGCTTCGCTCCTATTGGTCGCAGCGTGATGTTATTTATCCTATATCCTTCCTCGACAAACTTACTGTAAAGCAGTAAAAATCAGCTAAGGTATATTGTACACCGATAACACCTTGTGTGAGAGAAAACTAGAAAATAAACCCTGTGCCAGTACGCCTGGTCAGCGCGCCATAGTAGACCGTAATCCCTCCCAAAGTGGAGGAGGCCCGTGCCCAGCAGTGGGGTATTAACAGACTGGAGAGAGAGATATAATAAACTAGCTGTTAGTGACACTCTGTTCAATATTAAAAAATCTACAGACCTCAATAAAGTGCGGAATTTGAGGTCAAAACTCCTAATGTACGTTAACCTGATAATTTACAAAGAAAAAGTAATAACTTTACATCTATAAAACTTGTTTTGATATTAATCTCTAATTTTTATGTTGACGCTTAAAATTTCTTAAAAAAATATGCACCAACCTTAAACTATGAAAACAACAGGAGTAGTGACAGACGATATTTTTTTTTGTCAAAAATACGTTGGACAGTCGGCGGGCGTTGAGTTAACCCAAATAAACATTTTAAAGTTTACATATTAACATTAATGTTTGTTTACATATTTTCTAAATTGTTCTATGGGCTTACATAGTACATTCGCAAGACTCATTTATTCAAATAAACAAGTCTTATCCGTGACCATTGAAACTTTGGGTAAAATTTAAAACAAATACTTATACTCGTAGTTACCTACGCGTCCAAATCTGTAATACGTTGTTCTATTTGCACCCCATTAGTTGTGACGCACACACAAATAATCACATACACAAAATAATCACACACACACACACACACCCCAAGGGACGACATTGTGGGCATAGAATATCAAACCAATAAGAACTGTTACACGCACTATTTTCTTTGACTATCATATCGGCGGAGTGCCAAAGTAACACACACAAACATGTTAACGTAAATTCGTTGGCCAAAATCACCTCGCGCACACTAAGAGACGACAATGTCGGGACACAAAGGGTATGAACTATTGCTCTCATACCTTATAATATCAACTGCCGTTAAGGTGAGTATATACTATAACATTTTCTGGAGCGACGATTTCTGTGTAATGTGACGTTCTTACGAATGGTACAATATAGACAAAAGCTCAGTTTCCAAAGCATTCCCATGTAATATAAAAGGGAAATGCTCATAGCGAGTGTGCATTTATCAACATTTCGTTGTACCTTGCGTTCATTCGTTTTTGAAATGTTGGACCTACAAGTTGCGTGTGCTGCGTTTATCTTGATGAATTATATTAGAAGAAAAAAAGAAAAATAGAAAGAAGATGGTGGCACCGCAACCGCGCATTGCCTGCATTCGTGCCTCGACGAAATGTTACACCAATATGCTCGTTGCTTTGTAACAAAGAGGCGAGCGTGTTCGATGTTTAGTTCATAAAAGGATGATTACACGGGAACATATCACAGAGCGGCTCGTTGTTCTGTTACAAGTAAATGTAGTCTATACTCACCTTTAGATTAATGCTCCAAGATTATGAGGGTGAGAATAGCTTTGCAAACCTTTTTCAGCGGGGGTTTTTGCACACTGTCTACCTACTCCTGTTGTATCAATGCTCTTAGTCACTAACACTGTAACAAAAGCGAAACAGTTAACGAACTGTTATTATTAAGAAACTGGCAACATTATTTTTAATAACTTGATGCTTTTACTTTGGTTTTATAAATTTAATGAGTTTTTCGTTCCAAGCAATAAAATTTGTAAGACATTTATAAGATAGACCACCGACTAGGTTTTTAATAAAAAGGAAAATATAACCTTAAACGAGATAAGGAATATTGATAGCTTTTATTTATTTTAAATACGCGCTCAAGCAAGACATAAAAATTAAAATGGCCGACTGAAAATGACTGAAAATAGTAATGCTCTAAAATTGTTCTTAATTACATTAAAACATGACGGACCTCTGCGTACTCCAGATTATTTAAAACTAGCTGTTGCCCGCAACTTCATACGCGTGAAATTTTTATACTAAACCTTGGCAAAACGGCCATCCTCTTGAACCTCTCTGTCTATTAAAAAAACCGCATCAAATTCGTTGCGTAATTTTGAAGTTATAAGCTCACATAGTGACATACATACAAAAATAACTACTTTGTTTTATAATAAGTAAAGATATCAATAATTTGAATTTAATAATTATTATTTAATTTGAATTTACTTAAAACAATGTAATTTTTTGTAATAAAAAATACCAATTATATTTACTTATTTCCTTTTTACAAATTGAAATGAAAATATAATCCTGACTTTTTTACCTGCATTTATAAAAATAATATATTTAAAATGAGAAATTGATTACTTTGTAAGGGATTTATAAAAAAAACATTCAATAAGAATTTATAGTTCTTAAAAAATAAAATTAATAATATTAATTTATTTGTGGTATTTCTAAATGTTCACTATTTATTTCTATAATAAATGTTAAACAGGACCCCATTAATGAGACTTAGCTGTCCGTTCGTCCATTTGTCACCAGCTAGTATCTCTGAAACAGTGATAGCTAGAGAGCTGAAAATTTCACAGTTTACGTACATCAGTTGAAGCTGTGTCCGTATTGCTTCTTCTTCTAATATTTAACTATAAACAATTTGTTATTTTTTTATTTTTAATTTCTATGGTTACCCACCTACCTTACTTATTTCTGCATCACCCTATGGTTGACTGGAAGAAAATGCCTAAGGCATTAAGTCCGCCTGTACAATTCTTTGTATGAAGTGTGTAAATAAATAAATAAATATGGGACACATTAAGAATACAAGTGTCACCACTCTATCTTCTTCCAAGTGTGCTGTAAGAGTCAGCTAAGGGATACTGCACATAGATAACATCCTCTGTGAGAGACGGAAAACTGGAAAATCAAACGTGTGCCAACACGCCTGGTCAGCTCGGTACTGTAGACCATAATCACTCCAAAGTGGAGAAGGCCCGTGCCCAACAATGGGACGTAAATGGGCTGGAGAGTAAAAATAATACAAGTGTCTCCACCCTATTTCATACTAGAGTCAGCTAAGATATAATTTAATGGTCTGATTCATAATGATTTATCGGAGGTTCAAAACTTCGCTAAAATAGGTTCTCGAAAATTGTCAAAACTAAAAAAAAAAAAAATATAACGTCTATGAGAGAAAAAATTAAAACCTACGCAAACACGCCTGGTCATTGCGGCAAACACACAACGATATTTGAAATTAAATACTTACTACAAAATATTGCCATGTGGCAAGATATAAAGACAAAAGGTGGACATATACAGTAACAATATGGAAAGGACCACATGGGGCTAGACGCAGAGGTAGACCATGCTCCAGATGGATAGATGGAGTCAAAGCAGTAGCGGGAAACAACTGGTTGGAAACTGCCCATGACAAAAAGAAATGGTACTCATTGGAGGAGGCTTTTACCCGAGAGGGGTCCATACAGGAAGACGATGAAGATAATTAATAATAATAATACACAATATGACTGATTTATATTTTGAATGACCAAAGGAATTAATTATTTGACATATTTTTTAAATTTAAACTTTGACATATTGTATGGAATTAAATAAAGCTTTTTATTTATTATTTATTTACAAAATATTAAATAGCAACACTAAAGTTTATCTAAAGCGGCACACTGACTTATAATAAAATTTTCAGTGCAAATCCATTTTACATGCATAAACTTCGTAGACAGTTAACAACGTTGGCACCAACTTCACAGATTACTTGTTAGTTATGTTGTTATAAGTAATTAACTAAACTACAAGTTTTGTAACAATTTGGAACGTTCTTATTTTAAATGTTTTCACATACAGCACATACACACATACAACTTTTCAGATTAAAATATTAATTTTAATCTGAAATAGTACATTACGATATTAGTGCGTAAAGATGGCTATAACATGCGAGGCGGAATTTCAGCCCGAGCCGAAGGCGAGGGCGTAATTGAGCCGAGCATGTTATAACCAATACGCACGTATATCGTACAACGTTTTTTAACACATTTGCGAGGAAACAGAAAAAAAACCATTAAATAAACTCAATCTGTGAATGCACACTGTTGCTTTCCCGCCATTTTAACAGCGCGTTAGCGCTGCCTACTGACTGGCGCCGCGCGGCGATTAGTTCGAAATTTGAATAGCAACAGCGCGCTGCTCGAGTCGTGCGGCGGCGATCAGTTCCATACTTGAAATGGCAAATAATACTGTTATGAAATTTGTATGGACTATAACTTAACTATTTGCTTTGGTAACACACGCGTTCTTTATGACCCGCTTTACATATTTAAAACCGGTGGAATTACATCAGCTTTACGAGCAAGGGTGATAAAAAGTTAGTAATAATTGGCGAGCCTGATGGTTAAGTGGTTCATGTAACAAACTGCCGATCACGAGGTAGCGGGTTCGATTCCCGTTCGGGACAATCATTTGTGTGATTATTCTAATTGTCATCAAAATGTTTGTTATCTGCGTCTGGGTGTTTCTATGTATACTAATATTATTGTTTCTTTGTTTTTTTGAACGCGCTAATCTCAGAAACCACTGGTCCGAGTTGAAAAATTCTTTTAATGTTGAACAGTACATTTATCGTAGAGAAGTTAGATCACTGCATAACCATATTGCAGAATTACAGAGAACACAGCAGAAATAATAACATTTGTTTTTTTAGTTAAAGGCCTTTGCCGCTTAGCGACTCTCTCTCTCTCCAGCCCATTTACGTCCCACTGTTGGGCACGGGCCTCCTTCACTTTGGAGGGATTATAGTCTGCTGTACCGCGCTGACCAGGCGTGTTGGCACAGGGTTTATTTTCGAGTTTTCCGTCTCTCACAGAGGATGTTATCTGTGTGCAATATCCCTTAGCTGACTTTTACAGCGTCCTTGGGAGGAAATGGGGTGGTGACACTTGTATTCTTAATCCATCACCACACGGAGGCAGTATGCTTAGCGACTATATTGCTCTAAATAATAAAATCTTAAAATTTAAAATGTTTAATATTTTTTAAATATCTAAGAAAATGTTAAAATTTAAAAACCGTCCATTATTTACCAATAACTTGTACATGCAAAGCCATATTGTAAACAAAAAAAGAAGAAAAATAAAAAGGCTGTCAAGCCAACTTTTCACTCAGTATCGTTTTCTACTTAAAAACTCCTCAGAATTGATTAAAAAGTTTGAGAAAAAAAAACCTTATTAATTATTATTGTTTTGTTATGAGTTCTGTTTGTTTTGACACTGATAGAAGTTCTGTTTTCAAATAATAATTTTACTAACTAAAATGAATTTGCGTTAAAGTCAAACAGTTTGCCTAAATAAATATCTAACTAATGTATAAATGAAACTACTTTTTACGGATTTAGACGCGTATATTTGTTTTAAATTTTGGCCCGACGTTTTGGAGACTTTGCAGTCACCCTGGTCACGGGTGAGACTGAAACTGAGAGTTTTATTTAAACAGATGAGTCGCGCAAGTGTTAGAAAATACTATCTAACTAATGTACTTACCCAATTCTGTTGCGATAAAAACTATACTAAAATGAAACCCAATATAGTGTACTAGCTGTTGCCCGCGCTTTAGTAGAATCGCTTAGAATGAAAAGAAAATCTCCTTTTTTGCAACATTTTTCATTGATGCTTCACTCATAGTTAGTCACAGCATGGTGTTATAATTACAGCGTATAGTCTTCCTTGATAAATGTACTATTCAACACTGAAATAATTTTTCATATCAGACCAGTGGTTCCTGAGATTAGCGCATTCAAACAAAGAAACAAACAATCTCTTTAGATTTATGATTATAGTCAGTGGCGGATTTACCCTAAGGCCTGGTAGGCCCGGGCCTAGGGCGGCCAGATTTAGGGGTGGTGATTTACAAAAAAGCTTAAAACTTTCGTGCGAAATAAAACTGAATTTTTCTCCTAAATTTCTAAATCTATTTAGATAAAAGTTGGCAAAAAAATAATTTCATTATGTTGTCTATATGGTGGATGCTGAGAAAGGGGCGGCTGATAGCTTGGGGCCTAGGGCTGCTGATAGCTTGGGACCTAGGGCGGCTCATGGCTTGGGGCCTAGGGCGTCCGAGACTTCAAATCCGCCACTGATTATAGTGTAGATTTTGGTAAAATGCCTATTACTCTGTGATGATTTTTAGGGTTCCGTACCCAAAGGGTAAAAACGGGACCCTATTACTGAGACTTCGCTGTCCGTCCGTCCGTCCGTCTGTCACCAGGCTGTATCTCAAGAACGGTGATAGCTAGAGAGTTGAAATTTTCACAGATGATGTATTTCTATTGCCGCTATAACAACAAATACTAAAAATAAAATAAAATAAATATTTAAGGGGGGCTCCCATACAACAAACATGATTTTTTTACCGTTTCTTGCTCGATACTAATAACGTTGCCTTATGTTGCATAGATAATGGTACGGAACCCTTCGTGCGCGAGTCCGACTCGCACTTGACCAATTTTTTTGTTTTTTAACTATCGAACGATTTTATAATCAATTTATTTCCTATCATCCAAACTTATATTGCCTTAAAGATACGAGATTTCTACAGATTTATGCATAGATAATACAGATCAAGTTATCAGATTAATAAAGTTTCAGATAGATAATCTATATTAATATTCGTCCCACGTCAGTAACAATGCGTAAACAAAATATTTGCATATTCAGCTTAGAGCTAGTGGAATTAAAGTTTCTGCATCGAACCTTGGGGACATAGTCTAGCGATTTTCATGATGAATTGGTAATTGTTAATCTCCCGCCCATTTAACGTCCCACTGTTGGGCACGGACCTCCTCCCACTTTGGGAGGGATTATGGTCTACTGTTCCGCGCTGACCAGGCGTGTTGGCACAGGGTTTCTTTTTGAGTTTTCTGTCTCTCACAGAGGATGTTATCTGTGCACAATATCCCTTAGCTGCCTTTTACTGCACCCTAGGAAGGAAAAAGGGGGGGGGGTTGACACTTGTATTCTTAGTCCGTCACCACACGGAGATGTTAAAGGTTATTTATTATTATTTATTATAAAGCCTTCACATAACTTTGTAGACTAAAGCAACCATTCACTAAAACTTGGTAAGTATGAAAAGATTTACTCTTTTGTTCAAAATATAAAAGCAAGTTAGTGGGAGAAATAACAGCTAACAACGTTTTAAGTTCGGGATTATTACACTTGAAATGCTTCAATTCGTTTTCCAATATTTTTACTTAGGTTCTTCTGTTAAATTTATTAGTTCTGGGCTCTCGTTCATGTGAAGTATTTAATCTTTATAAGCACACAATTTTTTCGTAAAATTAGCAATACAATTGAATGACAGAGTACGTAGTTTTCATTATATTATTCTGATATTGTTATTAACTTCAACGAAACTAATGTATTTATAAATATTGTCCGTGATGTAACGGACAAAAAGAATAGGTACAAGTGTCACCTCGAGGAAACCATGACGCATGACATCTGAGCACATACCCAGCAAGGGTTGACGTCAGATGCCAGGAAATCCCATTGAAACATGTAGGTACAAGTCATGTTGCGCCGGCTTGAATTATGGGATAAGGCCAGGAGAATGATAATTGTTATTAACTATGCAAGTCTTACAAATAAAAAATGCAACGGCTGTCCTAAACGTTGAAACAGTTTAGAAAAAATATTTTCGATTGAGATCCATTTGGTTTTCACTCATTACGTTCGTATGCGTTCTATTTTGAAATTTATGTGAAAATGTAAAATAATGTTTATTTTTGTTACGCAGATATAAAAGTTAAAGATAATTCTACAAAACGATTGCCGAAGTATTTTTAGAACATCGAAATCACACACACACGCACACAATTCTTATAGGTTACTAGCTAAAACCCGCGACATCACACGCGTGAAATTTAGAAAATTTTCTCCGTTTTTCAACATTTTTCATTTTTTGTTGCGGGCAACAACAAGTTCGTCATAAAATAGTTACACTTACATTTAAAAAAAGCTAAGTTTTTTTTTAAAGAAGAATTAGTCTGTATTTAGAAGTGACCCAGTAAACTCTATTACTTTTAGTTTAGACAACAAAACTATGTTACTAATAAACTCGAAAACATTTTTAATAAACTGAAACAAGAAGAAAACGTTAACACAATTGGTCAGTAACAGTTGTTCTGTAAGTTTTGTGTATACTGTTTGTTGCACAGTAACAAACAAACATACTGTTTGGTGAGAAAAAGAAAATCTAATCTAATGTTATAAAGCTAAAGAGTTTGTTTGTTTTAACGCGCTAATCTCAGGAACCGCGGATACGATTTCAAAAATTCTTTTAGTGGTGGATTGTACATGTACCGAGGAAGGCTATCCCTACTATTATTATAAATACGAAAGTAACTCTGTCTGTCTGTCTGTTACGCTTTCTCGCTTAAACATCTCTACCGATTTTGATGAAATTTGGCACAGACAATCTTTAGACTCTGAGAAAGGACATAGGCTACCTTTTATTGCGGAAAAAAAAACAATTTTCCAAATTCCACGCGGACGGAGTTGCGGGCAACAGCTAGTAGGTTATATAACATAACACTGCGACCAATAGGAACGACGCATCAGTGAAAACGTTACAAAAAACGAAAAACATCTGTTAATTTCACGCGTACCTATGTACGCGGGCAACAGCTAGAACGTACCTATATAGATTACTTTTTACAAACATGAAATCATTATAACTTAGATTGTTGATTAAATATAGTGCAAGATGAGTGAAAAATTAAATTTTAACGTAGTATATGTTCTATTCTTGGAAAAACAAAACACTCAAGAGTTACAATGAAGACGCGTTTAAAAAAGGGTAAATAGGCCTCTCACATAGTTGGTACGCTTTACCATCAAATATTCTATTGTCGCTTACCATCAGGTGACATGGGACCAAGTGCCATGTTTTATGTAAATATAATGAAATTGATAATATTAAATAATAATTAATTAAATGTATACCCACATTCATGTCTATCTATGTATTACGATGACAATTAATGTATGTCCATGAATTTTCTTTTTTATTATTTTTTATTTAAGTGACTGGTTATGTCCAATATTGCAATTTTTCACATGCCTTTCAGTGGCTCAATATATGGACTATTGTAACAAATTTATGTAACGCCTTTGTTAACTCTATTTTAAGTGAAATAAAGTTCATTCATTATAAAATATAAAAAAAAAACTCCAAAGTTTTCTTGTTAGTATAAGAGATTCTTAGAAGTTGTTTCGCTTAAGGGCCTACATCAATATTATCGTATATCATCGCCGCCACGTACATATTAACACAGCCAGTAGGCACAGAAAATGAAGAATTAGGGATACTTTTCCTATTTACTCAAAATCTACTAAATATATTTTAATTCTGATTTACGTGTTTCTATACATAATAGTTACTTATGTTTTTAAAGTTATTTCATTAGTTAATACGCGATAATAGACCGACAAATGAAAAAAATAAAAAATTTGAGAGGTTGTTTCGCCAAGATTTTCTATCGAGTAAACTTTTTTCAATCGCGTTTCTGAGTTGATGCGATCCTAGATCATATATTGAAAAAACATATACTTAAAAATTAGAGCTCTAGCCATTCAATCTAAAGAAACAATGAAAACTTCGTACATAGAAAAATGCACGAAGCTATTTTGGTATCGTCTTAAAGCGAATAACGCACAAATTAAATGCTTAACAATTGTGTAAGTTATTCTTCCGTGTATTTGACTGTGAATAAGACTCTTAATTTATATTTACACTAGCAGTTGACCGCGACTTCGTACGCGTGGAATTAAGGATATTTTCCCGGTTTTTAACCGACTTCAAAAAAGGAGGAGGTTCGCAATTCGTCTGTTTGTTTTTTTTAACTGTGGCTTTTTTCCTATTGGTCACAGTGTGATGTTATATAGCCTAAAGCCTTCCTCGATAAGTGAACTATGTAACAGTAAATGAATCCTTATCCTTACTAATATATAAATGCGAAATCCGGATGATGACACAACAATAATTTTTAATGTGTGTAAAGAAAACATAGCGCGATTCAATAACGTAGGTACAACGCCATCTATCGAGTGGTATAGTAAATTTCTGTTTGTTAAGGTTTAATTTATAAATTTCTACATTTTTGTATGTATGTCCATATGTTAGCTTATATTTTCGAAAGTGCGAAACGGATTTTGATGCAGTAGACTGGTTCAAGAAAATGGTTTTTTTGTAGGTAATTCTAAATTCGAAACAGATAGTATTGTTTGTATGAACTTCCTTTTTAAACTTCCAATATAAAAAAAGTTTGCCAACATCTTCATTAGATCCTAAACTTTTATCTAATCTAAGCGAAAAACAATAAAAATGAAATTTATATGTTAAAATGAAAAGAGATTTATCAGTAATCTTTGAGAATAAATGTACGGTGGCGAACGTTGAGTACCATCTCACTTGAAGTCCGCCCTTTGTATAAGTCCTTACAATTAACTTGGAGGACAGCGTCTTCAGACTTAGGCGATTGTTATCTTCAAAGTTTAGTGAAGCACAACGCTCACAATATCAAAGATTAAATAACAAGTATGTTTACTATAATAAATAAATAAATAAATAAATATTCATGGACATTTCACACAACGTCCTCTGGTCCCAAGCTAAGCTTACATACAATACATAAACTATTTTTTTTTTGTAAATACATACTTATAATACATAGTAAACACCCAGACGCAGTCTAAAACTTTTACATCCCTATTACTTTTGTTATTGTACAAAAATATAATAATACTACTGAATTTCCGCTAACTTTGATTGTACCACGAACATAACCCAAGCATATAAGCTTAGTTTGAGATCAGGGGACGTTGTGTAAGATGTCCATGAATATTTATTTATTTATCTCAAAAGTTAAACCCAACAATTACTGTCATCACAAAATCCATACTAATATTACAAAAGGGTTTGTTTGTTAGAACCCGCTAATCTAAGAAACCAATAGTCAGATTTGAAAAAAAAATTCTCTGTTGGATATTACATTTATCAAGAAAGACTTTAGGCTATAAATAATAAAATAATAAATAAAAATAATCAAAGGCCAAAATCAAGTTTCGGCGGCAGTTCAGTTTCGGTCAAAATCGGCTAAAATCGGCCAAAACTATGGCCGAAAACGAAACTTGTGTCGCAGTTCACGCACACCCATGCTCGCCTATCTTCGTTTCCCGCGGCAACGCTTTGACGGCCCTGTTCGGGAATTATGAGAACATAATTTTAAAAAATAATAAAAATGTTATTAATATTTTTTTAATTATATTAAATAAATGATAACAACGAACTTAATATACTGTGTCTCTATTTCATGCCCTAATTAATCCAAAATAATGGGTAAAATGCACCAAATTTCAGTATTTTAAGAAATTTTATACTTGACCACGTAAGTTTCGGTTTTGGCCGAAACTGAAGCCACGGCCGAACATTCGGTTTCGGTTTCGGCCGGAATACCAGTTTCGGTCGGACACTACTTGTAATGCATATCCATTATTCATTCACACGTCGCTCTTTATAGCATAATTGGCAAATTTTATCTAGTTTATATCTTTTTATATATTTTATCTAGTTTACTCTATTATAGAGCAAAATAAAAATATTATGTTCACCCTACATACCAACAGTCATACATTACATACGTTAGCATAGATATTACATACAAAATAAAGTAACCTTGACCTTACTATAGAAACAATAGATTCAAGAGCTCCTACTAACTGTATTAAGTAAAGTGGGTCACTGGAGATATCTTTATCTTTCATGGGATTACAAATAGTTCAGATTGTCGTTTACGTATATCTAAGAATTTTGTATACCAACATCAGTTATAACAAATTAAAAAAAAGTCGTTATTTTTGTATGTATGTCCATATATGAGATCATTTATTTTCGTAACTACGCAACTGATTATGAAACGGCTTTTTTTAAAAGATGTAATGGTTCAAGTGTTTCAGATGATTTAAAATAGTTTTTAGTAGTGGTTCAAGAGGATGGCTTCAAATAAATAAAATTATTCTTTTAACTTGTGTGGGTTGTGTCACCACCCCATTTCAAAAGTTTCGATAGTAGTGGTAGAAGTAGGTATTTTCTTAATTTCCTATTGCACGGGCGTATCCTACAGTTAATGGCCTACATCAATATTATCGTCGACATGTACATATTAACACAGCGTAGGTATAGAAAATGAAGAATTAGGGATTTTTATTTTGTTTACTCAAAATCTACTAAATATATTTTAATTCTGATTTATGTGTTTCTATATACAATAGTTACTTATGTTTTTAAAGTTATTTCATTAGTTAATACGCGATAATAGACCGACATGTGAAATAAAAAAAAAAATTAGAGAGGTTGTTTCGCTAAGATTTTCTATCGAGAAAACTTTTTCAATCGCGTTTCTGAGTTTATGCGATCCTAGATCATATATGAGCTCTCTATGATAAAATTAGAGCTCTAGCCATTCAATCTAAAGAAACAATGAAAACTTCGTACGTAGAAAAATGCACGAAGCTATTTTGGTATCCTCTTAATATCAAATTACGAGTTGGATATGTTAATATTATGCGGGTTAATGAAGTAATTGATATACCAACATAAACTACATATGTAATTACAATTTAGTTTAACAAATATTAGTAGCATATTAATTTGTAGATAAATAAATAAATAAATATTCAGGATATTTCACACAACGTCCTCTGGTCCCAAAGTAAGCTATATTTCTATGCTTGTATTATGGGTACCAGAATACGGATAGAATACATATACTACTTTTCTTTTGTAAATACATACTTATAATACATAGAAAACACCCAGACGTAGTACAAACATTTGTATGATATTTATGAATATCACACAAATGATTGTCCCAAGCGGGAATCGAATCTGAGACCTTGTAAACGGCAGTCCAGTACATTAACCACTACGCTACGAAGCCCGTCAAAATAAATATAATTATGTAAACTAGGTGTTGCCCGTGACTTCGTCCCCGTGGAATTCCTACTTACTTGACACTTATCGTCACATTTTAAACAATTCACGCAATAATATTTTCTAACACTTGCGCGACTCATCTGTTTAAATAAAACTACTTTTTACGGATTTAGACGCGTATATTTGTTTTAAATTTTGGCCCGACGTTTCGGAGACTTTGCAGTCACCATGGTCACGGGTGAGACTGAGCTGTAATGTGTCTTCTACGATCAGTTATTACAGGGTTTACCCACATTCGATTTTAATTTTTAATGTGAATGTGGGTAAACCCTGTAATAACTGATCGTAGAAGACACATTACAGCTCAGTCTCACCCGTGACCACGGTGACTGCAAAGTCTCCGAAACGTCGGGCCAAAATTTAAAACAAATATACGCGTCTAAATCCGTAAAAAGTAGTTTTATTTATTTCACGCAATGTCTTTATAAATTGTATCCTACGTGTTATTCTGATGTTTAAGCTACATTCTTGTAAAGTTTTAATAAAATATATTCTGTAGTTTATAACCGACTTCAAAATTCTATCTCCAGCTCATTTACGTCCCACTGTTGGGCACGGGCCTCCTCCACTTTGGGAGGGATTATGGTCGACTGTGCCACGCTGACCAGGCGTGTTGGCACAGGGTTTATTTTCGAGTTTTCCGTCTCTCACAGCGGATGCTATCTGTGTGCAATATCCCTTAGCTGACTTTTACAGCACCATTAAGAGAAGATGGGGTGGAGACACTTGCATTCTTAATCCGTCACCAAACGGACTTCAAAGTTCTCAATTCGTCTGTATGTTTTTTTTTATTTAATTTTTTTATGTTTGTTACCTACCTACTTTTAACTGGGCGAAGCGATTTTAATGATTCTTCTTTTATTTGAAAGATGGTAGTTCACGCGTGGTCTGATTGGCACCAGGCCAGGAACTGATAGTTATGTCCTGAGAAATCGAGGAAAACCCTCAAATTTCAAAGGCACATGAAGTCGGTTGGACTTTTTTTTAAATACTCAATTTTTGTGTAAAAGAGTAACAAACATCCTCCAGGCCTCGTGGTGGAGTGGTTTATATAACGGACTGCCGATCATGAGCTAGGGTTCGATTCCCGGTCAGGACAATCATTTGTGTGATGTTTTTAATTGTCATATAAATGTTTGTACTGCGTCTGGGTGTTTATTAAGTATTATGTAATGTGATAACTTTTTAATAATCATTACCTATAGAAACTAAAATTTGAATAATAAGAATTATAAATAAATATCACAACGTCCTCTGGTCCCAAGCTAAGCTTATATGCTTGTGTTATGGGTACCAGAATACGGATACAATACATAAACTACTTTTCTTTTGTAAATACATACTTATAATACATAGAAACACCCAGACGTAGTATGACAATTATAAAGATCACACAAATGATTGTCCCGAGCGGGAATCGAACCTGCGACCTCGTGAATGGCAGTCCGTTACCTGAACCACTAGACCACTTGACATGACTATAATCTTATATATAAAATTCACGTGGCACAGTGTTAGTTACCGTACTCCTCCGAAACGGCTTGACCGATTCGGAGGAGTAAGGTCGGACAACATCTATTTTTCAAACCTTTTTTTTTATATGGCAAAACAACGTTTTCCGGTTCAGCTAGTATAATATATAATACATAATACACTATAATATATGTATAATAATGATAACATTGTGAATGTATAATTGTGGTGTAAACCTGTATATGATTTTAAGGCAAAATAAATATTATTATTATTATTTATTTAATTTCATAAACATCATCTGTGAAAATTTACCTCACAAGCTATCACCGTTCTAGAGATAAATCCTGCTGACAGACGGTTAGACAGAGGGACAGTGAAGTGTCAGTTAAAGGGTATCTTACCTTTTGATACGGAACTCTAAAAACCAAAGTCAACCCTTTCAATTTATGAATATAAAAATTATTCTTTCAATTTTTCAATTTTATTCTTATTTCAAAGAAGCATACGAATTAATTTCCTCTAGATAACAGGCTGATCTGCGGTTGACGGCATGATGACCTAGTCTTTTACTGTTCTTATTGGAACTAGGATCAAATAGAATAAAATTATTGACTCGTTTACACAAAATAAATAAATAAATAAATACATATTTTGGACATTTCACACAACCTCCTCTGGTCCCAAAGTAAGCTATATTTCTATGCTTGTATTAAGGGTACCAGAATACGGATATAATACATATACTACTTTTCTTTTGTAAATACATACACGCATGACGCAGTACAAACATTTTTATGACAATTATAAACCTCACACAAATGATTGTACAGAGCGGGAATCAAACCCGCGACCTCGTGTTCGGCAGTCCGTTACATGAACCACCAGACCACGAAGCCCGTCAAGCCCGTCAAAATTGTTCATTTTTCTTGCAAAATCGCAGGATTCAAATTTATTTTTATTGGGTTATTTTAACAAACCGGTGGCACCCAAAGTGGCTTAAGTGATATTTAAAGAAAAAATTTAGAAAATTTAGTTTAGCTAATTAAATATCTATTTATGGGCTGTATAATATTTTAAAGCTGAAGAGTTTATTTGTATGTTTGAAAAGCTAATCTCAGCCCCCACTAGGCTGTTTGGAAAAATACTTTCATCGATGAATAGTACATCCATCGAGAAAGGCTATATTACATCACGCTGCGACCAACAGCAGCGAAGTATCGTATAAAGTATAATCTAATATATAAAATTTCCATGTCACAGTGTTAGTTACCGTACTCCTCCGAAACGGCTAGACCGATTCTTATGAAATTTTGTATGCACATTCAGTAGGTCTGAGAATCGGCTAACATCTATTTTTCAAAAATTTTTTTTATTAGTATGGCAAAACAAAGTTTGCCGGGACAGCTAGTCTAATATATAAAATTCACGTGTCACAGTGTTAGTTACCGTACCTACTCCTCCGAAACGGCTAGACCAATTTTTATAAAATTTTACATGCATATTCAGTAGGTCTGAGAATCGGCCAACATCTATTTTTCAAACTTTTTTTTTTTAGTATGGCAAAACAACGTTTGCCGGGTCAGCTAGTATACATATATATATTACACACTATGTTGCAAAAACGGAGATTTTTTTCAAAATTCTGTCGCCTTTTCAAAAGGCGGAAAAGGAAAAGGACGAGTGGTTACTGACATTAGTGCCTTCTAACAAACAAACAAACTCTAGAGCCTTATAAATTTAATAATGTTAACAAATCAAATTATGGTGGAAAAAGTGACTGCCGCAAGCGGGACTTGAACCCACGATCTCGGAATACCGTTCCGAAGCTCTTCCAACTGAGCTTATTGCGGTCGTGCCTGCAAGATTCAAATTATTTATTCCACCATAATTTGATTTATTAAGTAAAAAGCATAGCATGTCAGTTGCAAAATTAATAAATTACTTTAGTAATGTTAACAAAGTTTGATAACAATTGCCAGCATTTAAATTGAAAATTAAGAAAGAAAGAAAGAAAATAATTTTATTTCAGTAATACTACAGAACAAAGTTTAAAATATACATAATTTTAATACAATATTAATATTAGAGGCTGAAAATGGTCCTTCCTCAGCAATTGCTATAGTAGCAAGCTACCACATCGCTGGTTTTTAGGGTTCCGTACCCAAAGGGTAAAAACGGGACCCTATTACTGAGACTTCGCTGTCCGTCCGTCCGTCCGTCCGTCCGTCCGTCCGTCCGTCTGTCACCAGGCTGTATCTCAAGAACGGTGATAGCTAGAAAGTTGAAATTTTCACAGATGATGTATTTCTATTGCCGCTATAACAACAAATACTAAAAATAAAATAAAATAAATATTTAAGGGGGGCTTCCATACAACAAACATGATTTTTAGGGTTCCGTACCCAGTATCTCAAGAATGGTGATAGCTAGACAGTTGAAATTTTCACAGATGATGTATTTCTATTGCTGCTATAATAACAAATACTAAAAATAAAATAAAATAAATATTTAAGGGGGGCTCCCATACAACAAACATGATTTTTTACCGTTTCTTGCTCGATACTAATAACGTTGCCTTATGTTGCATAGATAATGGTACGGAACGGTTTTCAGTAAGAACCAGAAAACTAGTGAGAACAGGCGGCTACGACAGATAATTAATATTAAATAATAGTTTAAAAAAACTAAAAAACACGCTTTATGTAGAAAACCCAACTTAAAAATAGAAAAATTGGTCAAGTGCGAGTCGGACTCGCGCACGATGGGTTCCGTACCATTATCTATGCAACATAAGGCAACGTTATTAGTATCGAGCAAGAAACGGTAAAAAAATCATGTTTGTTGTATGGGAGCCCTCTTAAATATTTATTTTATTTTATTTTTAGTATTTGTTGCTATAGCGGCAATAGAAATAGGTACATCATCTGTGAAAATTTCAACTGTCTAGCTATCACCGTTCTTGAGATACTGGGTACGGAACCCTAAAAATCATGTTTGTTGTATGGGAGCCCCCCTTAAATATTTATTTTATTTTATTTTTAGTATTTGTTGTTATAGCGGCAATAGAAATACATCATCTGTGAAAATTTCAACTGTCTAGCTATCACCGTTCTTGAGATACTGGGTATGGAACCCTAAAAATCATGTTTGTTGTATGGGAGCCCCCCTTAAATATTTATTTTATTTTATTTTTAGTATTTGTTGTTATAGCGGCAATAGAAATACATCATCTGTGAAAATTTCAACTCTCTAGCTATCACCGTTCTTGAGATACAGCCTGGTGACAGACGGACGGACGGACGGACGGACGGACGGACGGACGGACGGACGGACGGACGGACGGACGGACGGACGGACAGCGAAGTCTCAGTAATAGGGTCCCGTTTTTACCCTTTGGGTACGGAACCCTAAAAAAGAGTTTCTCTGGAAATGCGCGCATGCGTAGTTCGCGTACTAGCCCTCTCTCTTACTCTCATGCAAAGGATCCGGAAAGAGATTAATGAATCCTGGCGAATCTAACCAGGATAATCGGATATTTTAATCGAATTATTGCATTGTCATCGGTCTTTGACAGGTGTGCAAAATTTGAATAGAATCTGACCGTTTAAAGTGGGTCAAAATAGCGTCCAAAGGAGTCGTTTAAAAACATACAAACAAACATACAAACAAACATACAAGTGAAGCTAATATAAAGCGTGTAAAAATAAAAAGAGTACAAGGTTAAATAAATACAGAAGAAATAATAAAACATGTAATTTAGCATATATCATACACATATTACGTATATACCTATAAATATATAAATACATATAAATGTATATAAAAAAGTACAGTTGAAATAGAGTTAATAGAGAACTTAAGAGAACTAATCTAGGGATCACCTAAAACGAAATTCTTAACCAACCACCATTGCTGGAATCTAATAGCCAAAATTATATAAGATAAATTTGTTTGTTTTGTTAATTTTAAAATTACAGTAGTTAATTAATGTTGCCATTATAATTATGATTGTAATTTTCATTAAATAATATTAATTAACAATAGATTGATTAATATCCGTTCCTCTTTGTTGATGTCTATACAAAGGTTGTCAAACTTTGTTAACAGTTTCTTACTCAAACACTCTTCTTTGATAATAACGTCATCTAAAATTAGACTTATTATAAAACAAACTAAGGCTCGTTTTCACCCGAATTTGTAATTGGTTACTTGGTCCTCCACTCCTTGGTTTTCGCGTGATGATATGTTTACATATTATTTTGAATTCTAAGCTGTACAACAGTAAAATTGCACTAAAATACATATAGTAGTATCAAAAGAACATCAAACGTCCTTACATCTATACATACATTGTTACAAACTTTCACGTTTACAATGTTCCCTCTCTGTACCCCATTTACGTCCCACTGTTGGAAACATTCCTTTCTCCACTTTGAAAGTGACTATGGTCCATTGTACCGCGCAAACCAGGGATATTGGCACAGGGCTTTTTTACGAAGTTGGCATCTTTCACAGAGGATGTTATCTATATACAATGTCAATGGCTTTTATATCTTGGGATGAAAAAGAGGTAATGACACTTGTATTCCCAATCCGTCACGTCTTCAGCCAATCGACGTCCCACTGCCAGACACGGGGCCTCCTCCTCATTAGGAGGGATTATGGGCTACTGTACCGCGCTGTCCAGGCGTCTTGGCACAGGGCTTAGTTTCGAGTTTTTCGTCTCTCAAAGTAGACGTTAACTGCTTATATTGTCCCTTAGCTGGATCTTACAGCACCCTGGAAAGAAAAAGGGGTCGTGTCACTTGTATTCTTAATCCGTAATCACAAGGTGTTATTTAGGTCGCTATGATGAATTTAATAGACGGGTCAAAACTGTAAGTTCAGAAGTAAGGAGAGTTAAGAGGATACCAAAATAGCTTCGTGCATTTTTCTATGTACGAAGTTTTCATTGTTTCTTTAGATTGAATGGCTAGAGCTCTAATTTTTAAGTATATGTTTTTTCAATATATGATCTAGGATCGCATGAACTCAGAAACGCGATTGAAAAAAGTTTTCTCGATAGAAAATCTCGGCGAAACAACCTCTCTAATTTTTTATTTATTTCTATTGTCGGTCTATTATCGCGTATTAAGAGGATACCAAAATAGCTTCGTGCATTTTTCTACGTACGAAGTTTTCATTGTTTCTTTAGATTGAATGGCTAGAGCTCTAATTTTTAAGTATATGTTTTTTCAATATATGATCTAGGATCGCATAAACTCAGAAACACGATTGAGAAAAGTTGTCTCGATAGAAAATCTTAGCGAAACAACCTCTCTAATTTTTTATTTTTTTCATTTGTCGGTCTATTATCGCGTATTAACTAATGAAATAACTTTAAAAACATAAGTAACTATTATATATAGAAACACGTAAATCAGAATTAAAATATATTTAGTAGATTTTGAGTAAATAGGAAAAGTATCCCTAATTCTTCATTTTCTGTGCCTACTGGCTGTGTTAATATGTACGTGTCGGCGATGATATACGATAATATTGATGTAGGCCCTTAACTAATTAAATAACTTTAAAAACATAGGTAACTATTATGTATAGAAACACGTGGATCAGAATTAAAATATATTTAGTAGATTTTGAGTAAATAGGAAAAGTATCCCTAATTCTTCATTTTCTGTGCCTACTGGCTGTGTTAATATGTACGTGTCGGCGATGATATTGAATAATATTGATGTAGGCCCTTAAGGACTCACACAGTACAACTCGTACTTGACTTGTTTTTAAAAGAGACGCGTGACTTATTTTATAAAATCAACCATAATTTTTACCAAAAATCAAATAATGAAATCTAATAATACTTCGTGAATATCCAAATTACTCCATTGTGCATTCAATGGAAAGTAATTTTTGGTATTTCGTGATCTGAAGCTAATGATAAAATGTATTTAGAATCTGTTATTGTTTCAATACAAATTTTATTCTGATCGTAGCTATCTAAAACTCAATTTGAGAGCGCTTTTGTGACGATATTAATTACCAGACAATGCTGAATGAAATGATTAAAAGTGAATTTTATTCATCAAGATTCATCAAAAGCTGTTAATTAAGTCCCATCATTGAACTGTGGATCCTAATTGAATTTTCAGTTTATTACGACTCGATATATTTTATCAGATCGCTTGGAGTTTAAACTAATAATGTACAATTAGTATGTTTTTGATGTAGTTTCGTTTATGTTTTATTTTACCACCTAGCTAATACCCGCGATTTCACCCGTGTTTATAATGATTAAGACCCCTCATTCTGTACAAATACACAAAACAAACTTTAACAAAATGTACAAAAAAGCCATCTTCTTGTACCATCAAAATCCGTTGCGCAGTTTTGAAGATATAAGCTCACATAGGGACAGACATTCTTTTATAATAAGTAAAGATAATAAGCACTTTTTTGTTTTTAGGGTTCCGTACCCAAAGGGTAAAAAAGAGTTGAAATTTTCACAGATGATGTATTTCTATTGCCGCTATAACAACAAATACTAAAAATAAAATAAAATAAATATTTAAGGGGGGCTCCCATACAACAAACATGATTTTTTTACCGTTTCTTGCTCGATACTAATAACGTTGCCTTATGTTGCATAGATAATGGTACGGAACCCTTGGTGCGCGAGTCCGACTCGCACTTGACCAATTTTTATTCTTTACTTTATATTAGTTTTCACAATACAATTAACTTTTTGTATAGCTATAAATATATCGTTACCACTTTTAATTAAAGACAGAGTAAAAAATTTAGAATTGACTATTTTTTTTATCAAGTAATCATGGACATTTCACACATCCTCCTTTGGTCCCAACATAAGCTTATTTGCTTGTGTTATGGGAATCAGAATACGGATATAATACATATACTACATTTGTAAATACATACTTATAATACATAACAAATACCCAGATGAAGTACAAAGATTTGTATGACAAATAAAATATCACAGAAATGATTGTCCCGAGCGGGAATCGAACCTGCGACCTCGTGAATCACTGTACCACAAGGCTAGTCTATTGTATATGTATAAAAGGCAGACTAGCGGTGCCCCGCGCTGTTACTCGTGGTAAAAAGGATAAAAATCTGTTCTTTTTAGGGTTCCGTACCCAAAGGGTAAAAATGGGACCCTATTACTGAGACTTCGCTGTCCGTCCGTCCGTCTGTCACCAGGCTGTATCTCAAGAACGGTGATAGCTAGACAGTTGAAATTTTCACAGATGATGTATTTTTATTGCCGCTATAACAACAAATAAAAATAAAATAAATATTTAAGGGGGGCTCCCATACAACAAACATGAATTTTTTACCGTTTCTTGCTTGATACTAATAACGTTGCCTTATGTTGCATAGATAATGGTACGGAAACCTACGTGCGCGAGTCCGACTCGCACTTGACCAATTTTTTTTATTTTCACTCGGAAACATTGAATTATTTCGGGATAAAAAGTAGCCTATATGTTATTCTGATGTATAAGCTACATTATTGTAAAGTTTAATTAAAATCCAATCAGGAGTTTTTGCGTGAAAGAGGAACAAATATCCAAACATCCATATTCACAAACTTTCACATTTATAATATTAGTGGGTTGTTGAATCTTTCACATGATACAATAACCCAAAAAGGGTTTTCATTAAATATTTTCACGCAGTGCTCTATCCGTATCATGATAAATGAGTTTTACCTGTAACTAAGTTAGTTCACTTTTAGATATACCTTTTAGATTACCTTCATCTTAGAAGGGTTTGGAGTTTCATTTACTGTTTATGTGATTTTTCGTTTAAATATTGATAAAGTTAAGAAATGCTCTATTCTTTACAGGCTCGTATCTATTTATCTATCTCTCTCTCTCCCACTCTCTCTCTCACTGTTGGGCACGGGCCTCCTCTACTTTAAGAGGGATTATGGTCAACTGTGCCACACTGACCAGGGGGCCAAATCTGCTATTGAATGTTATCACAATGATAGTTCAATGACACCATTATAACCACAAAAAATTTACAGTAGACTACCAAACTTGATATAATTTGCCATTATGCAATCAGTTATTGCATTTGTTGATGGTCTTTTTTATCAAGTTTGGTAGTTTACTGTAAATTTTTTTAACCAATGGAAATAAATGGGGTGGTGACACTTGTATTCTTAATCCGTCACTATCAATAAGTAGGTATATTACAGTATAATTTATAGATTTTACCTAATATAATTTACAAGTTGTTGCGCGTAACATCGTACGCGTGGAACATAGAGAATAAAAAAACTTTATCAAATTATACAAAAAAGCATATGGCAAAAGCATAGGGACATACATAGAAAAATAACGACTTTGTTTTATAATGAGTAAAGATATAACTTTTAGTATTTACAAAAGACTTGTTTTATCAAATTAGGTCAAATTGTCTAATGAAGTTGTTGCCTTTCTTACACAGAGTTTCTAAAAGATAAAAGGAAAGAGCTTTTTTTTTATCTTGGGTGGGAAATGCCTAACCGCACACCCCACTGTTCGGGGATAACAGTAGGGTAGTGTGGGGCCCTCACCTACTAAAACCCCCGCCGTGTGCCGACCTCAGCTGAAGAATGGCCCAGCGACTGCTTCGAGAGCATCCTCTCACGGGTAACATCCGGGCACATCGGGAAGGAAAGAGCATCGGGCCTCAAGGAAAGAGGCCTAAGCCAACATTGTTTGTAAATTTACCCGAACTTGTTGAAATAATTACTGTATTTAGAATCGTCTTACTTATTACTATACATTCTCGTAATCTTTAACGCGAAAAGTAACTATGTCTGTGTGTCGGTTCACAAGTCACACAGTTTAAAGTAGGGCATGACCATACTAGTTCGAATTGAAAATTTCTTTTTGAGCTACATACCTATAACATCACGCTGCGACCATTAGGAGCAAAGCATTAGTGAAAAATTTGTTGATTTTCTCGCGGGCAAGAGCTAGTTTTAAATAAAAAACTGGTAGGTAATAAAACATATCTAATGCCGTAAACAATACTGAACACATTTCACAGTAAAGTTATATCTAAAGCTTAACTGTAAAATATCGGTTTTCTAAGATTGCTATGTGATCTTTGAAGTCGAAGAGGGTTCTGATTTACTGGTCCCTGGGGTAGATAGGAACGCAACGCACAGATAACTAATAATACCTCTATCATATTTTATAGTACTTTTTGTTTTTGCGGTTTGATTCTGAACAGATATTTTTTGATATTATTCTTGTTTAACTGTGGTATAATTTTAAAATGATAATTTTAAAAAAGTTTTTATTCTTCAAGAGATTACAGCCCCAATTTATTGTCTTATGGTATTCGTCTTAAGTATTGCTACCCCTATTCCCGAAGATTTTACCTACACGTTCTTTGAAATAAAAATTGGTCAAGTGCGAGTCGGACTCACGCACGAAGGGTTCCGTACCATTATCTATGCAACATAAGGCAACGTTATTAGTATCGAGCAAGAAACGGTAAAAAAATCATGTTTGTTGTATGGGAGCCCCCCTTAAATCTTTATTTTATTTTATTTTTAGTATTTGTTGTTATAGCGGCAATAGAAATACATTATCTGTGAAAATTTCAACTGTCTAGCTATCACCGTTCTTGAGATACAGCCTGGTGACAGACGGACGGACGGACGGACGGACGGACGGAAGGACGGACAGCGAAGTCTCAGTAATAGGGTCCCGTTTTTACCCTTTGGGTACGGAACCCTAAAAAGATGTTTCGTAGTCCACTGTTTTCTTCGTGAAAATTATAAATAAATAAATATTCATGGACATTTCACACAACGTCCTCTGGTCCCAAGCTAAGCTTATATGCTTGTGTTATGGGTACCAGAATACGGATATAATACATAAACTACTTTTCTTTTGTAAATACATACTTATAATACATAGTAAACACCCAGACGCAGTACAAACATTTGTATGACAATTAAAAACATCACACAAATGATTGTCCTGACCGGGAATCGAACCACGAGGCCCGTCAAAAAAAACCTGGCAAGAGCGAGGCAAACTCGCACACTTAGGGTTTCGTACATACTAGACATATAAACATAAGTAAGTGCATTCAAATAGTCAGTTAATTATACTCAAAACAACTCAGCAACTTAATTTTGTAGTTGAAATACAGGGAATCGCCTACATTTCAGCAACTTCATAAGTTGGTATTAGTATAAACACTTTTTTCTTGTGATGTGATGACAAATTATAAGTTTTTGGATTTTTCCCAATATAAGCACTATATAAACTTGATCTATGCCAAATTTCAAGGCTCTAGGGCAACGGGAATACCCTGTGAATTTTGATTACCTAGCATAAGTCGAAAATTCTTAAAAATGGTCGTAATTCGGTTATATCTTTTAAATGCGTAGAGATAAAAGGTTGATTGTATTTTTTGCAGCAAGGGACCGCGTAGATCTACATTTGGTATGAGTTTGAAGTCGATACCTTGAGCCGTTGCTGAGTAAAAAAAGTTTGACAGACGGACAGACAGACAGACAGACACCAGAGTGATTCTATAAGGTGGTCTTATGGTCTTATTCATAATGACTTATATAATGACTACGGAGGTTTAAAAGTTCGATAAAATCGGTTCGCGAAAATTGTCAAAATTTGTTATTCATAATAGTCTTTTTACGCTAAAACGTTTATTATCTCTCCGATAAAATCTCCGTTTAAATCTCCGATAAGTCATTATGAATACGACCAGAAGAGTATATCTTTGCTTCTATTACTTTGTTTTCTGGTAAAACCTTACAAGTGAAAAACGGTGCACGTTCGTCTAAGCCCTTTTTCTTTATTTATTTATATTTTGTAAAAAAGAAAGTAATAGAAGCATAAATATATAAGATCTAGATACCGTGAGAAAAATTCGTTGCTCTGGAGGCAATATCCACGAAGAAAAGAGCTGACTACAATGCTTATATTTTGTATAGAGCATATTTTGGTGTCGTGCCCTCTTAATGAGAGTTTGTAGTATTTTCTTCAATTAGATCAAATTCTTAGTACCTATTTACTTTAACGAGAGACATTTATTATTTTTTAGTCCGTTCTGTTCTACTGCCGGGCATTTCCAATTTAGCCTCTTTTACTTCGGGAAGGTATCTGCATTTTCTTATGCATCCCTGACCCTATAAACTGACACAAAATTTTGTTTCAAACCTTTCTTCTATCGCAGAAGATTTTAACTGATTTTAAATTACCTTTGCTGGCTGTTACAGTTTACATTTGTTGCTAAAAGAAATGGAGTGGTGACAAACGAATTGTTAAGTGATCACCACCCAGAATAATAAGAGAAATAATTCCAACAAAATTGTATGATTTTAATCTGGTAGTTTCTTGCTTCTAGCTTACCTAAATTAGAATAAAATAGTATAATAGCTTTGAATGCATCATACTTGATTATAATAACAAAGTATGAATAATAAATAATAAAATTTTAATAATGTAGTCTAAACTATGCAAAGTTTAAACTGGCTCATATATCATACTATGCAAAGTGAATATTTAAGGTTAGCTTGGCTACTGCAAATTGTGATAGCAAACTGTTAGCGGTTTTATTGTAAAATTATTTAGTATCTCTAAACTTCTGTCTACTTTACTATTTTACTCTCTTCAGCCCATTAACATTCCACTGTTGGACACGGGCCTGCTTCACTTTGAAAGAAAGAAAGACAGAAAGAAATATTTTATTTGCAACTACTTAATATTATGCATATAAAACAAAAATAAAATAATTTCCTTAGTTCAAATCCTAAATATATTTTTAAACAATTGCATTGTCATCGGTTCTTGATACATATGCAAAATTTCAAATCAATCGGACTGTTGTAAGTGGGTGAAAATCGCATTCAAAGATTGCGTTACATAGATTAATACATTGATAGATACATATTACTTGAACGTATAAAATCATGTTAAAAAACACACAAAAATTGCAAGTGATGTTTATTCTCGTCTCCTTCTACTTTCCTACTATTAAACTATCATCCATCCATCTATCCATCAACTTTTCTCCGTCCACTGTTGGACACAGGTCTGTCATACAACGCGACAACGAGCGGTTTTGTACTGCTTGCATCCAATATCTCCCCGCGACCTTATCGATATCGTCGCTCCACCTAGTCATCCTACGCTGCATCGTCTGGTCCGTGGTCGCCACTCTAGAACCTTTCTTTCCCAACGATCATCAGTCCTACGAATGATGTGGCCTGCCTATTGCCACTTCGTGATCAAATCAATTTTATTAATATGCCAAGTTATAAGCACTTTCTAGTATAATCAGAATTTATACCAAGATACCAGAAATTGTATAACTTAGATGAGGTACTTTCAAACTTATAACTAGAAGCATTTAGGAGTTACGTCATAACTTCTAGTAATTATTATAATTATGTTCTTGTATGAAATTATGATAACTTATTATGTTAGTCACAGTTCTTGTTACTATAAATTTTGTTATATTCGAAACTAAATGCCTTGTTTTCTCTCGTAGTAATAATATTGTATTATACTATCCTAGTATTTTCTTCAAATAACATAAATTTTCTTAAAACTAACCATTCACAAAATGACATTCGGTCTACATTACACAGAAATAGCCTGGTCAGTGCATTAAAGAGGTAATGTTATTTTTAGTACTAAACAAAGTCTTATTTTAAGCCTGAAGTAGATAAAACACTAGAGCACAATTTGATGAAATGGACAAAGTATATAACGAGTCATATAAATAGCCACAAAAAACTATAATTTGCAGCCACAAGAACAAATTTATAAAACAGAATAATGAGCGCTTTGGACTTCTCTAGTTGTGCTTGCCGCGTCAACAATGGCGCGTTAAGCTCACTTGCTTTTTCACTCGTTGAATCATTCAAGTAAGCAAGTCTACTACTAGTGTACCAGTAGTGCCAACATTAAATCAGTGTTTCTTATTTGGAGTAGTAAACAAACTGGAGATATACAATACATGCTATTTCACCGCATATTAATTTAGGCTTAGTTTCAATTTTTGACATATTTGTGACTGGAAATAAATAATAAATAAATAATAAATATTCATGGACATTTCACACAACGTCCTCTGGTCCCAAGCTAAGCTTATATGCTTGTGTTATGGGTACCAGAATACGGATATACTACATAAACTACTTTTCTTTTGTAAATACATACTTATAATACATAGAAAACACCCAGACGAAGTACAAACATTTGTATGACATTTATGAATGATTGTCCCAAGCGGGAATCGAACCCGCGACCTCGTGATTGGCAGTCCATTACATAAACCACTCCACCACGAAGCCCGTCGTTTTTCCGTCCGCCCGTCGAATTATTAAAATAATAACAATTTAAAACAATTAAATATACTTAAGGTTTGACCACCACCTAAAGAAACTTGCGTTGGACGGTTAGATCAACAGCCTGGTGCAGAAGGCGGCATTCCTCTGCACGCATTGTGAGGGAGTTCGCATTGTGATTATTTTATTTGAATATCTAGAAATGTGATTTTATTATGAGCATAAATAAAGAATAAAAAATATACTTCTATTCAGTTAATTATAAAGTTAAGTCACTAAAATATATAACAAAAAGGTAAATTCTATTAAAAAGCTTTTTACAGTTGTTCAATTATTTTTATAGGTTCTTAATTTGCCTAATTTCAACAAAGTTTTCTTAAGTATTTTAGAATATTCTTTAACGGTCTTAATAAAATTAAAATGAATAGGATCTTAATTATAATGAATTATTTAACACAACCTAACAAAGTAGGACTTTGTTTTTGCTAAAATAAAATTTCTTGAAATATCTCTACGTACCTACTTATGTCCAGAAGAAGAAATTATTTAAAAAATGAAAGTTGGTAGTGTCAATATAGCTCTTACTTGCTATTTTGTTGTACACATTTATATTAATTAAAATCGTTAGTCGAATTAAGTTAAGTTAAGTTTAGTTGTGCGCTCAAAATCGGCACCATTGACTGTCGTTTTCGTTTCTTTCTCTCACTCTCTGTCTCAGTCCAGCCCATCAACGTCCCACTGCACTGTTGGGAACGGGGCTCCTATACTTTTAAATGTTAACTGCTTATAATATCTCTTAGCTGGCTCTTACAGCAGCAAAAAATTGGGTGGTGACACTTGTGTTCTTAACATAATGCCTCTGAAGTTGCCTCATTGTTGCATTTCGTTGTACGAAAACTATTCCCGCACATTGAGATAAAGCATAATATAACTGTATTCCGCAGTGTTATCTGCAACGACAAAGATTGGAAAAGGCGAAGGACATAATCATATTCTCTTATGTGACCCGCTATCGTTTTGTAAAGTTCAGTATAATAAATAAATAAATGATAAATATTCGTGGACACTTCACACAACGTCCTCTAGTCCCAAGCTAAGCTAATATATGCATGTGTGTGGGGTACCAGAATACGAATATATTACATAAAACTATTTTTTTTTATAAATACATACATACTTATAATACATTGAAAACTCCCATATATCCAAAAAACCTACCATTTTAAAGGTTATAATGATAAAGATTGGTGCAATTCATAGATTTATTTTACAAATAATATAACTATAAGTAATAAAAAAAAAAAAAAATCGATTACATGTTCCTTTGAAATTTGAGCGATTGCCTCTATTTCTCAGAAGATAACCATCGGTTCCTGACCTGGTGACAATGGAAACACACGGAAAGCGCCAGCTTTCAAATAAAAAAAGAATCATTAAAATCGCTTCGCCCAGTTAAAAGTAATAAGGTACCAAGCATAAAAAAAGACACAGTCGAATTGAGAACCTCCTCCTTTTTTGAAGTCGGTTAAAAACAATGTATAAGATCCAAAGAAAGCACACGCAATATGTAGTAGACATACTTTGACTAGAATCTTAATTATTTGCAATCTCACGAACGATAAAGCTTTCTCGGGCGACTCACTTTACTTAAGGGCCTACATCAATATTAACGTCGACATGTACCTATTAACACAGCTAGTAGGTATAGAAAATGAAGAATTAGGGATATTTTTTTTGTTTACTCAAAATCTACTAAATATATTTTAATTCTGATTTACGTGTTTCTATATATAATAGTTACTTATGTTTTGAAAGTTATTTCATTAGTTAATACGCGATAATAAACCGACAAATGACAAAAAATAAAAAATGAGAGAGGTTATTTCGCTAAGTTTTTCTATCGAGAAAACTTTTTTCAATCGCGTTTCTGAGTTTATGCGATCCTAGATCATATATTGAAAAAACATATACTTAAAAATTAGAGCTCTAGCCATTCAATATAAAGAAAAAATGAAAACTTTGTACGTAGAAAAATGCACGATAATATTGATGCAGGCCCTTAATAGAGTTCACAGAAGCTCTTAAATCTATTGTTACACGTCAGATTCAAGGTTAAAATATTTTGTGTTACTTTAATTGTATTACCTTAGGTTACGTACCTGTATGACGTACCTATTTGCAGTAGCAAATATTGCTTTGCTGAAAAAGCAGAAGAAGCACGAAAGTAGACTGCGACGCGCGAGTGATGCCCCTGGTGTTACAGACGTCTATAGGCTACGGTAACCGCTTTCCACCAGGCGGGCCGTACGCTTGTTCGCCACCTCAGTAGTATAAAAAAAAAAAGTAGAATAAATTCTGTAGAGATGCGCTCTTTAAGAAGTATATGTGGTGTGACTATGAAAGATAGATTAAGAAATGAAGTCGTAAGAGAACGTTGCGGTCTGAAAGAGGATCTAGTGACTAAGATGGAGAAAAGTATCTATCCTTAGGTGGTAGGCCATGTGGAGAGGATGGATGATAGTCGATTAACAAAAGGCAGATAATACACAGCGGAGGTGAGTGGGAATGCTAGGAGAAAACGCCCGAGAAAAGTATACTCTGATGACATCATAGGTACACTTCAAAAGGGTTAAGTGCGTAGCACTTACAACCGTCGGGCGTATATATGAAAAGATGTATGAGTGTGGATGAAGCCAAGGGAGTATGTTTGGATGGTAGCAGATGGCGCGCTATAGTCTCTGCCTACCCCCATGGGAAAAAGGCGTGATGTTATGGTACACACATATCACGACCAGGGGCCCAAGTCTGGTATTACAATGTTGCCATAATGTTTAGTCACTGATTGCATAATGGCGAATTTTATCAAGTTTGGTTGTCTACTATTAATTTTTGGTCATAATGACGCCATTATGGCGCCATAATGTATATTATAAAAAATATCTAAATAGTACTGTAAATTAAAATGAAAAAAAAAAGAAGAGAATAAAAAAATAACCATGGAGTTTCTTGTCTGTTCTTCTCCATAGGATTCGCGTTTGGAACAGACACTTAGTTTCTGACGTTTCAAAAGAGCCTGTAAAACATGCCAACTTGAAATAAAAAATTTTGACTTAGACTTTGACTTTGAATGGCATCGTAAGGGCGTCATTATAACACCAAACTTGATAAAATTCGCCATTATGCAATCAGTGACTGATCATTATGACAGCATTGTAATAGCAGACTTGCGCCCCAGGTTTTTCTACAAAGCAAAAGCAATCCTCGCCTATTATTATAATATAGCGAATATAATAGCAATAAGGTCGCCAATTGTAACTGATTTCTTAATTCTTAGTATAAGTTAAAGATATGTATGATGTAGGTACAACAAACAAAGAATAAATGAAAGAATGAACAAATAAAAAATTGGTCAAGTGCGAGTCGGACTCGCGCACGAAGGGTTCCGTACCATTATCTATGCAACATAAGGCAACGTTATTAGTATCGAGCAAGAAACGGTAAATAAATCATGTTTGTTGTATGGGAGCCCCCCTTAAATATTTATTTTATTTTATTTTTAGTATTTGTTGTTATAGCGGCAATAGAAATACATCATCTGTGAAAATTTCAACTTTCTAGCTATCACCGTTCTTGAGATACAGCCTGGTGACAGACGGACGGACGGACGGACGGACGTACAGCGAAGTCTCAGTAATAGGGTCCCGTTTTTACCCTTTGGGTACGGAACCCTAAAAATAATAAATATATTTTGAATGCTTCGTAAAACCCAAAAAATAAAATATGTATTATTGACCTTACCACTAAGAATTACAAAAATTTTGAGTCAATAAAAAGCTTCTAAGAGCTGTAAAGTTATTTTTAAATGTTCTTAATTCACCAAATTAAGTACCAAAGAATAACAACAGTTATTCTTGAAAGAAATGCAAACGTAAAGTTTTCTTTTGCATTACAAAATGTTCTTTGAACGTCTTAATGAAATTAAAATGAAAAGGGTCTTAATTAACATTATTTATTTTGACTTTTTCTTGTATATAATTAATTGAAATAAAACTTTTTCCAAAACTCTGGGCTAACATTAATTTGTGTAAAGATGTTTGTGCTATGGTCATCTTTCAATTTCCATTACACTTTTCTATGTTTCAGAGTATGATATTGTGTAAGATAACACATTATTCTGTAAACCAATTATCTTGTATGGGACTTGGCTGATTACTCAACAATTCATGTAGTTTTTAGAGAAAAAAAATGTAAAAAAACATGGAAACCGATCCAAATTCGGATGCAATCCTCGACGTCGTGAATTCATATCTTACATTTCTTACGTCATATCTTACATATCTTACGTCATGTCATAACTTAGGGTCGGTACTTGCTAACATGTTGTCACTTGGATACGCGCTTTCTATACTTAGTTATATAATAACTAGCTGTTGCCCGCGACTTCGTACGCGTATCATTTAAAAAATGTTCCCCGTTTTTGTAACATTTTTCAGTACTGCTTCTCTCTTATTAGTCGCAGCGTGATGATATATAGCCTATAGCCTTCCTCGCTAAATGTACTATCCAACAATGAAAGAATTTTTCTAATCGGACCAGAGGTCCCTGAGATTAGCGTGTTTAAACAAACAAACAAACGAACAAACAAACAAACAAACTCTTCAGCTTTATAATATTAGCTAGATTACTAGCTGCAGCCCGCTACTTCGGACGCGTGGAACTTAGAAACCAAACCTTAGCAAACTTACAAAAATAACATCCTTTTGAACCGTTTATCTAATAAAAAACTGGCTCAAAATCCGTTGCGTATTTTTGAAAATATACGTAAGCTCACATAGGAACATAGATATAAAAATAGGTAACGACTTAAGCTGTACTATAAATTAATATTATAGAGCTGAAGAGTATGTTTGTTTGAACGCGATAATCTCGGGAACCGCTCGTCCAATTTGAAAAATTCTTGCTATTTTGAGTAGTTCATTTATCGAGGAATGCAATAAAACCCTATAAAACATCACGCTTAGGAGTGAGGCGTATTTATCGTAACAGGTAGATTTCACTGTGAATTAAAGATACCAGATACTAGCTGTTGCTGCAATTAAGAAATCACTGTGATCAAAAATAACAGGCAATACCATTCAACCGTCCACACAAATTATTAAATAATTGGTCAAGTGCGAGTCGGACTCGCGCACGAAGGGTTCCGTACCATTATCTATGCAACATAAGGCAACGTTATTAGTATCGAGCAAGAAACGGTAAAAAAATCATGTTTGTTGTATGGGAGCCCCCCTTAAATATATATTTTATTTTATTTTTAGTATTTGTTGTTATAGCGGCAATAGAAATACATCATCTGTGAAAATTTCAACTGTCTAGCTATCACCGTTCTTGAGATACAGCCTGGTGACAGACGGACGGACGGACGGACGGACGGACGGACGGACAGCGAAGTCTCAGTAATAGGGTTTCCGTTTTTACCCTTTGGGTACGGAACCCTAAAAAACAGCTGAGAACAGCTCTGCATGAACTGTGAAAAAAGAACAGCTGTTCTTTTTTCACAGTTCATTATTATCCGAAAAATTTAGTTGGTAGTTTTTCAAGAAGAAATCATTCTACATATGATACATCCATCTTTGGTCGTGTAATGTGTTATCAGGAACAGCCCGCCAATGCAAGAAATATAGTTGGTCGCTTATCAAAAACAAATCCTTCTTTATAAGTAACTTTCAAACTTGGTCGTTTTATCTGTTATTTACTCTGTCTCGTTCACGCTTATTGCATTGGCACGTGCTAAAACGAGATGCAAGTTATATAGAGTATATATAGAGTAGATTAACATGAGTTGCCAGAACGGAATTTTCTTGTAATTCGAACAGAAAATTGATAATAAAAAAAGGATCAATTAATAAATCTAATATATAAAATTCACGTGTCACAGTGTTAGTTACCGTACTCCTCCGAAACGGCTTGACTGATTTTTATGAAATTTGACATGCATATTCAGTAGGTCTGAGAATCGGCCAACATCTATTTTTCAAACATTTTTTTTTAGTATGGCAAAACAACGTTTGCCGGGTCAGCTAGTTTTATATAAAACTAGCTGACCCGGCTGACCTACTGAATATGTATGTAAAATTTGAGAAGAATCGGTCAAGCCGTTTCGGAGGAGTACGGTAACTAACACTGTGACACGTGAATTTTATATATTAGATTATAACAATTCAATATTTTAAACTTTAATTTCTAGACGAAAAATGCGCGATTTAGAACGTTTTTGTTTCTGTTAATCAAATTTTATATTACAAGCAAATGTAACTTTAACAATGGATGATAAAGGCGAATTTGAATTGATACTTGAATTATTACAATTTTTTTTTTAATTTCTCCCTATAAAAACTAAACAAAAATACAGTTGTTTGCTGTAATTTCAGTAAAAAATAAATAAAAAAGTTTTGAGTTTGTGAACTTAATAAAAGGTTTAGTTCTAATAAAGTATAAATGTAATGAAATGATTTAATAATATACATACAATTATAAAATATAGGTACAAGTTTTGTTTAGTTATATCGGCAACATGTCGAGTAAAAAAGTAAGTGCTGCTTGGGACTATTTTGTGCATAACTCTCACCTATGTCAGGTGAGAGTTATGCAACCTGCAACATTTGTAAAATTGTCTTATAAGTCATCAGTGACTAATTTAAAGGTTGTATGTGAATATATATTGTGAATATATAAAAAAAAAAAAAAAAGGTTGTATGTATGTTATTATTAAATTAATAAATAGAAAGACCTGTTTTTATTTATTGAGATAAAATGAAAATGTAGGATTAATTTCAGCTCTTTTTAGTTTTGATTTTCTAGGTTCCATTTCATTTTATTCATTCGACTTGGAAACTTGTGGTCGAAATTCGATCGAAGACGCAGCCGGAAGCTGCTTCTATCTAAATATAACAGCCTGTTATTTAATAACAGGTATTGACACCTGTTTTCTTCGTATAACAGTAACAGGAATAACAGATATCACTTTTCTGCTGTTATAACCCATCGCTTGACGCTGCGATTAATAGGAGCGAAGCATCAGTTTACAATGTCGCAAAAACGTTCTAAGTTCCACACATTATATGTATTTGTATTGTCTTCCTTACTGATTTATAAATGCGAAAAGCGGAAGTAAAAATTAAAAATCTTGTCGAGCTTAAGTGTTAATGTTTGTAACCAAACCATAGTGCGATTTAAAAGAACAACAACGCCATCTATCGAGTGATATGGTAAAATTCTGTTTGGTAAGGTTTAATTTCTAAATTTCACGTGTACGAAGTCGCGGGCAACAGCTAGTTACGTAAAAGATGAGCTAGTATGTATAATTTTACTAAAATTGCAAAATTCTCTAGAGCAACATGTATTTTTAATCTAACAATCCATTGTGTTGTATTGTATACAAAAGCGGTCACATCTGCTTAGGTGTCCAACAACATGATGTATTGAAACAGATACATATTCCAGCTAACTTTTTGAACCAAAAAATGAAACAATTTAAACGATATAAAAAACATGTCAGCCATTTGTTACATTGAAAGTGTTGCGTAGCGCCGGTATCTAATACTATAGCTGTAATATTTTCATTGTAATTTAATCATCATTATCATTATTCGTCACGCCTTTCTATCATAGGGGGTAGGCAGAGACTTAGAATGCCATCTGTTACGCCTAGCACACTGGTTAACACTAAATCGAAGCGCAGAGTAAATCTGATCACAAACAATTCTTTCAAGAACCTTCGAGATCACGCAATCACGATTATTAAAATTGTAATTTATTTTATTTAAGATTATTTTAAAATACTCTTAGGGTTATGATTTTTTGAGATGTTGGGCGAATTTACAGTGAAACTACTGAACCGTTTTAAAAAATTCTTTCGCCATTGTTTAGATACATTATTGCCAGTGTACCTATGCTTTATTTTATTTAAAAAACAGTCAAGTACGAGTTGTGCTACGCAAAGATTCCTAAATGCTACTATCGTAATAATATTTTTATTCGTCATACAGACCCCTATTAGTCCCATATAACGGGATCTCTAACAACGAGATAAGGGCAGTAAAATAATAATCATGAATATTTTTTGTTGTAGCATCAACTAATATACAACTGCGATATTTTTAGCCCTCTACCTATCCCCGTTCCAGAGATACAGCCTGGTAACCAAGTCTGACTAGGAATATTACAAACTACTATTAATTTACCTACATCAAACTTTGTTGTTCATTATTTTCATAGTTAAAACTAAGAATTAATTAAAACTAAAGTAAATACTAATATATAAACAAAAAGTCGTGCATCAAGAAACAAGATGTCTGCGTCTTTGTAAATAGACTGCTAAAACCTTAAAGCATTATTTCAACAGCAGTTGGCATTGTCAATACTTACTAAAAAACGTGCTACTCCATGAGCGTTGTCTGTTAGTATGTATGTCGGCTGATTTAGGTCCATTTTGAATATTTTATCATTTCACAATGCTATTAAAGACAGACAAATTGAAACTATTGACCTTACTTGCTTTTTAAAAAGCTACTGATCTTATAAATTAGACTGGAGATAAAAATATCTTACTGATAAACGGGGAATACGATCTATACATAAGCGTAGATTGTTAGGGTAAGTAAAATGAAGACTGCTGTTAGCACGGTGTGTGCGTAACGACCATTGGAAATTTGTTAATGTTTCTTACTTTGGCACCGATACGACTTGGTTGTATATTTACCTTCTACTCTGTTCTGATAATAAATATTTCTTTCTATTTTCATAAGAATATAGCATGTGAACCTACTCCTGTTGATTTCAACAGTCAAAGACCAGACAACCGTACTAGCGCAAGAACACGGCTTGAAAGTTTTAATTTTCTCAACAAGACACACACTTTAATGTCAATGTACTTACATTCACAATGAAGAAAACAAACGCTTTACCGATTATATACGAGTATGTTCATCTTGTTACGTTTTAGCGTAAGTTTGTATTTATGTGTGATTGCTTTCTATAATAATAATAATAATCTTTATTTAGCTAAAAAGTTACATCATCATACAATTGTATCATAAAATATAGTTTAACTATACCAATATTATAAAAGATGTTACAATTTAATACATATATGATAATTACAATACATATTAGCATCTGGTGCTAAACTAGGCTAGAAGCCTGTATTTCAGCACTCAGCGCTTACTCCCATCCACTGGTTTCGTATTGTATCCTAATATGGTAAGTAAAACGTTTTATCACTATTATTACATTTATATTTCACGTATGTGTGCAAGGCATGCAAGGTAGATTTGTGCGTGTGTGTGTGTGTGTGTGCGTGTGCGTGTGTGTGCAGTGTGTGTATGTATGTGCATATACATAGCTAGAAATATGTCTATGTAAATTTGAATTAAGAATATCAAAATAAAGTATTCTGGTACCTATAACACAAGCATATAAGCTTAGCTTGGGACCAGAGGACGTTGTGTGAAATGTCCATGAATATTTATTTAATTATTTATTTTAAAGTTTTGCCAATTGTTTATAATGAAATTAGTAAAATTTATTTGAATAAATCAGTCGCGCAAGTGTTACAGAATACTAAGGTTACACAATTAGAAATTATTAAAAATGTCGTATTTATTGAGTAACTTCTAAAATTATGCGAAACAAAAATATAATAGAATTGTCAATTTTATTTATATTTGTGATACTCAGTGAAGTAGAGTTAATTTGAAATGTGATGAACACATATTCTGATATAGAAATTATCCAACTGTAAAACGAATATATATGTATTGCACATGTATGTTATTATTATAATAAATTATATAAAATATGGTATTTAAATTACTTGAAATAAAATATGTAGAGCTGCTAATCTTACCTTATAGTTTCTTACAGAAAATGTTATTAAGGGCCTACATCAATATTATTCAATATCATCGCCGACACGTACATATTAACACAGCCAGTAGGCACAGAAAATGAAGAATTAGGGATACTTTTCCTATTTACTCAAAATCTACTAAATATATTTTAATTCTGATCCACGTGTTTCTATACATAATAGTTACCTATGTTTTTAAAGTTATGTCATTAGTTAATACGCGATAATAGACCGACAATAGAAAAAAATAAAAAATTAGAGAGGTTGTTTCGCCAAGATTTTCTATCTAGAAAACTTTTTTCAATCGCGTTTCTGAGTTCATGCGATCCTAGATCATATATTGAAAAAACATATACTTAAAAATTAGAGCTCTAGCCATTCAATCTAAAGAAACAATGAAAACTTCGTACATAGAAAAATGCACGAAGCTATTTTGGTATCCTCTTAACTTATAATCTACCATATATGGCTCTTGAGAGAAACGCTTTCTTTTCAGCGGAACATCCGTTTTACATCGGTTTTATATTTTTGTATAATTTAGAGTTAGATTAAAGTGTATTTATTTAAATCTATACAACACCAATTGACTACCTCTCTGTCAGTCAAATATATTCCAATCCATCCCAAGGTTGCCTGGCAGAGATCGCATTAGCGTTAAGGCCGCCCATTTGTACAATAATATTAAGGCTAATAATGTTATTTTGTTTCTTTGTGTATTGGTGTACATATAAAGAGTTATCTGTCTGTCTATCTACATCGTGGGGTCCCGCTGGTCCTTCTGGCGTAGTCTGGGTAAACGTGATACACTTGCGCATTCATACCCCCAACAAACCGTAGCCGCCGGTAATAGTGGCCCCGCTTGGGATTTTTATTTTCCAGCTTTTCACGTGCTGCGTCACCCTGGGGAGGAAATGGGGTGGTAGCACTACTAGTAGAAATAATAAACAAATAAATATTTATTTGCTTCAACCTAATTTAAGGTTAAAGTAATTTATTGATTTTGCAATTGACATGCTATGCCTTACTTAACAAATCAAATTATGGTGGAAAAAATTTACTGCTTTTAAATTTTTTAATTAAATTTTTTAATTGAATTGGTCCCGCATTCGGTAGTAAATTTTTTCCACCACAATTTGATTTGTTAATTTAAGGTTACTAATTTGTGGGTGATACAGCGTTTTCATCGCTCTCCGGTATCATAAAATCAACTTTCCTACTATTTTATTAATCTTAGCGTGTTCTGTGCATGTATGTTTGTATGTATGTGTGTGTGTGTGTGTGTTTATATTTTATTACTAGCTGTTGCCCTCGACTCCGTCCACGTAGAATTTAGGAAATTTTCCCCGTTTTTGCAATTCACTACTCTGCTCCTATTGATTGTAGCATGATGAAAAGTATACTATAACCTGTCCAGCAGTATGAAGAATAATTGTACCAAGTTTCGTTAAAATCCGTCGAGTAGTTTTTGTTTCTATAAGGAACATACAGACGGACAGACAGACAGACAGACAGTCAGACAGACGAAAATTTTACTGATTGCATTTTTGCCATCAGTATCGATCACTAATCACCCCCTGATAGTTATTTTATATAATATATAGAATTGACCTCTCTACAGATTTATTATAAGTATAGATTAATTAAAAAAGCTTGTTGTTTTATTAACACACTTTTATTACCTAGCTTGGTACGTATCTATCAATGTAATAATCTATGTAACGGAATTTTTGAAAGTGATTTTCACCCACTTGCAGTAGTCGGATTGATCTGAAATGTCGCACATATATAAAAGACCGATGACAATGTAATAATTTTAAAAAAAACATTAAGAATTCTCAGCTGCATTTTTTGATTTCAAGTCATAGTTCACAAATAGCACTAATTGGAATTAGTATAAGAGTTTTATAACTATTGTTTATCAAGTTTGATGTACAGTCCATGGCTATTTCAATTTCAAGCAATAAAGGCTGTCTGGTACCGTGAAATATGACAGAATGTCTCCCCCATCAAGAAGTTCCTAATAGAATAATTTCCTCAAACATTGTGAAGTTCCCCCGTTGTGACACGATTCGTCTTCAACAAAGGATGTTATAAAGTGTTCCAGCCAACAAACTTACGTACAATTAATCATATTAAGTGCCCATCGACATCTTTGCGAAAGACGCGGTGATTTCCACTTACAGATTTTGTGAAAAAAGTTGATTTTTTTTCACTTTGACGCTTCGTAACATATTTTTTGTGATCTTCGGTAAGGTCACATCGTAATATTAGAGTTAAGTGTAACAAAATGTTATACAAAATATGGTTGTTGCGAGAATTTTGTTGTTTATATTTTGAAGTATTGAAATATTCGTCTATAAATATTATGCATTTCTCAGTATCATAATCTTAAGGTATTTGTGTACTTACTGTTAAGAGGATACCAAAATAACTTCGTGCATTTTTCTACGTACGAAGTTTTCATTGTTTCTTTAGATTGAATGGCTAGAGCTCTAATTTTTAAGTATATGTTTTTTCAATATATGATCTAGGATCGCATAAACTCAGAAACGCGATTGAAAAAAGTTTTCTCGATAGAAAATCTTAGCGAAACAACCTCTCTCATTTTTTATTTTTGTCATTTGTCGGTCTATTATCGCGTATTAACTAATGAAATAACTTTAAAAACATAAGTAACTATTATATACAGAATCACGTAAATCAGAATTAAAATATATTTAGTAGATTTTGAGTAAACAAAAAAAATATCCCTAATTCTTCATTTTCTATACCTACTAGCTGTGTTAATATGTACATGTCGACGATAATATTGATGTAGGCCCTTAAGTTGTTTATGCAGCAAAAAAGTTTTCCTTTCTTTCTTTTAAGAAGACGCGATTAGTTTTTATACTACTAAAGGGTGACAAACAAGCTTACGGCCCGCCTGATGGTAAGTAGTTGCCGTAGCCTATGGACGTTTGCAACACCAGGAGTGTCGCTCTCGCGTCGCCAACCCTGTAAGAATCTTTTGAAGAGCCCCATGCTGTAGTCCTGTGGGAAAACCACGACAGGAAGTTCATTCCACAATCGGATCGTACGTGGGATGAAGTTTCGCTGAAACCGTACAGTACGCGATGGAATCGGTTCTAAGGTGTGAGAATGAACACGCTGCCGATGGCGAGAGGTGCGATGGTAAAAACAAGCCGTGGGCACCATTTCAAATAATTCCTCAGAACACATCCCATTATACAGGATTTCATGAGTTCATTGATATAAGCGGGTAATAATGTATCAGAAGACCCTAGATCCTATTTTGATATCATTCATTCATGTCAGTTACTTTTCATTTTTGGTTTTTTCTAGATTTTCCGTTTTATTTTATAACTGTTGCTCACGAGTTTGTACACGTGAAATTTATAAAATGGTCCCCGTTTATGCAATATTTTTACTGATGCTTTATAGCCTATAGCCTTCCTCGATAAATGTACTATTAAAAAAAAAATCTGTAACAGTAGTTCCTGAGATTAGCGCGTTCAAACAAGCAAACTCTTCAGCTTTATAATATTAAGTATAGATTAAAAAAAATCTTATTTTAAACAGCAATACCGAGTTAAATTGGGACAACCAAATGTTTAAAAAATTAATTATATAAAAGCACAAAGTTAGTTCTAAAATTAACGTTTCTACACGGAATAATGTATGGAAAATGGCTTCCTGCAGGGAAAAGAGCCCTCAAGTCGATTATCCTCCCGCTGACCTTCCACAGGCTCGGTCACTATACCCTACAATTCATTTTACAAAACCAACTTGCGGTAAGTACGAAGAAACGTGACTGGAATAAAAAACTGTATTTACCTTAGGTACTGCAAATCATTTTAAAAATATGTGACTACTCCTATATCCTTAATAAGATTTTTCAAGAAAATTATAGATAGCTGCATAACTTCGTATGCCTGGACTTTGAAATCACTACGTAAAAGATAGCCTATAGAACCCTCCCTCCCCTGTAATTAAAAATGTTATGTTATTGGTAATTGGTTATTTTGGTATGCACGTTTATATAATTGAATTTTTTAGTCTATAATACACAGTTTTTATAATAAGGAAGTTCAGATAATATTTCCGAATGGTGTTATTGCGATCATCAATTTTAATGTTTAAGTTAAGTTTATTAATGCACATAGAACCGGTATGTTTTAAAGGCAAAACAAACAAGGTTTTATTAAAACGAGCTAATGGCCGCAATTTCCCCCGCGTTAATATATTATTGAGCCCGCACAAATATACACCAAACCTTAACAAATTGTACAAAAAGCCATCCTCTTGAACCAATCTATCTATTAAACAAAACCGCACCAAACGTCGTTGCGCAGTTTTGAAGATAAAAGGTCATATAGGGACATATATACAAAAATTACGACTTGGTTTTATAGATACTGTAAACACTTTTTAAATAAGCTAAGCGTACTTAAATGTAAAATATCGGGTTTCCAAGATTCTGTATGGTCTTTGAAGTCAAAGTTCTGATTTACTAGTCCCCGGGTAGCCTTTAACGCAAGGATAAGATATGTAATAACAGTGCTATCGTATTTTATAGCACTTTTTTGTAATGTTTTAAAGACGACGCATCTCGTGTTTAAGTGATTCATGTAATAGAATAGATCGCGGGTTGGATTCCCGCACGGGATATTTGTTTTTGTGATATTTATATTTTGTCCTACGAATGGATGCTTTTGTGTGTTTTTATGGACGTAGTATATCCGTAATATGTTTTGGTACCTATAAAACAAGCACAACAGCTTAGTACAGGACCAGAGGACGTTGTGTGAAATGCCTGAGAATGTCTATATATATTTTTTTAGGTACATTATTACGGTTAATAGGTACAATACAATACAAGTACAATATTCTTTATTTAATAATAGTATCCTTTTTTATGAATAAAATCGAGGTTATATCTAAAATCCTGGTAGCAACTAGATTGCCACGTTCTAAATTGAACAGTTGTTACATCCCACGGGACTTTTAATCAAGATAATATTTTTTCAGGACGACACGACGTAGCAGTTTTCGTTAGCGTAGAATTGAAAGTGTGTCATCGATATTTATGGCGGAGTTCTTTGATACTAGGTATATGCTATAAACTTACTGTGAATAAATAGGCAACTGTGAATTATCCGTAAGATACACGGGTATTTTATAATTCGACGGGCCTCGTGGTGGAGTGGTTTATATAACGGACTGCTGATCATGAGGTCTCGGGTTCGATTCCCGGTCAGGACAATAATTTGTGTGATGTTTTTAATTATCATACAAATGTTTGTACTGCGTCTGGGTGTTTACTATGTATTATAAGTATGTATTTACAAAAGAAAAGTAGTTTATGTATTATATCCGTATTCTGGTACCCATAACACAAGCATAATAAGCTTAGCTTGGGACCAGAGGACGTTGTGTAAAATGTCTATGAATATTTATTTATTTATTTATTTAATTCACTGTTCACCCTGGGGACAAAATGGGATACATTTCGTCCCCAGGATGTTGTAGAAGAGATATTGTGAGCTGATAACATCTAATAGAGAAGGAATACTCAAACCAAAACCCTACGCCAACACGTCTGGTCAGTATAGCATAGTAGACCAGAATCTTGCAAAAATAAAAATGGCCCAACAGTGGAACAGTAATAAGTTGGGAAGAGTGCGTAATGCGTTATCATATTATTATGTGAAAGCAGATTTGCTGGCTGCGATTTTAAAATAAGTTCGGCTCTTTACAAGATAAGGGGTTGGATGTAAAATTCCTGTTCAGGATCAGGTCAGTTATAAACCTACACTGTCTCTCCAATGCATTAAGGTCCCAGTATTGGGCATGGGCTTCCTCTATTTTGGAAGAATTATGGTCTACTGTGCCGCGCTGACCAGGCACGTCGGCACTGGTTTATTTCTCTCATAAATAATAATAAATAAATAAATATTCAGGACATTTCACACAACGTCCTCTGGTCCCAAAGTAAGCTATATTTCTATGCTTGTATTATGGGTACCAGAATACGGATAGACTACATAAACTACTTTTCTTTTGTAAATACATACTTATAATACATAGAAGATGTTATCTGTCTGCAATATCCTATAGCTGTCTTTTACAGCGTCCTAGGAGAGAAATGGGATAGTGACACTTATATTCTTAATATGTCACCACACGGACTGACATACACACGACTGACGTATGTAAAAGAATTTTTATATAATGATACTAGCTGTCCCGGCAAACGTTGTTTTGCCATACTAAAAAAAAAGTTTGAAAAATAGATGTTGGCCGATTCTCAGACCTACTGAATATGTATGCAAAATTTGAGAAGAATCGGTCAAGCCGTTTCGGAGGAGTACGGTAACTAACACTGTGACACGGGAATTTTATATATCAGATATAATTATTAATTATACGTCACGTTTCGATTATAGGATCAATCTTGTAGACAGATAGATTTATTTATTTGCTATTATTTATGTGAACAATAAAATAATGATACGCATACCATGATAAAATGATGATACCATAGCAACAAATATTATTAAGTAGTTGTATAAATGTATACTTATCTAGGAGGTATACCAAAAACAAAGTATTTTATAGCGCGTACCATAGCTTAATGCAACAAAAACTAGTTTAACGCCTTCTAATAGCATGATGAAGTCAGCTTTTGCCACTTGCACAGTTGTAGATCGTCGTTAACTACACTGTAGTGTTTACTTCACTTGTTTATGCCACTAGGCAGAAGCATTAAGAGGATACCAAAATAGCTTCGTGCATTTTTCTACGTACGAAGTTTTCATTGTTTCTTTAGATTGAATGACTAGAGCTCTAATTTTTAAGTATATGTTTTTTCAATATATGATCTAGGATCGCGTAAACTCAGAAACGCGATTGAAAAAAGTTTTCTCGATAGAAAATCTTAGCGAAAATACCTCTCTCATTTCTTATTTTTTTCATTTCTCGGTCTATTATCGCGTATTAACTAATGAAATAACTTTAAAAACATAAGTAACTATTATATATAGAAACACGTAAATCAGAATTAAAATATATTTAGTAGATTTTGAGTAAATAGGAAAAGTATCCCTAATTCTTCATTTTCTGTGCCTACTGGCTGTGTTAATATGTACGTGTCGGCGATGATATACGATAATATTGATGTAGGCCCTTAAGCACTGTGTTAGCGTTAGATAATTAAAAAAAAAAACAGTGTACATTTTTTTATAATATAGTTGTGTTAGCGTTAGTTAATTTTTGAGGAAAACAATCTCATTCCAATAACGTTGGCTTTGGTTATTTTTAATAAAATAAATATTATTTATAGAAAACTTACTTATTAGGCGCTTGAAGCATTTTAGGGTTTCATATCGAAAGTGTCAGTAAGTGTTTAAGGAATAAATTTGTACACAAATGCTATCCTCTGTGCTGTAAAAGACGGAAAACTCGAAAATAAGCCCTGTGCCAAATATGGCACGGAACCCTTCGTGAACGAGTTTATGTTAAATTATTATGAATATTTTCCTGTGAATCCTTTTCCTGCTTGATTGTGCGGTCAGATTGGTCGCTGATTAATAATGGGCTGGCTGAATGTGTGAACAAATAAGCTTTTGTAACGTAATCGAGCGTTACGTTTTTATTATATTCGTGATATTTCTTTACTATATATCTTCGTATGACTTCCTAGGATACAAAATGCTTTGGGTAGGAATCAAACACACGGACTCAAGAATATCAAATAATTTTATTACCGCTTCGCCATTGAATGTGATAGTAAATCTATCATCAGCCCACCGTTGGGCACGGGCCTCCTCCCCTTTTAGAGGGATTAGGTATAGTTTACTTTGCCAATACAGGCGTGTTGGTTTATTTTCGAGATTTCTATCTCATACAGATTACGTTATCTATGTTTTAGAAGAAAATGGAGTGTTGAAACTTTTGTGCTTGATCCATCACCGGACCGGTCATATCGGTGTGATGTAGTACATAGCTTATTTAAATGATAAATGGCTAATTACAAGTTGGACTTGAGCACAAAGGGTCCTTTACCATCATCATCAACATAAATATGTCGCGGTCGTCTAATCCTACCATCAAGTTAAGCAGAAAACGTTTTCTGTTTTATGAGCCCAGCCCATATTGTTACAGATTCTAGCCGCAACAGATATACATAATTTGTAAAACCTTTAACTGCTAGGTAGATTTTGCTGCTGCTTATGAGCAACAGCCTGTTAACAGATAATTTTCGACGAGCCTCGTGGTTGAGTGGCTTATGTAACGGACATTTATGTGATTTTTCTAATTGTCATACAAAATGTTTATACTGCGTCTGGGTGTTTCTATGTATTATAAGTATGTATTTACAAAAGAAAAGTAGTATACGTATTCTGTCCGTATTCTGGTATCCATAACACAAGCATATAAGCTTAGTTGGGGACCAGAGGACGTTGGGTGAAATGTCCGTGAACATTTAAAAAAAAAATTGGACACTGAAGTTACAGCAACAGGGATCCGTGTTGCATTTTGGTATGGAAGCCTAAAAATACACATTTAGTATGGACACTAACAGTTTTCATATTTTAGTTAAGTTTAGTGTGCAGTGTGCACGTAGAATCGGTACTAATCGTTAAATATAACTAAAAACTACGTAGCTAAAATGTTTGGCGTTAATGTCTATTGATTGTCTACGAGTGGGGCATTAGGTTGATTTAGTTAAGTGGAACAGAGCTTGAGAAATAGTTACGTAATTATGGTGTCGTCAATATTCATTATTGGAAGGCTATCGCAATTTACCTTAGTGGAAATCACTAGTGGATAATTAAGTGGAAAAAAATAGAGCTGCTATATCTAGTGAAGTTTCAATCTATACTCATATTATAGAGCGGAATAGTTTGTTTGTTTGAACGCGCTAATCTCAGGAACTACTGGTCCGATTTGAAAAATTCCTTCAGTATTACACTTGTCCAGGCTATAGGCTATATTACATCTCGCTGCGGCCATATAGGAACGAAGAATCAGTGAAAAATGTTGCAAAAACAGGGAAAGTTTTCTACAAACCACACATACGTAACCCAAAAAAATTAATAGAATTAAGTGGATATAAATATTTTATCAAATGATATTTACTAAGATTTATCAAAGTAAATATTGCTATTCATATATCAAAATATTGTGAAGAGTGTCCCAGAACAAACATTCATCTCTGTGCTTTATCTGACAACAACACGTATACATTATGCTGTACTAATATGGAACCACGAAACAAATGTAGGTACCTACCTACTGATAAGATGCTGTAAGGTTTCACCTTAGTTTAGTTAAAAAAACACGCTATTTAGTTATTACATTTTTTTTTGTTATTTACGAATAAAGAATTTAATAATAAACAAATAAATATTTTCTTTCTTTAATTACTCATGATTTCAGACACTAATTGCATTCTAACTGTTCATAAATATACCTAATATTTCCTAATATAGCTAATATGCAGCTGTCACAGAAAATCACAGAAATAAAAAATAATTTAAATACAAAAATGAATCTCAAAGTTGTAAGTGCATGAACTATTGTGTTTATATAACGTAATAGCCAAGAAAAGCGCAACGTTTGCTTGCTTTCCACACAATGCCATTTTCAACATATTTCCTAAAGTATTTTTTCCTGTGATCTGTTTTTTTACCTATAATTATTTTACGAAAAATCATTAAAAACTTTAAATCGGAGTTTATATTATTAACTACTGGCTGTTGCCTGTGACTTGGTAAGTGCAATTTGAAAAACATTCCGTTTTTGGAACATATTTCACTTATACTTTGATTGATCGCAGCGTAATGTTATATAGTTACCCTTAATAAAGCGTTACTATCCAACACAGGGAGAATTTTTCCAATCGGACCATAGAGGTTTCTGAGATTAGCGCGTTCAAAGAAACAAGCTCTTCAGCTTTATAAAATTAAATTAGTTAATTATTAAAGAGTTAATTTGTAAAATAAATTTCACAATATGCTTCATATACCACATCCATTATTTTCTTCGCATTGAGCGATGAAATATCTATAAATCCGACATCGACGGGAATAAGACATCCAATTTTCTTTAAAGCTGCACTGCACAAGAGATCTGTGTTGTGATGAATGGAATTCTTAGGAAACAAATCTCTTTTGTGAGTTATTCTACACTGGCTTAAAATGACCCTTGTGCTGTTATTTGGTTAATGGAATTGCTTTGGAAACATTTTACTTTAAAGTATTACTTTAGTTTAAAAGTAGTGGCAGTGAGGTTTTGTAAATTGAATATCGACGATTTTTTGGAAAATTAATCGTTAAGAGGATACCAAAATAGCTTCGTGCATTTTTCTATGTACGAAGTTTCCATTGTTTCTTTAGATTGAATGGCGAGAGCTCTAATTTTTAAGTATATGTTTTTTCAATATATGATCTAGGATCGCATAAACTCAGAAACGCGATTGAAAAACGTTTTCTCGATAGAAAATCTTAGCGAAACAACCTCTCTAATTTTTTATTTTTTTCATTTGTCGGTCTATTATCGCGTATTAACTAATGAAATAACTTTAAAAACATAAGTAACTATTATATATAGAAACACGTAAATCAGAATTAAAATATATTTAGTAGATTTTGAGTAAATAGGAAAAGTATCCCTAATTCTTCATTTTCTGTGCCTACTGGCTGTGTTAATATGTACGTGTCGGCGATGATATACGATAATATTGATGTAGGCCCTTAATATAGCAAATTTTCCGAACAAAAACTAATAGATCATGATCAGAAACTCTATTCCCCGAAATGGTTTTCGAATTAAGAATTTAAAAAAAATATGAACAATGCCAATTGTAGCGTTTCAATATAGATTTTAATTAATCAAACACGAAGTCAATAATTAATTTCTTTCTCCCGCTTATTCATGTCACTATGCTAGGCGTGGGCCGTCTCCACTTTTGAAGGGATTACGGTCTATTATGCCGCGCCGACCAGGCATGTTGGCATAGGGTTTATTTTAGATATTTCCGTTTCTAACAGAGGATATCATTAGTGTAAAATATCCCTTAGCTTTACTGATGTAAAAGCCTCAGGGTTAAGGTGTTCCCTGGAGAGGAAATGGGGTGGTGGCAAGTGTATTCTCAATCTGTCACAAAACGGATTTCTGTCAAATGGCTATCAGGGTTCCATTTCTGAACAGAACCCTAAAAATACTATTAGAATCTGTATATGTGTATAATATTAAGAAGTTTAAGTTCTTTAAATAGTTTTAAATGTGGCGCCTGACAATTTAAATTAGCAAAGCAACATTCTACGTTCGTATTGTTGCGATGCTATTTGTAAATAATAGTAGGTATGCTTGCATTTCGCCATGTCATGCCGTATCATTATGCTCAGATAAATATTTTGATTATTTTTTTCTAGATTTATATAGGTACCTAAAACGTAACTTGTTTTATGAAACATGACTTGTTTAATAAAATACTCATTATGATTTTACATTTTTGAATACCTATCGCTTAATCATTAGTCTGTTGGTCTGTCTATAAAATATATTATGCTCTCTCTCTCTTTCTCTCCAATCCATTAGCGTCCCAGTGTTGGACACGGGGTTCTCCTACTTCGGGAGGGTTTATGGACCACACTGATCAGGCGTGTTGATATAAGGTTTAATTTCGAGTTTTCCTTCTCTCACAAACGTTGTTTCTCTCCAGCCCATTTACGTCCCACTTTTGAGCACGGGCCACCTCCACTTTGGAGGGATTATGGTCTACTGTGCCGCGCTCACCAGACGTGTTGGCACAGGGTTTATTTTGGAGTTTTCCGTCTCTCACTCACGATGTTATCTGTGCGCAATATCCCTTAGCTGACTTTTACATCAGCCTTAGGAGGAGATGGGGTGGTGACACTTGTATTCTTAATCCGTCACCGCACGGTACGTGATCACAGATCACAGATAATATTGTCAAGTACAAGTAGAATACAGGTATTATTTTTGCATACTGGTATCATAAAACAATATACAAGCGATAAGTATAGCTTAAGACAACGTACAAAAGTTGGTGTGTTGTAGTGTTTCGTTTAATTTCTTAAGTTACTAGTACCTATAGGACATCCAATGTAATAACTGACTTATTTTGACTCATAACATAACCATAGTTTTGCTAGAAAACTATACCAAGAAAATTTTATATATTAAGTCAATTACCGAAATATGGGATGCTTTAGCATTAATAACGTATTCAACTAAGGTAAGGCCTACATTCTGATCGTGGCGTGGAGTTGAACGATGCCGCATTTATCACATACCGAAATGGTTCAATGGAACGTTTTACGTGCCAATGTCATATACTGACTTATAACTTGTTTACAGCTGCCATCAATATAATTCTTAATGTAGAAATTTTAGAGTCTGTAAATAAAAAATAGTCGTTTTCAAATCATTTTATTCTCTCTCTCTCTCTCTCTCCAGTCTATTAACATCCCACTGATGAACACAGCCACTCCCAGCGTGGGAGGGAGGGATTATGGTCTAAATTATGGTCTGGATTATTTAACTTTGTGAGGGATTATGGTCTATAAGGCCGCGCTGACCTGGCTGTGACACGCGCTTTATTTTAGTGTGTTTGGAAAGTCATTGGATGCAAGCGACGCAAAACCGCATTGTGGCATTCTATGCTTTCTATATCCAGCAGTAGTCTTAAAAAGGCTGATAGATAGATAATCAGAATTTATTTTATCATCATTCTAAAGATTATCGTGAAAAACATTGGAAATGTAATTTAAATCCGTCAATCGAAGCTTTATTAAATTTCAGAAATCCCTTTATTTTATAATAATGAATTATGAACTCTCAGTATCGTATTCTTCAAACAAAAACAAGATCAAATGACAACCCAGTTCGAAAACTTTATGAAGAGATCTCTCCAATCATCTTGTAAAGTTTCGTCTCCTTTATGAAACATACGAGTACGTGCTTAAAACCAAACTTTTCCCAAAAGAATAAATTATATCACAATCATTTACTTTTCTACAAAAAGCGCACAGATTTGCGCTATTCATCACAAATGTTTTTAAAGACAAGTCCTTACTTGCACAATGCACACATCTCGAAAATGGGAATGTAAAAAGTGGATTTAAAAATGGAATCTTTCATTCATATCTTGCTGAAAGATGTGAAATATTTCAGCTGAGGTAATTATTTGCACTGTAGTGTAAAAACTTATAAAACGTTTTGATCATAAAATACTTCTGGCCAAAAGTTGGATGTTAATGGGATGGAGAGAGAGAGAGATTGTCTTCAAAATAAAATAGCCATCATCCCTCAATCAACCCTTTTCTGACCACTGTTGGACATAAACCATAGAACGTAACAACATGCGGTCCTGCGCTAACTGCAAACAGCGGCCCCGGCATTTTTCAAGATATGGTCAGTCCGCCTTGTTGGAGGCCGCCCTACGATGCGTCGTGCCATTTAATAGTCATCCAAGAATATTTACTATAGCTATCTTATTTACAAACATAACTATGGAATGACCGCCGACATTAATACGTTTTTCTTTTGGCACTGAAGTGAAAAGAAAATAAAAAAATAAGAAACAAAGTAGACTAAGACAAAAAGTGTTAATAGAGTATGCGAAGAGCAGTTGGAGGAACGTGGCTAAATTATTCGGAGCTTTTATTCTTTTACACGGATGCACGAACTTTAAGAATTTTATTAGTTAAAAAATTTCAGTCTCTTGTTTATTAACTTTTAACATATTATAAGGATATATTATATATTCAAACATACAAAAACTAGCTGCTCTCCGTAATTTTGTAGGCGTAATGTAACAAACTAGCTCTAAATCCACTCTATGTGTAAAAAAACCACATCGAAAATCCGTCCCTGAGATTAGCGCGTTCAAACATACAAACTCTTCGGCTTTATAATATTGGGTATAGATACAATAGAGCAAAAAATGTAAGTCTAGGTTTAGTATTTTAATATGTTCTGATATGCAGTCAAATGTTCTCCAGATCTTCAAGTATAAAAACATTTTTTCCTATGCCCAAGACACATATTTGCTTTTACTTTTATTACGTCATTTTGAGTTATGCAATTACCCTATTTGGGAAATGGGAACATGTGAATTTTATTCATAAACCGTGCGTCATAAGTCGTATATATTTCTCTACAATTTAATATAATATAATCATGTATTATTATTCCAGATCTTCAGCAATGACTAAGCTTTTATCGTTGTAGAAAATTTTACCCGTTTTTGCAACTTTTTTACTGATTCTGATGGTCGCAGCGTGATGTTATATAGCCTTTAACCTTCCTCGATAAATGTACTATTTAACACTGAAAGAATTTTTAAAATCACACTAGTAGTTCCTGAGATTAGCGCCTACAAACAAAATTAAATAAACTCTTCTTGAGATTCTAACAATAACAAGAAAAACTAACTTAATAATTTACTACGCAGTATTCTTGAGTAAATTGAGCACATGTGTTATAATTTTATGACATAATTAATATGATAAAATAGAAATCTTGCAAGTTGTGATGATTGAGAAGTTACGCAATAACGTATAAAAGTAAACTAACCGTGGTCAAGAAGCTAAAACTGCTCGTCATCCATAGCCTATTACCTCTTTCGATATTTTGAACAGGATGAAATAAAGTCTATCCAATTTAGTAGCCATTTATTAACCATTAAGAATAACAATGTTACCATCCCATTCTTCAGTTTTTTAAGGTTACTAAGGAAAATTTCTTAAAATCTAAGCAAATTCTGAGAGAGAGGGATGGGAGTAACTTCTAGCATGGGATTAATTTTGAGCATATCTTTATGTTGCCCTTAAATAGAAATTCTGTTAATTATTGATATGTTAAAATCATTTAACCTTGTAACATTTTTAATAAGCTTTTATAAACTTCGCTCATATCTATTTATAACTCAATCTAATGTGTTAATCTATGAATCTACATCTTACGAATCACAATCAATAGTGAGATTGATCTGAAATTTTGCAGGCATTAAAGAAATGTAATAATAATTCAAAAATCTGGGATTTTTCAGCGTAGTGATTAGCGTTAATTCTAAAAAAAACGTCATACAAAAGTACTTAAGAACTTTAAACTAAACTTTTAAGTTACTGTTTATTCTAAATAATAATATACAAAGCCATCTTCATCTTCAAGTCATCAGCGCTCGTGACGTCACAGCGCTTATCTTAGATGCAAACAGTTGTGGAACTCTCACGATTACTGCATATACGTATTCCTTCTGAAATTACTGTTTCCATTGTATTTTAATACGTCATTTATTTATTATTTACTAGTTATTCTCCCCGGGGTGAAACGATTATCGTTGAATTATTTTTTAAAATAGCCAATGTCAATCGGTCATAGTGTATTAACGGATATCCAGTAGTGTTTGGATATATTCAAACAAACAAACAATAACTTCATTCCTCTTCATAATACTTAGAAACAATTCCAAATGTGAGAAAACTAATTACAATCGCTATTTATTATAAAAAAAAGTCATTATTTTTTTATCTATGTGAGCTTATATCATCCAAACTACGCAACGGATAAAGACGCGGTTGTTGGACAGATTGAGTGGTTTAAGAGGATGGCGTTTTTGTATAAATTGTTTGGAATGGTTTTAAATATCATGTGTACGATGATCCCAACAACAGCTAGTATATTATGATATACGAATAATGCTTTGTCATTCAGTAGATAAATAGAATATAGCTTGGTCATAAAAACTATTAAAATATTAAACTAATATTTTTGTTGTTGTTGATAAATTGCATAACTTTGGCTATAGTGTTATATTGTTATGATCCGATGATAATTGATTTGATTGCTTTATCTGTTAATAAAGTGTTGTCATAATGAAATAACATAAAACATGTTTTTGGTATATTTGATAATATATAGTTAGTTTTCACTAAGAATATAATTATTTCCCGTGAACAATTGGAAGCAGTTCTTTTGGTACATGTTGAGGCTTCAGAAAAAACTACTGACAACTCTCCTACCATAGTTACTGCAGTTAGGAAATAAGTATCATCGCGCAAATGACAGCGTCCACAACATTTTTTTTTTCGCTTAACGTTAATAATTATGTACAGAAAATACGGAGCTCTCTGGCTATATCTTATTATTCTAAATCTATTTCTTATTTTTTAGACTCGTGAATAATGTCTTAAACGTATCGTGAGATAATGGAAACCAACTGTTATTTAACCAGTAAGCCAGACGGAACGCATTAAAACATTTTGGATTTGGAATTTAAAGCAATTTCTAGATATCTGTTCCATGTTTGCTTGGTTATTTTTGTGGGGGACTAAATCTTGGACTAGTTGTGATTTATTAGTTTACTTAAGGAGAAAATTGCAAATAATAATACTCGTTTCTAAAATGGTGTATTTAGTCAGGGACAGAGGCACCTGACGCCCAACTAGCATAGGCAGATTAGCCATATAGCCGGAGTAGGAATTGCTACAGGCCCTGCGTCTTTAGAGGCCCCGCTCTCAGAATTTTCAGCACTTCTTACGCAAATACATGGGCCAGCCAAGGGTCGACAAAACAATCAAGGGGCTGCTTCATAGAGTTTGCTACACTACAGACCCGCGCAAGTTTGCTACGTGCGAAGGATTGACAAATATTACACACCAGAGAACAAAAACCTGCAGATTAGTATATAATTTTAAAAAACACAATTCACCTATGAGATCTTGGCAATATTGCGCAAGCAACTGAAAATATCCACAACACTGTTTTACCTCTAAACAAGGTATGTTCAAAACAGACTCGATGTTATAATAGGCATTGAAGTTTAGAGACTGCCGTTTAGTTTTTAACTGTAAACTATAAATAAATTATCGATACATTAATATTAATATTGTAGGTAATAAAACCTCTGTGTAATACAGGAAGCAGGTGTTATACAAAGGTTCCTGTTTGTACGTTTCAATGACGATAATTTTGGACCTATATTTACCTGTATCTAATTTTGTTCGCTCTTGAATGCGGTATTACCTAAGGGCGATACAGTATAAATATGTTTTGTCACATGGATTTTATCCCAGTAATTTATCAGCATAGTAAAAATACTCGTAGAATACTTTTAATATCTTCATATTAAATGACTATTAATTAAATTATTATTAAGGCGATGGTAAAATTGTATTATTGATGACATTACTTAACATTTTTCATGTCTCACAATTTTACCATCGCCTACTATTAAAATGCGTAAAAAATATAGATACATAAATATAGAAAACGATGGAAAATAGATTATAAAAAGTGTAGTGGAAGTGCCTGGCTAGGTATAGATATATATCTACTATCAATAAAACAATATGGACGATTTGAGACCGACCGGTCTCGACACGGAGTGCTGTTCAATAAAAGCTGCGAATCTGGATGTATTATTTATGGAATGGAAAAATAATTATGATAGAAATAATTAATTGTAAATCGTTGATTTTAGGGTTCCGTAGCAAAAGGTAAAATGGTACCCTATTATTGAGACTTCGCTCTCCGTACATCTGTCACCAGGCTGTAACCAAGCTCTATCTCTAGAACGGTGATAGCTAGAGAGCTGAAAATTTTTAAAAATATATAGTTAGTTTATGTATGTGTGCATGTAGGTATGCTGTTTCAAGTATGTAGCGACATCTTGTGAAGAAAAGCTGTTACTACATAGAATAGCACAAGAACGATAGATGGCGTGGAATGACAAATGAGACGTCACAAAAGATCCTACATCGCACTTGCGAAAATTGCACATGACTGAAGACGGTAACGAGATTCTATATTATGTATATTATGCAATCGTGGGGTGCAAGTCCTGGTCCGTGCTGCTTTAGTGCTTTATGCCTACAATTATTAATAGTATAAGAATATCCCGCATTTTGTTGAATTTTTATGTACCTACCAGTTTCGTTTTTTGCAGAGCCTAAAAGTAGGCTGTTTGAAAAAAATTTCCATAGGCATTAAGTCCATCATTGTACAATTTTAACGATTACTTAGTGCTAGAAGTTGTAAATAAATATTCATTGATAAATCGACTGTCCAGAACTTGCCTATTCCTGTACTTCAATGCCATGTAGGTTTTATAACTGGCGGACAGTGAAGAGCACTTTATGCGCTCAATTAATAAGGGAATACGAATCTCTTCTGATATAAAGCCTCTGAAAAGTATTTCATTGCATGCGATCGAATTTTAATTAAAAATATATGGATCCACTGTATTTACTAAGAAATGAGGCCAATTCTGATGCGTAAAAACTTAGCCTAACTTAATCATCATCATACCATCACGCCTTTATCCCTTGGTGAGAGTCAGAGACTATAGAACGCCTAGACTATAACCTAACTCAACTAAAATGAAAACACGGTGTATTTTGATTTGGCTACCTATTTATATTTCATTGTTCACATTTATATTCATTAAAGTCGTTAGTCTATAATGGAATGATCAAGGGAATAAGAATTGTAAAAAAAAAAAAAAATGTCAATAAAATAGTTAAAGCCTATCGTGGCATTTTTTAATTATCTGTCAGAAATAAGCACTAGGGATTGATATTTTGGCATATAAGCTTAGCTTGGGACCAGAGGACTTTGTGTGAAATGTCCATGAATATTTATTTATTTTATTTTTAGAAAGCATTATTATGGTGAAAACAACTTGCTCTCAATTTTCCTGAGGTTGACTGAATCTCAAGGAAAATGGATTCTTATTTGAACTTGATAATAATAACACTTTACAAGCATCTTCCAGTATGTAATTAAAATTACAATTGGCGGTGAAACCGAGTAACAATCATAAAAAAATGTCAGGCTGAATTGATAATCTTTTCAAATCTATTAAAAACATCATCGTATAATAATCGTTTTAGTTTTTCTTCATACCTTTATTTTCTATAAACAAGATTTTTGTAATTTAAATGTAGTAAAGACGTCAGAGCAACGGGTTACATGGTAATACAATGGTATTGAACTCTGAGAACATATTTAATATTGATGATATTCTTTGTATCTGCACAGCAGACAGTTGATTTTTAAAGAAAATTAAATTATACTTGCATTAAACGTCAGAATATCTTGTTATTTATACATATTTTAGTTGTTATTTTAAAAGTAGCAAAGTATTGTTGCTAACAATGAACTCTCCTTGGTTTTTAGGGTGATGATATAGCTTATATGTTATTATGATTTCATAACAACAAATATCCTTACATCCAAAAATACATTACAAATCTTATCATCTTTACGTTTTTAATATTAATAGGAAATAGATTTTTAGTTTGAACATTATTTTTTTAATGGCCCCTACACACCTTACGATTTATCGAACGAAAAGTCGGCCGACAAAACTGTGCAGTTCAATTTGGGTATTCTTTTTTTTTAAAATGTATGTAAAATCGCTGCAAATCGAATCGTTCGTCAAATGTGCGTTGTTTAGCGCGCACTAAATCGTACGATAAAACTGTGCGATCTCTTGATCTTCGATTTTTCGTTCGTTTGTAGAACATTTAAAGCCGCCTACACACGTTACGATAAACCATATCGAAAAAACTGCGCAGTTTTATCGAACGATTTTTATGGACGACCGCGGTCGTCAGTTCTCCTCACAAGCTCGTGCAAGTAGCATGTCGTCAACAGTTACAGACGATAAATTATAATATTAAATAAACAAATGTCACAAGAAGTTTTTATCCGCCTCGATAGATGGCGTTGTGCCGTTTCGCTACATCACGCTATTATTTCGTTTAACGCATTTACCTATAACCTTGACAAAATATTTGCTCAGTATCATATCACATATGTACACATAAGTGAATAAACTACATTTAAATAAAAATTGTATGTACATTTCATTCACACATTGTCCTCAGGTCCCAAGCTAAGCTTATATGCTTGAGTCCTTGTGATATGGGTTATCTGGTATGGAGTTGTGGTATGGATGGAGTTACTAGAATAGTTTATGGAACCGTAATTGGCGGTTACACCAGGCTGAGTGGCGCCATGTGATACATTGTTGTAAACATTTGTGAAATATGACCAACTCTAAACAGCTGGTACTGACATCTGTTGTTTTTCTAGTGTAGTATTTCATACGGTATCAAGTTATATTCTTCAAGCGTTCAAATAGTAATGCATTTTTGCGGGAGATGGCATTATTCACAACGTTTTTTACAACTTTTCGTGTGGCACCGAGGGTTGCCGGGGCGCCATCTAGTTTAATTATAAAACATCAATCACTTAACAACATCCTTGAAACTGCGCGGCTGTCCAAAATCAAAACCTAGCAAGTGACGTTTTTTTAATTCGTTTTCTAAACCAATTATTTCCCAATTTTCTTACTGCGTCTGATATAAAAACAACTGTATTTCTATCTTACATAGAATCACAGATACAAGCATGTATAAACCTAGCAACCAGCACTTCATACTTGTTGATTACAAAATGAAAAAGCATCTGCTGAAAAATTTACTCAAATGTAACTTGCTAGGTTTGGGTTTTGGACAGCCGTGCGGCGGCGAACACACCGCCAACAGCGTCACGTCATTGCTGCGTGTTTCACACGGAAGCAAGAAACAAACGGGCGTGAACGGTGTCCGCGCACGACAACTACACCAGCAGCCAAACCCAAGTGACCTTTGTCGCTACGGTAGACAGTGCGCCCAACTCATTGGTGGCGGCGGCAAACGCAGCCGGCGCCAATGCAGCCTCCCCTAAAAGGAAGAGAAGAAGCAAATGCCGCCGCAGCGAAAATCGAGTCTGCACCATCCCGTCAGAAGGCGCCCAAACAAGCCGCACCGCCAGTAACGGCGCCCACTGAGCAGTCCGCAGCGCCCGCCGTGTCCACCGCGGCGCTTGCCGCGAAACAGGCGCCCGCCGCTCCAGCCGTGGCGCCTGCCGCTCCTAAACCCCCTATCCATAGAATGGACGCTGAGACTGCCAAACTCGTCATCGAGTCATCCGCCGAAATAAACTAAGTTTGACCGGCACCCCCAGGTCCCTTGCAGGCCTTTGAGACGACCCAATTTCTCAGGACATAACCATCATGACGGGCCTCGTGGTCTAGTAGTTCTTATAACGGACTGCCGCTCGCGAGGTCTCGGGTTCGATTCCCGGTCTGGACAATCACTTGTGTGATGTTTTTAATTGTCATACAAATGTTTGCACTGCGTCTGGGTGTTTACTATGTATTATAAGTATGTATTTACAAAAGAAAAGTAGTTTATGTATTATATCAGTATTCTGGTACCCATAACACAAGCATATAAGCTTAGCTTGGGACCAGAGGACGTTGTGTGAAATGTCCATGAATATTATTATTATATTATTATGTTTCTCTGTTTGCGATTCACGGGCTATTTCCATTTTTTTTGGGAAATACCCGGTCCTTTATTTGGCTTGCGTGGGGACATGGGTCCAACACGTAGAGGCCCTTTGAGAATTTTAATGAATTTAATAATGAAATGGGACACCTACCAGGGACATTCCACACCTGCACTATAGAAGTACAGTCATGGAATGCCAGTGGTATGAGTAAATCTATTGCAAATGATAATACGAAAAACGAGCAGGTCTATTGAGTTGGGTGTTTAGTGGACTGGTTAGATTTAAAACTATTGACTAAAATACGGACGTCTGCCTTCAATACTTCTATTAAGATTGAACCGTGGCAGATGGTGACTCGCCGACTCACTAGATGGGCCCCCCACACAGCCGCCAGACAAGGCAGCAGGGAGCAACACCGGTGTGAGCGGCTTGGGGTGTAGAGCGGTGCGGCACCGGTTTCACCATCGCGGGCCAAGACCCGGAGCGGGTTTCCCCGTAATTACGCCCTTGAAATTGACACTTCCACCCCCGACCATGTAGCTCTGGCGACCCACTCTGACCGGCCGGTGAAGGCAAGACAGAGGCGAGAGTTCAGGCACTCTCGGTTTCTTTATATTATTATTATTATTATCAGATCCTGACCTGGTGCCAATGGGACCACACGGAATCAGCAGATTTGTAAAAAAATAATCATTATAATCGCTTTGCCCAGTTAAAAGTTATGAGGTAACAAACATAAATAAAAAAGAAAACATACAAACGATTTGAAAACCTCCTCTTTTTTTTAAGTCGGTCAAAACTACCCAGACGCAGTACTTACTATTTATAAAAATTAATTGGCTGTCCCGCGCAGGAATCGAACCCCTTGACCTTTTGAACGGCCGCAGTAGTCAAATACATGAACCACTAGACCACGAGGACCGTCGATCAAGCGGTCAGAAAATCGAAACGATTTTAAGAAATAAAATGTGTATCTTCCTTCGACGAACGATAATTCACAGCAAATGTTCTACAAACGAACGAAAAATGGAAGATCAAGAGATCGCACAGTTTTATCGTACGATAATTTAGTGCGCGCTAAACAACTCACATTTGACGAACAATTCGATTTGCAGCGATTTTACATACATTTTTAAAAAAAAGAATACACAAATTGAACTGCACAGTTTTGTCGGCCGACTTTTCGTTCGATAAATCGTAAGGTGTGTAGGGGCCGTAAGTTATCCGCGGAGTAAATCTTAATGTTACCCAAATTTTCGGGATTTTTTGTGTTTGTGTGGTGTTAGCTATTTAAGTTGTGGATGATAGAATCTGGCGGGGAAAATAAAAAATAGTAATAGTAAATAAATAAATAAATATATTCATGGACATTTCACACAACGTCCTCTGGTCCCAAGCTAAACTTTTATGCTTGTGTTATGGGTACCAGAATAATTAATAGTAATAGTTATTCTAAGTACACAATCTTAAGTGTACTTAGAATTATGGACTAAGTACTTAAGATTATGTACTTAAAATGTAATTACATGTGGTGCGTCGCCTACGTAACTTACCTACATTTTTTTTAAATTATATACTTGTCTACACTGTGTTTTGTTTTGTTTTCTGTTTATATTATAAATTGTATTACTTTGTTTTGTTTTGGAATTTTTTTTTGTTGTTTAATTTTTGGTAATGCATACAATGTCACCGTCGGACGTCAAAGTAAGAAATTAGGGCATTACTGAAAATCAGCGTTGGGATGACATTCCACGTTGCCCCAACAAAGCTGAGAAATGTACCTTTTTCGCCACAGTGACATTGGGCTTAGAGTTAGTTTGTATGTTTTTAGGTAGATTTAGTTTTAGTTTTGTAGAAATAGTTTTTAGTTTTTAATTTGTTAATTTTTTCCATATTAGCCTAATGTGCTTGTGGCCTGAAATAAATAATTTTTCTTTCTTTCTTTCTTTTCTTTTGCTTTATAGACATAGCTATAAACATACAAAACGATACAAAAGCACAAAATATTTGTTAAAAACATGAATAAATGATTTTGTCAATCTAGGTACTTCATAATATTCAGTTCAATACAATTGTGTTTAGAACTGATTGTTTCCTAAGATAGATCTGTTTATATTCGGTTGATGTGTAACATTGACCCGCAGACGACACAAAGGGAAAAGGGATTAATTACATGACCTCAATGTTTGTTAGGTAAACTTACAATCCTAAATAATTACAAGTATGAATTAAAGATTTCATTTCAATTAAATAAATATTTGATTAGTTTCAGTACATAATAACATCATTTATTTAACCCATAATAGGCACCAGCTCTCACAATGTTGATTCCTTTTGTGAAATTTTGTTCTTCTTTTCTTAATCCTCTTTAAGTTACTGTGTCTACATTGTGAGAAAATAAATCATTATATATTATTTTATTATTATTTATTAACATAGTTTGTTTTGTGAATCATTTTAGAGGAATATTGTTCTAGCTTAAGAACCGTGTCTTTATGTAATTTTTATGTAATAATTTATTAATTTTACTATAGTAAAGAATCAACGACCATATGCTTTTCTGCCACCGGCGCAGTGTAGAGAGTTTACTCTCGGCTGCGAAGAACGCGTTAGAAATTCAGTAGCCAGCGGTTTTGCTTTTGTTTTGTTTTGTATTTTCGTCATTTAGATTTTGTATTTGAATAACATCAATACTTAATTTTAAGAATAATAACTTCATCGTTTCGTCTTTTCATTCTTTACTTCGTGATGCAGTGTTAAGTCAGTTAACTTTTAACGAAAATACTAAGCATTGATTCCAACCATTTCAAATCAGAAAACATTACTCAATGCTGTTTTAAATTCTGCCTATGCTATAAAGAGTGTCCTTTGAACTATGCCTTTGATATATTGTTGTCAAAAGACACTGTTCATAGTCAGTAAGCAGAATTTAAACAGCACTATAATATATGTTATCGATTTGTATAAAAAATAATTAAAAATAGTTTAAAAAAACTAAAAAACACGCTTTATTTAATCGAACTATTGTATTGTCATCGGTCTTTGACAGGTGTGCAAAATTTGAATAGAATCTGACCGTTTAAAGTGGGTCAAAATAGCGTCCAAAGGAGTCGGTTACAAACATACAAACAAACATACAAACAAACATACAAACAAGCATACAAGTGAAGCTAATATAAAGCGTGTAAAAATAGAGAAGAATGTAAGTATTCGTATAAGTTAAAATTAACTATTTGAAGCAATCTGCAAAGCCCCACCCAGTATAATATACTTCTCTCTCTCGCCAGCCCATTGTCGTCCCTCTGTTGAGCACGAGCCTCATCCACTTTGGGAGGGATTATGGTCTACTGACAGTACTGACCAGGCTTGTTGGCTTAGGGTTTATTTTCGAGTTTTCTGTCTTTCACAGGCGATGTTATCTGTATACTACGTATTTTATTCCTTAGCTGGCTTTTACAGACCTCTGGAAATGGGGTGGTGACATTTGTATTCTTAATCCGTCAACACACGGACAGAATATACTAAGAAAGTATATAATCAATAACATTGTGCTGTATCAGCGCTTAATAATATTCACAGTAAGTCGAACAATAACAAAAGGAATAAAACACAAACGTACCATGATTTTACCAAAGTCATTCACCGTAATTTTGTTTTCTACTTGATTTTGTTACGATAAAATGTAACGAAAGACAATTCAAATAAAAGCAAAAGTATTTTTTTTTACAGTGACGGATGATACAATAAATAATGAACGTCCCACTGTTGGGCAAGGATTTTCTTCACTATATGATGACCAGGCGTGTTGGGATAGGATTTAATTTTGAGTTTTCCGTCACAATTGACGTTCACTAGTAACAATATTATACAATATCTCCGTGTTGTGACGGATTAAGAATACAAGTGTCACCAACCCATCTCCTCCCTAGCGTGCTGTAAAAGTCAGCTAAGGGATATTGCACACTGATAACATCCTCTGTGAGAGACGGAAAACTCGAAAATAAACCCTATGCCAACACGCTTGGTCAGCGCGGGACAGTAGACCATAATCCCTCCCAAAGTGGAGGAGGCCCGTGCCAGTGTGATGTAAATGGGCTAAAGAAAGAGAGCCTATTTATTTACTCAAAAATAAACAGCTACCTATAAACTTTTGTGGAAAAATAGTACATTATTAAAAGTTAGATACTTGATATGTTATAAGTCATGCCAACTGGGAATATATTTTATCGTGGAAAGATAATAAGTTGGAGCAAATACCGGTAAACAGGTTTCATATCTGCTACGAAACATATTGGCGATAACGACAGAACTTGGTTCGGTACTGATATTGTTCCATTAGATAATAGCTATTGGGAGAACTAAATACGAAGTTTGGAGTATAATTAAGATATTTTAGAATTATTTATTTAGTTTTTAGGGTATTTGATACCACGAAGTATCGATAATAGGTAGGTTTGATACAAGACGGGACCTTATTACTGATACTACGTGGTCGATTTGTCCATACGTATATTCAGGAACGTATGTCATGGATAGAGATAGCTAGACAGTTGGATTTTTACAGATGACGAATTTATATTGCCGCTATATTAACAAACTAGCTGTTGCTCGTGACTTCGTACGCGTGAAATTTAGAAATCAATCCTTAACAAACAGAAGTTTACTCTTCTGTTCAATAGATGGCGTTGTACGTTTCTTAAATCGCGCTATCGTTTCGTTCCACACATTAACACTTAAGCTCGTCAAATTTATTATTGTGTCGTCATCCGGATTTCCCACTTATAAATTAGTAATGTAATGGTTTCACCATGGCACATTAAATATTATATTCTGTATGGATCTACTTATGATTGATATCTCTCTGTCTGTATACATGTCGGATCCCGGAAACATGATACTAAGAGACCCGAAATAGTAGGCGTGGCCTGAGGGATGGGGTAGGCAGTAGGAATGTGACGGGGGTGGGGACTTGCGTGTGAGCACGCGAAGGATCGGGAGTTGGCTTGGAGTTGCGAGACAGACCGGTAGCCTTTGGGTGATGTGTAAGATTCGAGAGTTCGCTTTGGAATGGAAGATGGAATGGTGCGTATGGGAGTAGTGGAGTAGAACCGCGCAAAAGGACGTAGGCGGAGTAGAGTAAGAATTATAGTTACTATTAACTTACAATCCGGTGAGTACTTTTATATCATATACTTAGTTTTAATTAAGCCCTAAGTCAAATAATGACGGAGTAGATATAGGTAGGCGTAGTTTTATTTATTGTTATTATTTATTTATTTATTATTCATAGAAATATGGAACTGACCAACCGACATACGACTCGACCGACATTGACGCCCTTAGGTTTTATTATGACCAATGGACAACATTACTAAATGGTTTATATGCTATTGCATTCTGGGTAGCCCGTTTATCCTAGGAGCATTCATTTTAACTTGCCCGGAAGTGCCTTCGTGCCCCAGGTATAGCGTAGTGGAGCATTACTTTGGTTTATATAGGTTATTGTGCTGTAGACCTATTGATAATATTCTAACAGAAGTGCCAGGGTCAGCCTCGGGACAAGAGTTTCCGCATTTAGTTGTACTCCTAAAGTACTTAGAGCCTTGCAACTGAGTAAGACCTCGGCCAGTAAGTACCGGTTACGCGAATCGTCTTAGTTAAATAGTGTCATCATTAGTACCCTTTGCCCATTAGGCTATGCCGGGCTGGGTGACGGAGTAATGCTCAAGCGATATGCACCGGCATTCCGTTTGGAGCCTTACGTTATGGAGATGCGTTTCCTTGTCTGGTGAGGGGTGTGTCTGTGTGCAGGATCCGTAGCACCGGATCCAGCCGGTCATGGAGTCCCTTCTGTTTAATTATCTATTAAAACTCCTAACGTAATCGACTATCCTTATCAGCGACCTAAGGCTGCTAACTTTGGCTGTAATTTTAAGAATCTTGAGACTCCTGTCTCGTGCTCTCAATGTACCGACTAGGTACGCACCTTGGTGGGAATAATATGTATTAAATGTAGTACGCTGCAGCAGCAGTAATTAATCTTAGCACGCGCTTAGAGCGGCCTCGTAGCGAGTCTACGCATACTTTACGGTACTAGTACCGCCTAATATACACAGGAAAGCTACTGCCTAGCACACTACAGGAAGCTATATGCTAATTATAATGGCCAAAATCTAAAGCCGTCCTATGGTTATTTTGTTTACCAGCCTGTTCGTGCGGCCTTGGAGCGTAACTTAACATCCAAACAACCACTCGTCGGGACAAATGGACATTAGCATCAGCCCTTTGATTGCCCACTCTTTTAATTAATTAATGGCCTGCCCTTCAGGAGCCAGTGCTGGGCGAGCGTCCAGCATCTGGATGAGCTTGACAGTAGATGATGCGGAGGTGGGGCATCTCTACCCCCCCCTCAGGGGCACGATATCCAAGTAATTACTAGTAGATATAGGAAATTTCAAAAATGATAGGCATAGGGTCCAAATAGAATCCATCACAGTAAGGATAACTATTGCCGGCGACTTGAACACGAACTTAGAGAAAATTTTCCCCGTTATTGCAACATTTTTCCCTTCGCTCCTATTGGTCGCAGCGTGATGTTATATAGAATAAAGCCTTCCTCGATAAATGTACTATCTAACACTGAAAGAATTTTTCAAATTGGACTAGTGCTTCCTGAGATTGATCAATGATATGACGATACGGTATCATGATAATGGTACAGAATCATTTGTCGAGGTCGCGGGTTCGATTCCCGCTCGGCACAATTATTTATATGATATTTATAATTGTCATACAAATGTTAGTACTGCGTCTGGGTGTTTTTTAGGGTTCCGTACCCAAAGGGTAAAAACGGGACCCTATTACTGAGACTTCGCTGTCCGTCCGTCCGTCCGTCCGTCCGTCTGTCACCAGGCTGTATCTCAAGAACGGTGATAGCTAGAGAGTTGAAATTTTCACAGATGATGTATTTCTATTGCCGCTATAACAACAAATACTAAAAATAAAATAAAATAAATATTTAAGGGGGGCTCCCATACAACAAACATGATTTTTTTACCGTTTCTTGCTCGATACTAATAACGTTGCCTTATGTTGCATAGATAATGGTACGGAACCCTTCGTGCGCGAGTCCGACTCGCACTTGACCAATTTTTATGTGTTATAAGTATGTATTTACAAAAGAAATGTAGTATATGTAGTATATCCGTATTCTGGTACTCATAGCACAAGCACAAATACTTATACACATAAACACCCAGACGCAGTGTAAACATTTGTATGACAATCAGAAAAATCACACAAATGATTGTCTCGAGCGGGAATCGAACCCGCAGCAAAATTAAGTGTATTTCTGTGATAATAACTCGAACTCTATTTTTCTGCCTACCCTGTAGACCACTAGTGTGATGTGTTAATAAGTGCAAAATCTATGTTTTGTGGAAGATATATTCAAAAAACTGCTTTCAGTATTTTCATTGTACAGAACTATATAAAACATGTTCTTCTGTTAATGGTACCAATTCTACGTGCAGAGCTAAAGTAAACTTAACTAAAAAATGAAAATTGATGGTATGAATAACAGAATTCGGAAATGTTAGGTTACTAAACTTTTTTATTATAAACTCTGTGTATTATAATACGATACTAACGATTTTAATTAAGGTAAATAACTACATTAACGCTAAAAACTTTCATTAAGAATTGGTACCACTGTCTTTATTGATTTTGAAGCTGAATGTAATAAAACCAGTTCACGGTATTCTGAAAATTATTAAATTTATTATAGTGGCCATTTCATTCATAAATATTCTTGAAGTGGTGGCGTTATAGGTTTTTTGTAAACAAAAATTTTAACCAAACGAAAAACAGAAGACTTTGTTTATAAATATAAATTGCACATCATAGGATGCTTTGATTAGATCTTAAATGTCTATAATGATTTTCCATGAATTCAAGGTTTATTTGAATGATGCTATACGAACAATCTTGTTTTAAAACATCGCGGCATCGTTCGGCGTACGCGTTGACCTTACCGCGACACCGGTTGATAACGTAACATGGCTTATACCGTACACAGCTATATATTAACCAGTGTTATAACGGTTGTCGACGCAAACGCACGTATCGAAAACAAACAAAAAAATGGCAGACACAGAAGCAAGTTCTTCAACAATATGGGACGAACTTATGAGCCCTTTAAATCTTGTGTTAATATCAATAATTGTGTATCTTGTGTATAAAATAATTAAATCGAACTTTGAATCTGATGTACCGGTGACGCCAGCGCCAAGGTTACCGAAACTAAGGAAGGATATGACCGTAGCTGAATTGAAGAATTATGATGGTACACAACCTGATGGAAGAGTTCTGTTAGCTGTTAATGGAATTATTTTCGATGTTACAAGAGGCAAACGTTTTTATGGGCCTGGTAAGTATTTTTTATTTTGTAGCATTACACCGGTTAGCTAGTACTAAGGTTATGCCCATGCGCAGTAGACTGTAGCTAACTTTACGTTTTTGTTGGATCTATTCATTGTTAATTCAAATTTAAAATAACTAGAATGTGATTACCATTCACACCTAATTACAATTTGAGATAGGGAACTACAGTGTAGTTTGGTGCAAATTCTTAAATACATTTTACTTTGACGAATTCTGATAAAACGTAACTAAGGAATACTAATTGTTTCAAAAGAGGTTAAATTAAACATATTAAATGGGAATTGACTAATCTAATTAGAATTTTTACCTCATTTACATTTAAAATTCTTTTGTTAAAATAAATGATGTCTGATAATTCTGTCTCTGTTTTTCACAAGAATAATTAGAACTGAGGGAGCGAGATAGGGAACTTATGCATGTGTTACTGTTAAACTATGAACATTCCGCAAATCATAAGAATGTCTAGTAAAGTAGGAGTTTTTAAGATTATAGGTGAGAAGTAGGAATTGCTTGTTTGATTATTCTGAGTAATAATACTTGCTAATTGGAAACACGACGCTAATTAACGTTTTAGTGGTACTAATACTTAGTTAAAAAACGAATAAAAAACAATTTAAGAATAATATTTAAGAATAATTTATAATTGAATTTAGAAACCTCAATGTTGTACTTTTAAATTATTGCATTTTCTCCTATTCTTAATGCTTAACTAAAATTTCATTTTTGAAATAAAAATCGCCTATTTGCTTTGATCCTAAATATCATTGTCTACATTAGTTTTTGTAGAGTGAATTGTGTGTAAAGACACAGCTGTTAAAAGGCGTAATTTATTTAATATAAGGTCAAATAGCTAGCAGCAGTGTGTTGAACGAAGTATTTTTTGTAAAAAAAATCTTGTATTTTGCAGTTAACATGTTGTTGTTACATCGTAAAACTTATAAATAACCTATATTCGGACTTTGAAAACAATACTGACAAAAAAAATATGTTTGTGTTACCTACACAAACATATTTTTTTTGTCAGTATTGTTTTGTCTTGTCATTGTATGTTAGAACGTTTAAAAATAATAATACTAAGATTAAGGGGCTTTGCACAGCACATGCTGGCTGTCGTATTTATATTAATACTAGCTGTCCCGGCAAACGTTGTTTTGCCACACTAAAAAAAAAAATTTTGTTTGAAAAATAGATGTTGGCCGATTCTCAGACCTACTGAATACGCATGTAAAATTTCATAAAAATCTGTCAAGCCGTTTCTGAGGAGTACGGTAACTAATACTGTGACACGTGAATTTTATATATAAGAAGATTATCTATAAATAAAAGGAGGATATTGCAGACAGATATTATCTTCTGTGAGAGACGGAAAACTCGATAATAAACTCTATGCCAACACGCCTGGTCTCCAAAGTGGAGGAGGCCCGTGTCCAACAGTGGGTCGTTAATGGGCTGGAGAGAGAAAAAGAGAGAGACGAGAGACAAATTTAATCTAAAATTAAACATGCGAGATATGGTTATCTTGGCATAATTTGAAAGACAGTTTTAAACTACAAGTATGTCTGCTGAATGTGATTTCCATTCCAAGATATTTGCAACATTTTTTATTGTTTTACTACTAAAGAACACTCTTTGATTATTATTTAAAAAATTAAAGATAAGAAAAAAGAATTAGTGGTAAAATAAACGTAAAATCGGTTCAGCTGTTTTCGAGATTTGCGCGATTTTTTATTTAATATCCAGGGCTCGGATCCCTTATTTAACTAAATTTAGCCAATAATTTCGATATTAAAGTACAGTTATTAAATAAAGGTATATAATACATCTATGTTAGTAACATGTTAATAATGATATCGTGAGTGAGAAAAGAGGTACTACTATTATAAGGACAACAGAAAAATTACACAATTTATGTAAGTTAAATGAATGATATTCGATTGAAAACAAACCAATTAATAACAATTGTCTTGTGTTAAATCTTAGCGAGATCAAAGTCCATGGTCAAATCAAATATGCAGTAATAAAATCACAACTATTTATTTTTTTATTATAATCTAAACTTATATATAACATGTTAAAAAGAACTTGACAGAATTTTATGAAATTTGAAATATAGAATGTAGGTATATTAAAGTACACTTCGGTAGTCGGTCGGTAGATTCCGCAGTAGACTGAAGTAGGCTAATTTAATTGATTGATGTATCATATAACTATATTAAAGAGCCTATCAGAACACCTTGAGAGGGTCGGCGTCAATAGCAAGTCGGTGACGAAAGCAGTCTTGCTAGACGAAGTCCGTATAGATCGTCGGTTTCTCTACCATTAGGCTCCAACACTCCGGCTGACTGTTGCCAACCTCGTCGGAGCGCGTCCTGCCGCCTTTCGAGGCGATGCAGTATTGTATTTAATAATATGCTCTATGTATCACCTTATGTAGAGAAATGGTAGAGAACACCTTTGACTATTATGTCAAAAATGATATCTTAGTATATCAATCTTTCCTAACATTCAAAGCGCTATAGTATGTTTTAGTTAACATTAACTAAAATTGTTATGACACAGCTTGTATTACATTGTGCTAGTATTATTCTGATTGCTTACAACCGATAACACATATCGATTTTATGCCGGTTCTAAATAATAATCAAAAGATACCAAATGACGACAATAGACATAGACATCTACAGAGATTGTTTTCAAGGAACTAGAGTAGATCAAAAATATACTTTGCGACGATACGTTGAAAGATTTCTTTTCAATGTCTTGTATGAAATTATACATTCTGCCCCTGATTTCATAAACATATTGTCACAATTCAAATGATTCGACCTTCGTATTTGTCGCTTATGTTTCTTCGTTTATGCATAACGTTCAATTTTAGGGTTCAATGCAGAATAAAACAATATTTTCCTGTTAAAATTTATTAACATGTAAATTGAAAGATTTGTTTATTGTCAAAATTCCACTAGCTATTCCTCATATTATTTTCTAACACTTGCTTAAATAAAACTACTTTTTACACATTTAGACGTCTCCGAAACATCGGGCTAAAATTTAAAACAAATATACGCGTCTAAATCCGTAAAAGTAGTTTTATTTATTCCTCATATTGTTACATAATGGAGTACAAAATATATTTATGGTTTTGACACATATTGTTATGTGGGCATAAAACACACGATCTCATGAACGAAAGTCGGTTACACCACAGATAACACTACCAAGTCGCGACGAAGCCCTTGAAAATATCATCGATTAGCCATTGCCTGCGAAATCAAACGCGTGGATTTTTAAGAATTACCACGTTCTTGCAACATTTTTCAATGATGCTACGCTCCTATTAATCGCAATGTGATGTTGTGTAACCTGTAGTTTTCCTTGATAAATTTACTATACAATACTGAAAGAATTTTTCAAATTAAACCAGCGATTTCTGAAATTAGCGCGTTCAAACAAACAAACTCTTCATTTTAACAGTTTTGTAGTACACTTTGAAATTGTCGAAAGAAATCTATTTTATAACCACTGTAACATTAAAATACGCGAGCGCTACAAAACTTAGTTCTACAAACAAGTTTCAAATAAACAATTTCTTAAGTTCTACATAATAATATTGTAGAGCACCTATTTCATGTTTATATTAGAGGGAGAAAGAGAATACATTTAATTTCTCTAAGTGGGAGCTAGATCGAGTGACTAGTTATCACGTTTACTTTCTGCCTGCCAAGTTAGCTGTAAGAAGTTAAATTATACGGTTTTTTACACTGACCCTGTGGGCCGGAGCATAGAGGGAGATGCAATTATAGCCAATTTTATACAGACAGAGCGAGATAAATGAACAGTACTGTTGTCGAAATACCGCTGTTATGTTGTGTTATTATAAGACATTGTTTACAGTTTTAACATCATGCCTTCTGTTAAGAATCTAGCAATAGTTAATATAACCGAGGATCGATTTGAGATAAAAATTTAATGTCGCGTTGTAAGTTACCAAATTTTCGAAACGGCTCTACCAATTTTTATGAAATTTTGTATGCATAACCGCTACCAAAGGAGAGAAGTAGCTTTTTTACTATTGTAATAAATAAATAAGATAGTCGAAATAAGTTAATTGTTATCTAGAAAGCCTGAAATGCGAATCACTAGACAAAATAAATTGTTTTGGGATACGAATGTTTAAATTACGATACTATACAGAGACAGATAGATCCATGAGCTTTTCTCTGTCCACTGCTGAACATAGGCCTCGTCCATAAAACGCTATAACGCGCAGTCTTGCGTCGCTTGCATTCAATGGCTACTAGCGATCTTGAAGACATCGCTCCACTTTGCCAGGCGCCACCCGAGGCTGCATCGTCCTGTACGTGGTCCACACTCAAGGACTTTCATTCCATTGGTCATCAGTCCTTCGTGCGATGTAACCTGCCCATTGCCAGTACAGCATGTTAACCCTTGTCGTCAATATAAAATGAAAATTACTGACACTAAACTACTAAATTAAACTCATAGATGTAACAAATAACCAAGAAAAATATATTTAAAACAATTACCAGTAAGTTTGTTTTCTATGAAGTAATTAATTTTTTACAGCTTGAAGTAAACATGACACCGCAACTAATTTTAAAACGCAAACTCTTTGCATTCGGTCTTTGAAAAGCGAAAAAGTGTGCAATTATTTAAATGAATGCGTGGGACAGTGAATTAAAATCCTTTTAATGGAATTCGACCCCATAAAATGTGTCTGTCGCTCTCAAACAAATGTAGAAAAAGGAAATTTTTAAAGTATCTGTCTGTAACGTTTTGTATGTGACATTTAATTTCTGACTAATTACCTTTTTGATTTGCCTTTTTGTGATTCTTCTTCTACATCTTTTATTTAATTGGTTATTTCGTACTTAGAAAAAAAATATCGTCGTATAACATCTTTTTTCTAAGTAAAAGTCTTAAGTCTTTTTAGACAATTTTATTTTAGAAAAAATTGGAAGTAGGTCTCTGCGAAATATCGAACTCATTTTATAGAGGTAATGAAAATAGAAGAAGAGCTAATTGAGTAAAATTAACAAACACACATTCACTTGTGTATGCAGATGTCATCACTGCATTTGTATCCTCCGCCCAGAATGTCCCGAAGCTAAGGAATGGCCTCCTCCATTTCGGAAGATTGGTATTTGCTCTACTTATGCTACGCTTAAAGTGGTTGACGAAAGGATTAGCTTCGAATTTTCCATATCTGTTAAAATATATTTCTGCTTATCTTTCAGAGCTTCCTGGAAAGGAAATAAGGTGAAAATTACAGGACAAATATTACCTTGGCATTGCGTTTCTCAACAACTACACGATAATAGACGGCTTAACCATTAGATTTGTAGTATGTTCATCTTGTTATACATCTTTGAAGTAATCTCTATAACTCTCTCTTTCTAGCCCATTAAGGTCCCAATATTGGACATGGGGATTTCACCACTTTGGTAGGGATTAAGGTCTACTTTGCCGCGCTAATTGACATGTTGGCATAGGATTTATTTTCGATTTACAGTTTCCCACAGAGGTTTTTATTTGTGTACAAAACTAAGAATGTTATTTATTACACACATGCAAAAGATGAAATTATTAAATTACTATTAAATTATTTAACACTTATTATAAATTTATTTATTTAATTTTGTTATTTCAAACAAACAGTCAAGGTTGCAACATTGATTATGTTATATTTTTAGTGTGCATTTTAAATAGAATTTGAACAAAAATAAACTAAATTGTTATTGAAAACAATACACGTATATGTTATAATAACGCGATTGTATGATATTCGACGCCTATCTTTACTCATTATAAAAGAAAGTTGTATTTTTGTATATTATATAATGTCCCTATTTGAACTTATATCTTCAAAACTACACAACGGATTTAGATGCGGTTTAAAATATAGTATATTATATAAATATAGTGGTTCAAGGGGATGGCTTTTTTGTAAAATTTATTAAGGTTTATTTCACGTGTACGAAGTCGCTGGCAACAGCTAGTTTAAAATATAAGTAAGTGATGAATAAACAACATTATCTTAAGCAAAGGTCATAATGAGGTAATTATCTCAAGTTTTAGGACTAAGATTCACGAATGAATAAAATAAATTTGTCTAATTTCTTATATGTCTTTTGTGGATTTTCGCTCTTTAAAATATTATATTGATCCACAAAAGACAATGAATATAAAAATAACTGAAATTTTTTATGTGAATCCAAATCATTTTCTCTCTGTTTTTTAACACGCTTTTATAAGTTCGGTATGTATCTATCAATGTATTAATCTATGTAACGGAATCTTTCTACGCAATTTTCAACCACTTGTGATAGTCGGATTGTATTGAAATTTTGCATACATATCAAGGACCGATGGCAATGCACTTATTAAAAAAAATTGGTCAAGTGCGAGTCGGACTTGCGCACGAAGGGTTCCGTACCATTATCTATGCAACATAAGGCAACGTTATTAGTATCGAGCAAGAAACGGTAAAAAAATCATGTTTGTTGTATGGGAGCCCCCCTTAAATATTTATTTTATTTTATTTTTGTATTTGTTGTTATAGCGGCAATAGAAATACATCATCGGTGAAAATTTCAACTCTCTAGCTATCACCGTTCTTGAGATACAGCCTGGTGACAGACGGACGGACGGACGGACGGACGGACAGCGAAGTCTCAGTAATAGGGTCCCGTTTTTACCCTTTGGGTACGGAACCCTAAAAAGACATAATATAAGATTTTCAAGCGTGTTTTTTTAGTTTTTGAACTAAGCAATTTTTAGTATATACCAAACTGATATTCACGATTAATTTAACCTATTACATATGTATATTATTATAATTTGCAGTTGCAAATTGCACTAATAACATAACCAAGGCTTTTCCGGTTGTTGTGTTATATGATATAAACAATGCACCATTATAAATATGACTCGTATGCTAACATGCACTATGAGTCTGTGATAAAATTCACACATATTTTTTAACTGACTGTTAACCGCGATTTCGTACGCGTTGAATTCAGAAAATTTTCCCTATTTTCGCAACATTTTTCACTGATGCTTCGCCCCTATTAATATACAGCGCGATATTATATAGCTTTCGTCGATAAATATGCTATGTGATACTGAAAGAATTTTTCAAATCGAACCTGTAAATAAATAATAATTTTTATTAATCTAATACATAAAATTCTCGTGTAACAATATTCGTACCTATAGTCCTCCGAAACGGCTTGACCGATTCTTATGAAATTTTATTTCAGTAGGTCTGAGAATCGGCTACTATCTATTTTTTATACCCCTGACATATGTATGGCAAAACAATGTTTGCCGGGTCAGCTAGTAATATATAATATAATATTTTATATAATAAGTTTACTTGTTATTATTGTAGTTATCAGTTATTATCATGTCTTTAAAATATGAGACCATTTACCTCTATATTATCTGGTGTCTACTGCTATTAAGGCGATAACAATATTTTTGTCTGTAAATAATTTATGTGTCTAACAAGTTACTATATTGTTTTAAAATTTTCGACTTAATAATTAAGTAAACCTGATACATCGAAATAAAAAAAAATATAGGTTACATTTATCTTCTTATATATAAAATTCACGTGTCACAGTGTTAGTTACCGTACTCCTCTGAAACGGCTTGACCGATTTTTATGAAATTTTACATACGTATTCAATAGGTCTGAGAATCGGCCAACATCTATTTTTCAAACCTTTTTTTTCAGTATGGCAAAACAACGTTTGCCGGGTCAGCTAGCAATTTATAAAAATGTTCAGTATATTAACAACAATTAAGCGTTTATGTTGTATTAAGCGTTTTAGTTTTTGAACTAAGTTAATTATTTAAGTTAAGTTAAGTTTCGTTGTGCCCGTAGAATTGACCACAATGACAATGTTTTGGCACTAACAACACAAATATTTAAAACAAGCTATTGAAATATTTAGCACCAACCAGCTGTTGCCCGCAATTCTTACCTATGACGGGCTTCGTGGTGGAGTGGTTTATGTAATGGAATGCCGATCACGAGGTCGCGGATTCGATTCCCGCTTGGGACAATCATTTGTGTGATATCCATAAATGTCATACAAATGTTTGTACTGTGTCTAGGTGTTTTCTATGTATTATAAGTATGTATTTACAAAAAAAAAAAGTAGTATAAGTAGTATATCCGCATTCTGGTACCCATAATACAAGCATAATAAGCTTAGCTTGGGACCAGAGGACGTTGTGTGAAATGTACATGAATATTTATTTATTATTATTATTTATTTATTATTTTACATACCTATAACATTTAGAAATTTTTCCCATTTTTGCAACATTGTTCACTGATGCTTCGCTCCTATTAGTCGCAGCGTGATAACTGGTTTTTAGGGTTCCGTACCCAAAGGGTAAAACGGGACCCTATTACTGAGACTTCGCTGTCCGTCCATCCGTCCGTCTGTCACCAGGCTGTATCTCAAGAACGGTGATAGCTAGACAGTTGAAATTTTCACAGATGATGTATTTCTATTGCCGCTATAGCAACAAATACTAAAAATAAAATAAAATAAAGATTTAAGGGGGGCTCCCATACAACAAACATGATTTTTTTACCGTTTCTTGCTCGATACTAATAACGTTGCCTTATGTTGCATAGATAATGGTACGGAACCCTTCGTGCGCGAGTCCGACTCGCACTTGACCAATTTTTTATAATAAGCAAGTTCAGTTAATATTGCCGAATTATTGCGTTATTAGCACTGGTACCAATTCTAGTTGCACAACTAAAACTTAACTAAAGATTGAAAATTTATAGTGTTAATATATCCGATTTTCGATCTCCGTGTGGTGACGGATTAAGAATACAAGTGTCACCACCACATCTCCTCCCAAGTGTGCTGTAAAAGTCAGCTAAGGGACTTGTACACTGATAACATCCTCCGTGAGAGACGGAAATCTCGAAAATAAACCCTGTGCCACACCTGGTCAGCGCGGCACAGTAGACCATAATCTCTCCAAAGTGGAGGAGGCCCGTGCCCGACAGTGGGACGTAAATGGGCTGGAGAAGAGATATCCAATATTTAAGTTTATATTAATTAATATTTTTAATCTGTAATACACAGTTTTTATAATAAGAAAGTTCCGTTAACATTGCCGAGTTTTGTTAGTGACACTATTTTTTTTTATTAAGTTTAGTTGTGCACTTAGAATTGTCATTATTTTAAAAATGGAAGAATACAAACGAATTGATCTTTTTCTCTTGAAGTAAAAAAATAAACGTTATTCTAGTTCTTAAACGTTATTTAAACAGTGAATTAATAAGTAGATATTGTGAAGCCTCTGCTTCACATAAACCTTCTTCTTGCATAACAATTCATTTATTTCCCTTCTAGGACTTGTTACATTTACTAAATAAAAACATTTAAGGCTTTATAAATAATTGTATTCTTTTTAAATTCATATTTGTTTCACAATCTCTATTTTTTCATCATCTTTTTATGTCCTCTCTAATCTTTTCTTTTTTTAATTTCCTTTTTTAAAAATATATTACTTTTCTTAAAAATAAACCATATGTGGCCTGTATCATTGAATAGGTTATATTCAATGATCACGACCTTTACAATATACTTAATAATTCACTGTAACAGTTGGTCATTTATTGTTTTAAAGGATAAAAGAAAAATAAAGTTATGGCTTACATCTGTGACAGGAATAGTCACCTTCTACAAAACGGACATTAGTATTCTTCCTGTGCGTATAATATATTATTTTGTGGCCAATCCAAAATAGTTTTCCGTAATCTTTCTGAAACAATTCACTTACAGAATCTGTTCAAGTTTTATAAATAAAACTTAGTTTTTTATATAATATTTTGTTACTCTTGTGAATTACTAGTTTTGTTTGAGTTTTTATTTTCGTAGATAAAATACAAATTTCCTGCTTGTAGACAACAGAAGTGTTTTTGACCGCAGATTTTATTATGAATCGTTTTAACATATGTGATGTTGTTGAGTTTTTTTTAGAGATCCGTAACCAAAAGGTAAAGTGGGACCCTATTACTGATACTCTACTTTGTCTAAGACTGTTAAACCAGCCGTAAGTCCATCCACATATCGCCAGGATTCATTAAATTAACTATGATAGCTAATTGCTAATTGTTAATTAACTATGATAGCAGGATTCATTAAATAACATACAACCGTCGGGCATGTATGACCAGATGTATGAGTGTGGATGAAGCCAAGGAAGTATGTTTGGATCGTAGCAGATGGCGCTCTATAGTCTCTGCCTACCCCCCATGGAAAAAAGGCGTGATGTTATGATGATGATGATAGCTAAACCGTTGAAGTTTACGCAGAAATTGTGCTTCTGTGGCAACAACACGTCTGTAATGAATCGTACAGAATTCACGAAACCCATTCGCACTTAGCTGGTCTTATTTTTATTAAATTGGCTAATGAACCATTGTCCAGTTTGAAAAATTATTTCTGTGTTGGATAGTACATTTATCGAGGAAGGTTATAGGTTATATAACATCACGCTGCGACCAATAGGAGCGAAGTATCAGTGAAAAATGTTGACAAAACGGGGAAAATTTCCCGAATTCCACCCGTAAGAAGTAGCGGGCAACAGCTACTGTAATATAAATTATGCAAGATATGACTAGCCGCTCAGTAATGCAAACATCCTCATAGTTGATAAGCTAGAGGACTCGCTTCTCTGTTTTGACACTGTTTAGTTCTGACCCATATTCCTTGAAAACCATTTAAGTAATAGCCGTCAGAATATGAATATAAAAACCATACTTTAATAAAATTTTAGTGATTTGTAAAGCATTTGCAAGTTATGTTTTTTCACAAAAGTTTGTAGTTCATAAAATTGTTTTATTAACCACAAACTTGGTTGGTATGGATTGAGGCAATTGGACTTGCCATTATCGAAAATCTGATTCGGAGTTTTGGTCGCTAAGCTACCCAAACCACTGCTGTACTACCATCAATTAAATAAATTCGTTATAATTAACAAACCAAATAAAGCAGAAAATGTGGTTATCAAGAGTAAAATTTTAACCCAAGACTTTTCGCTACTCTTTCACTCTTCTCATAGTAGCAACTTTTTCTACTTTAGATATTTAATAAAATAATTGGATTTATTTTTAATTTTATCAGCTTGGATTATTTAGAAAATATAATAATAATGTGATCTTAGAGCGTTAATTCAACCGGAGTTGACATTGTCTGGCGCAATTTAAAAGAAAGCGAGAGCAATGATAGCATAGCATAGCACGCATAGCGTACAGGCAGCGTCGTATACATTCATTGACAAAAATATTGTTACTAGATTTTTAACTTTCGGTAATATTACGACACAGTAAAAATATTGCTCCAATAAATAAAAATCTAGCAAGATAAAGATTCTTATTACTATTATTTTTCTTCCAGGTGGTCCATATGCTGCGTTCGCTGGCAAAGATGCGACCAGAGGGCTGGCTACTGGACAAGTAGCGGGCTCAGAGACTGAATACGATGACTGCAGCGATCTGGGACCTGAAGAAATTGAATCTGCTAGAGAATGGGAAGAACAATTCAAAGGTGAGTTTTATGCTAGTTATATACTGTTAATAAAAGAAAAAGAAAAAAAAAGGAAAAGAGAAAAGAGGAAAATGAAAAAAAAAAGAGAAAAGAAGAAAAGAGGTTAAGTTTCAAAAGTAGTAATTCCAGTATTTAATATAAAAATTAGAGTTTTAAAATATGCATAAATATATAGGGAAATTTTACACAATGTGGTGAGTTGTGGTCCTGAGCTAATATAATGGTTATAAGAATAAGGACATACACTGTTTTCCTGTAAATTTACTAAAAAATAACTTCGTAGCAATAAACAATATGTATTTAAATTATTATAGTTTATTGTAATTTTAGCCATATTAGGAGTGAAACTGTTTTATCTGAATATTGAGAAAACTTGTACTTATCAAAATGTGTCTTTTACTTGCCATGTAATTAACATATAAATTTGTTTTTCAGGCAAATATGACATTGTAGGAAACCTACTTAAACCAGGAGAAACTGCAAAGACTTACAGTGATGACGAATCAGAAGAAAATAAAGAAACCAAACCAGAAGAGAAGAAATCAAATTAGCATATAAATATTAGAAATATGAAGAAATCAACAAAATTGTTGAATCTCAACAATATGCGTGTATTAATTAGTAATTAGTTGACTGTTTATTTTGAGTATTAAATGAACGGGAGTAAAATATAACGCACACTTAAAAACTAGCGTTATTGCAAAGTGTTGCTAAGCATAAAATAGTCACTCATTATAGAAATTTTTTTTTTCTTCTTATACACCCATAATGAGTTTATATTATCGTTCTTTGTTTAACTTTATAAAGCATAGAGAGAGACCAACTAACTTTGTGACGCACACTATCGCACACACTAACGTAATTCCATCTCGTTACTACCACACAAAAGTCTCACACTATTAAACACACACACTAAGAGACAACACTGTCAGTACACTATGAGCACTGTCCTTATAGGATTATCTCAAGGGGTCTCCTGACAATGACAACTCCTATTATTTAATGCTCAAAGACTATTACAAACAATCAAAAACCTAATGAAAAAAGGGAACCCTAAAATTACAACGTGTTAAACAGTTTATTTGCACAAAATATACAAACAGTCACATACTTATTAGTGCATAAATATCGTTGTTGTACGTTATATTTTTTTCTGGGAATGGGTGCCAAGAGAAATGTTAATAACATTAATAAAATATGTTTGGAACATTCGGAATTTTTACTAGATACCATGTTGACTTTCTGTGGAGTTGGACAGCGTGTGTAAACAGTTTGTTTTTGTATGTCACTGTTATTTGATATGAAATAATGTTTATTTATATTTCGTGCTATTTGTAGAGTATGTTTTCTTTATGACTTATTAAACTTTTGTTTCTAAAGATGTGTTTAATTCATGGCTTTTCTTTGTAAATAATACTTTCATCATCCACCTGCCCTTATCCCATTATTTGGGGTCGGCGCAACATGTCTTTTTCTTCCACAGTCTTCTATTAGCCGTCATGTCTGTGTCAACTCCTCTTTCTTTCATGTCCTGTTTCAAACAGTCCATCCATCTTTTCTTAGGTCTTCCTCTAGACTGTTTTCCTTCCATATTTATACTCAGAACTCTCCTAACGACATTAATTTCCTCTCGTCTCATAACATGCCCATACCAGGACATCCGCTCGTTCTTAAATTTTTCAGTCACTGGCATCACTTACAGATTTCCTCTAATATATTCATTCCTTATTTTATCCATTCGCGAGACGCCACACATCCATCTCAACATTCGCATCTCCGCAACGCGCATTCGCCTTTCATCCATCGCTTTTGTTGCCCAGCATGAGGCGCCATACACGACAGCAGGTCTTATCACCGATTTATAGATTTTGCCCTTTAATTTAAGGGGCACTTTGGAATCTCAGATGGTTCCCTTGACCTGCCGCCATTTCATCCATCATCAATCATCAAGCATCAATCCTGTGCTTTACCGCACGATCTACGTTGCCATCGCTCTGTATAACCGATCCGAGATACCTAAAGCTTTGGCATGCTGGCAGAAGTGTTCCATCGAGGGACACAGGTGCAAAACTGGAGAGACCACCGAAGTCGCAGAACATATGCTCCGTTTTTTGTCGGCTGATTTTGAGGCCTACGCTCTCCAGCTTATGCCTCCATTTCTCCAGCATGCTTTCCACTTTAGGCTCATCTTCTCCCACAAGGACGACATCATCGGCGAAGAGCACACACCAGGGCGCCTCCTGCAAGTCTGATGCCAACACATCCATGACCAACAGGAAGAGGTAAGGGCTCAGAGCCGACCCCTGGTGTAGGCCCACCGCCACACCGAAATCCTCCGAGTCGCCAACAGTAGACCGCACATGGGTAGTAGATCGGTGGTACATGGCACGGATTAACCTTACATACTTCACTGGTATACCTTTCTCTTTCAATGTTCACCACAAAACCGTTCCTGGTACCCTATCATATGCCTTCTCAAGGTCTATGAAGACCATATGTAATTTTTTATGCGCACGTCGGTATTTTTCGCAGAGTTGGCGAAGGGCAAATATGGCGTCCGTGGTCCCATGCCCAGGCATAAATCCGAACTGGTTTTGGGTGATCTCACTTTCTTCACGCAATCGTTTCTCTGTAACTTTCTCCCAAATTTTCATACTGTGAGAGATGAGCTTTATTCCTCTATAATTGCTGCAATCCTGTACGTCCGCCTTGTTCTTAAAGATTGGTACTAAAGTGCTATTACACCATTCGCTCGGAATAGTCTCTTCCTGCAGCAATTTATTTAGGAATAAAGTCATCCACTCGCATCCGTTTTCTCCCAGCACCTTCCATGCTTCTACTGGTATACCATCTGGTCCGACTGATTTTCCGCTTTTCATGCCTTTGATAGCCTGTTTTAATTCCTCACATTCTATCGCCTTTACTAGACCGACATTCCCAGCTTTATCTTGTAATATTTCAGTCCACACATTCTCTTCATTCATTAATCTTTCAAAATACTCCTTCCATCTCTTTCTTATTTCTTCATCTTTAAATAAAATATTGCCAGCTTCATCTTTCATACACTTTACACGTTTGATATCTATTGCACTTTCTCCCCGGGCTTTAGTCATACGATACAATTGTTTCTCCCCTTCGTGGCCCTCCAAGGCGCTGTAAAGCTTTTCGTGGGCTTGAGCCCTAGCCATTGCTACTATCTTCTTTGCTTTCTTTTTGCATTCCTGGTATTAACTTTTCTTTATATTAGTCGCGCTTTCATTGCCTTCTGTATTTTGCCATTCTTTAAACGCACTCTTCTTTTATTTCAATAACAATTGTACCTCTTCATTCCACCACCACATATCTCTGTCTAACGTATATTTATTTGGCTGTGTCTCTTATAAGTATTGCGACTTCATTCCATGCCTCGTTAACTGATGCATGGAATGAAGTCGCAAGTTGTAAATAATACTTTATTGAATTGAATGGGAATCAGTAGTATTTTTATTATAACCTAAACCAAAAGGAATGAGTAGCAAAATTGGATTTTTAGCCTACACGATTTTTAAGTCACGTGCATGTGCCGCTTATAGTCAGATGTAATAGTTACCTAATTGCTTTAACTTGTGATAAATATACAAAGTTAATATAAATTGTAATGCAAGTTTATCAGAGGGGAAAACATTTTATCATAATTGTAATACACTTAACAATTATTGACTTAGTTGTGAAAAAAACCTGTTAAGTAAAGAAGTTTTTCTTTTTTCCTACTTTACTCTGTTTGATATTATATGCTAAACATAATCTTTCGATTTTAAAAGCTTTTATAGTAACTTCAACATTTTTGTTCAGACAAACAAAATCGAAAATGTTTTACAAAGATGTATTTTGCAAGTTATTTGTGAGCCACTTTGGTTGATTAAACTCAGAGACTACGATGTTGTCAGTATCTATAGGTATTATCTATGATAGGTATATAGTATGTAGGTATACTTGTCCATGTGGTGACGTATTAAGAATACAAGTGTCACCACCCCATCTCCCAAGGGTGCTGTACAAGTTAGCAAAGGGATATTGCACACAGATCACATCTTTTGTGAGAGACGGAAAGCTCGAAAATAAACCCTGTGCCAACACGCCTGGTCAGCGCGGCACAGTAGACCATAATCCCTCTCAAAGTGGAGGAGGCCCGTGCCCAACAGTGGGACGTAAATGGGCTGGAGAAAAAGAAGATACTTGATCTGTATATTACTAGCTGTTGCTGGCTACTTTGTGCGCGTGCTACGTAAAACCACTCTAACAAATTACACAAAAAAGCCATCCCCCTGAACCACTCTATCTATTAAAAAACCGCATCAAAGTCCGTTGCGTGGTTTGGAAGATGCAAGCTCACATCGGGACATAAATATAAATAAATAATTGGTCAAGTGCGAGTCGGCCTCGCGCACGAAGGGTTCCGTACCATTATCTATGCAACATAAGGCAACGTTATTAGTATCGAGCAAGAAACGGTAAAAAAATCATGTTTGTTGTATGGGAGCCCCCCTTAAATATTTATTTTATTTTATTTTTAGTATTTGTTGTTATAGCGGCAATAGAAATACATCATATGTGAAAATTTCAACTGTCTAGCTATCACCGTTCTTGAGATACTGGGTGCGGAACCCTAAAAATCATGTTTGTTGTATGGGAGCCCCCCTTAAATATTTATTTTATTTTATTTTTAGTATTTGTTGTTATAGCGGCAATAGAAATACATCATCTGTGAAAATTTCAACTCTCTAGCTATCACCGTTCTTGAGATACAGCCTGGTGACAGACGGACGGACGGACGGACGGACGGACAGCGAAGTCTCAGTAATAGGGTCCCGTTTTTACCCTTTGGGTACGGAACCCTAAAAAGTGACTTTGTTTTAATTATTCTCGAGTTTTCCATATCTCACAGAGGTTGTTATCTGTGTACAATATCCCTTAGCTGGCTAAGCTGGCTTTTACAGCGCCCTGGAAAGGAAATCGTGTTTTGACAATTGTATGCAAAAACTCATTCATAGTTATGTTCTGCATGAAAGACTAACAAATATTCATTCGTTGTTACAAATTGTTTCTTTCAATATGCACAAGCAATAAGCAGAATTTTAAAACCACAGATATCCTCTCTTAAAAACAGAAAAACTCGTCCAAAGTCAATTAATTTAAAAAAGAATATTGCAATTCAAAAAGATTGAGCCACTTGCATGATTGTATAACGAAGGTCTGTGTGTTAAATAAACTAAATTATAATGGAAAAAATGATAACCATAAGCGGGACTTGAACCCGCGACCTCGGAATGCCGTTCCGTCGCTCTCCCATCTGAGCTATTATGGTCCACGCAAATGTTTACCAAATTTTCCACTACAATCATCTCAATGCGAGTTTTAACATCGTGCGATGTTTTTTCGTACAACGCCACCTATTGAGCGGTTTGCACCAACTCCATCAATCGATCAGTTAGCGTTCTTTACAGAACACAATTGGACCGAAGTAATGGCTGTACATGTATTTCTACATTAATATATTAATATTTTGCGTATGTGCGTGGACCATAATAGCTCATGGGAGAGCGACGGAACGGCATTCCGAGGTCGCGGGTTCAAGTCCCGCTTATGGTTATCATTTTTTCCATTATAATTTAGTTTATTTAGTAAAAGCATAGCGAGTCAATCGCAAAATATTAATATATTAATCTGTGTGTTAATTCACACAAAAACAAAGATTGCTCAATATGTAGGTCAACAATTAGAGCACTGTGTCAATAAAAATGAAAACAAAATAAGCTGCCTGTGGCAAATTGGATCCACTTTTATGTTCACTGTGTATGCCAAATTTAAAGAGAATTTTTCCAGCCAATTAGTCTTGTCAATTCGTTGATAATTTTCATGTAATGTAATTTGTAACAGCATAATAAAAATGTGTTTCGTCTTCTAACTTTTAACCTCCATATTTATAAATATAATTTGATCAGAAATCTTTAGGTTATTCATTAATAAAATCTCTTTTTTAATAAATAACTAATTAAATATTCATGGATATTTCAGACAACGTCCTATGGTCCCGAGCTAAGCCTGTATGCTTGTGTTATTGGTACCAGAATACTGATATACTACAAATACTACTTCTTTTTTGTAAATACATAGAAAACATCCGGACGCAGAACAAATATTTGTATGACAATTATAAATCGAACCCGCGACCACGTGAATGGTAGTCCGTGACCACTAGTTTTTTTTTTTTTGTCTCCTCACCCTAACCGGGCCATGGTGTGTGCCCTAAGCCTGACCATGAACCGGCAAGGGGTAGCCTCATTACGAGGGGCTCAACGCAGTGGGGGTAGCGTTAGGTCCCCCCCATCACGTGTGCCACATTCGGCACAGCAGCAACACGCCGCGTTCGGCCTCCTCTCCTGCCAAGGGCGCCAGCATTTGCCCGCCGGCGGCCTCGAGTTGGGGTGACCACTAGACTATGAGGCTCGTGTCGCCACGACCCCGAGAATTAATATCCTAAAATTTGATTCTGCGATACAAAATGGTTCTACAATAATAAACAGATACGTGCAATCTTAATAGTTACTACAAATATATTTAAATAAACCAAGTATTTATTTTGCTTGTGTATATACATACATATAATAGAGTATTCTTATTTTTACATACTCAATTATCATTCTAAAAATAGTTACAAAAACATAAAGTATACTGTGAAATATAAACAAAAAAAATATGTAAAACTCCTTACGTACATACACAAATACACAATCACATTTCCATTTTTTATTTGATACATGGTTTTAAATCTAGTATACTAATTTATTTATTTATTACATGCAGATAGAATGGAGTAAGTAGGTACATATTTTTACAATCAATTTTTACAATCTAATTCAATATCAATCATATTATAACATAATTATAATAAAAGACCACGATATTACAGGGTACACCCTGTAATAACTGATCGTACACGTACGTCAGGACACTTTACAGCTCAGTCTGACCAATGACCATAGTGACTGCAAAGTCTCCGAAACGACAGGCTAAAATTTAAAACAATTACACGCGTCTAAATCCGTAAAAAGTGGTTTTATTTAAACAAATGAGTCGCGCAAGTGTTAGAAAATCTAATATATAAAATTTACGTGTCACAGTGTTAGTTACCGTACTCCTCCAAACGGCTTGACCGATTTTTATGAAATTTCACATGCGTAGTTCTTAGTTCTTAGTCGGATCGTAGCAGATGGCGCTCTATCAGAGACTGTAGAGCGACCTCCATGAGAAAAAGGCGTGGTGCTATGATGATGATGACTAATTTTATAATCTATATTACAACACTGAAGAGTTTGTTTATTTGAACGCGCTAATCTCAGGAACCACTGGTCCCGATTTCAAAAAATCTTTCAGTGTTGGATAATAAATTTATCGGAGAAGGCTATAGGCTACATAACATCACGCTGCAACTAATAGGAACTAAGTATCAGTAAAAAACGTTGCAAAAACGGAGAACATTTTCTAAATTCTACACGTACAAAGTCGCGAGCAACACCTAGTTACGCATAAAACATGTACCTAGTATTTCCAAAAATAGAAGAATAGAATAGAATACACTTTATTGTACACCATAACATTTTACATGTCACTTATATAACGAAATTAGGATAAAACATGTAAACATGTAACAGGCGGTCTTATCGCATATTGCGACCTCTTCCAGACAACCTTTGGATGGACTCAGTTGATCTGGAACTTGGGTAAAGTGGTGTACCTACTACATAAAAACAATAGTGAAAAAACTAAAATGCTAGTTAAACCTACCTTAAATTAAATATACATACACAATATAAATATATAAACATACATTAGGCTATACATACAGACACACTATAAATAAAAGTAATAAATAAATACATTGTAGAGGTATTAAATAGTTTAGTAAAAAAATATAATGTTGCTGCTCTTATAAAGTTAAAGACATGTGACATTCAAGTCAAAGGAGAAGTTTAGGGCATAAGCAATAAATCCTCATAAAGAACTGTTGGTAACAACAGAGCTCGTAAGTCTTCATTGTATGAAACAAGTTTGTCGACAGTGTTCATATTAAAACTTGAATAGACATTTTTCTTCTGAAATATTTTACATTTTTGGTATAAAAAACAGATTATTACGGGCCCTTTAGTGCATTCGTTTATTCAAGTGGTGACCGATTAAGAATATAAGTGTCCCCATTCTATTCCTATTATTCCTCAGCAGGCTGTTACGACCTGAGGATGTCGTCAGAACCAGCCAAGGGATGCCATAGATAGATAACATCCTCTCTAGGAGAAAGAAAACTCGAAAGAAAATTTTAGGTCAACTCGTCTGTTCAATGTAGCATAGAAGACCAAAACCACTCCTCACTCCTGAAGTGTAGACGGCCATTGCCAGCAGTGGGACGATAATGGGCTGGGAATGGGTGGTGTAGTGGCCATTCTTATTTCAATAAATATTAGGAGACCAGTAATACACTCCATCTTGGCTTGGGGTAGGCTATAGGCTATATATCATTACGCTGCGACCAATAGCAGCGAAGCATCAGTGAAAAATGTGCCAAAAACGTAGAAAATTTTCTATATCTTGGGCAACAAACTGCTAGTTTATACATATTCGTTATACACCACCACCAGTTAAAATGATAAACCCATGATGACAATTCCATTAATTGATCTACGTTTAAGCCCAGCTGCTACCTTGTAACACAGATCTAGTTATAGTTACTTCAAAAAGAATCAGAAAAGCAATTAATTCGGTGCGTGCGTCCTGGTAAGCCAAGCTTTTTTACGACTCAACGAAAGAATAGCGACCATCCTATCCCTCACAAATGTCATCTCGTTATCTTTAAGGGTCCCTGTACTATACGTGTCTTTTACGGTTGTCGCATTTGTTTGCAGAGTTAAAAATTGAGAAACCTTGTTGGATACTGATAGTTTCCATTTAAACCTTATAAGTAATCTAATCTAATAAAATATTGGTGCCGATTCTAGGTGCACAACTAAACTTAACTTAACTAAAAAAGGAAAACAACTGTTGCTGTATCTTGATTATTTGGCTATTTTGTTGTGTACTTTTATATTAATTACAATCATTAGTCTATAATAAACAGTTTTTATAATAAAAAAGTTCAGTTAACATTACGGAAAGCTGTTATTGACACTATCAATTATCATTTTTTAGTTAAGTTTAGTTGTGCACGTAGAATTGGTACCATTGTATCCTCAATTTAAGTTGTATAATAGTTTTCGGAAACTCTAAGCGTCACAATTACCTGCTGTGCTGTGTGTTAGACTATACGTATATTTAATCATCATCATAACATCACGCCTTTTTCCCATGGGGGTAGGCAGAGACTATAGAGCGCCATCTGCTACGATCCAAACATAATTTTAATAATACATTATTTAAGTAATCTTATAGGTTTTATTACTAATAGATACTTATATCAATTTCTATCTCAAATGTCTTTTATTAGTAATGCGAAAATTGGTGAATATGTTATTTAAACATAAAAACAAAATTGGCAGTCATTACGGCAATACTTTCATGCCTCTACGCTTTTGTTCAGCTCATAAATACCTTTGAATCCTGATAAGCTCTGCTAAAAGAAAAGATAAGTACCTTCCAACGCTAAAAAGAAAAGTTACGTTGCGAATATAGGGTTGACAGTTTAGCGATGAAAAATGTCATTCATGTGGAACGATTACTGGCTGTTTAGGAATGTCATTTTAAACTGGAAGCAACCCTACTAAGTAGATATTAGTCTAGTTACTCAGAAAATATAGCTAGACAGCTTGGAGACTAATCTAGTCGATACTCTAATTTTTACGTACACGTTGAGATGTTTGAGCGAAAGTAGCGGAGCTTGTCTACGTAGACTGTAGTGATACTCTAGCTAGGGTAGTCTCACTAACGTGTACACGTCGTAGATTGCTCTATGTGAGTCGCTCTCCGTTATTTCAATCTATAGTGGACGAGGCCTGTAGGTAAGTATGCATAAAAAATTACGGGACACAGCTTGATTGATAAATGTTTTATATATTACTACCCGTTGCCCACAACTTTGTACGCGTGGAATTAAAAAAAATGTTTATTAACTTATACAAAATAGCCATGATAGCTTTAAACTACTCTATTTAATAAAATTAAACCCCATCAAAATCCGTTGCGTAGTTTTAAAGATATAAGCTCATATTCCTATATGAGCTTATATCTTTACATACATACAAAAATAACGACTGTTTTATAATAAGCAAAGATAATCTCTTCTCTCTCCGAATCTCCGAGATCCGTGTGGTGTCGGATTAGGAATACAAGTGTCACCACCCCATTTCCTCCCAAGGGTGCTGTAAGAGTCAGCTAAGGGATATTGCACACAGATAACATCCTCTGTGAGATGGAAAACTCGAGAATAAACCCTGTGTTAACACGCCTGGTCAGCGCGGTACAGTAGAATATAACCCCTCCAAAGTGGAGGAGGCCCGTGCCCAACAGTGAGACGTAAATGGGCTGCGAAGGAAAGGAAAGATAATAATAATATTTGTTAGTTAAGGATGATAATCTATTTTAATTTGTATTATAATATTATGTAAACTAAATAGAATTGTACTGAACTGTTTAGAAGCTATAATTGTTTACAGGAAGAAAATATTTGTAATACTTAACGAAACAGGGCTTACTTTGAAAATTTAAATAGCAGCTTTCCAGGAAAGATTTCTTCAGCAATATCAACTACAATAAATCAAGCTGAAGTCTTATTATACTTCATTAAAGTTGTCGGAATGGTTCTACATAATCTACCCAAAGTAACTACCTATACCTAAATCTACTTAGGACAATAAAATTGGTTAATACGAGGAAAAATCACGGGTTCATATCTATAGGTACTAATCATAATAATGATTCTGTCTGCTTTATTTAAATTGTTAATAAAAAAAAGTGATTATAAACAAAACAAAAATAAGTTTTTAATACAATCGATTCTTGTTTATTTGATGCATGTGCGTGCTGCACTGATATTTTCCATCTCTTAAAAAAGTATATTTGTGATTTAAATATGGAAACAAATTACTGAAAATACATTCTGAATTATTTTTAATTTCGTACTTTAGAAAAAGCTGTCTTCTAGTAAAGAAAAAGAGAAGATAGGAAATTTACAAAAAGCGTCGGTGTAATGGTAATGAAATCACGGCGAAACGATGACACGTGTTCTTGACCAGATAAAGGTAGCACAATTTATTTTATTGAGTACCTAACTGTTTCATCCCAGCAATAAAATTCTTGAATTCTTATTACTACTGTACCTGATAGTAAGAGAGCCGTTTAAAGAATGATCTACAGTTCTTGATAACCAGTTGCGACCTATAACATATGAAATTCCGTCACTTTTGGATGGGTAACTTAGCTTAAGCGAATAGAAAATTTGACATACTTTAAAGGACAACTGACTTAGACAACTGATATGACCAAGGTTTTATTCAAATAACTAACGATATTTATCACATGACACTTAAAAGCTTTAATTTTGAGAATTTCTAGGAAAGTTGTGGCATTATATTCTTGTCTGTGTGGTGATGGATTAAGAATACAAGTGTCACCACGCCTTTTTCTTTCTAGGGTGTTGGATAAGCCATCTATGTTATATACTCTACCTCTGTAAGAGTTGAAAAGTCAAAAAGTAACCCTATGCTAATATGCCTGGTCACCGCGGCGTCGCTGTAGACCATAATCCCTCCCAAGGTGGAGAAGACCAGTGCCCATCCTCAACAAACTGACAAATGGTGTAGTGTTTTCCACTTTTCGTCTAAACTAAGAATTTCAATCCCTAAGGAAATTTAAATATTTGTTTATTAAAGTTCATAAAGTAATTAAAGGACTAAGAGATTTCAGTGTCCAGCTACTTTTAGATTGGCTTTTTATGTACTGAATAAACATTTAAGTATTATTATAAGTTGTATCCCCTTAAATGACCTGTTTTGTTTTGCTTGTACTACCCACTTTTATTTTGTTTAATGGATTTTGACACTTACTTATATCTTTGACTTGTAAAATTTTAATGTGATTGTGTTATTCCTTCACAATTTAATTGATTATTTTTAGTAATTAACAATTCTTAATAATAAATATGTAATAATTATCCTATTTCATTAGTGTATTACTTTCACATTTTTATTTGATATTGTTTTATTAATTGAATTTGATCTGAAATTTGCGGCAATTTTAATGGATTATTTTAAATTTAAATTTGTTTTTATATAATTGATTGACATATATTGGCAAAATTTCGCCTAGAATCGTTTTATTAAATTGACATTTTCAATATACTGTATACCTAATGTTTCAATGTTATATTGTTAAGCGATAAGTAATATAATTAACTGTAATTAATTTTCATTTTTATGTAATTGCTTTGTGATTTTACTTTATAATAATACCGACTATTTAATATAAATAAATAAATAAATATTCACAGACATTTCACACAACGTCCTCTGGTCCCAAGCTAAGCTTATATGCTTGTGTTATGGGTACCAGAATACGGATATAATACATAAACTACTTTTCTTTTGTAAATACATACTTATAATACATAGTAAACACCCAGACGCAGTACAAACATTTGTATGACAATTAAAAACATCACACAAATGATTGTCCTGACCGGGAATCGAACCCGAGACCCCATGATCGGCAGTCCGTTATATGAACCACTACACCACGAGGCCCGTCAATATGTTCAAATGTTGTGGTTGTCTGTAAATGTTACAGCGCTATAATCTTGAATATTTATTTATAAGAAAACTTTAAAATGTATTGGTGCATGTAATGTTGACGATCCTAAAAAAAGGATATAGGAAGTCCGAAATTCTTCGTAACAACTGGGACACTTAGTTATACAAAGAATACATGAATAATATACGGAATTTCCCCAAACTATTGAATGGAAAGTTTTAAATGGAAGCTTGTGTTTTTGTTGACGTAGGTGCATTTGCTATAGTTTAATCAGATTATGGATAAATTTCCCCGTTTTTGCAACATTTTACAATGATGTATTGCTCCTAATGTCTGCAGCGTGATGTTATATAGCCAATAGCCTTCCTCGATTAATGTAGTATCCAACACTGAAAGAGTTTTTCAAATCAGACCAGTGATTTCTGAGATAAGCGCGTTCAAACAAATAGCTTTTTTAGGGTTTAAATGATGTGTGGTTGGTTAGAGGATAAAATGAAATACGTCCGGACTTGAATGGGGTTTATTTGTGACTCAATATATTTGATATAATATTAGCTTATATAGGTAAGGAGAACAATCGTTTCTATATATTCCTAAAACTGCTGATACGCTGAGTGTTGCATACAATGAATTCATACATAATATATTTATATACAATAAATTAGGCGTCAAGCAAACAATACATAGGTACTGAAATAAATATATTTGTTTATAATAACTTGGGTGGTTAGCACAATGGTCTCTATGCATTCGTAGACCTGTTGACATTACGTCTACTTGCAAACAATGAATTCATACAATGTGTTCCTACACTTTATAACGTAAGTATAGATTTCATCACACCTACATATAATCACATCGTCAATAACACGTATATAAAAATTGCTAATCTTAATCTGCAGGCGTCTTTTTAAATTTAATTATTATTTAAATTATTTATTATAATGTGGTTTTTAGTATCAACAGTTATACAAAATCTGTAAAAATTTCAACTCTCTAGCTATCACCGTTAGTGAGATGCAACCTAGTGACAGACGGGCAGACGGAACGGACAACGAAGCCTCAGTAAATGGGGTTGTAGCTTGTAGCCACACTCCAGTACCGATATCTATCTTAAGAACTGCAATACATTGTAACATTATTACCGTAGTTTATGCATAGCTACATATAAACCAATTTTAACATTTAGTTTTTTGTCTAACATTTCGTTCTCACAGTTTTATCAATATTAGTTACGAATTTAATGATGTTAAGGACATGTGTTTGACAACCTCAAGTAGCGTGTCCTTTAAACAAAATGGGATCGCTACTATTCTTGTAGAACGTGAGATTAGTAATAAGAGTCATAGTTTGGTCTTGGTCCAGAATAAACGTCTTACGAACTATCATGTCAAAAAGTTGCTATTTTTGTATGTATGTACTTAAGTAAGCTTAATAATTCTTCATAACTACAATTTTTTTACGGATTAAGTTTTTTTTTACGGATTTAGACGCAGTTCTTTTTTAAATAAATAAGTGATATAAGCGATTTTTTGTACCTATAGGTAATTTGTAAACCAAACCATTGTTTCTAAATTCCACCTCAGTAAATTTTACAATAGAAACTTTATATAGACATAATTTTGGTTTATCGTGGTTGTTCATTTGGAAACGGGTTCCCTTGAACTTATTCTACTTATTTTTCGGTTTCCGAAATAGGTTCGTTGACGTGGAAAATGTTTTTGACCATTAGGACATGAAATATATTATTGATGCTATTCTGGGGAGTGTGATGTATTTTTCGACGAGAGATATACCTAACAATAAATATACTTAGTTTACACTCCTAAATAGTTTCGGTATTCACGACAAGTAATCGTGAAAGACTCTAACACTTGCACGACTCATTCGTTCAAATAAATCTACCTACTTGTTACGGATTTAGACGCATGTAGGCATTTGTTTTAAAATTTCACGCTGACCAAGCGTGTTGGCATAGGGTTTAGTTTCTAGGGATATTGTTCAGATAGCATCCTCTGTGAGAGACACAGGATGTTATCTGTGAACAATACCCGTTAGCTGACTTTTACAGCACCCTATGTAGAAAATGAGAATATGATTGTAGATTGCTATAAATTTAGAGAGCAGTAAACTAGTAAGAAACTTATACGAAATACACCCTTAAAATTAAATAAGCCTATGTTTATGTTATAATTGGATTATTTGTTCGGGATTACAATATCAGTAATGTATTGTGTATTTTAGTTTCGCAAAAGTACGTAGGTAAGTAGAAAAAGAAAATGTATTATAAACCTATTTACTCGTTTTCCTTGTTCGACAATAACATAATATTATGTCATTATTGTTAGTTATTAATTGTAATTTCTATAATAACTAGGTAAGTTACTTTGATTAAAAAAATCGACAGGTGTGCAGCGTGACGCTTTTTACTTACTAGCGCAGTTTCACTTGCGTTTATAGCCTACTGCCCGGCTCCTTGGATTGTAACGTTATGATATAGCCTATGTATTATTCTGATCTATAAGCTGTATATTTCCAAAGTTTCATTAAATTAAATAACGCGAAAGAGTCCACCTATACTTATAAACATTTGCGTTTTTAATATTAGTAAGATACGTATGCTGGCATTTACAGTGTAAAACAAATGGGATGGTAGCATTTATATTCTTAATACTCTAAGATTTTTTAAAATACAAAAATATGAGTTTCTACAAATAAGGAGTAGAGGTTTTTACAAGGAATTGCCGCATGAGCCTCAATTCTGGTGTTGCAGACATCTATAGGCCGTAGCCTATAGATGTCTGCAACACCAGAATTGATGGTAAGCGTTTAGGTACCGTAGTAAACGTTTACCATCAGGTGGACCGTAAGTTTGTCATTTTTGTGGCATAACAAAAATGAATTGCACTTCCTCTCTCTCTCTTTCCTCTCCAGCACATTTACGTCCCACTGTTGGGCACGGGCCTCCTCCACTTTGGAGGGATTATGGTCTACTGTGCCGCGCTGACCGGGCGTGTTGGCACAGGGTTTATTTTCAAGTTTTCCGTCTCTCACTGAGGATTTTATATGTGTGCAATATCCCTTAGCTGACTTTTACAGCACCCTTGGGAGGAGATGGGCTAGTGACACTTGTATTCTTAATCCGTCACCACACGGAGGTATTCTTTCAGTGTTGGATAGTACATCTATCGAGGAAGGCTAAAGGCTATATAACATCACATTGCGACCCAGCATTAGAGCAAGGCGTCAATGAAAAGTGTTCCAAAGCGGGTAAAATTTTCTAAATTTTACTCGTACGAAATCGCAGCCAACAGCAAGTAATTCATATTATTTTTAACGGAATATCTACGAGAATGTTTTCTTTGTTTATTCATTAGAAAGATGTTTATGTCATAACTAATGTTCCGAAATAATATAGATCTGTACTATTATTTGATTACTCATGAAAACAAAAATGTAACACTCTTTATCCGTATAAAAGATCTTTATATTCTTCTATAATATTATTGTAATCTTGATTGCTTATTGCAGCTTCTTCGAATTAATTTATGCAATTGTGTAAATGAACTATCTATTGGTACCGATTCTACGTGCACAACTAAACTAAACTTAACTAAAAATGAAAATTGACAGTGTCAATAAGACAATTTGGCAATGTTAAGAGAACTTTACCTATTATATTGTAACCCATGTTTTAACAAATAAAGAATTTTTGAATTCGAATTTTAGAATTTTGAACTTTCTTATTGTAAAAAGTGTTCGTTATAATATTTCAATTGAAAAAACTATGTACAACGAAATAGCAAATATTGGATATTATATTGACACAATCAAATTTCATTTTTTCATAATATTAATTATGTTACGTTACAACTAGCGGCCTTGTTCCAAACAACTTTTGAATCTCGGTGGATCTGGTAAACTTTAATGGCCTTATTCATAATGACTTATCGGAGAGTTAATAAACGTTTTATCGTAAAAAAACTATTATGAATAACAAGTTTTGACAATTTTCGCGAACCTATTTTAGCGAACTTTTAAACTTCCGATAAGTCATTATGAATAAGGCCATAAACCTAAATGTAAACACAAATATACATTCAAATAAATGTATTTTTGTTTTCATTTATTTTATAAAAGAAAACAATATATAAATTTGCTTTGTACATATTATCTGCATATTTAAATTATTAAAAAACAATATAGATAGAAACATAGAATGTATTAGTTTGATTAGTTACTTCATAAAATAAGCCACGTAAAGCACGAGATCACAATGACTTAGAAAGAACCTTAAATTGCATATTAATAAGGAGAAATTTTAATCTATACTCTGTTTTATATTATACCCCCACGGAAGACATATAAACTGGGTCATTAAAAATTAAATTACTGATTTAATTAACACCTTCATAAATGCTCCGTGATTATGCTAAAATCAAAACATAAATTATTATTGCGTGTTATAGGATATTTTGGTAGAATTATTTAGCAGCTTAAGAGGATACCAAAATAGCTTCGTGCATTTTTCTACGTACGAAGTTTTCATTGTTTCTTTAGATTGAATGGCTAGAGCTCTAATTTTTAAGTATATGTTTTTTCAATATATATTCTAGGATCGCATAAACTCAGAAACGCGATTGAAAAAAGTTTTCTCGATAGAAAATCTTAGCTAAACAACCTCTCTATTTTTTTTATTTTTTTCATTTATCGGTCTATTATCGCGTATTAACTAATGAAATAACTTTCAAAACATAAGTAACTATTATATATAGAAACACGTAAACCGGAATTAAAATATATTTCGTAGATTTTGAGTAAACAAAAAAAATATCCCTAATTCTTCATTTTCTATACCTACTAGCTGTGTTAATATGTCCACATCGACGATAATATTGATGTAGGCCCTTAATATAGAAAACTCATTAGTTTTATTTCAGAGATTGTGGTAAAATTTGCAAAATTTTTATTACAATAATGCTTTTCAATGGCTAGTACTCCAACGAATTAGGCTTGCAGAAAAAGTCTTGATTTATTTTGACAATTATCACTATTTATTATCGTTGGCGCAGTCTTTGCAATCAAAATAGTTGCCAGTTGTGTGTAAACATACATATTGTATCTTTAAGATATTTCACTGACTAAAAATATAGTTACGCGACATTTAAAATCGAGAAAATTTAAAGAAACTGCATCTTCTTTGTTGTGATGAGACAATATTTAAATACTATATAATAATTACAAGATAATAATTTCACATTATAAATGATTACGAGAAGAGAGAAAAAAAATTCGATAAATACAGCGATGATATATTAAATGTTCGACAAGTCCTTTTCTACAGGCGAGTATTGGACAATTTCCTAGCGGTTTCCTGAACTGTGTCCTCCGTGTACGACAAAAGCGACCAATCTCTGGAAGGAACTCTATTTTACGGTTCATTAGATACGAAACGATTTATTAAATTTCCATTGGCTGGTATTTACGTAAATGTAAAAGATCATCCATTTTATTTTCTTAATATTTTGCTGTTCCCCTTTATATAAATAGTTTCCGAATATTTTTTACGCTTTGTAGCCTTAGGTACTAGTAGTTATAGGTGTTAAAATAGACATAACATAGTCAATGAATTCAAAACCCTTTAAATTATATTAATATACTAGCTGCCCCGGCAAACGTTGTTTTGCCATACAATTCTGTGTAAAAATCAACAACAAATCGGTCCAGCCAATTGTGAATCTAAACCATCCTCAAACCCCCTTGAATATGCACAACAAATTTAATTAAAATCGGTCCAGCCGTTTAGGAGGAGTTCAATTACAAACACACGTACAGAAGATTTATATACAATATAAAGATTAGTCATCTATACTTATAATAAATCTGTAGAGAGGTCAATTCTGTACATGAAATATATTTTCAAAATAACTATCAGGGGGTGATTAGTGATCGATACTGATGCCAAAAATGCAATCAGTAAAAATTTTGTCTGTCTTTCTGTCTGTCTGTCTGTCCGTCTGTTTGTTCCTTATAGAAACAAAAACTACTCGACGGATTTTAACGAAACTTGGTACAATTATTCTTCATACTCCTGGGCAGGTTATAGTATACTTTTCATCACGCTACAATCAATAGGAGCAGAGTAGTGAAGGGAAATGTTGGGAAAACGGGAAAAGGTGTTCCATTTTTTAAGCTTCCATCGCGTGTGCAGCCTTAATGGTTAAAGTTACATAGAAATCATGTATGACGGAAATATTCTACATAAAATTGTCTAAATAATATCCCGAAACAGCACATATCTATATTTTATGGTTGACTCACATTAACAAGTGTAACTCCTGATAGCTTAGCAGTTCGTTCATTCTGATTATATTTGTTTACTCTTACGTTTATAATACTCTCACTCAAGCAGTAGTTAAAAATGTTGCATAAACGGGGAAAATTTCCTAAATTCTACGCGGACGGAGTCGAGGGCAACAGCTAGTGTAATAATAATACTCCGATTTAAGATTTCATGAAGACTCCGTGTGGTGACGGATTAAGAATACGAGTGTTACCACCCCATCTCCTCCCAAGGGTGCTGTAAAAGTCAGCTAAGGGATATTGCACACAGATAACATCCTCTGTGAGAGACGGAAAACTCGAAAATAAACCCTGTGCCAACACGCCTGGTCAGTGCGGCACAGTAGACCAACAGTGGTACGTAAATGGGCTGGAGAGAGAGAATAACTGTCATTATATCATGCCATAAAAATCACCTCGTTACAAACATATCATCAAGAAACATAAAAAAGTGTTTCTTGTATGGGAGTCTCCTTGAATGATATTCGTGGTTATAGCGGCAACCAAATTACAGCATCTGTGAAAATTGCAACTGTCTAGCTAGCACTTTTCATGAGATACATCTTTACAGACAAACAACGGAGTTTTAGCAATAAAGTCCGATTTTATCCTTTAGCTTTTACTTGTATCAAATCTGCAAAATATAAGAAAATGCATTCAATATCTAAAAACGATCTGAAGTGTAACCATAGCAAGTCGTGACACCTTAGTATTATAGCGTTCTCCTTTTGTCGTCAAAATTGAAGGTAATCTCATCAAAATGGCCCACTACGGACCATATATTTTAATGGAACATTTTTATTTGATATATTGTTATAAGAACATACCTAGGTAGGTACTCGTAGGTGCTTACGTGTTCTACAAATACATGCAAGAAGCTTTTAGCTTGCACTAGTGGGTCATAGTAATCATATTTAACTTACATCACAACTATGGCTGGATTTTTCCCATCTCAAATAAACGAAAGCTTTTATAAATAAATATTTGGACATTTCACACAACGTCCTCTGGTCCTAAAGTAAGCTATATATCTAGCTTGTGTTATGGGTACCAGATACGGATATACTACATAAACTACTTTTTTTGTAAATACAAACTTATAATACATAGAAACACCCAGACGCAGAGCAAACATTTGTATGACATTTATAAACATCACACAAATGATTGTCCCGAGCGGGAATCGAACCCGCGACCTCGTGAATGGCAGTCCGTTACATGAACCACTAAAACACGAACCCCGTCAAGATAAAACACGTGTCCTGAACCAGCGATTTTGAAATATAATTTAAAGATGGCATGACTTTTAGGCCCTTTCTGATATTTTTGACAGTAGCTTTTAATCCCTCCAGTTAAGAATCTATATAATAGCCTAAGAGTATATCATAACCATAACAAAATAACATAACGCGTCATCAACAGTCTGACGCCAAAGATAAGAATACAGTCATGCAAAACTATACTTTAAAATGAACTTAAATTTTGCCGTACTTTCTGATTTGTCTAAAGTACTGCAAAAGTCGTAAGAAAACTTATACGAGATAAACCCTTAACGACAACTAGGCGACATTTGTTAGAAATGGGATGGACGCCATTCGTTTGCGTAAGTCGTAAAATCTCAGCTTACTGGGGCACACGCACGGAAATAATTGCATTTCAGTCTCCCCATGAAGTAAGTGTTATTAACTCAATCTTTGTTACATAGTAACCACTGGCTATGAAGCTAAATAGATTGTAGTTTCCTATTTTCTCCTAAGAAGTGATTAAAGTTAATATTGTGCATTTAACTTTTGTTTTAGAAATGAATTTTACCGCTATTTAGTTATAAATATAAATAAATATAAATAAATATTCATGGACATTTCACACAGCGTCCTCTGGTCCCAAGCTAAGCTTATATGCTTGTGTTATGGGTACCAGAATACGGATAGAATACATATACTACTTTTCTTTTGTAAATACATACTTATAATACATAGAAACACCCAGACGCAGTACAAACATTTGTATGACAAATATAAACATCACACAAAGTATTGTCCTGACCGGGAATCGAACCCGAGACCTCCTGATCGGCAGTCCGTTACATGAACCACTAGACCACGAAGCCCGTCTAGTTTTGAAGATTTAAAGATACGATAAAGATCTATGGTCTTATTCATAATGATTTATCGGAGGTTTAAAAGTTCGCTAAAATCAGTTCGCGAAAATTGTCATGACTATAAATGTTATGACTATAAATTAGAAAGGGTGTAAGTAGTAGTGAATTCGAAATACTGAAGGTTTTGTATATTTTCGTATATAGTTTTAGCTTCACCGCAAACCTTAAGACTGTATAAAAATGTCGAAAGCGGAACAAGTTTCAAGTTTCTTCAAAGACTCTTAAAATCTAAAAAGCTCCTGTGAGACAAGGTGATCAAAAGAACTGCAATACTTCACTATGCAAAAAGGATGCAAGATTAACAATTTTCTTACTTTCATAAAGAAATAGTCAAGGAAGTTTTAACTAAGAGTTTTCGTGAATAATTTTATGTTTTGCTAATTCTAATAGAATACATTCTTTGTATAAAAAGAAATAAGTCACAAGACAGAAAACACAAGCTAAGCTTTAAATAAAACTACTTTTTACGGATTTAGACGCGTATATTTTGTTTTAAATTTTGGCCCGACGTTTCGGAGACTCCGAAGATGAGTCGCGCAAGTGTTAGAAAATACAAGCTAAGCTTATATGGTTGTTTTATTGCTACCATAATACGGATAGAATACTTATTATACTATTTTTTTTGTACATACATAGGTACTTATAATATACAGTAATCACCCAGACGCATTATAAATATATTCATGGACATTCATTCATGGACATTTCACACAACGTCCTCTGGTCCCAAAGTAAGCTATATTTCTATACTTGTGTTATGGGTACAAGAATACGGATAGACTACATATACTACTTTTCTTTTGTAAATACATACTTATAATACATGGTAAACAGCCAGACGCAGTACAAACATTTGTATGACAATTATAAATATCATACAAATGATTGTCCCGAGCGGGAATCGAACCCGCGACCTCGTTATCGGCAGTCCGTTACATAAACCACTCGACCACGAGGCTTGTCTTAGATAAAAGTTTTTTTGAATTAATTTATTTCAATTTATATTTAATATATAAATTAAAATAAATTATAATTATTTTTATTTAATTAAATTAAAATTTAATATACTTTGTTTGCTCCCATCACAAATTTACTGTCCTTATCCCATGGCCAGGGCAGCAACATTTCTTTTTTTTTTTTCATTTGTTAGACGTGACATCTGTGTTCACTCCTCTTTTTTCATATACTCTTTTATTAATCCACAACAGGTGGACCCTGACAAAATCATTTTAATAAATAATAAATAAATAATTAATATTTTATGGACATTCCACACAACGTCCTCTGGTCCCAAGTTAAGCTTATTATGCTTGTGTTATGGGTACCAGAATACGGATAGAATACATATTATTATACTACTATTGTTTTGTAAATAAATACTTATTATACATAGTAAACACCTAGACTATACAAACATTTGTATGATATTTATAAACATCACACAAATGAATGTCCGAGGCGGGAATCGAACCCGCGACCTCGTGAACGGTAGTCCGTTATATGAACCACTAGACCACGAAGCCCGTCAAATTTAATTCTCGTCAATTTTAAAAATGAATCGTCATAGTTACTTAAGAGGGTACTGTACTCCTCATTTAGGTATTTACCTTAGGTATTGCTATCCCTATTTCCGAACGCTGCGCTGAAAAGCGGATTTTACCTACGAATTCTTTGAAAAAAGACGTTTCGTACTTCCGTTTTTTCTTCGCGAAAGTTAAACCGATTTTAATAATTTTTGCGTTATGTTATAGATAAAGAGTATATCTATACTTTTATCACTGTCTTTTGTGGTAAAACTTTACCAAATTTGTGTGATAGACGCTGCTACTTTATCTAAAGAAAACCGAAAAAAGTGGGTTTTTCGGATCGTCATATTTCTCTTAGTTATTATGTTTTGAAAAAAAGAAAGTGATAGAAGCATAGATATACTCTTTATCTATAATATAACGCAAAAAATATTAAAATCGGTTTAACTTTCGCGAAGAAAAAACGGAAGTACGATGCCCATACCTTTGTATGGAGCATAATTTGGTATCGTGCCGTCTTAAGATACAACATACTGTTTATATTGTTTTATATTGTTCATAAAGTAATTAGGCTGAGAGAAATTGCAAAAATTTGATTATTACAAAACAAACACTTTAATTTTATTGATAAATACTATTTGTTTACAAGTCCAATTTCTTTTTACTTCCTTAGTATTTAACCTCACAGTAAATGAGTTTGTAATGATGGTCGCGTGTCGAGGTCTGTATGTACAAACTTGATATGTAGGTCAACAATTAGGGCATTGCGTCAATAAAATTGAAAACAAACAAACATTATATTTACTTTACGTTACGTAATAATGTGAGAGAATTTGATTACGTTTTTACTTCACTTGTATTACAAATCTTTTCCTTATCTTTACTTATTAAAAAAACGGTCAAGTACGAGTTGGATTCACACACGAAGGGGTCTGCACCCTTGTTATTAATATGCCCGTTATATTCCTGGCCCCAAATAACGGAATTATGCAAGGAATAATTATGATTCGTATTTTTGTTATAGCAACAACTGTTATATGTATATATTTCCTGTAAAATTTTCAGCTTTAAAGCTACCATCGTTGTCAACGTATCAGAGATACTTGAAACGTTGAACGGCAAAGTCTCAATAAGTAATTAAGATGACTTAGACTCTAAATGACTTTAGATTTTTTTTTTTTTTTAAATAATAAATAAATATTCATGGACATTTCACACAACGTCCTCTGGTCCCAAGCTAAGCTTATATGCTTGTGTTATGGGTACCAGAATACGGATAGAATACATATACTACTTTTTTTTGTTGTAAATACATACTTATAATACATAGAAACACACAGACGCAGTACAAACATTTGTATGACAATTAGAAAAATCACACAAATGATTGTCTCGAGCGGGAATCGAACCCGCGACCTCTTGATCGGCAGTCTGTTACCAGAACCACTACACCACGAGGCCCGTCATTTCCATTTCATTATCCGATTACATTAAATTACTTTAGTTCAATGTAATTCTACGATTTTATATTTCAAATGAATGAAACCACACATAAAATAGTAGTACGGACTGATAAATTTACAAACGTTCAAATAGTTCACTTCGCATGCAAATGGCACATCAAGCAATAAATATTTCATTCAAATTTATTGAGATGCAAACTTACTGAACTGTTACATACAACATTCACATATACATAGCTCGAATAGGTACTTACTTGTATTCCTTCATGATTATTATCTACTAGCTTATGGCAGCGATATTGTGTGCGTGGAATTAAAAAAAAATTGGTCAAGTGCGAGTGGGACTCGCGCCGGGTTCCGTACCATTATCTATGCAACATAAGGCAACGTTATTAGTATCGAGCAAGAAACGGTAAAAAAATCAGTTTTTTGTATGGGAGCCCCCCTTAAATATTTATTTTATTTTATTTTTAGTATTTGTTGTTATGGCGGCAATAGAAATACATCATCTGTGAAAATTTCAACTGTCTAGCTATGACCGTTCTTGAGATACAGCCTGGTGACAGACGGACGGACGGACGGACAGCGAAGTCTCAGTAATAGGGTCCCGTTTTTACCCTTTGGGTACGGAACCCTAAAAACTAGCGCCAAAACTGACATGAGTCACCAGCGCGAACAGCGAAACGGCGGTAGCGTCGTGTGAAGTATTTTTTAGTTACGCTATCTTTGTTACGGAATTTAAATTTCGAATTTTGTGCATTTTGTCTCCACGCTCAAGGCCCGCGATAGAAGCTATGCAATAGCTTAAAAATTCTCCTTATTAAATTAAATTATAGTGGAAAAAGTGATCAACGCAAGCAGGACTTGAACCCACGACCTCGGAATACCGTTGCGTCGCTCTACCGACAGAGCTATTGCGGCCGTGCCAACAGTAACCAATTTCTCCACTACAATGTTACTCGAATGAGTCTACATCGCATTTTGATGTACAAATTTTCTCCGTTATTGCAACATTTTTCACAAATGATCCGTTCGTATTGATCCCAGTGTGATGATAAATGTACTATTTAACACTTAACAGTGTGATGTTATATAACAGTGTGATGTTAAATAACCTTTCTCAATAAATGTACTATTAATTTTTTTTACACTAAAATAATTTTTCAAATCTAATCAGTAGTTTCTGAGATAAGCGCGTTCAAACAAACAAACTCTTCAGCTTTATGATATTAGCAAAGATTAACAAATTTGTACGTTCGGCGTCGGATAAAGATTAAAAATATCACCACCCATTTTCCTGTGCACGCCTGATCAGCGCGGCACTTAACACGATACTTCCTCCCAAAGTGGAAGTGGCCTGTTCCCATAACTTCCCACTGTAGGGCCAAGGATTCCTCCACTTTGGGAGCGTTTACGGTCTACTAAACCGCGCTGAACAGGCGTGTTGGCATAGAGTTTAGTTTGTACAAGAGCATACACTTTACCTAAATTAAAAGCAACACAATGAACGGCCATAATAATATATTATTATTTACTCATTATTTGATCAATACTTATAGAAATAATAATATCAAATAATATCTTACCAATAAATGGAATAGTAACATAATTGAGCTCTACCAAACTATTAAAAGGAGAGACGAAAATCCCCAAAACAATAATGACATAAAACAATGTATATTACCGAATAAGGAAAACCTAATAGGTTCAATAAGAGTATCCTTTTCCTTCATAATATCCCTACTCTTCATTGGTAATGAAAAAATATATACTCTGTGCACATTATATTGACTATCTATGACAATATCTACGGTTCTATAATACCTAATACAGAAAGCTGAAGAGTTTGTTTGTTTGAATGTTTGAACGGGCTAAACTTAAGAGGATACCAAAATAGCTTCGTGCATTTTTCTACGTAAGAAGTTTTCAGTTTTTCTTTAGATTGAATGGCTAGAGCTCTAATTTTTAAGTATATGTTTTTTCAATATATAATCTAGGATCGCATAAACTCAAAAACGCGATTGAAAAAAGTTTTCTCGATAGAAAATCGTAGCGAAACAACCTCTCTCATTTTTTATTTTTTTCATTTGTCGGTCTATTATCGCATATTTACTAATGAAATAACTTTCAAAACACAAGTAACTATTATATATAGAAACACGTAAACCGGAATTAAAATATATTTAGTAGATTTCGAGTAAACAAAAAAAATATCCTTAATTCTTCATTTTCTATACCTACTAGCTGTGTTAATATGTACATCTCGACCATAAGATTGATGTAGGCCCCTTAAGAATTAATTGGTCTAATTTTGAAAAATTCCTTCAGTGGTGGAGAGTATATTTATAGAGGACTAGCTGTTGCCCGCGACTCCGTCCGCGTGAAATTTAGAAAACTTTTCATCCCTTTTTTTCGTAATAAAAGGTAGCCTATGTCCTTTCTCAGGGTCTAAAGATTGTCTGTGCCAAATTTCATCAAAATCCGTTGAGAGGTTGAAGCGGGAAAGCGTAACAGACAGACAGAGTTACTTTCGCATTTATAATATTATAGTAGGGATGGCTATATAGGCTATATAGCATCACGCTGTGACTAATAGGAGCGAAGCATTAGTGAAAAGTGTTACAAAAACGGGGAAAGATAAACCTATTTCTTTTCGATCTATAGAATTAAGGACTCAATAATAATGAAGGTTTCATTACGTACAAAAATATTAATTAAATCGACCAACATCACACTAATAAAATATCGCGGAAACTGTTGTAACCATGATCATAAATTGTGTCTGGATACAAAACAATTAAAGCCGGATTCACCTAAGTAATTTATTGGATAGAAATCAGGAAAACGTATCCATCAGGCTTTGGAATTGAGGTTGATGGTGTTACGATTCGGTCAACTGGTGCCATGATTTTAGTATACACAATGTAAATATATGACATCTATTTGTGTTTCTAGCAATCAATGACATCTAAGGGAAATGAAAATCTATGTATCATTTCTATGTATTTACAAAACAAAAGTAGTTTACTATGCCGTTCAAATGGGAATAGGATTGTCTCTGCGTCGTGTTGGAACGTAATCGTTGTCAATTTGAACAATTTTGGTAGGGTCAGCAAAATAAGACATTTTTATAATATAATTTATCTATCATTTTGCCGTTATCGTTTACTAATTTTCGAGCGATTAGCGAGACACATACAATAAAAATTATAACATATAACGAATAGTTCGAAATAACCACACTAACAAACAAAAACACCGAGAAATAACAACAAATTTATTTTTTTAAGGGGCAACAACCACTTAACTAACAGAAGTTAAAATAAAATGCCTTATAATTTATTTACTCAACAAGGCACACCAAACACAACAGAATGGGGGTTGGCAATTCAACTTAAGGGCCTACATCAATATTATCGTATATCATCGCCGACACGTACATATTAACACAGCCAGTAGGCACAGAAAATGAAGAATTAGGGATACTTTTCCTATTTACTCAAAATCTTAAAACTTATGTTTTTAAAGTTATTTCATTAGTTAATACGCGATAATAGACCGACAAATGAAAAAAATAAAAAATTTGAGAGGTGGTTTCGCCAAGATTTTGTATCGAGAAAACTTTTTTCAATCGCGATTCTGAGTTTATGCGATCCTAGATTATATATTGAAAAAACATATACTTAAAAATTAGAGCTCTAGCCATTCAATCTAAAGAAACAATGAAAACTTCGTGCGTAGAAAAATGCACGAAGAATTTTGGTATCCTCTTAATATCATAGTATCCAACAATGAAATTATTGAAAGAATTTGAAAGAATTTCTTTTTAATAATATTATAACTATTATTACTAAATAATTTGACGTTTTCAGCTTCAAATTACTGAGTTTGGATAAAAGAAAAAAAAAAATTATTGATACGTAAATAGAGTTTCGTTGCTGACAGTACTATTCTAATCACTTTTGACAACTAAAGGTCATAGCCAATCCTATTCTCAGTTGAAACGTATAGTATGTAGTATATTAGTATTCTGGTACCCATAACAGAAGCGTATAAGCTTAGCTTGAGACCAGAGGACGTTGTGTATAGATCATAATATATACACAAGTGAATAAGCTTAGCTTGGGACCAGAGGACGTTGTGTATTGTCCATGAATATTTATAAAATAAAAACAAAAATTGGTCAAGTGCGAGTCGGACTCGCGCACGAAGGGTTCCGTACCATTATCTATGCAACATAAGGCAACGTTATTAGTATCGAGCAAGAAACGGTAAAAAAATCATGTTTGTTGTATGGGAGCCCCCCTTAAATCTTTATTTTATTTTTAGTATTTGTTGTTATAGCGGCAATAGAAATACATCATCTGTGAAAATTTCAACTGTCTAGCTATCACCGTTCTTGAGATACAGCCTGGTGACAGACGGACGGACGGACGGACGGACAGCGAAGTCTTAGTAATAGGGTCCCGTTTTTACCCTTTGGGTACGGAACCCTAAAAAAGAAAAAGAAAAAATATCCTGTCCAAAGTGGATGAGGTCCGTGCCTAACAGTGGGACCTTAATGAGTTGGGTGATTAGCTCAGTCTCACCCGTGTCCATGGTGACTGCAAAGTCTCCGAAACGTCGGGTCTAAATTTAAAACAAATATACATCTAAATCCGTAAAAACAGTTTTATTTAAATTAACGAATCGCGCTACCGTGAAAAGTTGTTTTATTTGAAAATATACTTTTTAAAAAGTTTTCAAAAATTAGTCTGTATCTAACACGTTTTCTCGACCCCAATGAAGTGGTATGTGCACATTGTGCATATAACTAACATAGATACGCATACATATTAGGCATAAAATCACCAACAATTCTTCTAGGTAGGAATAAAACGCAAGCCCGTATTCTGAAGTTAGTATCACTATGTCAAAATAATGGTATTTGATTTTTGGTTTGTGTTTTTTGGGTCACTTAAATCCAAAATTGAAGAAAACCATCCTGTTTACACGTCTGTGAAAAGGCACAAGGAAACTTTGTTAACAAATAGCACAAAATAGTTGAGCGCAACTTACTATTGAAAGTTCTGGAAACGACACTTTTCTGTTAGCATAAATAAAGAAGGCAAGTCTGTAGCAAAGATGAACCAATTTCATATTCGCAGCTTTGGAGCGGTTTCTTGTAAAAGAAATCGTTTCAGTCATAGATTAAAATTGAATACTGAGCATAGAAGTGACAGATAACTAAGCGAATGAGAGAGAGTGTCATTTTTTCATTGATATAATTACAAAAAAGCCAATACATACTAAGTTTAACGTTATTATTATACCTAGAACATACATTTAACAATTTTTTGAGATATCTTAAAGGTAGAAGAACTTGCTCTATACTGCATGCAAGTAATTAGATGCAGTAAACTAATTGTACATAACTCAATCACTAGCATTCCGCATTCCTATTTTGAATTGCGTTAATAGTATCTGGCAAAATAAAAAAAGTTTAGGTAACTGAAACAGCATCAAACGTTCCGTTTCGACATAGCACAAAATTTTAATAGTAATATTATATTTCTTTAAAAGGAATAGTGTATTTAGATAGAACAATCGGATATTTTTACAATACAATACTTAATTACGTTAGTTATTATTCATTGTAGCAATAGGATATAGATAGATTAAATAAATTGAATAGTGTAATAATTATTAAATAGCTGACCCGGCAAACGTTGTTTTGACACACTAAAAAAAAAGTTTGTAAAATAGATGTACTGATGACCTACTGAATATGCATGTAAAATTTCATAAAAATCGGTCAAGCCGTTTCGGAGGAGTACGGTAACTAACACTGTGACACGTGAATTTTATATATTAGAGATATGTCATACAGAAATGGATACAAAAACGGTTTATGTTATTCTACTTTGCTTCAATGAAAGCAATTATCTGTTTATATACATCTTAATCTATGGCGGAAGTTGAGGTGCTAGAGCAAAGTAAATAGAGCGCATTCGCTAAACTTATTTCTAACTTGTACTAAGATATGTCGCAGCCGTTGCTAGCAATGGATTTTGCTTTTGTGAATGTGTGCAAAATACATACGCCTACGTATATTCTCATATTTGTATGTATACATGCCTTTTCTATGTGTATATTTGTTACTAATCAAAGGTCTTATGAGAGATTCGTAGGTTGAATTAACGTTTAAATTTCATTACTTCGTGAAGTCATTCTTTAAGAATTTCGTACTAAATTGTTAAGGATAATTGTGTAGACTACAGCTCTAGTAGGTGTTAATTTAGATTTTTAGACATAAATGACAAGCACACGTTTGTTACAAGTAATTTAATGCAATATCCTACATACTAATAATATATAAATGCATTTTAATCTTTACAACATATCTAACTATATACATCGTAGTCCACGTCTACAATAACCTGCAACGATATATCGTTACGTGTGTGGCAAGCATTAGATGCTATCAGACAATCGTCGAAAAAAACATTTTGTGTAGGATGTCTGTATTCAATTATAATTATTAAAATTAACATCGCAGAGCTGACAAGTACATAGACTAAAGGATGTGAATAGTTCCAGCAATATTTTCAATGAGTGACGCCTATTTAAAGTTCATGTAAATAATCTTCGACGAAGAAAGAGAAAGGTAATATACAATTTTAAATCAAACAATAAAATAACACGAATAATCTAATTAGTTCTAGAACTAAAAAACACGCTTGAAATTCCTGAATATTTTTTTAGTTATTGCATTGTCATTAAAACCTGATAATGTGCAAAATTTCAGATCGATCCATTTATTGTAAGTGGGAGAAAATCACATTAAAAAATTCCGTTACATAGATTAATACATTGATAGAACCTACCGAATTTATATAAGCGTTTGTTAATTAAAAACACTGCACTATTAAACAAATATTCTGCTTATAAATATGTCTACATATTACGTTTAAATAATGTCACAATGCGCTGTAAAAAAACTTACACTGTGAGATAAAAAGTACACAACAGTGGCCGTGTAAAATGTAGGTAGCTTAGTTGTGTTTTTCCTTTAAGACTAATGAAAATGAGTGTTCGGTCAACTCTCAAACAAAGACAACATTGAAACTAAGTAGGAGAAGGGCAAAGTAGTTCTATTGTTGAACATACTTTGAGGAAACATTATTTGAACTACGGTTATTTTTTTTAAATGTATACTCTATATTAATTTATTAAAATTTACAATTAACTTGCTATGCTTTTACTTAATAAATATTTTTAAATATTCATGGACATTTCACACAAAGTCCTCTGGTCCCAAGCTAAGCTTATCATGCTTGTGTTATGAGTACCAGAATACGGATATAATACATAAACTACTTTTCTTTTGTAAATACATACTTATAATACATAGTAAACACCCAGACGCAGTACAAACATTTGTATGACAATTAAAAACATCACACGAATGAGTGTCCTGACCGGGAATCGAACCCGAGACCTCATGATCGGCAGTCCGTTCTATAAACCACTCCACCACGAGGCCCGTCTATATAAATATATATAATATTAATTATATAATAATAATAGAGATAAATCAAATTATAGTGAAAAAAACCTGTCAAGAGCGAGGTAAACTCGCACACTTAGGGTTTCGTACCTACTAGACATATAAACATAAGTAAATACATTCAAATAATCATTTAATTAAACTCAAAACAACTCATCAACTTAATTTTGTAGTTGAAATATAGGGAATCGCCTACATTTCAGCTACTTTATAAGTTGGTATTAGTATAAACACTTTTTCTTGTGATGTGATGACAAATTATAAGTTTTTAGATTTTTCCCTATATCAACACTATATAGACTTGATCTATGCCAAATTTTCGGCTCTAGGGCAACGGGAAGTAACCTGTGAATTTTGATTCCCTAGCATAAGTCAAAAATTCTTAAAAATGGTCGTAATTCAGTTATACCTTTTAAATGCGTAGAGGTAAAAGGTTGATTGTATTTTTTGAAGCAAAGGACCGCGTAGATCTACATTTGGTATGAGTTTCAGGTTGATACCTTCAGCCGTTGCTGAGTAAAAAAAGTTTGATAGACGGACAGACAGACACCGGAGTGATCCTGTAAGGGTTTGTACGAAACCTTTAGATCACCATGACTGGCTCTTCCAACTAAGTTCTCATAGTAGCTCAGCTGAAAGAGCAACGGAACGTTGATCCGAGGTCGTGGGTTCTAGTCCCGCTCATGGTGATCATTACATTTTTTCCACTATATTTGATTTATTAAAAGTTCTACTCTCTTACCACTTTTGTAATTAGTTTTAACGTCTTATTTTTCGGGTTTTGATACAAATATGAAAGGACAAGTGCTTCATTTAGGAAGACATATTAATAAGATTTTTTAATAAATCCAAGTAGGTGGTTTGAAAAAATCACGTAGAAAATGTAAATAAGAAAACGGCCAAGTGTGAGTTGGACTCGCACATCTTTGTCTGAAAATTTCAATATGTGAAATGTAATAGGTATGGGGCGTTTTAACCGGTTTAATCTCTAATCTAAGGTTGACTGATAACATCATCAAATGTGCAAGGGATGCAAATACCGCAGGACGTTGTGACATCCTATAGGGTAGCTTATGTCCAACAGTGGACGGAAAAAGGCTGATGGATAGATGGAATCAAAGATTGATTAATATCAAATTAAATATTCAAACCTCTTTTTCATTCATGTTTTATCTCTGTAATTTTGACTGCCGATATTCGGACTTCCTAAGGAAAATATAAGTGATATGTTTCAAGAAAAGGGAATTAAAAAGAGCATTTAAGTAAGATTTTTACCAGTGCCAGTTTATTTTTAATTTTTTTTTTAATAGAAATAAATTATGCATATGTTATAAAAATATAGGGAGTGATAAAATTGAAGCTTTCCGTTAATGTTTAGGTAACTCTCCACGCCCCTTTAGGGATCATAAATATTGTAGAATCCTGATAAGCTTTAGTAAAAGAAAATTCAAGTACTTTCATCCGCGAAAATTTAAGTAACGATGTTCTTCTCGGTTAGACACATCTCTAGTTAAATATTCAGCCTAAAATATTTTTGTAGACTACAAAATTGTGTGATAATGGTAATAAATTAGAGTGTTGTTGGTGATATTGACTCAGTTTTTAGGGTACTCTTAGGTTATAACAAGGTCCTATTACTAACGGAGCGGCTCAGGGAGGACAGTCTCCTGGCTGAGTCGATCCGTCGCAGGCGCGTAGGGCGGCGTAGTCGCGTCTATGTGCACCTCATGCCGCCCTAGTCGGAGCTGCGGGTGGTCGAACCGGGGACTAATATCCGTCCACCCGCGTTAAAGCTCACCGCGAGGGGATGACGTCCCAGTGCGCCCGGACGTCGCCTGTGAGAAGGTGCTCACGGAGCAGCCGCTGGGCGGACAACCGAATAGCTTGCGTAGTACCAGCGTACGCCCACCAGTTGGTGGGAGTAGGTGCACGGCGGGTCTTTTAGTGGGGGTGTGCGGTTAGGAACACTAAGTCCTCCTGTTACTAAGTCTTAATTATTTTCTCACACAACACATCAAAACACAAGCTCTCACTCACGCACACAATACACATACACAATACATGCGCAAACAATCATACAAACGCTGGCAAACACAGATATCTATATTATCCATGTAAAAAAATAATTAAGTAAATATTCATATACATTTCACACAACGTCCTCTGGTCCCAAGCTAAGAAAGAAAGAAAAGAAAGAAAGAAAATAAATTTAAGCTTATTATGCTTATGTTATGGGTACCAGAATAAGGATAGAATACATATACTACTTTTCTTTTGTAATTACATACTTATAATACAGTAAAGTACGCACGTTGCGTACTTTACGCATGTTACCCTACCATAATTGTATTGACACGTATAAACTAATAAGAAAATAAAATATGTATAAGTGATGGTCCTTAATTTTATCCTATTAATATTATAAATGGGAAAATTTGTGAGTAGGTATGTTTGAATGTTTGTTATTCTTCCACGCAATAATTACTAATAGGATTTTAATGAAACTTTATAATAATGTAGCTTGTGCATCAGAATAACACTTATGCTACAATTTATAAAGATATTGTGTGAATTCTCTAAAATCTGACGATAAGTGTCAAGTACCAAAACACCCTTTATTGTCTGATTTTTTATCATTTGTACCGCGGGTAACACCACGGGGCGTAGCTAGTAGAATTATATAATTACTGATGTTCAATAACTTGAGAGGAGATTGGAAAAGAGCGAGAGAGATAAAGAGTAGAAGAGTGAAATTCCGGCGAGTGTCCATCTTTCACAAGGCTGTATGTCTAAATTCCACGCGTATGAAGTCGCCGGCAACAGCTTGTAAAACATAAAACCCTTAAGTAATGTCTAATAAAGTGACCATCTTTTTGTTATCGTTTAAACTTAATAAGTCAGCAAAATATTTAAAAAGCAAGGCGTCGAAATTCCTTGCCTTTAAAAAAAAATCTTATTTCATAATTGGATTATTTAAGATTAGCTTCTAATTTGACGCCAATGTTGAGAAAACGACGAAGTCTTTCTTTTCGAATTTCAGCGCTTTTATTATTAAAAGTTTCGATTTTCATTGGCTTTTGTTCATGATTTTGTTTTGTCCGTAATTGTACTTCCTTAGTAACAGCATTCTTTGTACAAGTTAGTAATGAATTATATTCTAAATACTAAAACATGATTTTATTTTGGATAAAATACTTTAAAGATATATTTATATCATAATTTACTAGTGGTAATTAAAGTAATTTATTAGTCACATTTGTAAAGAAAATCGTTAATTTATTAATTTTTGCAATTGAGTTACTTATAATTTTAATTAAAAAAGAAAATTGTGTATGGAAAAACAAAAAAAAATATGATGAAAGACCATCTAGTTTCTGGTTTCTGTCTGATCTTGTTCTAGAGTTGTGTGGTGACAGATTGAGAATAGGTACCATTATCTATCCTTGACTCTGAACAGCTGTATGTTACATAAACCACTTGGCCACGAGGCCCGTCATATGATGTTTAAATTTATCTCTTGAAAGACGCCGATGACAAAAAAAAACATTTGCTATACTTAAACTTAATAACATTCTTTTGATAGATCGTTCATAACAAAGCCTTATAAACCCAATCCATTTTCCAAAACAATAACTCGAAACTCACACGTTGTATAAATACAGAACCCTAAAAAATGATGGATGTGTTATAAAAATATAGGAAAAGATAAAGTTGAAAGCTTAACGTTAATGCTTAGGTAACACTAAAAGAAAAATATATAAAAGGTAAAAGAAAAGGCAAGTACCTCTTTCTCTCTCCAGCCCATTTATGTCCCACCGCTGAACACGGGCCTCCTCTACTTTGGGAAGGATTATGGTCTACTGTGCTGCGCTGACCAGGCGTATTGGCATAGGGTTTATTTTCGAGTTTTCCGTCTCTCACAAAGAATGTTATGTGTGCAGTATCTAGCTGACTTTTACAGCACCCTTGGGAGAAGATGAGGAGGTGACACTGTATTCTTAATCTGTCACCACACGGAGAAAGTACCTCTCTAGGATAAGGAAAAATTACTTAACATAATAACATCATCATCATCATCATAACATCACGCCTTTTTCCCATGGGGGTTGGCAGAGACTATAGAGCGCCATCTGTTACGATCGAAGCATACTTCCTTGGTTTCATCCACACTCATACATCTTGTCATACATGCCCGACGGTTGTAAGTGCTACGCACTTGCCCCTTTTGGAGTATCCCGGCGATGACATCGGAGTATATTTTTCTCGGGCGTCCTCTCCCAGCATTTGTTAAGCGTCTCTCATCCATACTCTTCACATGACCAACCCACCTAAGCATACTTTTCTCCACCTTAGTTACTACATCCTCTTTCAGACCGCAACGTTCTCTTATAACTTCATTTCTTAATCTCTCTTTCAAAGTCACACCACATATACTTCTCAAAGAGCGCATCTCTACAGCATTTATTCTACTTTTGTGCTTCTCCTGCCACACCCAACATTCGCTTTCATACATAAGCGTAGGTAACAACACGCCATTGTGGATCGCCATTCAAGCCTTTTCAGTAATCGCTTGGTTAGCCACAATAGCATGCAAGGCACCATTCAGCTTATTTCCCGCTAACACCCTTCTTTCCACATCAGCATCAATCTTACCATCTCGTGTAAAAACACTTCCCAAATAAACAAATTCTTGTACCTGTTCCACACTTTCATCATCTATTTTAATTTTACAGGCAGACATACACTCCTCTTTTTCAAACACCATAACTTTCGTCTTGTTTACGTTTACTTTCATTCCTTTTAGTCTAAATGCTTCATTCGTTCTAGTTGCCATATCTTGCAATTCTTCCGCAGATGGTACAAGTAGAACTTGATCATCCGCGTAAAGAAGACACTTGATAGGCAGCTCACCCATAACCAATCCATCATCACTCTCTCTCAAATCTACCAGACAACTATCCATGTATAGATTAAACAGCCATGGTGACGCTACACATCCCTGTCTCACACCCCTAGAGATACTAAACCAGTCAGTGTATGCCCCATTTATTCTGACACAGGCTCTAGAATCCCTATAAAGAGATTTCAGTGCCTGCACCAAGCGCCTGTCAACTCCATATATAGATGGTGTCGACCACAATTCGTCCCTCCACACGCTATCATATGCCTTCTACGAGTCTATGAAAGCGCAGTAGACTTTCTTGTGTTTAGCCAGGTGTTTTTCGGCTATACACCTTAGGGAGAAGACCTGATCCACACATCCCATTCCCTTCCTGAATCCTGCTTGTACATCCCATAATTCTGTATCTGTCATACTCATCACTCTATTAATTAAGACCTTAGCGTACAATTTGCCTACAACACTGAAAAGGCTAATGCCGCGGTAGTTTTTGCATTCCTGCTGTGAACCTTTTCCCTTATACAGTGGAACTATAACAGCCTTGCACTAGTCGTCTGGTACACGGCCGTGTCTCCAACACATATTAAAGATCCGGCACAACAGACTTGCTACCACCCCGTCACCGCCTTTCAGCATCTCTGTGGACACTCTATCATATCCAGCTGCCTTTCCAAGTTTCATCATCATTGTTACTTATCCGTCATTGGGGGTCGACTTAACGTTTGATTGGCGTAGCATAGTAGACCACTATACTTCCCAAAGTGGAGAAGGCCCGTGCCCAACAGTGGGACGTTATTGGTTTGGAGTGTGAGAGAGAGAGAGAGAGAGAAGTTGAGAATTAATCATAATTTTTAATAGATTAACTAGCTGACCCGGCAAACGTTGTTTTGCCATACTAAAAAAAAAGTTTGAAAAATAGATGTTTGCCGATTCTCAGACCTACTGAATATGTATGTAAATTTTGAGAAGAATCGGTCAAGCCGTTTCGGAGGAGTACGGTAACTAACACTGTGACACGTGAATTTTATATATTAGATTAAAATAAAATAAATACCTACTGTTAATATCTAAACTGTGTAACATGGGTGTCATTATCTATAATGTGTGGGTCAACTAGTCCTGCCTCCGATATTACATTTGCATAATGTACTTAACGTGAGGACCGCATACAAAGCTCTTTCTACAATGCTACCGCACTAGCATTTAGGTCTGTCAAATAAAAATATATTCATTCTTTATTGTTTAAGACTATTGGGTACTATCGAAATTATATGCAATTTAAGTCGTATTTTATACAATATACCTGTATTTTTTATTTTACATACTTGTTGTAGTAAGTAATAATCTCATTGCGTATTAAACTACTGCAGTTAGCAGCCTTGCCTTTTCGTACTTGCCTAGGAGGTAAAAAATTATGCTCATGCCTGTAGTGTATTGATATTATCTTCTTTGTGTGTGTGTGTGTTGTTTGGCCAGATGAATCTCTATGCAATTTAAGTCAAATAAGTGTATTTCGAAACACACTTCTTCGGCTTGGATAGAGACACAAGTTGGTGGAGATTCTCTCACCAGTCCGTTATCATTCCACTGTACGAGCCTCCTCTACTTTGGGAGGGATAATGGTCTACAGTACCTCGCTGAAGAGGCCTGTTAGTTCGGGGTTTATTTTCGAATTTTCAGTCTCTTACAGCGGATGTTATCTGTGTACAATATGCCTTAGCTAGCTTTTACAACACTGATGAAATAATCTTTATTTCAACACTATGGAAAAGGGGTGGTAACACTTGTATTCTTAATCCGTCAATACACTGGATTGGTAGAGATGACAGAGCGTCATCTGCTACGATATATCGTTGCAAATGGCGCTCTACAAGGTGTCCCAAAATTCAACGATAAGCGGGCACCAGAAGTTAGACCTCCTCATGACTACTCAAGAAAAAATAAAGTAATAAATATATCGTAATTTATTTTAGAGATATCAAAAAAAGTATTAAAACCTTTGAAAATTGACACCCCCTAATGTATTTTAACTATAATTACCACAATTTTCCAAATATTTCCAAATATTTATTTTATATTATTTATTTATTATTTTTTTTGTATCGGTAACCGTATTAGTACTGCTGTCTACCACAATATTATTATTTAAAATGCCCACAGTACATAAAGTTTTTACGCAATAAGCAATCAAAATCCCTAAAATTTTGAAAGTTTTTTACTCTCAGTTCATTTTTACTCAGCGGAGTTTAAAAAAAATTTACTGACACTACTATGGCAAGTATTTTCAAAAGTTGACGCAACTAAAGACGATTCTGAAATGGTATACTGAATACTGAAATGGTCTGAAATACTTTAGAAAAACTCGCCATAAAAAAAAGTTGTGAACAATTTTTAAACAGGCACGAAATTTATAAATTGTTGCTTTCGATATTATTAACGTTTACTGAGTCCAGAATACGACCCTCCACATACGCGTGGTGCACGTTAATAAATACTCAGTAATCCATATATCTCTGAGCATTCGGGTAACTTTCTCGATAAAGTCTGCTAGCAGCGTTAGCATTCCAACGACATAAAAAAATAAGTAAAATTTTAATTAATAAGTTGATCTTGTAACATTTATCATTTCTACAGATTAGCAGAAATTATTATGTTAAGCTCAATAATAATCTACAAGAAAACTAAGTGTGCAAGAAGAGTGTTTTGGGTGAATTCGTTACAATAATGCATCCCCAAGCTAAACTCGTGATAAAAGCAAATATTGCAAAAACGAATCAAAAAGTTAGGTATAGATTGAAATATGTATGACAAATATCTCCGAATTATATGCTATTTTAATATTACATATAAATTTAATATTAAAAATATATTTCTTAAACTAATATAATCGAGATTGCAATTACATTACGAGCTCATATTTTCAATATAATTAATGTAGACGCTCTTGTAGAATATGTATAAAATATTTTCTAAAGCAAATAATTGATGTCATTCAACTAGTATTAAATATACGATGATTAAATATAATAACGCAATTAGTTTTATGAAAGCTTTTCGTTATAATAGTGTTAGTAGAATTATCTTTATACCAGCTCTGCCTCGGGGTGTTACTTGTGTGTGGTGTTTTTATTATCCCACGGGAACATTGCATTCTTTCGGGATAAAAAATAACCTATAATTTATTCTGATGTATAAGCTAAGTTATCGAAAAGTTTCATCAAAATCCGTTCGGTAGTTTTTGTATGAAAGAGTAACAAACATCCATACTAACTTTCATATTTGTGATATTATTAGGTAATCCTAATGGATTAAGATTTACTTTGAATCTCGACTAGTCTTTATGCCCGAGATTTCATCGGCGGTTATCGGTACCGCCTCACGCGTTGGCTTTTGCGTCTATATGTTATTCTAATGTATAAGCAATACATCCGTAGTATTCCGTAGGTATAGTTTCACGCAATTCCGTGCAATAAATCCAGCAGTAGATTCCTGCAAACTTTACGTTTATAATATTACATACAAGCTGTTAAACGAAACTTCTGAAACCACTATAACAATTAAAAGGAACCCCATCAAAACCCATTGCAATTTCGAAGATGTAAAGCTCACATAGGGATATACATAAATAACGTATTTTTAATAATAAGTAAAGATACCTCCAACCAATAACATTGTGCTGTATCAGCGCTTAAAAGTATTCACAGTAATTCGAGCAATAACAAAAGGAATAAAACATAAACATACCATGATTTTACCAAAGTCATTCACCGTAATTTTGTTTTCTCCTTGATTTTGTTATAGACCAAGATCCCAGCGGTGAATCCTTTGAGTCAGCGATGAAATGTATTGGATAAGGTAGTCCTTTTACGTAGCATCATGGTAAAAATACCAGCTTTGGCACGTTGGCAGTTTTTCAGCAATTTGATGCTAAAGTCTGGTAAAAATATTACTATTTTCATTTTTGTTTATAATTGGTCATATTATTATTTACGCTGAGAATATAAGTCAAACGAATCACCCCTGGGATCTTGGTCTATTACGATAGTGTGTGAAGAAAGACAATACATAAAAGATCATATGGTGCTATACATACAAAAATAACGACTTTGTTTTATGATATGTAAAGTTTATTATAGCTCACCACAGTTACTACTGATTCTAATTTAATATTTTGGAACCGTTTTGTTAACTTAATCCGAACATATTATCTTATAATTACCAAAACTAATAATTACTAAAAGTTTGAATAGAAAGCAGGTACAATGCAAGACCTCCATTCGTTCACAAAATACAATCGGCGAAGTTCACGGCACGCCATTTAAACTTAGCAAAATAGCTTTTCAGTTAATCGGCATCATTTTGTTGAGCACCTCGCTTGAATTTGGTCTGATAATATTTGAGCATAGTTAGTAATTTTCTAGGATTATGTACGTTATGTAATAGTAGAAATGTTGAGTTATTTTCTTTTGGCGGGATCTCTTATAGTAAGATTGAATGAGCGCTTGATAAACCTAACAGGTTAATAGTTAGTGGCACTATAAGTTAACGGCCACTTTACATGTAATTTTTTTAAATTTTATGCAAATTGAACCTTATCAAAAATATAGATACAAGATATATCTTACTTAAGACTTAACACAAAAAAAAATTATAATGTCGGGCTTCGGGCGTCGGTCCAAGTAACAAACTGGTATTAACAGGATCGTTCAGGACACACCTGGCACAGGACATTCATTTGTGTGATGTTTAATTCTGTAACACAAATGCTCGTAAACGATGTATATACTTACGAAGAAAATTTATATATGCATTATATTTTTGTTCTTGGTACCTATAGCACAAGCATAGAAATATAGCTTAGCTTGGGACCAGAGGATGATTTTTAAAATATCCGGGTACATTTATTTATTTATTATGTTTTTTCTTGTAAGGATTATTTGTTAAACGATGATAGCATCAGGTTATATTTAAATTAACATTTTAAAATTTAACTGAATTTATAACGCAAAGAAAATTGCCTGTAAGTTAAATGTAATAGTGAGCTATAAAATGCAGATTGTGGTAGTTGCAAGCTTCCTGTGTTTATTTATGGTTTTGGCGAGATATTTGATGCTATGGACCTTAGTTTAAGTAAAAGAAATGCCTACGTAACTTATATTTTATTAGAAATTTCACTATTTGTTTTCATATAAGTCTTCGATTGCAACCAAAATTTTTTTTAAAGTAAGTGCATATTTATTGTACCAATGGATTATTTATTAGTTAATTTGAATATCGATTAGCTAAATAAGAGCTTCAAGTCTTCTGTGACAACACTGTCTGTACATAACGAAAATAAGCGTTATCCTTATTTCTTTTTAGGTCCCCGGTCCCCTGGCAATATTAATTTCAGGGCCTGGTCTCGTTTCGTGGTACATGTAGCGGACTGCCATTCACGAGGGCGTTTGATTCTAGCGTAGGATATACATATACAATTAATATTTTTAATTTTTTTTTTTTTTTATAAAATTGTCATAAAAATGTTATGTACTGCGTCAGGATGTTTACTATGTATTATTGTAAGTATGTATTTAAAAAAATTGGTCAAGTGCGAGTCGGACTCACGCACGAAGGGTTCCGTACCATTATCTATGCAACATAAGGCAACGTTATTAGTATCGAGCAAGAAACGGTAAAAAAATCATGTTTGTTGTATGGGAGCCCCCCTTAAATATTTATTTTATTTTATTTTTAGTATTAGTTGTTATAGCGGCAATAGAAATACATCATCTGTGAAAATTTCAACTCTCTAGCTATCACCGTTCTTGAGATACAGCCTGGTGACAGACGGACGGACGGGCGGACGGACGGACGGACAGCGAAGTCTCAGTAATAGGGTCCCGTTTTTACCCTTTGGGTACGGAACCCTAAAAAATAGTTGATGTAGTATATTCGTATTTTGGTACTCATAACACAAGCATTATAAAAGCTTAGTTAGACCAGAGGACGTTGTGTGCAATGAATAATCCAATGAAAAATTAATTTTATGACTTCTGTTATATGATACTCAAAGATTCTGTGTGATCCTCAAATAGGAAAATTATCCTATAATGACTAAACTATAATAACAAGAATTTCAACAGAAGTCTACTAGAAATCTCTAGACCTCTCTTCGTTCTTAAATACAATTCTCGAAGTTCAAGGCACACGATTTAAGTTGGCAAAATAGCATTTCAGATAATATTACTCATTTTGTTGAGCACCTCGTTTGAATTTGTTATAATATTTTAACTAAGTTTATTCTCTAAGTCCTTAAGTGGTTTGTTCATATTTAGTTAATTTTAGTTACTTTATTATGTAGAGAGAGTATAATATTTTATTTAATGATTTTGGGTTTTTCTTAACATATAGATTTTAGACATATTGTATAAAATTGTATCTTAGCGCTGTTGCTTACTCAAAACTTATTAGATAGCTTAATTTTGTTCTAATTGTTGAAATAAATAAAAAAATATTCATGGACATTTCACACAACGTCCTCTGGTCCCAAGGTAAGCTTATTATGCTTGTGTTAAGGGTACCAGAATACGGATATAATACATAAACTACTTTTCTTTTGTAAATACATACTTATAATCCATATTAAACACCCAGACGCAGTACAAACATTTGTATGACAATTAAAAACATCACACAAATGAATGTCCGAGGCGGGAATCGAACCCGAGACCTCGTGAACGCCAGTCCGTTATATTAACCACTAGACCACGAAGCCCGTTTCCGTGAATTTATTTCTTTATTTAATTTTTTTGTAATATAAGTTTTTATGGATTTTGGGTTTAAAGCTAACTGTTTAAGAAATAGGATAACACACGTTAACGTTCTCATGAATTACGAATAAAGTTCTTCCGTGGAAATCATATAAAGTCAAACTAAGTCTCAGTAATAAGTTCTCTCCAGATCATCAACGTCCCACTGTTGGGCACGGGCATGGTCTTCTATGCCGCGCTGACGGGGCGTATTGGCACAGGGTATATTTTCGAGGTTTCCGTCTGTCATAGAGTATTTTATCTGTGTGCAATATCCCTTAACTGACTTTTACAGCACCCTTGGGAGGAGATGGGGTGGTGACACTTGTATTATTAATCCTTCACCACACAGAGAACCATGCTGACTTCTATGACTATATTTTTGTATGGAGCATATTTTGCTGTCGAGCCCTCTTAATAGTACCATATTTAAATAGATAGATGTTATTTTTTATTTATCCACTGATATTATTTTGCGGTTTACAAAAGATACACACGCTTCATTAACTTTGCTATAAAGTCTTAGAACAAGTATTGACGACAAGTTTTAATTTAAAAGGACTTACCGCACGATTGCCGTCGGCGGTGAGGATTTAAACTTGCTCAGTAAGATGTATCGCTTCCAGCTACCTGAATATAAAGATCAAAGGAGGAAAAGCAAATAAAGAACACTAATTCAAACTTGAGTTTCAAAATTCGTGACTTGCGTTCTATTTTTAATTTCAACTTTCAACCACGTTTGGAAAAATGAAATGCTGAGTATATAGACCAAGATCCGTGAGGTGAATCCTTTTACTTATTTTTTCAGCGATATAATATATTAGATGAGGTAGTCTTTGTACGTATAATGATTATAAAAATACCCGCAACTCTGTCCCGTCAGCCGTTTTTCAGCAATTTGGTGCTAAAGTATGGTAAAAATATCACTAACTTTTTTTATTTGTATGCTCTCAAATTTACTATTTGGTCTAATATATATATATATATATGCTTTATTTAAACATAAAAACTACATTGTACAGTTATACTTAATCAGGTTTCAGCCAAGCGTATGCGGACTATGAGAAAACCTTCGATTCAGTTGAGAGGAAAATTGACAATACAATGAAATACAATAATTATATTTTATAGCACACCAATAATACAGAAATATTTACAATTTATAGGCAAACAATTAGTAATGTACAATCGGCGTTCTTATTCAACGATTTCTTCCAGACAGCCTGCATGGGAATGTCAATTGGATAGATTGTGTGTGTGATAGCTTTGGTGTGTAAATACAAAAACAAATAGGTACAGTGACTATCAGTATAACGAAGTAATAAAGATAATAGGAACAATAACTAATTCAAGCATGTCTAAAGTATTTTATTGGAAGGTTCATTAAAATAGCGTCATGCTTATCGGGCATATAGTAGGAACCTACTTATCACATCAAATTACAACTAAACCAAATTGAATAACGCTTTAGGAAGCATTCGATCTAAGTTTAATACATGCTTGTATCACACCGCTAAGAACGAAATTATTTTCTTATAAACTAATATTACAAACCTGAAGAGTTTGTTAGTATGTATGTAAGTTTGAACGCGCTAATCTAATTGAAAAATATTTTTATGTTGGATATTCCATTTATTGAAGAATCCTATAGGCTGTATAACATTACGCTGCGACCAATTGGAGTGAAGCATTAGTGAAAAATGTTGCAAAAAACGGGAAAAAAATTCTAAATTCCACACGGACGAAGCCGCGGGCAACAGAAGCAAAAGCAAGATATAACAAAGCCCACGGCACGGGCACGGGCCTCCTCCACTTTGGAGGGATTATGGTGTACTCTGTACCGCGTTGATCAGGCGTGTTGGCACAGGGATTATTTTCGAGTTTTCCGTCTCTCACAGAAGAAGTTATCATTGTACAATATTCCTTAGCTGACTTTTACAGCACCCTTGGGAGGAGATGCGTTATTTAGCACAAATTAACTACGCTAGCATAGTCCGTATCGTATCTGAATGAGATTAAAAGGTGGACACCATACTTTCTGCTTCTTTAATGCTTTTTTTAAAGAACTTTCTCTGTTTTGCATATACTACAGTTACCGAACTAAAATAAGTATAGTATAGTAGAGTTGCACTTACATTTATTTACGTGATATATTTCAAAAGAGTTTTTTATATTTAACGTTTGAGTTATTTTTGTACTTTTCTGTGGACTCGAACATTGTGAGCGTCAGTTTAATGAAATCATTTCGGTGTAAATGCAGCCATTATGCAAGACTGCACCGCATCGGACTTGGCTTAAGTTTCATTCTACAGTTTGAGCTTGTTTTAGATTGACAGTAAATCTTCAACTATTTTGCAGATATTGTGAAGCTAGATAGCCCTTGTGTCATCATAAATGAGAGAAATTTGCATGCTATAAGTCTTTATTGCCGAAATTTTAAAGTGAATCCTTTTTAGTTTTGAAATACTTGCGGTTTGCATACCGCAAGATTATGTATTTTTTTTGTTTTTACATTTGTTATTGCATCTTCTTGTGAAAATAATACTGAAAAAGAAAAATACCTATACTAAAAACAAAAAGAAATCATTAAATTAGTTTCAAAACTACGATGTCAACTTAAATAAAAAAAAAATTTCATGTTTTTAATTCCTCTTATTTAGCTAAAATAAAGGAATTTGTAGGACTATACTGTAATCTTCAATTTTATTTAATTGCCCTATTAAGTACCAACTTCTACTAAGAGATATTTTCATAGTCAATTTATCTAATTTTCAATTTCGTTTAATACCACAACTGTGGTAACTTCTTTGACTAATGTTATTGTTGAATGTTTAAGCCGGAGATTTACCAGATAGTAAATACGCGTTAAATCTTGAAGACATGTAACTTTAGCCTGGCTAAATCTTACTTCAGGGTCTAATAAAATATGGCATTCATGTGACATAAGGTTTTCGCAAACTACGAACATCACTTTTACAAGCAAAAAAAACAAGTATTTCATTGGGAAGAGAAGACCTGTCTATGGTTTAAATTTAATTAACCTGTGGCGTGTATCATAGATACACATAGAACCGATTTCACTCAAACAATAACTAACAACAATACAATACAATAACTGACTTAAATCCATATAAATAATATGGATTTAAGTCAGGTGAGTGATGTGGTTTAAGCCCTGTATTTCTTGAAAAGTAATCCTATGAATATATAGGAAACTTTAAAACAACGACAGTAAAGTTATAATTGGAATTAGTACAAATAATTTAATTCTATCATACTTCGAGTTCAATTGCGTGGGCAATTGTAAACATGAGATATTCTCTGTGAATCCGGTCAAGTGTATACGTATATTATACGCGTCGTAATTGGCGCGCAATAATGAAGTTTGTAGAGATACCTTCTAGTGATGGGAACATACGTTAAATTAATTAGAAATCGATAAAATTGACTGTAAGACTCATTAGTTTTTGTTTGCGACTACATCTGCATTTATAGTTACAGCTCCACTCCTTACCTTTTACCGTGATCGTAATATATAGCCGATGTGTTATTTTGATTTATAAGCTATACAGCTGTAGAATTTCAATAAAATCCTTTGCTACTCAAAGGATTTATGTGTGACAGCAACAAATAACCTAAGATCTTTAAACTCTTACAGTTTATAATATCGGAAAGAAGAATACAGGCGTTACCTGGATTTGGTTTGAGGGTGGGGTGTTGCTAAGATAATATAGCAATAAAATTCTGGTAAATGTTTGAAGTTATTATTTCATTGTAAGGGAGAGGGCGTTGGTGTTATTTCTTCACAAAACGCACCCTGACTATGCCTATAGCCGTGGGGTTAAATTTTAATCGACCGTAGGTTTATGGAATAGCTTTATGGCATGTGAATTTTGTACCCATAAATACATTTCAGTTTTCTGATATTTGACATTATCTATAATATACAAATATTATAAAGGGGGAAGATTTGATCGTTTGTTTGTTTGCATCGAATGGACACTAATGGACTTATAAATGTAGATTGGTCTTATTCATAATAACTTATCGGAGGTTTAAAAGTTAGCTAGAATAGGTTCGCGAAAATTGACAACTTGTTATTCATAATAGTCTTTTACGCTAAAACATTTATTATCTCTCCGATAAAATCTCCGTTTAAACCTCCGATAAGTCATTATGAATAAGACCGGATATGTATAGCTAAATGTACAAAACAAAAATGGCTCAGTATAGCTGTATTTTAATTTTAAAATGTTAATCCTCATTCATTTTGATAATTAAGATTGATTGTGAATATATAAATAACAATACTTATAATTTTGCCTGATCTGAGACTTTTCGATTGTAATATATGATGGTATAAACATTTTCTAAGTAAGTTCAACAGAGACAAATCTGGGTTCGAACAAATAGTAAACATCAACACTGTCACTTGTAGCGGGGGAAAATTTTCTAGTGTTTAACAAAATCATCGATATTTTCCTATTTTGTTAACCCAACACTAAAAATCATTGACAGAAATTAACTATTATCGTCGAGCAGGTGTTCCTGTCACCTGTGTCTACTTCAGTTGTTCTTTAATTAATAGTCTGTTTCATATAGAAACTTGTGTAAATTATTAATAACTTTCAATGTTGATTAAAGACATACATGACTTGTGTATTTATTCAGTTAAAGCTTGTGTTTGTTATAATAATGATTAATAAAAGTTTTCGTAGACAATTTATTATTTTTTGCAATGAACTTGCTTTATAACTAAACTAAATTATTGTGGAAAAAATGATCACCATGAGCGGGACTTGAACCCCGACCTAGGAATACCGTTCCGTTCGTTGTTCTTCCATCTGAGCTGTCATGGTTCCTGCACATGTTTACCACATCAACATGGCACCATGGTCACGGTAACAGCTTAGTCTTACCCGTGACCACAGTGACCGCAAAGTCTCCGAAAGGTTGGGCTAAAATTTAAAACAAATATACGCGTCTAAACCCGTAAAAAGTGATTTCATTTAAACGAATGAGTCGCAAAAGTGTTAGAGAATATTATGTCATAATCAATTTTTGTTTCATAAGTCTTAATTGAACCTAGGATTAACTACAAATGTTCTGATAAGCACACAATAGATGGCGATAAATTCGTGCTTAGTTCCGTTCGCTAGTCGCTCCGCCACGTTTAGCTCGGTTCAGTACAAGCTGTTAATTTCCGCTAGCTTGTATCGGCTGAGCTTCGTGGCAGCAGTATTATTACGCCTTCCTAACACTTTGTTACATAACATTTCCTAAGGAAAGCTCACAAATATAGAAGACAGCGATACATTCAGAACGTCGCAAAATACTGAGATTCATCTACTTATCTGTCTTTTTCCTTTTAATGAAGACCCTGTCACTGCGAAAAGACCTCCCTCGTTATTAACATATTTTATGTATTTATTTGTAATAATATAAATATAATATTATATAAATATAATATTTTGTAACGTGCGGCTTTAAGCAGTTTACATACATCGGAAACATCGAGAATAAATTTTAATGTCTTATTGCATCAATATTTGTAAATCGCCTAGCTACTGACTTTTAATAGATCATGTTTATCTTGCCAATTTGAAATAAAAAAATATCTGACTTTTATTTTTATGTCATACAGTAAACATAGTAGTAGGCACACATGGAAACTGTTGCGGCTTCAGTATTTAAATTTCTTAAGTTAAAACTTCATTAAAAAATGTCCAAAAATTAGTTTGAACTAGAGTTCGTGAATTGACGTGACAATTTTACTATCCTCTTTACACCATTTCTAATTTATTGTATCAAATAGTTTAAAAAAAAAATTTCAATACTAACTTCAAATCGCTCACCGCTGATATTCTTTAGTTAAACATCACACATCTAACGTTCATAGGCCGCACTGGTTGGATATTGAGGAAATGACACAGATGTTTCGGATCACATGTAATTCTAGGTATGTTCACATCTTATAAAGCATCCACTCACTAAGTTTATTACTAAAATAGTTCTTTAAAATTAAAATTAGTGTAAGATTTAATAGTGAAAGAATTTTCAAGATCCAGTACTTTTAGAGCCTATTCGTTCAAGAGGACGTTGTGTGAAATGTCTTGAATATTTATTTATATTTATTCATTCAAAACAAAGAAATAATCAAGTCTTTTAAATCTTTCCTGTATGGAATTATACAGATAAGCGGAATATGTGATATAAGTCTTAAACATAGCTTTTCTTATCACATAAGCACGTTGTCATGTCAGTCAAGTGTCAAAACTTACATGCCCCTGTTTTGGTTAACATAAATACATTATTTCGTGTAATCACTATATTATAATATTAATAAGTTATTTTGATAAATATTTATGATATTCCCATTACCGAGAATCTTGTGAAATATGATGGTAAACAAGTTAAGTATTATACAGAGTTATGGAAACCGCGTGATGATTTTCTTATGGAAAGTGTACTGCAAAAAATGTGTAAGCACTTGTAACATGGCTTACGGCTAAAAACCTTCAATTAATTTTATTTATCGTCTAGATATCACATGTATGTACAGTGATGCATTTAAAATAAGAATATCATCACCCCATTTCTTTCCCAGGGTGCTGTAAAGCTAACTAAGGTATATTGTATACAGATAACATCCTTTGTGGGAGACGAAAACTTTGAAGAAAAATTGTGTGCCAACACGCCTGGTCAATGCTGTTGCATTGACCAGGCGTGTTGGCACACAATTTTTACACAACACAGTAGATTATAAGTCCTCCCAAAGTGGAGGATGCGCGGCTGGAGAGAGAGAGAGAGAGGATAGAGAAATATACCTATTTGATTTAATTTGATCCTTTACCAGGATCTTAAACTGGCACTGAGTAGTATACAACTCTTTAGCGTTCACCTTTCATGAGATACAGGCTGGTAGGAGGCAGGTTTTTCTTCAGCTAGATATCCCTAAAAATTACAAAGTAACACAATTCTAGTTATTATGGCAATGATTTCACCAAAAGCATTGTGCGTTAATACAAATATCAAAGTTAAATTAATAATAATTCATCTCTGTTCTGTCAATCATAAATGATGTTAATTATGTATATACAACGTACCGGTAAATTTCAAAAAATCGAACCTTTGATCTTCATATTCTTCATACATTATAACAGAGACCCTTTTCAGATGTCACCTTCTCGCAATTGATATTAGAATTTACTCGATGTCAAAATTATTCTTTCTGGAATATTCCAAGTGATACATAGAATTTTATTGTTAACACTAAAGTTTATAGCGACTGATATGTAGTTTATACATTACTACTTTTAAGAGATTTCTTTCTCGCTACATTTTTGGCAGAGTGGTAGGTCGTGTTTCGTGGTCATCTCCAACACTATCACAATTTATAATAAAAATAAAATAAAAATAGCCATTTATTTATATCTCACAACAGTAATTAATTTTCATAAACTAAATACATGTAATATTTACTTCAGTATTTGTCTTTTAGTTATCATTGATAGATCTGTTTGCCAGTCTGCAAAGGCCTCCTCCTACCCTTTCCATTCAGTTCTTTCTTAGGCCACTCTGTTCTACGAGGCTTCTGCTGCTTGTCTGATGTCATCATTCGATGACAATGATTACGACATGTTAAATAAAGTTTTAGTTTGTGTTGATAAAATAAACTTTTACACTGTAAAATAGTAGAACGTATATATCAGAGAAATATCGTAGACATTACCTGTAATTACAGCCAGAGCAGTCATCTATCTAAAGACCTTGTAATACTGGACAAACTAACTACGTTAACTACAAAATTCTATTAACTACGATGAGATTGATCCGTGGCTTACGACACGTGTAACTGGTTTGAAAGGATCCTTTTATGAATATTCAACGGGACACCATTCATTCTCATCTAATAAACGAATTACTCACGATTGACACCATTTGAGGACCCACTACACAATCTTGGAACCTAAGTTAAAACTAAAACTCCTTAAGTAAACTATTTTAATCAAGTCTTCTACGACGTATATCTGTAAATCAACTAGCAGTGTTAAAATGTGCTATTATGTAAGTAGGTAAACATTCTTACATTAAAATGTAGGCCATTATTCTTATCCCAATAAGATCCTTCGGGGGTTATGTTATCTTAATGTTAATACTAGCTTGTGCAAGCATTGTAAGCTTTGATCAAATTATGGTTAAACACTGGATTATACGGGTGGATACATGAAAAAGATTAAGAACTTAAAGTAATATTATTTTTAATAAATTAAATTATGGTGGAAAAAGTGATTACCGCAAGCGGAACATGAACCCACGACCTCGGAATACCGTTCCGTAGCTCTGCCAACTGAGCTTATTGCGGTTGTGCTTTCAGTAATCAAATTAGGCCACCATAATCGTCACTCGATTGAGTTTATATCTTATTTTTACGTACAACGCCATCTATTGAGAATGTTTTGCAACAATTTCGACCGTATTCGTCGTCAATCGACAATCTCGTATTCCGAGGTCGTGGGTTCAAGTCGCTTGCGATAATCACTTTTTCCACGACAATTTAATTTATTAACTAAAAACATAGCATGTCAATTGCAAAATTAATCAATTACTTTAGTAATATTATACTTAATAAACTAAATTATAATGGAAAAAATGATAACCATAAGCGGGACTTGAACCCGCGACCTCGGAATGCCGTTCCGTTGCTCTCCCATCTGAGCTATTATGGTCCACGCAAATGTTTACCAAATTTTCCACTACAATCATCTCAATGCGAGTTTTAACATCGTGCGATGTTTTTTCGTACAACGCCATCTATTGAGCGGTTTGCACCAACTCCATCAATCGATCACTTAGCGTTCTTTACAGAACACAATTGGACCGAAGTAATGGCTGTACATGTATTTCTACATTAATATATTAATATTTTGCGATTGACTCGCTATGCTTTTACTAAATAAACTAAATTATAATGGAAAAAATGATAACCATAAGCGGGACTTGAACCCGCGACCTCGGAATGCCGTTCCGTCGCTCTCCCATCTAATATTTAGTTTATATAATTTAGTTTATTTAGTAGTTTAGTTTAGTTTATTTAGTCGGTCCACCTTGTCGGATCGTCCGTTCGTGCTAACGATCTTCGGCCCGAGCTAACTCTTCGAGCTATGCCGGTTACACCGGTCCTAGAGCGCCAATCCAAAAATATTCAAAACAAACTATATAATACATGTTTATTCGTGTCGTCGACTACGTATTTTAGTAACAATAAACATGCATTTATACTTTTAACTTGCATCAAACAAAGTGCAAAGTAATGATCAAGAACTTTAAAATCCTTTTGTGGAAACATCAATCTTGCTTTACATCCAGTTTACACTTGGCTTGTATTTATCTTATTTGGGACAATGACGAGCGATTTGTTCGGCCTATGTAATTTAACTGGGTTATATCCACCTACAAATAAAGCTTGATACAGAGATCTGAGTAAATATGTAAATTGTGAATTATGATGTCGGGTTTAATGGTTCAACACAGCTGATGCTGTGTTTAATATGAATAATTGAAGGAATATTCATGACTGATGACTTTATAGATTAATTAGTTTTTACTTCGGTAAACAAACATAGTTCAACTATTACTACCTAGTTTAAATGACATAAACATAACATAATTATTTTACTACTAGCTGTCCCGGCAAACATTGTTTTACCATACTAAAAAAAAAGATTTGAAAAATAGATGTTGGCCGATTCTCAGACCTACTAAATATGCATGTAAAATTTCATAAAAATCGGTCAAGCTGTTTCGGAGGAGTTCGGTAACTAACACTGTGACACGTGAATTTTATATATAGCGTGTAGCTGTATAGCTGAATTTAAAAAATAAAAACCTTAAGAAATGATACGAAAACCATATACACAAACGAATCTATCTATTAGAAAACTGCATCAAAATCTAACACGTAGTAAGTATTAAAGATTTAAGCTCATATAGGGACATACCTTCATATAAAAATAACGACTTTGTTTTATTATAAGTAAAGATTTGGTATTGTAAAACTATGTTATTCAATTAACACGTTTCAGAGCTATATTTTTAAAGATTATTTTCTTCCAGGTTATAAAGTATTTTATACTTGTGTGTGTATAATAACTTTCTTAACAAAAGAGTAATCATCCGGATAGGCTGTTTGAATGTCAAAGAGAAACAAATACGTATACAACCTTTCACCTTAAAAATATCTGTAATAGACAAATATCAACTTTCTTGCTAACTTTATTTTTAGTGAAATGAAGCTCATTAATTCATTCATTCGTTCATTCTTTCGTTTATACATTAGTTCATTCATACATTCGTTCATTCATTCAACTATAAATCTCAAGCTGTTAATAATTATTTTACATCCTTTCTATCTTCTTGTAAAGTTTTTCAAAACGAACAGTTTTAATAAAAAAGCCTTTTATACTCTCTACAACAATGGTATTATCTTTACACATAAATCTAGTTTTACGTAAAATGATGATACAAAAATGTTTCAACGGTAGGCTTATCGTTCTGCGCGGTCCCTCACCAGACAACCATTAAAAGGCTAAAACACAAAGGATTTAAAAGAGCGTTATTAAAATGACTGTAAGAGCGGTTATACAAGTCAAAGTTCTATTTTACAGAGAAAAATGATATAATTGTTCACAATTCTGATGGTAATAATGATTTGAATGGATATATTTTACATACAATAAATTCAAATTGATGAGACTAAGACCGTCGCGCATATATGATATGTAACAACTCGTATGAGTATTGTTGAAGTCAAGTTAGTGTGTTGAATTATAGCAGGTGGCATTCTATAGTCTCTGCCTAACCCTATGTAGTATATCCGTATTCTGGTACCCATAACACAAGTGTATATACACTTGTGTTATTAGCTTAGGTTGGAAAATAAAAAAAATATTATTGCAGTGAATATTAGACTAGTTATAAACACCAAATATGATACCTTAATTATCAGGAAAAAATAAGGCTTATTATGACGGAAGTTAATAATTTTATCGATCTTTAGAAGTTCAAGGGTAACTTAAATTATACCAAGGTTTATTGCCATAACATTGCCCTTGAGAAACTATATGATTTTTAAGACATAATGTAGTTTTTATTTTCTTTATGGCTAATAGATGCAGATAAGCATGGCGATTGCATATAGAATTCGTTAACTCAGACTTTTTATTTTCCGTGTGGTGACGGATTAAAAATACAAGTCACCACCCCATCTCCTCCCAAGGGTGCTATAAAAGTCAGCTAAGGGATATTGCACAGACATAACATCCTCTGTGAGAGACGGAAATCTCGAAAATAAACCCTGTGCCAACACGCCTGGTCAGTGTGGCACAGTAAACAATAATCCCTCCTAAAGAGGAGGATGCCCGTGCCTAACAGTGGGACGGGCCGGACGGTCGACTAAATGAGCTGGAGAGAGAGATTGCTTTTATTTTCTTTATGACTAATAGATGCAGATAAGCAAGACAATTATTTAATTAAATTTTAAATCAAATTGACGGTTACATAACAGCGAGGTTTAATATATTTTTACACTTTAAATTACAAAACAAAATTTCACTTGAAGTTAATAACTTCCCTCCAATATCAAGTAAATTGTCTTCAAATAGAAGATAATTTGCGCTGAATTCTTGATATTTCAGTAAGATTCTCGAGCTCAGTAGCTCGAATCACAAAGCTTGTTAAATGAAGAGTACGTTATATAGACAGTAACACCAGTTAATATTCTTATAAATTTATTTAGTTACTTTATAACCAGAGTTTGTTACAAAACTTTGTAACTCATGGTAAATATTAAAGCTTTTGAATACGTTATTAATTTTATTCGCGATTTCTTTGTATTTTATAGTAAACTACTGAGCCTACCTACAGTTGTTTACGAGGTTACGGGTTCGATCTGGGCACAGTACATTCATTTGTGTGATATTTATAATTGTTATACAAATATTTGTATTGCTTCTGGGTGTATTTTATGTATTGTAAGTATGTATTTACACAAAAATAGTATATTAGTATAACCGTTGTTTGCAACTTCGTCTGCGTGGAAATTAGAAAAATTTCCCCGTTTTCACAACATTTTTCACTCATGCTTCGCCCCTATTGGTCGCAGTGTGATGTTATATAGCCTTCCTTGATAGATGGGCTATCCAAAACTGAAAGACGTTTTCAAATCCGACTCGTGGTTCCTGAGATTAGCGCGTTCAAACAAACAAATTCTTCAGCTTTATAATATTAGTATTCTGAAATGGAAATACTCTAATAGTAAAAACTATTAAAGCGCTAAAACAGTACATTGTTAACATAGTTATATTAGGAAAAGAACACTACTGTTTCGTTAATGTAACTGCAAATAAATTTTTGTATCAACTTAGTAACCAATAAATAAATCAGTGTTATAACGGCCTTTAATTTCTTTTTTATTGCCTATAATAATACGATAAGCTTATACAATACTGCTTGCCTAGGACTACGTATAAATAACTGACAAATAATATTATTTTTTGTGTTATTAGAAAAATTGATTCGTGCATCAAGTTAGTTCACTTTAAATTTAGTTAATTTGTTTTTTTACTGGTCTCTCTGAATTTTAGCCCGATGTTTCAGAGATTTTCCAGTCACTAACACTTCTGTGATTAAAATGTGTGTGAGAAAAGTCTCTGAAACGTCGCGTCGTTGGACTAAAACTTAAAACAAGTATAATATGTTAATAAATTAAATTGTAGTGGAAAAAGTGATCACCGCAAGCGGGACTTTATGATGATGATGATCACTTTTTCCACTACTTACAATTAAATTTATTAAGTAAAAGTATAGCAAGTCAATTGCAAAATTAATAAATTACACAAGTATACGTGTCTAAATCCGTAAAAAAATAGTTATTATTTGAATATATTATGGGTCGTACATGTGTAAGAGAACATAATTTTGACCTGTTTGATTTCATTCTCAGGACATATAAATAGTAACTGCAGCTACTCTATTGAACTAATAATAAACATAGTAATAGGGTCTCCTTTAACCCTTTGGGTATGGATCTCTATAAAAATAAATATTTTGTAAATATAAACAATAAGGTGAAGAATTTTTTTTTTTTAATTTTCATCAAAAATGTAATAATCTTTGTATACAGTTACTTATTAATCTTTACTTGTCAAACACTAACCAGTTTTCAGACATAGATGGTTGGGCAATCTTTGAAGGGCAGACAATGTCATTTGGTAAATTTGGTAATGAAAGTTGGATATAAGTGTCCTTTGCAAAGGTTATACGCACTTAACTAAATAGGTTTAGAACAAACTACGAGTAGCGGTAACCATATCGGCCTTAAGTCATTTCAAGGCTTTATATTGTTTTGTATGGAATATGAGACGTAGTGTAACAAATTCCAAAATCCAAAATGTTCGAAACTGGTACCAATTCTAGGTACACAACTATAAATAACTAAAAAATGAAAAATGGTAGTATCCAAATATCCATTACTTGCTATTTTGTTGTAGGTACACATTTATATCAATTAAAATCATTGATGATGAAATAAATACACAGTTTTTATAACAAGAAAGTTCAGTTAATTTTGCCGAATTGTGATAATGACATTATCAATTTGATTTTTTTAAGTTATATTTAGTTTAGTTGTACGTGCAGAATCGGCACCACTGTTTTTAAATCAATGACGCAGACAGTACCCACACTAACAAATTTCTTGAAGAATAAAAAGTAACACCAATATGACTTTCCACTTTTACTAGGTTTTTAGTATACATTATTCATGTGTGATGGTTTAAAAATACCAATGTCACTACCTCTTTTCCTTCTCCAGTGTGCTGTAAGAGATAGTTAAGGGATATTAAATACAGATACACAATATACCTCATTTGCAAACTTGAAACTATAAAAACATTTCGAAGTGGAGGAGCCTATTAGTGTGACGACGAGATTGATGATGTGGAAACGGGAATGAACACATTATTAATCCAAAATAATCATATCTAAATGTAAATAAAAATAAGCTGGCTACCCTTTGCTTCCCAGCTATGAAATAAAGTATCAAAACTTACATTATTATAGAAGCAAGACAAGTTTCGATAACAAAACGTTATTACGTGCAAATACAATACGTATCGTCGATCGACACATACTGAATCCAAAGCGTATACGAAAAGAAAACGCTTCTTTTATCCCATCTTTATTGTAAACTCGAATAAGCTTTGGAAATAAATGTATAAGCATATATTTATGTCTTATGTTCAGCCTAATGTGATTACGTGGGTATGAAACATTCATACCGTTTTTCGCAAAATTGCTAATGAGATTCTTAAGAAAGGGTGTAAATTAAATAAACGAATATCTTAGAGCTTTGGGAAATAAGCAAAAGTATAATATTTAAATATATTATTAAAAATATAGAGCCCTGTGGTGATGTATTTCAGAGAAGAATACATACATATTCAAGAATACACATGCCATTACACCATTTCTTTCCAGGGGACCTGTATGAGCGAGATGAACGATATATATAAAGGATATTTAGTAATAGGAAATTTACAAACATACAAATTGTCTACACTTTGATATTATACTTATACAACAAATGTTTTATAAAAAAATCATTAATTAATTTAATATTTTACATTGAATGAATTCTTACAAATTACAAGAATAAATCATTAAAAATGATTTACTTGGAAGCCTTACTTATCAATGTATAAAAAATATCATTATTTAATCAAATACCTATAAATTTTTAACATAAAAGTTTTTATATATTCTAGTTACAAAGCAAATTTGATGAAATACCAAAAATAACCTATTCAATCTACGAAAAAAATAAAGATAACAACTTGCGTTCAAGGTGAGCAGAAAATTTCATTGTTACACATTTAAGTACGAAGTAAATAACTATTGGCAGTTTGTTTTAGCTACCCGCAAAGAAATAACTAAAACGTTAGCGATTTAGCTCGGTAACAACTATGGCAGTAAATATGGAAAGTAGCAATAAAATTATAGCGAGTGCCAAAATTCAAGACAGGTTTGTTTTAACGTAAGAAATAACACAAATTGCTTCAAGTTATACAAGGTTATAATAAAAATGAAATAATAAATATTCATGGACATTTCATACAACGTCCTCTGGTCCCAAGCTAAGCTTATATTATTATGCTTGTGTTATGGGTACCAGAATACGGATAGAACACATATACTACTATTCTTTTGTAAATACATACTTAGAATATATATTCTGAAAATGTTTGTACTGTATCTGGGGGTTTCTATATAGAAACCCCCAGACGCAGTACAAACATTTGTATGACAATTAGAAAAATCACAAATGTGTCCCGAGCGGGAATCGAACCCGCGACCCCTTGATCGGGAGTCCGTTACATAAACCACTCAACCACGAGGCTCGTCGTTATACTTTTATATTTCAAAGTTATAGTGTTTTATAATCGTGGAAGAGAAAATATTCTCTAACACTTGCGTGACTCATTCGGTCAAATATTATATTAACTACTTTTTACGTGGTCCCACCCATGACCATTGTGACTGCAAAGTCTCCGAAACGTCGAGCTAAAATTTAAAACAGATACACGCGTCTAAATCCGTAAATGTGCTTTTATATGAACGTGGAAGAGATATTTATATCAGAACTAACGGTTGCCCGTTAATTCGTTCAAGTCCAATTTTGGATGACTAAGCAATAAAAAACTTAAAACAGGTCTTCCACAAGGAAAAAGAAGGCAAAGTTAGATCTCTAACAACAAATCACTAAAAACGGTATTCATGCAGTAGTGTTGACGTAATGCGTGTACAAACATACATACAGACAGACATTTAGAAATACTATATAGTTGTAGGCTGTAAGCTCGTGACTTTATACGCATGGAATTTTGAAAATTTTCCCCGTAATTACAACATTTTTTACTGTTGCTTCTCTACTTTATAGATAAATGTACTATCCAAAACTCTAAGAATTTTTCAAATAGGATCTGTGGTTACTGAGATTAGCGCATTCAAAGAAACTCTTCAGGTTTGTAATATCAGTATAGATTAACCTAAACGAGGGAAGGAAATGACTATTTGGCCATACGAAAATAAATAAAATTGGTCAAGTGCGAGTCGGACTCGCGCACGAAGGGTTCCGTACCATTATCTATGCAACATAAGGCAACGTTATTAGTATCGAGCAAGAAACGGTAAAAAAATCATGTTTGTTGTATGGGAGCCCACCTTAAATATTTATTTTATTTTATTTTTAGTATTTGTTGTTATAGCGGCAATAGAAATACATCATCTGTGAAAATTTCAACTCTCTAGCTATCACCGTTCTTGAGATACAGCCTGGTGACAGATGGACGGACGGACGGACGGAGGGACGGACGGACAGCGAAGTCTCAGTAATAGGGTCCCGTTTTTACCCTTTGGGTACGGAACCCTAAAAATGGTTTGAAACGATAAAATTATTTAATTTCTTGTTGTATATTTTTAAGAAAACTGAAGGGGGTAATTAATCATCAGATAAATAATACTACTATATATAAATAATAATACTACTTCCAGTATCATTCAATACATTTATTATCAAATATTTATGAATCTTCACTATTAGTTGTTACTCTTTTTAAATTCAACACAAGCAATGACAACTGCCAAAATATTCGTATTTCGAAAAACACTTCAACGCATAGACGACCTCCTTCTTAAGATTGTTAATTAAATGATATTCTCCTTGGTGCACCTTACAGCTAATGGAGTAGAATGTTCAGGTATCCTTTCACATACTCTAAATATAAAACGTGGTTTGATAAAAAATGAATAGAGTATAGGTATAAAATGTACTAAAACCTTTCTATGAGCATAGCCTTCTAAATATTTCTTATGATTTTGTTACATCATCAATCAATAAAAACTTATAAAAAACATCATAAGCAATCGGTGACTTATAAAGTGGACCATTTCAAATTATACTTTCTGATCACGCAATGTTTTATAAACTATTCGTAAAAAGAAAAACAGAATTAATTATAATAGATTATCATGAAAATTAGATTATAAAATATTTATTCCATTATAAAAATTATTACTTAAGTAGTCACAGAAAATGAAGAATTAGGGATACTTTTCCTATTTACTCAAAATCTACTAAATATATTTTAATTCTGATTTACGTGTTTCTATATATAATAGTTACTTATGTTTTTAAAGTTATTTCATTAGTTAATACGCGATAATAGACCGACAAATGAAAAAAATAAAAAATTAGAGAGGTTGTTTCGCTAAGATTTTCTATCGAGAAAACTTTTTTCAATCGTGTTTCTGAGTTTATGCGATCCTAGATCATATATTGAAAAAACATATACTTAAAAATTAGAGCTCTAGCCATTCAATCTAAAGAAACAATGAAAACTTCGTACGTAGAAAAATGCACGAAGCTATTTTGGTATCGTCTTAAGATGTTATTTCAGACTATTTGGCTACATTATGATGACAGTTATTACTATGAAAATTTTCACTGCTTGAAGCAATGACGGGCCTCGTGGTCTAGTGGTTCAGGTAACGGACTGCTATTCACGAGGTCTCGGGTCCTATTCACGTTCGGGGCAATCATTTGTCTGATATTTATAATTGTCATACAAATGCTTGTCCTGCGTCTGGGTGTTTTTATGTATTATAAGTATGTATTTACAAAAGAAAAGTAGTATATGTAGTCTATTCGTATTCTGGTAACCATAACGCAAGCATATTAAGCTTAGCTTGGGACCAGAGGACGTTGTGTGAAATGTACATTAATTATTTATTTAATGGATTGATAGACCGAAAAAACAAAGTTGTAATTTCTGTAGATTTTTGATTCCCGTTTTAGTTTTCTTCATTACCTTACCACAAACATCAGGCTAGTTTGCGGTAACCGCTTTCCATCAGGCGGAAGCAAAAAAGGAAGCCAGCTTGTTTTAAGAAAGTCTTTGTGTTATACAAATATTTTGTAAGTTTGTATGTAACAAACGTACAAAATACGGGCAAAAACATGACTTTACCTTTACAAGACATGCAAAAACGCTTCATAGATATCTACTTGGTAAACATAATTTCCTGAATGGGAATCGACCTAAATACTTGGAGGAGAAAGTCAGTTAAATTAACGACACACAGTACGATGTTGAATACTGACGCCATCAATATATTATTACTATTTCCTATATTAAAATTATACTCTGTAAACCCAATGACGTCGTTCAGTCAATAATCCAAAACCAATCAGATCACAGCCGAGCAAACGTTGCACAAGCTTTAGCAATTGCAAACTGAAATAACTCGAACGGTCTTTAAATTATTTCCATCTAACTAACTCACCCGAAGGCATCTAGATCCGCTTTTTTTTCTACGTTCTATCCTTACAGTGCATACTTTATTTCTATTTGCCCGTACTGCGAGGTAAAGGGGATGGGAGAGGGTAGCGGGGCTAGGCACGCGCGGTAGAGTCGCCCCAGCCAGTAGAAGCTGCGACGAGCGTGAGAGTGCCTGTCGCCGCCCTAACCAACCTATTATAGAACTGGTGACCTATCATAGTGTCTGTGACGTGTCAGTGTCTAGCACAAGCGTAGAAATGACTATACATATGATTGTGAACAAATGTTTGTGACTTGTGATTAAGTGGTTGCATAAGTGAGTTTGTTTCGAGTTCGTGTGGTTGCAACAGTGCAATAGGCATTGCCGGTAAGTATCAGTGTTTACTGCAATAACATTAACATATAAATGGGATTGATTTGATTGAAACATTTGTTCTATATCAATTTATTTTTAAGGACAATTTTTTTTAACCAATCAGTAAATCAATGCTGCTAATCATATCTTAATAAGGACACATGTAATTTCTGGCTAGAAACTAAATGTTTTTCGAACAGTTCTAGTAAAACTGCTTACTCAATTGCCAAGAAAGTAAAACGTTAACGCGTTTTTATATTTTCGCCTAGTTTATTAAGCTGTGCTAATATTTTAAAGTTACTTGAATACTAATTAGATTTTGAGCAATTATTAGGCGCAATTATACGGATTATATTTCACTGCGCAGTAACTTCATCTATCTGGCAAGGAAAATCCCATCAAAATCGGTTCAGCCGAAAGCCAGACATTCTATAAAACCAATAGGATTTTTAATGAATAAAAGTTACATTGCCTGTATTTAGTCATGATCGATTTCAAATGGGTATCTTGAGGTATATCAAATAGGTTAATAACTATTCAGAGTTCTTTCCGTTTATGATATTCGAACGACAGGCAATGTTTGTGGTTCTATCGGGTTTTTGATACTTTCAAAAATATTACGAACAGTTTCTTTAGAAAAAATATGTTGTTAGTAATAGTTTCTATAGAAAAGATTTGATTATTTATTAATTTGAAACTACTGGACCAATTTGAACATGTTTTAACCGTCGGGAAGCAACAGAATGCCCGATGAACATATAGATATGTTACTATTTTAATAACTTAATAAGTAAATTCCTAGTTAATATCTAAAATATTACTGAAAGATATACGCGTCGCTATTATTATGATAATTTGTATGTTAATAGCTGTAGTTTCGAATAGTATCGCAATAAAACTTGTAAGAGGAAATCATACTTTAGTCATAAAAAGGTGTCGTTTTTAGGGTTCCGTACCCAAAGGGTAAAAACGGGACCCTATTACTGAGACTTCGCTGTCCGTCCGTCCGTCCGTCTGTCACCAGGCTGTATCTCAAGAACGGTGATAGCTAGAGAGTTGAAATTTTCACAGATGATGTATTTCTATTGCCGCTTTAACAACAAATAATAAAAATAAAATAAAACAAATATTTAAGGGGGGCTCCCATACAACAAACATGATTTTTTTACCGTTTCTTGCTCGATACTAATAACGTTGCCTTATGTTGCAAAAATAATGGTACGGAACCCTTCGTGCGCGAGTCCGACTCGCACTTGACCAATTTTTTTTAGGAAATAACTGAATCAATACACTTAAAGGTACTTCGGATATTTTCGGATCTTTTCTTATTTTACCCCTTACTTTTAATCTTAAGAAAATAATTAAATGATTACGACAATATTAATTGCATCCGCATATTCTTTATTCATACATTAAATGTTCTGCAGGAATTTAAACGTATTTCGTTATTATATTTCTGCCATAAAGTGTATGGTTTTATAATTTGTAAATGTAATATTATACCATAAATGAGTAGCTTACAATAACCCCTTTTTACGCATTCCTAAACAATGCGACGGGAAATAATTTTTTGCTTTGCTTATAATGAAGAGTATCAATTACGTTTTTTAGGGTTCAGTACCCAAAGGGTAAAAACGGGACCCTATTACTGAGACTTCGCTGTCCGTCCGTCCGTCCGTCCGTCCGTCTGTCACCAGGCTGTATCTCAAGAACGGTGATGGCTAGAGAGTTGAAATTTTCACAGATGATGTATTTCTATTGCCGCTATAACAACAAATACTAAAAATAAAATAAAATAAATATTTAAGGGGGGCTCCCATACAACAAACAAATGATTCTTTTTACCGTTTCTTGCTCTCATACAACAAACGTGATTAATTAAGTATTGTGTGTGTTGTTTGCTCATTTATTAATAACGTGTCTTATGTTGCATAGATAATGGTATGGAACCCTTCGTGCGCGAGTCCGACTCGCATTTGACCAGTTTTTTTTTAGTTTTTAATAACAATGCATGCTTCATTTAACAAAAAAAACTAGCATCAGTATCAAATATAGGTACTGCGTCCTATGGTCCCAAGATATTTTTTTTATTATGGTACTAGAATACGTATATATTTACTACGTAAACTATAAAAAATATTAGTGGGATACATTATAAACATTGTATAAATGAATGTTTTCTACGGGAAAAAGACTTGCGACCTGGTGAACCTTATGTAATCTGGTTCTCCAGCCTGTGGCGGAAATATGTTTTTAATAGTCACTATTCACAGGCCAATATTTTATACTACAAATGTAAAGTAGTTTTGGCAAAATAACTCTGATGTTCAAAAGTAAGGCCCTTTTTCAACTTTTCGGAATGGATAAATTACAGAGTCATTTTACGTGGTTTAGAATGCTTACTGAGCTTCTATATCTCAAGATGATTTCTGTTTTAAGCTTAATTTAAGTGACAGTCCCATACAAAACGTTTTGTGTTATTTAGTACTTAATATTTTCTAACACTTGCGCGACTCATCTGTTTAAATAAAACTACTTTTTATGGATTTAGTCGCGTGTATTTGTTTTAACTTTTGGCCCGACGTTGCAGTCACCATGGTCACGGGTGAGACTGAGCTATAGTACCTGCAACTTTTTATAGGTGCAATTTAGAAACTAAACCCTATCAAATTATGCAAAGTGGCCATCTTCTTGAACCACTCTCAAAATCTGTTTTGTAATTTTGAAGATATAAGCTCACATAGGAACATACATATAAAAATAACCACATTGTTTTATAAACGTTTAAAGCTATCGTGATAACAATTAGCGTGCTTATCCGCATATCCGAAATATTAGTATTCAAATGCCGTATTCAGTCAACTGGACAATACGTGGCTGTTACACAAATTATTGGCCTTAGGTGTGTTAAACGTTAATACTAAAGATAATTTTGGCTAATGTAGATAAATGTTTGCAAAAGTATTGGTAATATTTCAAATGACTGTAACCGCTACGACTGACATGCTACGACGTAGCATCAGTTACGGTGGCTACGTGTCTACTATAGTCTGCTTTGAAGTGCAATCAAGTGATAATAATTAGATTAACACATTATATGGTATGTATATGTTTCGCATCGTGTACTCTATTCTACATTAACTCCTAAAGTTATTTAAGAATGTAAAGTTTTATAAATTGACTTAGGAAATGGACTCAGAATGTTTGTTACTCTTGCACATAAAACTACTATAATCCATCCCAGAATTCGAAATGTTATCTGACAGTTACTAATGTCAAACTTGAAAATAATGCTGGCACATTTTTGGCAATAGTGTTGGCCAACCGTAATTTTTTTATCCCGGTTATTACCGATTACTAGAACCGACCAGAAATGTCGTACTAGCTATTTATTGCCTGCGAAGTCGTACGTGTGGAATTGGGAATCACTGCTTTGTAAAATATAACATAAAGTAAAATAAACATGTCTTCTCATTTTACGGTTAGTCATTATTTAATTCTCGTTGCACTGTTCTATGATTCTGGCGAGCATAGTACCATGCTGAACTCTTGTAAGGTTATTAGTTATTTGTTCGCGTGAGTGAGTTTGCACGCGCATATCTCAGACATAAAGTAATACAAAAATAATTAACTTTAATTAATTTTCAAAATTATATAAATCTGCTAAAGATTTACGTATAGTTATTTGTTTAATAACGGTTGGAGGACATGACTATTTTAAAAGTGTAATTACCTAGCAACACAGTAAACGTCAGATAACATTTGGAGCTTCGGGATAAACTGTAAATGTATTTAATTTAACATAATAGCTGGATAGAAGTAAGATTAACATATTGACTATATAATCGGGCAGTCACTACAAACACGGATAAAACAGGGGTCCAAGTCTGCTATACAATGTTGTCATAATGACAGTTCAATGGCGTCATTATGGTGCCATAGTGACTATTGTGTCAAAAAATCAAGTTTGGTGTCATAATGACGCCATAATGGCGAAATTTATCAAATTGGGTTGTCTACTATTAAATTTTTTGTCGTAATGATCCCATTGTGGCACCATAATGGCGTCAGTGACTGACCATTGTAACAATATTGTAATATGATTGTAATAGCAGAATTAGCAGACTTAGCCCCCAAGTGGCTAGATACTAACATTATAAATTTACAATAAATTTGTTTGATTTGATTTGATTTGATTATAATAGTAATGCACTCTTAAAATCTTACATCTAACAACCTATATATGTAACATAAATCGCCTCAAAATATTTCATTAATGAAAACACTAGAAGCACGTTCTAAATATATTTATTTTCAATTTATTTATGCGCTTTCAATTTTGAGAGTATTTTACTAATGATGTCACGGAAATAGCGCGCCAACGAATCTCGGTTTCTTTTAAAAAATGTTTTGCATCATTAAGAGAGGCCTTGCTCTGATAAAATTTCTAGTAATTATGAACTATTTTGTACATGTGGTGACGAATTAAGAAGTGTCACCACCCCATTTTCTTCCCAGGTTGCTAGCTTAGTAATATTGCACACATATAATTTCCACTGTTGGAAATCGAAATCTCGAAGATAAACCCAATGCCAACACGCTTGGTCAGCGCGGCAAAGAATATCTTTAATCCTTTCTAAAATGGAGGAGACCCGTTTTTTTTCGATTTTTTTCCTCTCCACTCTGCCCTGCGGGGCCACGATGGTGCCTTGAGCTTTACCATAACCCGGCGAGGGGTGGCCCCACTAACCGGGGGCGGACTCGGTGGGGGGAGCTATAGGTCCCCCGTCGCGTGGCCGAGTGCCAGCCCTTGCCCGTCGACGACCCCCGCAGTAACAGTAAACTGTAACTGTAGTAACTGCCCAGCAGTGGTAACGAATTGGAAAGAGAAACTATTTCTTTCTATGTAATTATAAATTACTTACAAATACAATAATTTTTCTATTTAGTTTTCTTGCAGCTTATATCCATGTTCCACCGTTTTGGGAGGGTTTAGGTTTTGGGTTTAGGGATTTAGTCTATAATTATTACTCTCACTTTCTCTTTTTACGGGAAATAAATTATTTCAAAAAGAGTCTTGATAAAATAAAAAATCTTGACTTATAATTAATTTAATATTCACAGTACTACTTGATGAGATATGTCTACTAAGTTCTATGGGTTCTATCTACTAAAAACTTATACGTGAAACGGAAATTCATTTGAATTAGAACTTTAATTTTACATACACATCTTTTTTATAAATGATAACAACCAAAAGAACGCTCTAATTATTTTCGGTTAGAATTATAAATATTCATATAACGTTTCAAATAGCCGTACATCGTACGTCTCAACTTAATAATTTCATAATTGAATTTTGTATGCATGCATTTCCTCGCAACGTCATGTTTTATTTTGGACGATTCACTTTGCGGTTTTGCAATTTATATTTTTTCGTATACATTTTGAAATTAAGCAATTCTGTCTTATACTTTAATATCTGTCTCTCTCCAGCCCATTATCGTCCCATTGTTAGACACGGGCCATCTCCGTTATAAGAGGGATTATAGTCTACTATGCCGCTCTGACCAGACCCGTTGGCCAAGGAGCTTATTTTCGAGTTTTCCCGTCACTCATAGTGACTGTGTGATGTGATGACTATTTACGACAAACTATAGCTGGCTTTTATAGCACCCTGGGGAAGAAGTAGGGTGATGACTCTTGTATACTCGATCCGTTACCACACAGACAGATGGCAATACACAGATAACATCCTTTGTGAGTGATGGAAATGTCGAAAAACAAATCTTGTGCTGTAACGCTTGAACAGCGTGGCACAGTAGGCCATAATCCCTCCCAAAGTGCAAGAGGTTTATGCCCAATCGTGGCTAGAGAGAGAAATTAAATACTACACATAAGTGTTATTAAAAAATGATAATCAACTTCTAAACCGCTGTTTTATGACTTCTGGCAATAAAATCAACTATTAACACATAAATGCATGTAATGCAGTGCACTTCTGCTCGTATAAACCTCTTAAAACGATACGCTTTAATAACACTAGTTTGCACTTATCACTATGAGTGGCGCACAGCGTGTGTTAATAAAGCCTTCAAGTTTATTTTCCACAAGCTACAACCTCATATACACTTTGTGTTATGCATAACAATTTACTAAAGATATATCTGAACGATAGCTACGTTTTAATATTGTATATTTTATATGACATTTTAGTGGCATGGTGTTTTCCGCTATTCTACTTTTACTTTTATTTATTATTCTTCGCTCTTGATTTATATGAATAGACTTGTATCTTCAGTAGGTCTGGCAATAAGACTTAAACTATTTATTAATGTATATCACACAGTACCTCTCATAAGAATTTTACGCTAAAGCTGCCTATTTTGCCATATAAAACCAGAGATTACTATAGTGCTTAACGTCATTTTATATAATATTTAACGATTACTTTAATATTACTTAAGATAATACATATCTAGTTAAATAAACTTCAAAATATTACAGTTACATTTTCATATCAAACTCTAATTTGAAACCTGAGAAAATTATAAAATCGTAGCGTTACCGCTACGCTCCGTAGTGACAGTGCTACGAAAGCGTAGCACTAAATAATAAATAAATAAATAAATAAATAAATATTCATGGACATTTCACACAACGTCCTCTGGTCCCAAGCTAAGCTGTATATGCTTGTGTTATGGGTACCAGAATACGGATATAATACATATACTACTTTTCTTTTGTAAATACATACTTATAATACATAGTAAACACCCAGACGCAGTACAAACATTTGTATGACAATTAAAAACATCACACAAATATTTGTCCTGACCGGGAATCGAACCCGAGACCTCGTGATCGATACGAGTATATTTTGGATTAGCTCTATTACAAATAGGCTGACCGATAGATCACATCGCTGTTTAACCAAAATATCGATACTAAACCAGGGCAACATTTCCCTTTCCACACACGTGTTATAAATTGATATACTGGAATAGCACAGCTTGTAGCTATATACAATTAATATAACATTCCAGCAATATGAAATTAAAGTTCGTTTAGCATAAAGTTGATATTTTGTGTTTACAATTAGGTGAGTTTTCAGAAAGCTTTTAATATTATAGGATCGCTTTGTAACATCTCAAATTCAGGTGGTTTAATTAAACTTTCCTTGTGGTGAAAAGTATTAGTTTAAGGCACAAAAACTATAATCTTATTTGAATTATGTTGTGTAAGAAACGTAAGTTCATTTATCGATTTTGCCGCTTTTATTGAAGATGATATTCCAATCTTACATATTTAATTACTTCAACTACAAGTTAGTATTGTTTTGACCATTTTAGGTACTGATTCAAGGCTTTTTATGGGAAAATATCCTTTCATTACTATCTACAGTGATAACATTTTAACGTAAACAATCCATTTGCCGTGAACTATAATAAACTTTAGTAAATAGTAGTTGTTTAAAATATTTACGTCTTTTTTAAATTATCCATAATATTACGAACCAGTCTGAAAACTCCAGGACTTCAAAATATTTGCGGTCTAAACCTTGTTCATATAAATCTCTTGGGTATGGATATGCAAAACTAGATGACTCGCAAAGGGCACACATATGTGAACTTACTTATATTATAATATTTGGTTGGCTATTTTGAAATCCGTTGGATCTAAAATGTAATTAAAGATCGTTTCGTTGAAACTCAGTTCAAAAAGGATAATTAGAATCAGTAACAACCCTTTGATCTTGTTGAATATATGTAGCGATTTGAGCAAATTATTGTTCTTATATTTTTTGTATCTACGAAGAAATACAAAGTATTTTTGTGTAATCTGTAACGATATAAATAGAACTGATTTTATTAAAAACTAGCTTTTGCCCGCAACTTTGTACGCTCGGAATTTAGAACCAAAACTTAACATAAAGGCATCCTCTTGAACAACTCTATCATCTAAAAAAACCGCATCAAAATCTGCTGCGTAGTTCTGAAGATATAAGCTCAAATCAGGACATACATACAAAAATGACGACTTTTTTTATAATAAGTAAGGAAATATCATATAATTTTGGATGACTGGGCAATAAGAAACTTAAAGCAGGTTTTCCCGAAAGAATTAGAAATGATTCTTGAATAAATTGTAGCCTATACTGTAAGTTAGATCTCAAGCAGCATATCACTGAAAACGGTATTCATTTCCATGCAATAGTTTTGGCGTGATGCGCGTACAAACATAGAGGCAGATAGACAGACAGACAAAGCAAAGACAAAATACAAGCGGAAAGTAAGTAAAAACTGAATTGTAGACTTTTTTGAAACGAAAAATGGTTGATAACACATTTAGTCAATCGCCATAAATATAAAGAAACGAAAAGAAAATTGTTAATAAAAATAAAATTAAGATGCATTAATTGCTTTTCTTTGACTGTGTCCTATATTTGATGTTATATAAAAAGTTATATGACCCAAAACTAGAGCATTGGCTTTTGTGTAAAAATAACACGTTATGATTTAATATTCAACATAAAGCTGAAATAGATTACAATTACGTGATTAAAATTTTTTGTTGGATGAAATACGGAAACAAAGGAATTTTTTTGTTATTAATTTCCGTTAGGGAAAACATTACGTTTGTCTTATAGAAATTTTATGTTGAATTCGTTTGACCTCTTTTACGAAATACCAATTGCTTTTAACTATTTTATATTTTTGATCAGTAAAATCACTAGGTTCGATCGTAGACAATTTAGCTTGATAACTGCTTTGTAATTTAGTGGAAAGTAAACTGCGTGGTCAGGTAACACTTGTTTTTAATAACTACACGTTTGGTGATGGACTAAGAATACAAGTGTCGTCGTCCCATTACCTTCCCTGCAGAATAATATCTGTGAGAGAAGAAAAAAATTAAATTAAACCTTTTGACAGCACCCCAGTCCTTTTGGTTTTTGTATTCTTGTTGCTGTAAACGATTTATGCTCATAATTTTCTTAAATTCACTACTGCTAACTAGTTTTCGCGTAATGTTTTTCCGATAAAATTAACTGTATTAATCGAAATATGTCATACAAATGTTTGTGCGTCTGGGTGTTTTCTATGTATTATAAGTATGTATTTACAAAAGAAAAGTAGTATATGTAGTTTATCCGTATCTGGTACCCATAATACAAGCATAGAATTATATAGCTTACTTTGGGACAAGAGGACGTTGTGTGAAATGTCCTGAATATTTATTTATTTATTTATATATTTTATTTCAGATCATTTATCTAAAGACAAAGTCACTTGCGATGGTACGGAGTAATTTGTAAGCGAAGACTTGCAATGCCTTTAAATGTCATTGACCTAGTTTGCCTCGACATAAGTAAAATTAACTGGGTCTCATTTTGCTCTCTCATGACAAGCATGATCAATGAAGGAAAGGTTTAAACTAAGCCTTTTCCTCATTACAGTTTGTCCCTTTTTACTAAGCGATGGTCACAATAATTAGTTGGGCCACCCTTATTTGTATCGAATGGTAAAATAAATTGTGGTATCACAAAAAAAATAACGTAAAATGCTTTTCTTTTTCTTCTATATTGCTTCGTATTGTTTATTTTTGTTTAACTACGGATTCTTTTCGAGCCTGTTACCGTTGGGTACATACCTCCTTCACTTCGAAAGGGTATTTTGTGGTCTAGTGGTTCATGCAACGGACTGCCGTTCACGAGGTCGCGGGTTCCAAACCCACACGGGATACGTTGATGTGATATTTGTAAATGTCATACAAATGTTTGTACTGTGTCTGGGTTGTTCTGTTTCTATGTATTTGCAAAACAAAATGAGTTTAAGATTTAAGTAATATATCCGTGTTCTGGTACTCATAACACAAGCGCATAAGCTAAGCTTGGGACCAAAGGAAGTTGTGTTACAAGTCCATGAATATTTATTTATTTTATTTATTAGTATATTGGCCGGAGTCTAGAAAATTTCCCTAAAAAGTATAAAATCTGTTTATACAATACTGGTGAAATGAACGAAATTGGGTAATGATAATTGTACTATTCTTTCACTAGAAAGATGCGTTCAAAATATTATTTAATTTGAATCAGTAAAATATTTTATTTTCTTGCCAATTACGTAATTCAATATTACGCAGTATCTTTTTTAAACAACGTTCAAACTAAATTGTTTCCCAGACATGTTTCAAAGTTTTCTTACTCAAAGAAAACTAGTTACCACTTTCAAATAGAATCTCTTGAAAATTATTAACGCTAATATAACTCTAGTACTAAGGGTTACATGTCTTGTAAAGTACACGTTAACTAGCATTAAATATATTTTGACATAGCGGTAGAAGTTTAGAAACCAAGACCGATTTATATTGAGCTCTTAGAACACTTAAACCAACTGGAGTCGATTCATAAACTGTTTTCTTTGCCAATCATACTGTCAGATCGGCAGAGTACCAATGTAATGCACAGAATAAAACGCTATGGCGCCTCACGCATACTAAGAGATGACCACAATGACACCGACTCTAATACATCTTAGTCTTAATATAATTTAACTAAAATGAAACCACGTACATTGATTAAATGGCTAACTCGTTGTACATATTTATATGAATTAAAATCACATTTTATATAATGCACTCTTTTTGAATAAGTTAACGTTGCTGACTTGTATTATTTAGACTATCATTTTAACATGCTTTTGTTTGCTTCGAACATAAATATCAATGTATTAATCAAAGTAGCGGAATCTCCGAAAGTAATTTTCACCTATTTGCAGTGGTTGGATTGATCTGTAATTACACACGTATTGTAGAGGACCGATGACATATGCAATAATTTAAAAAAGTCAGGTTTTTTAAGCGTGTTTTTTTTTTGTTTTTTTATTAAGATTATTATTTATATTTTAGTTATGTTTAGTTGTGCCAACAGAATTGGTACCAATGCCAACTCCAGCTGGATTAATGCTCTGGTTTAGAACAAGATAAACATTAGTTTATGCGCTTAATTACTTATAAAATGTTAGTTAAATCCTTGAAATTATGCGGAAGTTTGTATAGTGAGATTAATTGCGTCACATCATAAATTATTAAGATTTATGACCAAATCTTAGGGCCAAATTAATAAGAGGAATTTGAGTTATAGAGTAATATAAACGGTATAATAATTTTTAGGTGTACCTACTACCCTGTATGTTTAGTATATTAAAACAAGCTATTCTCATATGTTTTTTGCATTATTATTATTTAATGTAAGTTAATATTGAAAAAAAAAGAAAAGAAAGGAAAAATGAAAAAAAAAACCCTGGACTTCCTTGTCTGTTCTTCTCCATTAGAATGGCGTTCGGAAGATACATCTAGCTTCTGTCGTTTCAAAAGAGTTTGTAAAACATGGTAACTGGAAATAAAAAAAAGATTTTTAGTAACAAAAAATCTTGCAAGTCAATAGGCAAAATTGTAACCTATTACATATTATTAAAAAGACCTGAATTTTTGAAAAAAGGGATCGTGCTTTTCAATATCTAACAAATTTGTTTAACATCGAATATCTAATAATTTTTATTTAGATATAAGATATATATCCGTGTAGTGACGGATTAAGAATACAAGTGTCACCACTCCTTTTACTTCCCAGGGTGCTGTGAAAACCAGGTAAGGAATATATTTAATTGTACACACACAACTTCCTCTGTGAGCGATGGGAAACACAAAAATTCACCCTATGCCAACACGCCTGGACAGCGTGGTACAGTAGACCGTAATCCTTCTCAAAGCGGAGAAAGCCCGTGCCCCGTAATGGGGCTTTAAAGGGCTGGAGAGAGAGGGAAAGAGATCTAATAATTTTATAGCTTACTAGATTTAATCAGTAGTAAAAATATCTTTATTAGTACAAATATCAATCCCATAATCACAACAGTAAAAAGAAAGTGTATTAAACGAATGACGAAAAATTAGCAAAAGCTTCCAGTTGGCACTTACCAGAATAGCATCCTAAAACCTATGTAATAAATATATTTGCGGTAACAAACAAACATACCATAGTAATAAAATAGCGACAGTTCACACAAATATATTTTGTACCATGGTAGAATTAACTTTAGGGTCGGTCAACACGGCGTTTTGCGTAATCATCGCGCCGTGGATAGATATACAAAAGTATAGCTTAGCGTCATCGCAGCGTTATTTCGTTCCGGCGTTGTAGCGACACCCTCGCCTACATTGTCTGGGGCGCAGTTCCATCAAATGTACGTTGCATGGACACACAACGCATAGTGTTAACACTGATTTTTTACACGCTTTTATAGTCTCGGTACGTCATTCATTTTGTAACGGAATATTTGACAGTTTTTTAGTTTTTGAACCAAGCAAATTATTAGCTATGTAAAATGACGTTATGTCGGCGTCGTCGTAACGCTAAAGCAACGCGCTGTGTGGAGCTGTCCTTAGTAACATTACGCCGCCTATATATAGGTCAGGGTAATAAAGTTATATGTCCGTGGTAAAACTACAATCCATATAGAAAACAAACAGGAGGCTTTACTACAGACTTGTTTGTTGGAGACACCTTATAATTATGAACTCTCATGGACAAGTCGTAAACATAAAATGTTTTTCGATCAAATATCATGAGTATTATCAGAAACATGTGTAAATTAGATATAAAAAGTTATTGAATTCAATAGAACTACATTATTTTTATGAACATCACTCTTTTGAAATGATTGTACTTTTTATTGTTAAACTTGCTGCTGCCCGCAACTTTGACTGTGTAGGACTTAGAAAGCAATCCTTAACAAATTATAGAAAAAAAGCCATCCTTGAACCACGCTACCTATTAAAAAAATCGCATCAAAATCGGTTGCGTAGTTTTAAATATAGGGACATAGGGACATATAATAAATAAATAAATATTCACGGACATTTTACACAACGTCCTCTGGTCCCAAGCTAAGCTTATATGCTTGTGTTATGAGTACCAGAATACGGATATAATACATAAACTACTTTTCTTTTGTAAATACATACTTATAATACATAGTAAACACCCAGACGCAGTACAAACATTTGTATGACATTTATGGATATCACACAAATGATTGTCCTGACCGGGAATCGAACCCGAGACTTCGTGATCGGTAGTCCATTACATAAACCACTCCACCATGAAGCCCGTCATATCCAAAAATAACGACTTTGTTTTGTAATAAATAACAGATATGAATATGACGTGTGGATAAGACTTGAAACATTATGCAACGTTGATTGGATTATGTATTGTCTTTTTAATAATTCGCGTAAAAAAGTCGTCAATATCCTTTCCCATCTTAACTATGTATGTACAAAATTTCATCAGTTTATGCGTGAAAGTGATATACTACTTTCGCATTTGTATTTAGCTGACTACCGTTAACAAGTCACGGTTTCAATGCCTGCTCTGATTAATTGTGTGGTATTTATATTTGCCAAACAAAACAAAACAAAATCCGTGTAGTGACGGATTAAGAATGCAAGTGTCACCATCCCATCCCTTCATTCCCTGAAAATAAACCCTGTGCCTAAAAATAACGCCTGGTCAGCGCGGCACAGTAGACCATAATCCCTCCCAAAGTGGAGGAGGCCTGTGCCCAACAGTGGGACGTAAATGGACTGGAGAAGAAGAAACAAAACAAAACATAAATTAGTATAAAATGTACCTATACAAGGTCGCGAAAGCCAAAAATATTTAAGGTAATTTAGTATTGAAATGAACGATGGATGTGATGACGTGAAGACCAAGTCCTGTCAAATTATAGGCATGTAAATTAAATTATCAGCAAGATAATTTAAATAAATGTCGGAAAGCAAAATGTTATTTACATAATGTTGGCGATAACGACTATAATTATTCACGTTTTTATCATGTTGTTCAAGGAAATACGTTTCTAGCATTAAACAACGATGTTGTATTCAATAGCATTAAAATATTTTAACAAAATTTGTGACATAGATATAAATAGGACTTTAGGACTAATCAAACGCTAACCGTCACGAATTTCTTGTCAGAATCGCATATTATTCTGTATCGAAAGATATAGAAATTACGCATTATATTACACACATTTTTGACAAATTTGACTGACGCACTCTGCGGTACACCCATCACAAACGACATGAGATAAATATATAAATATTTCTAGATATTTTCTACAACGTCTTCAGGTCCCAAAGTAAGCTCTACTATGTAATATGGTTTAAGAGTTAATTTTATAACATACCATTATTATAGAACATCCAATTTAAAAAATAACAATAGAAAAGGGCTGCACTATTTTCAACAAGCATTTAAGAGTTTTGAAGACAATCCAATTACTCCCTTTCTCTCCCTTCACATAAAAATATGCGCAATACAATTTCCCGAAAGAACCTTTTTCCTTTCGTATCTACTCAATAATCGCACAGCTAGTTTTGTTTGGTACAATTTCTACGTATTCGGGATAATATACACACAATATGTTTGCGGTATTCAAAGCAAGCCGTCTGTGACCCGCGGGCGGCATGCCAATTGTCCGAATTATTATCAAGAGTCGCTCTTTGTACTGGATAACGTAGCATTGTGTACCGTCAGATGTTCCATTTTGTAAGATACATCGCGGTCAGCGGTGCCAAGATCTGGTTTTATAGACTTTTATATAGACACTTTGTATCGGTAAATTTAGCTGATTCTTTCATAGACAGGTACCTACTAAATTTTGTATTAAAGGGATTGGGTGAGCTTTTTTATGGAAAAAAATCAGAAGTTGAATATTTTGTACTACATTTTGGTTTTTTGCTTAAAGGTAACAGAATATTAACTTAGTATTATTCTCATAACGTTTACCTTCTTATTTAGCACCTACACTGTTTATCTCTGCCCTAACTTTGGTTGGCTGGTAGATAATGCCTGAGGGATTAAGTCCGTCATTGTACGTCTTATGTGCACATAAGACGCACAATGTCGGTTAGAAAAGTTTAAAAAAATTAAAATTAATAAATAAAATACTATGCTGAAATAAATATTTAATAATTATTATCCTAAATACAGACTAAACTTTTAGCCTAGTTAGGTAATGCAGGACCACACTCGCATCTCTGTACATAGGAAAAATTTTGTAATATTCATAAACAGTTTTTGTAAACAGCTGTACTACTAAACAATCTTATATTTGAGAAATCAAGAATTATTATTAATTTATTTATTATAAAACAAAGTCTTTATTTTTATCATATGTCCCTATGTGAAGTTACATCTTTCAAAATACGCAACAGATTTCAGTGCGGTTTCTTTTAATAAATAGAATGGTCCACGCAGTCAACGCTTACGAAATTGCGGGCACGGCAATATTTTAATATTCTGTTACTTTTAAACAACTCATATGGGACGAATATACACCAAAAATAATTGCCTTAAAATCCGTAACAAGAAGTTCTATTAGACAAAACTTAGACAGCTACCTATCCAATTTATATTTACGATTATTTGAAAAATACTAAGTAGTTCTTGTCTTAACGATGATCCTACAATATTATTATAATAATAATATAAATGTTTGGATGTTTGTTACGCAAAAACTACTCAATAGATTTTATTGAAACTTTGCTATATTTTTGCTCATACATCAGAATAACTACTGATAGGCTACTTTTTATCCCAAAAGAATGCAATGTTCTCGTGGGATAATAAAGAAAGCACAGCTACTCTCTAAGAAATGCTCTTAAAATATATGAAAAAATATATATTTCAGAAAAAAGCTCTTAAATTAATATGTATAGCTCAAGGGGCTATATTATACGATGCTCATTTTCTCATGCAATGACAACGAGCGTTATATCGAAATAAAATTATAATCTAAATATTCTCAAAGAAATATGTTTCTTTTGACGTTATCTTTTCATAATGCTTGCAAATTACAAGGGCAAGCTAGTACGTGACTGACAAATAATATTATTTTATCTTTTAGATAAACTTTTGCTGTCGCAGTGCTTGTTGACAATTTTTTGGCTTATTTTGAGGGCAAATCGAGTAAGACTGAGAATCGTTCAACATGATATTTTATTTCTTAATCATCTACAAATACACGCGTCTAAATCCTTAAAAAATATTTTCCTACCTTATTATTATAGGTTATTATATAGATTACAGGTTAAAACTATTTTGATTTTTAGATAATTATGATAAAATTTCTATTCACTAGTCGTGAATTTGTGGTGTGGTCTCATAATGATTTATTAATTTGACGGGCCTCGTGGTGTAGTGGTTCTGGTAACGGACTGCCGATCAAGAGGTCGCGGGTTCGATTCCCGCTCGGGACAATCATTTGTGTGATTTTTCTAATTGTTATACAAATGTTTGTCCTGCGTCTGGGTGTTTCTATGTATTATAAGTATGTATTTACAAAAAAAAAGTAGTATATGTATTCTATCCGTATTCTGGTACCCATAACACAAGCATATAAGCTTAGCTTGGGACCAGAGGACGTTGTGTGAAATGTCCATGAATATTTATTTATTATTATTATAATCTGGTAACACAAGATATAGAACTTTATTTTTAAATCAAGAACGTTTCATGATATTTTTTTTATATTTCTACATTTAATTATTTCTAATTCCTTTCTGTTGGTTTGTAGCCTTGCTAAAGCAACCTTATTAAATTTTAGTATCTCAAGGCAATCAGTTAATGCAGTTGGTTTTGAACAACTCACGTTTTCATTTCGTATAACAAAAAAATTTAACATTCCTTTTAATTTTCCGTAACGCTTTACGCTGAACGAGTAATTAATATCCAGATGTATTTTCTTTTCATAAAAAGTGCATGTTAATTAATTACATTGTAACCCATTAATATTCTTTATTATAAATATTTAAATGCTTTGTTGGTATTTTTACGGCTGCGTTACATAATATAGCTGGACCACATTACTGTGATTTCACAGGCATCTATCCGATTGTCTGTTAACAGCTTGTATCTACCTATCTTATAAACGGTGATAGCAGGAGAGGTCAAGTTACAGACAAACAAATAGGTACTAAAAATCAAAGTACAATAATATAACCATTGGGCATGTATGACCAGATGTATACTTAAGGGTAAATAAAGCAAAGGAACTGTGTTTAGTCGTAACAGATAGCGCTCTATAAACTGTGCCTACCCTCATTGTAGAAAGGCGTGACGATATAATATATCGTCGCCCTTGTCACCATCATATTAGGATGAGGATGATGACATTAAATAAAGCATGATAATATAACAAAACTATAGTGGTACACAACCCTTCATGCGCGAGTCCAACTTAGTTTATGCGGATGATTATAAAATCAAGTGCGAGTCGGACTCGCGCACGAAGGGTTCCGTACCATTATCTATGCAACATAAGGCAACGTTATTAGTATCGAGCAAGAAACGGTAAAAAAATCATGTTTCTTGTATGGGAGCCCCCCTTAAATATTTATTTTATTTTATTTTTAGTATTTGTTCTTATAGCGGCAATAGAAATACATCATCTGTGAAAATTTCAACTGTCTAGCTATCACCGTTCTTGAGATACAGCCTGGTGACAGACGGACGGACGGACGGACGGACAGCGAAGTCTCAGTAATAGGGTCCCGTTTTTACCCTTTGGGTACGGAACCCTAAAAAATAAGCAATAATGAAAAAAAAAACTAATGTTTACTAACGAGACGTTAATGGCCCATTTTCGTGTATTACAAAGAGTATCAAATATTTGTCCGGACATTATATATAAGTAGGACAGATAATATCTGTTGTATACATTTATAATCAACATGTTTCTATTCTAATAGGTTGTTCGGAAAGTCATTTCGTTTTTTTTATGGAATTAATTTTGTTGCAGTTGAATTGGAATTTTTCACACACAAGCCTGATATGAGCTCTCAAAGCAAATAAAAATTATACAGCTAACATGTGAAATTGGGTGCAAAAGAATACAATTAAATCCTCTGTCGGGAAAAAAGAGAAAGAAATGAATTTCCGAACAACCCAATATCTATTCTAATATTATAAAGCGGAAGAATTTGTTTGTTTATTTGAACGCGCTAATCTCAGGAGCCACTGGACCAATTTGAAAAATTCCTTCAGTTTTAGATAGGGCATTTATCGAGAAAGGCTATAGGCTATATAACATCACGCTACGACTAGTAGAAGGGAAGCAGTAGTGAAAATTGTTACAAAAACCGGGAAAATTTTCTAAATTCCACGCGGACGGAGTCGCGGGCAACAGCTAGTAATATTATAAATCTGAAGAGTTTGTTTGTTTGAACGCGCTAATCTCAAGAACTGCTGGTCCGATATAAAAAACTCTTTCAGTGTTCGATAGTGCATTTATTGAGGAAAGCTATAGGCTACAAAACAACACGCTGCGATCAATAGGACCGAAGTATCCGTTAAAGAGGTTGTAATATACGAAAATCCGTTAAAAAGGTAACTAATAAATTATATTTTTCTACTTGTTACTTTAAAACTCATGCTATGTAATTGAATTTATTTGCTATATTGTCCGTGTGGTGACGGATTAAGAATAGAAGTGTCACCACGCCTTTTCCTTATTAGGGTGTCAAAGTCAAAGTCAAAACTTTTTATTTCAAGCTGCCATGTTTTACAAGCTCTTTTGAAACGTCAAAAACTAGATGTCTGTTCCAACCTTGGAAAGGTAATGGGCTGGAGACAGATAGAGGCAAAATAATTTGAAATTCAAGAATATTCCATACGTAGAAATAAAATTGTATGATAAAATGTTCGTGTACTAAACAAGAAACTTCATGGTATCGTATCGAATAAAATGTTCTAGAATCGTGCGGGCTACACGGCCCTTGGGTACACTAACTTTCACACAATGCTTGTGTTCCAGCACATTTCAAATAAAACCATATTTACGACTTCCTACAGCGAGCTGCTATCCTAGTACCCTAGAAATACTTATAAGGTTGTAAATTTTTATTTAACGTTGCATTTTACGGACCGTTTATGATACATGTTTTTGTTTTAGTCTTCCCATCTGTTTTAATTTAATATTCTACGACAAATTTTATAATGCATAATTTTTTTTTCTTAATTCGGCTTATTATGTAGTAGTGTTAGTAATAACACAAGGTAGTTATTTAACATTCACTTAATAACTCAGAAATACAGTAAAACAGATAATAACAATATACTTAGAATAAAAGTGAGTATTTGATAAAGTGGCAACAAGTTTTACGTAAAAAAAAAATACACAGATGCAAACTGACTTTTATTTTCTTTCCGCGTTTTACTACATTGGGATCTATAAATAACTAAAACTTCATATAAATTAAATATCTGAGATTTTTCTATAAAGACTCATATAACCATCATCATCATAACATCACGCCCTTTTCACATGGAAATAGGCAGAGACTATAGAGTGCCATCGGCTACGATCCAAACATACTTCCTTAGCTTCATTTACACTCATTCTCATATTATATGAATGCGAATTGCGAAAGTAAAACATACTTTGACGTATTTGCTTTCTTATTCGTGAGATATTAAATACATCTGTCCCTAAATCAACACTTGATCAACAAGAGGTACTAGTAGAGGTCAGACCATAGATAACATCTCATAGGATTAGACGATGTGTGCATCGGACATACAATTCGCGATCGACTGCTCTTGACATCGCTGTGACAGGGGATAAGGCGATTGATATACTCAAAGACCTCTTACCTAATATATATCTACAATGTATACATTATTATAAAACTGAAGAGTTTGTTTGTTTGAATGCGCTAATCTCAGGATCCTCTGGCCCGTTTTAAAAATTATTTCAGGCTTCGATAGTCTAATATTTTCTATCACTTGCGCGACTCATCTATTCAAATAAAACCACTTTTTACGGATTTAGACGCGTATATTTGTTTTAAATTTTGGCCCGACGTTTCGGAGACTTTGCAGTCACCATGGTCACGTGTGAGAATAAAACAAATATACGCGTCTAAATCCGTAAAAAGTGGTTTTATTTGAATTCGATAGTCTATTTATTGAGCAAGGCTATAGGCTATATAACACCACGCTGCAACCAATGGGGCGAAACATCTGTGAAAAAACGTGTAAAATTTTATGAATTATCACGAGTATTAGTGAGAGTATTAGTAACACGTGATATTATACGTTTATATATATACGATGAGCCTCGTGGTTGAGTGGTTCATGTAACGGACTGCCAATCAAGAGGTCGCGGGTTCGATTCCCGCTCGGGACAAACATTTGTGTGATTTTTCTAATAAAATTGTCATGCAAATGTTTGTACTGCGTCTGGATGTTTCTATGTATTATAAGTAAGTATTTACAAAAGAAAAGTAGTATATGTATTCTATCCGTATTCTGGTATCCATAACACAAGCGTATAAGCTTGGCTTGGGACCAGAGGACGTTGTGTGAAATGTCCATGAATATTTATATCTATTATTATATCTATGAGCTAGTAATATCATAAAGAGGAAAATTTTGATTGTTTGTTTGAACCGAATGAGCTCAGAAACTTCTGGACCGATTTGTAAAGTTCTTTCATCATAATAATATGATGGCTACGCTATCCCCATTGAATAACAAAAAATATTAAAAAAAAAAACAGACATGAATGAAATTATGGTAGTATCATTCAATCTGACGGGCTTCGTGGCGTAGTGGTTCATGTACTGGACTGCCGTTCACAAGGTCGTGGGTTCGATTCCCGCTTGGGACAATCATTTGTGTGATATTCATAAATGTCATACAAATATTTGTACTACGTCTGGGTGTTTTCTATGTAGTTTATGTATGTATTTACAAAAGAAAAGTAGTTTATGTATTATATCCGTATTCTGGTACCCATAACACAAGCGTAATAAGCTTAGCTTGGGACCAGAGGACGTTGTGTGAAATGTCCATGAATATTTATTTATTTTATTTATTTATCTCAATTGGTCGCTTTATAATAAAATGACCCTAATTATATTATTGCACTTAATTTTCGTTAAAACATCAATTACGATATCGAAAAAAAAATATTCACAAGTTATGTAAAAGTTTCTTTTCTTTACTTGTTACAAAACAAAGCCGTTATTTTTGTATGTATGTCCCTATATGAGTGATCTTCGAAACTATGCAAGGAATTTTAATGCGGTTTCTTTTAATAGATAAAGTGGTTCAAGAGGATGGATTTTTTGTGTAATTTGTTAAAGTTTATTGTATATTGAGGGAGGAGAGGCTCAATAATTGAGGTGAATCCGCGGCCATTAGCTAGTAACAAAATGATTGAGTCTTAAACATCAAAAGTTTAATATGGAATTGATAAAATGGATATTTGAATGTGAAACCAATACGAAATTCAGAGAATATTGCGATTAGGTAATTCAATGACACGATAATAATTTGTTAAAGTGTTAATACGAACAGGTTGAACGATAAACATAATAATATTTGTATTGATGCTTTTCAATAGAATTTATCGACCTCTCACTTATCTTAAAACAAAGTCGTTATTTTTGTAGGTATGAATAATTGTATGTCACCATGTGAGCTTACATTTTTAAAACTACGCAACGGATTTTGTGCGGTTTTTTAATAGATTGACTGATTCAAGAGGATGATGTTTTTCTGTAATTAGTTAAGGTTTGGTTTATGTTGTAGCCCATCCATACTATGAGAACTATCTCGGAAGGAAGCTGTAAATTGATATAAATCTTTGTTTCGTCGTTCTAAATGTTGTATCAAAAGACGTAAATGCTATCGTATCTGTGTAGGATCGAACTTGCGGCCTCGTGAACTATAGTCCGTTACATCAACTACTAGACCACAAGATCCGTTAAGCCTCTCCAAAAAGTTATAATGGTTTACTATAAATAAAACTTTTTGTCCCAATTAGACCAGACAAACAGAGGTTTGTAATCAGTATTGAAATAAATAAATCAGAACCCGAAAATAAAATATTGCTTCATCAGTCAAAATGGACCACAACAAAAGCCCTAAGCTTTCATTTCGTTGTTTTCTAAGTAGCTTGAACAACAATGAAACTGGAATATATATTATATCTAAAATTGTTTTGTTTGAATTCAACGACAAGTAATATGGACGCGTATCCCTTGAGAAATTGGCTTATTTAAATAATACAATATTGGCAGTTACTTCAACAAATAGGGTTATAAAATATTCGTGAGGTCTTTGTTTGTTTATTACATATATTATTATTGCATCGTTATGATACCTATTCATAGATATATCTATACTTCTATACTAATATTTTAAAGCGCTAAACTCAGGAACTACTGGTCCGATTTAAAACAACTTATAGTTTTGGATAGCACATTTATCTATATATGGCTATATAACATTACGCTGCCATCTTTAGGAGCAAAGCAGTAGTAAAAAATGTTGATAAAACGGGGAAAATTTTCCAAATTCCAATGGCTTAGAAAGTCGCGGGCAACAACTAATGTAGAGTACCTATACAATAAATTTGAATAAGTGAGTGTTAACTTAAATGTTAGACTTATTCTTTGAATATGATTAACAAATATGACTCGTAGATAGATAGTTAAATAACTCTTTACACAAACACCAATTTCACATAGAATTTAAAAACAAAAAAATACAGTCTTAAAAGCTTCTGTGCAAAGGGCGGCCTTATCACTAATGTGATTTCTTCCAGACAACCGTATAATGGATAGAATCCAGAATAGACATCGCGGTGGTTGTTGGTGTATTTAACGTCATATATGTATATTAAATTGAATATAAGAATAAATGCATACCTAAATTTAAACAATAGACATACATATACATAAATACACTAATAAGTAAAAACTACTACAGAATATAAAATACATACACTCTATAAAAATACTAAGATTTATATATAAACACTATTATAACGATAGATAATAATTCGATAGTTTTAGCTTAAAATTAGAGCGAGACTGTGCTTGTCTAATTTGTATAGGTAGTTTGTTCCATAGTAATATACTCGTAGGTCGTAAGTGACTAATGAATAGATTCACGACGAACCATGAGTCAATGTGGTAGTTGAACTTTTTAATGTGTCATTACAGTGTCAGTACAAAACTATACAATGATGTATAGTTTTTGCGAGAAAGAATAACAAACATACTACATCTACATATGCAGCCATAGTTTCTTTCAAACTACTGCGTTTGTATTGTTAGTAGGACTTGAATAGCTGAAGATTTCTACAAAATAAACGTTTTTTGACATTTACTAAGGCACAACTTAACATTTTTATTGTTGTAATCTTTTAATGTACTGATTCATAGGAATTACTTCCACGACAAAGATATAAAAACGTGAAAATAATCCCGTTTTTGTTTTAAGAATTTTTAAAATCTGACCAGTGCAATGGTTCCTGAGATTAGCGCGTTCAAACAAACAAACTCTTCAGCATTTATAATATTTTTATAGAACATTTTATAATGCCATAACATTATTCACGTGTAAAGTAAAATTTAATGTACAAACTATATACATTTCTTATGTAACTATTAATATAAATTCTTGCGTACGTGAGTTGAATACGAAAAGCCCTTAATTTCGTAATAGTTATCAACTAACATTACAAGCCTGCCGCGACATAAGATAATATCTTGATGAATAAATTAGTCGCCGTCATTACACGAGCGTGCGAGCGTTTAAGTCGACTCATTGTGTCATGAATATCGTGTGCCTTCTTAATTATTCCTCGTTTGTTTACTCAAAATTGTTTGAGATAATTGGCATTTGACTTATTCGAGACTTTCAAAGCAATTCTATTACTGAGTACATTGTTATATAGAACAAATTTAATTATCCTATCTAGTCATTTGAAATAATTTAGTTGAATGTTTTTGTTATCGTTTAATTAATATCGTTTACTTAAATAGAAAAGTTCAATAAGTCTTTAACACTAACTAACTAACTAACAACTAACTTCTAACTAACTAACTTTAACTATGTCAATAAGTCTTTAACAACTATAGTCTTTGATAATCTAGCTTTATTTGTTACACTTCTACCTTCCCTTTTTCTGAACCACCCTATGGTTGACTGGTAGAAAATGCCTTAGGCATTAAGCCCGCCTTTGCATAGTTTAAGCATAAAGTGTAAATAAATAAATAAATAAATAAATAAATAAATAAAAGTTATCGAAGTTAATCAAAAATTCAATAAGTTATATCTAGTAGGTACCTCTTTATGTCAGTGGTAAAGAATAGTTAGCTATAAAAAGAACTTTATTAGAAAATAATAAGTAGTTATGCAACGTTCATTGCGGTATATTGCTTTTTACAATACAAATCGTTTTTATTATGTAATTTTTTTTACGAATATAGTCGTGTGTATTTTTTATTCTGACATAGATACACTTAATGTCAAAAGGTTTTCTTATGAAAAGGCTATTTGATGATAATTTTAATTAAGTGTTCTATGACTAAAATAAATGAATTATCACAAGAAGAAGAAATAAAAAATTATTTATCTAAAAAAATATTATTATACACAAAATTATTTAGGAAACAAACCATTAAAATACTGTATTGTGATGAACCAAATTTCTGATTTAGTTTGTAAGTAACACCGAAATATCTACTAATAAAGGCAACCACTGAAACATAAACATAATTAAGTTCGTTATAATATAATAACGTTGCGTTTGAGTGTTTCTATGTATTATAAGTATGTATTTACAAAAGAAAAGTAGTTTAAGTATTATATCCGTATTCTGATACGACACAAGCATATAAGCTTAGCTTGGGACCAGAGGACGTCGTGTGAAATGTCCGTGATATATATTTATATTTATTAAAAAATATTTATAATGTCAGAGCATAATTAAGTTCGTTATAATAACGTTGCGTCTGGGTGTTTCTATGTATTATAATTATGTGTTTGAAAAAGAAAAGTGGTATTCTAGTACCCATAACACAAGCATATAAGCTTAGTTTGGTACCAGAGATCGTTGTGTGAATTGTCCGTGAATATCTTTATCTTTACTTCTTATAAAACAAAGTCGTAATTTTTGTACGTATGTCCCTATGTGAGCTTATATCTTCAAAAATACGCAACAGATCTTGATGAGGTTTTTTTAATAGATAGAATGGTTCAAGAGGATGGCTTTTTTGCATAATTTGTTGGGGTTTGCTGTATATTGGATGAGATATGATTAAATTTGCCGAGAAACTCGAACGCGTGCGAGCTATAAATGAAAACGCTGCTTTATCTATGTGAGGTACAATAAACTAATGTATGGAAGAATTGTTTGTTACCTATAGTTCTTCAAAAAAATCCGCAATAACATATGTCTATCTTTTAAGGGAAACCCGCTGTATCCATAGTAATGTCGCAAAAATTATCAAATTCAATAGGGTGTTTTCAAAAGTTATTGTATGTGTATATAGTAATCTTTTTTATCAAATTAAATACCTTAGTTAGCTTACACGTTTAATATAGATGATAACTGCTTTTTACAGCATGCAATTGAAATGAATATCTTAGGAGATATGACGAAAAAAGAATTACGCGCGACATAATAAAATACTTATACTGTTGGCCGAGCAACGCGAACGTTTCCTCGGTCTTCATCCAAATATTAGACTATGGATAGAATATCCATAGTCTAATATTTGGATGTTTGGTTAATGTTGGATTGTATGAATGTAATGATGTTTTTTGTTGTTTCACGTAAAGACTACTGGATGGATTTTCAACAACTTTCCTAAATTCCACGCGTAGGTACGGAGTCGCGGGCAACAGCTAGTTTATTTATAAATCATAAATAACTATAATATCAGGTCTTCTACTACGAAAGATACTACAAAACATTAAATTTAAGTGAAAGGACTGTGTAAATATTCCATTTGTAAAGCGAAACAACACTTAAGGTAAAAGCACCCATTACCGCGGTATGCAAAATCGGCATCAATTACCGATGTATGAGATATTTTCGTATTTTAATTTAATAACAGTAACATCGGCACAATATTATTTCGGACAAGTTGTAACTTGTAGTATTTTACATCGTACCAACGGGCGCTTGGGAGTATACCAAAGCCCGAACGGATCAAAAACGATTCATTTGTGCGGCGGGAGCGCAGGAGCAGGTTCTGTCCATACAAGCACGGGCCAATTCATGCAAGTGCACTCACATTTTTGATACGAGATATTTAAAGCAATAGACTTTATATTGTCTACGGATACTGTTTACTTGTTTTTATGATTTTCTAGGAATTTTATCTCATACTTTTCATGGCGAAATTTTGTAAAAATACAGAATAATATCGATAAAAAAAATTCGCGGTGATAGGTGCGTAAAATTAGAGGCAGCTTCTAATACCGAGGGTACCATCGGTAATGGATAATATTGAGGGTCGAGATATTTGCTTGTTATTTTCAAAATCACAGTCTTATTAGAGAACTTTCCACTATATTTCATTACTAATGTATTCTAAAAACGAAAAATATATTTCCGATGTATGCAAATTCCAGTAAATTTCATCAAATTATAATAAAAAGTAGTGTTGAAGTGTAGTTTTTGTACTGCAAATCCAAAATGGCATAAGACATTTGCTATATTAATTTGACAAAATAATGATAATACGGCCTATTTACTAATTTAAAATACTGCTTTTCATTAGGATCGAAAACTCTTCCTGCGAATTGGCAACAAAAAATCATAAACTTTTGTAGTTTTTATGGGTCGGAATTACATTTTAAAATATATTATTCCAGTCCCATTTCCGCGGCATACCTCGGTAATAGATTATACCAGAATCTATTACCGAGTGTCAAGTACTCGGAAATAGAGTTTTCATATATCGAGAACAGAACCTATTACCGATACCGAGTGATAAGGCAATCAGTATCCGTATGCAGGGTACCGTTTCTGAATAGATATATTTACTTAGTAGGTAATTATTTTTTATGATAATGAATACCTATTTAAAATAATTTCTGTGTGGTGCCGGCTACGAATAATACCACCAATCTTCTCGTGGGTGTCGTAAAAGACGACTAAGTCAATGAAAGAACACCATAGCACGGGCAGCAGCATGTCAAGCTCAGTGTTGTGTGTATTTTATTTTGTACGGAACCATCAGGACAGCAGATATATTTTTTCTTCTATACTCGGTAATAGGAGACATATACCGCGGTAATGGATAAAAATAGTAAGGCATACCTCGGTAATAGATGAAGTAGTAACGCTGGCTAAAAATAATTTTAATAAAAATAACGCTTTAAAGTAAAGAAAAAGAAATGAGAAAAGTACGAAATTTAAAGTCTATAAAACGTTAAAAAAATCCTTATTTTTCGAGGAAAGTCCTGATCCCCCAAATATTTTATTCTAAAGTCAAACTTCCTCGATTTACCTCGGTAATAGGTGCTTTTACCTTATAAAGACAATGTCTTCATTTTATAGAAATTCCTACAAGTTAATCTTTCAGTTACTGAGCACGAACAAATAATATTAACATAATTAAACTTTCTAGCAGTAAATCAACGTTGTTTTAGCGAGCTGAAATTTTGAGATATTTAATAATACGTAGCTAAACAGAGATTTAATGGAACATTCTTTTTAATCTCTTTTATATCCTGGAGATCAAAGGAGAATGAACATTCGATGGAAACCTATCTAAAGGAACATTAATACAATTTTTATTCAATTTTTTTACTGTTTTTGGAGATCCAGCCTGGTGACAGACAGTATAGGCGCAGTATTAGGGTCCCGTTTTGGTAAAAATTCCGATGGAATTTTCAATGTACAACGGTTAACAGAGAATGGCTGATAGAGACATGTACCTATATATTTAACTAAGGTATCCAATAATCTGCTTCTTGTTTAGTTTAAAAGTTGTAAATGGTTAAATATTTTATAGACAATAGCTATTGCAGCTTTGTTCGCGTGGAATCTAGAAACCATACCTCGATAATTTATGTAAAAAAACATTCTCTTGAAATAGGTACTCTATTATTTAAAAACAAACTGCATTTAAATCCGTTGCGTAATTTTCAAGTTATACGCTCTTATAGGGACATACATACAAAAATAACTACTTTTTTATAATAAGTTTAAATATATATTGTTTAATTTTATTTTTCTTTGGTCTTTAACTCTACATGCATAAAATGTCAAATTACAAGATCTCATGTCAGATTTTACTATCACTGTTTCCATTTATGCAACATATTAGAGTTTAATTTATTTTATGCAAGCAATTTTGTTATTACTGCTGATATAAAATGAAATTCCAGTAAAATTACATTTAGATTGTAAGATGTAAGAAAAACTCATTTATTTAGGGGCACCTTGACAATGCTCTTCGTTATTTATTATGTAAATAAAATTTGAAATAATATTAGACGACATCAAAATAAATGAATAACACAAAGCATAAATAATATTTTTTTATTACTTAATACCAATATATAAGTGTGTTTATATTGATCAATGGCACTTTATAATCTCTGCCTAATCCACGGGAAAAGGCGTGATAGTATGATGACGTTAATTATAAGTTACACAGTTGTAGGTCTCAGATAAGGTTAAATTTATTTTTACATACCTAAATCAAGGGGCGACCTATCCAGTAAGTATGCAATTGAAGATGATTGCACTGCTAGTATGTCTTATTAAATAGGTTTTCGCTATTCTTCTGCGACATATTGGGACTAATTTTTATAAAATTTTGTTTATTTTGTAGTCTGCTAAAAGGGTCAAAACTACTTTATGGTCTATGATACCTTAAGTCATGAAGAACTCTACAGTAATTATGCAAGCAAATCTTAATAGATTTGCTTGCATAATTACTGTAGTACATAGTACTGTATGAATATTACTAGATATGCCTAATGGCATATCTAGTAATATTCATTATTATCATCATCATCATAACATCAGACCTGTTTCCATGGGGCTAGGCAAAAACTATAGAGCACCATCTGCTAATCTGCTGTGATCCAAAAATACTACTAATAATATATGTAAATTATGCGAAAAACGCTAGTAATTAATTTTATTTAGAGATAATAACTTAGTCATACAAACACACCAAAGTTTAAGTAATATTAATAAAGTGCTTACTGCGTGGTTCGACAACGCGGTGATCCAGCAGTTTTGTATAACGAATAAAAGCTATGTAACATAATGCAGAGTCATCTTTTTGTAGCAACTTAGTTTTAAATAGCAACGCTCCCATTAGTAATTAATTTGAGTAGTAATAGGTATATGCCAAAATATTTTATAATCAGTAAACAGAGATATGTGTTGTGATGGATTAAAAATACAAGTGTTGTATGGTCTTAGACGTCCAAGTTGTTGAGTGATCTCAGAAGTCCAAGAAGATGTATGCGCGTTGAGTGAGTCGCATACACCACACACCTTGTATTGAATGATGTACTGTTACGTGGGCACCGCTGAGTGAATGGTACACACGTAGGTTTTGTAAAATAATAACACTGTAATATAGCCTGGATGAAAGATGCTGTTTATTTGACTATATTAATATGATGGTTATTATTGATGCGTGAGTACTGCTAACAGTGTTAACTGTGTACGACGACTATGAGTGTTGTTCGCGTATGATTGCTACGACTGCTAACTGAGTACTGAAGTGTAACTGTATTGTGTGGAAAATGTAATATAAATGTGCTGATGTGCAGTTTAATCCATGTGTGTGCTGTTGGCTCATACAAGTGTCATCACCCCTTTTCTTTCCCAGAGTGCTGTAGAATATTAGCCAGCTAAGGAATATTGTACAAAGATAACATCCCGTGTGAAAAACGGAAAACTTGAATATAAACCTTGTCCCAACTCGCATGGTCAGCGCGGCACAGTAAACCGTAATCCTTCACAAACTGGAGGAGGTCTATGCTATGCCCAACAGTGGGACGACAGAAATGTGGATGTGGATGGATTAAGAATACAGCTGTTATCGCCCCATTTTCTTCTGCAGTATACTGTAAGCGCCACCTAAGGGATTTTATAAACATAACATATAACATCTTTAAGAGTTAGAAAACTCGAAAGAATTTTTCAAACCGTCCAGTGTTTCCTGTGATTAGCGTTCAAACAATGGAAAAAACAAACTCTTCAGCTTTATGATATCAGTATAGATAAGCTCACTAATATAATTCTTCAGATCAATCTAATCAGAGTAAATAAATAAATAGAATGCTTATTGACATCTCACAAGGTATCAATATTCTTCTTTTAAAATATTTTAATCATTATAATACAATTATTTTCCTGTGAGAGACTGAAGTCTGAACTAGGCCTAAGCCACAGACCTCCAGAATTACAACTAAATAATTACTTGAGATATGTACTTGAAACACGTCATAATCATGAGAGTGTAATCTTCACAGTAATTGCGTACTCCTTTGTACTTATTTCAGGTTTAATTATGTGTCTTAACGTTAATTTGCTTTCTTATACAGTAATTATACCTTATTTTTAGTTAATTATTGTTCCTAAACATATATTTGGTGTTTTACATAGTTATTTAGCTTTCTTTTTTCCAGACTTTTTCTTTTTTTAGACCACAATATCTCACAAAATTGAGGAGACCCGTGCCCAACTGTGGGACGTTAATGGGCTAAACAGAAATGACTTTAGTATAAATATTTATCTTTTTAACACGCTTTTATATATTCGGTATGTATCTATCAATGTATTAATCTAAGTAACGGAATCTTTGAACGCGTTTTTGACCAACTTGCAGTAGTCGGATTGATCTGAAATTTTGCATACATATCAAAGACCGATGATAATGCAATTATTTAAAAATATATTCAGTATTTTCAAGCGTGTTTTTGAGTTTTTTTTTAGTTTTTGAACTACGGAAATTATTTCGATTTCTTTACTTTTATTAGCGATGTTTAGAAAGAAAAAATAAATATTAAATTTATTAAAAATATTAATATCCTTATTATAAAACAGAGTTGTTATTTTTGAACATATGTAAGCTTATATCTTCAAAACTACGCAACAGATTACAATGCGGTGTTTTTGGTGAGTAGAGTGGTTCAGGATGGCTTTATTTATTTATTCTACATATATTATATTGTCCACTCATACAAGTAAGGCAACATAAATAATAATAGCTTAACTCATATTGAGTTTTCTACCAGAAAACCCTTAAGTGTATGGAAAAATGTTAGGTGTACAACAAGAGCGTTATTCCCAATATAACAAAATCAATTAAATACATACAAAAAAGCTATACTTTACGACTATAGCTTTTTTGTATAATTTGTATTTATATTGAATTACACGCCTACGAAGTTGCGTGCAACAGCTTGTTTTACTATAAACTACATAAAATCTAAATGTTTTTGCTTTATTGTGTAGGTTTCAGAATAACGCAATAGTCATCAAATACCATTACCATATTATTATAAGAAAACACCATGATGAATAAATTAGTAACCGCCATTTACGGGATCGTGCGAGCAATTTAGTCGACTCATTGTATCGTAAATATCGTGTACCTTCTTAATTATTACTTCGTTGTGTATGTAAAACTATAATAACTTACGAGAGTGGATCGGCGTTTGGGTTATAAAGCTCTGATGTCACGAATAAAGAGAATTGCTATAACAATTTCATTTTGAATAATATTTAAGTACGGACATTCACATAATGGTGTTTAGTCCAAATTATAAATTCTGCTATAGTTTCAGTTATAAGTACCAGAATACGGATACAGAAGACAGGCAGACAAGAAACTCCATGAAAAGTTTTTCTCTTTTTCGTTTCTTTTAATTTTTTTTTTCAATATTATCTTACGTTGTTTTAGGGTCTAATAAATACATGTAGATATAATTGCTCATCTAAAGTTTTATATTACTTATTATATTATTACATATACTTATGTTTCTTGTAACAAAAAGAACGCCTACTTACTCTTACATACATAATTTATGTTAATAATATTTGTTTCTGTTCAGTGACTGAAAGATTAACTTGAGATTAACTTGTAGGAATCTCGCTAAAATAAAGGCATTTACTTCAAAAGAGCTGTTTCAAACAGAATATTTACACGGTCGTTTTACTTGAACTTAATATTCTCTAGTGTACTGAGGATCAAAAGGTCTGCTATTTCAGCTACTTTTGTTCTAAAGTATCATTACTTACACCCTCAGACAGAAATATCTGAGAGTTGGACTTCATTATTTAAGCAAATGAATAACTAAGTTTTGTCTTTACATTGATAAAAATTTAATACCAACTTAATGTAACAGTACTTTAGATAGACAGATAGATCAACTCTTTATTGTACACATTTACAAGAGATAGAAAACAGAAATTAAGCTTAAAACTAGGTACTTTACTTTAAATTTTTTTTTTTCTAACTCATAGCGTAGCGATAACATATAAGTCGTAGGAGATGAAATCTTCAAAGTCATCATTGCCCTGCCTTCCTTTTATTTGGGGTCGGCGCCACCTGCCGTTTTCTGTCATGCGCTTCTGTCAGACGTAATTTCTGTATTTAACTCTGTTTCATTCATCTCCTTTATTACACAATCCATCCATCGTTTTTTTCGGCCTTTCTGTACCTTTGAGTCCCTCTACATTTATTCTCAGACAACTACTAACAATGTTACTATCCATTCTATCCCATCTCATCGCATGACTATACCAAGACAACCGCATGTTTGTCCGTTTTTCTGTCACTGACAACATTTTCAGACTTCCTCTAACATACTTATTCCTTATTTTATCCATTTGTCTCGTACCACGCGTCTGTAATTAAAATTGCAGTAGTTGAAATTATAGTAACAGACCCTTTTGTTGTAAATATAAAATTAATCTTTCATTTAAGAATAAAATAAAAACGCACACCGCTATATCCGTAGCTTATCCTAATAATATGCAAATTAAATCCAATTAGGTTCTTTCATTGCAGCTATAGCAGCTTAACCATACCTAGCTGTCAGCTTTTATATTAAATTTTGAGTTAGTTTTTACAATTGTACAGATTTTTATGTTTTACTACTGCTATAAAATGAAACTGCAGTGATATTATAATGTAGCTAAAAGAGAGAAGAAAGCTCGAGTACTATTAAAATACATCTTACGGATTTTTAAGTGAATTATTTTTAACACGCCTTACTTGCTTCGTTCACATCTATATAGGTACTAGCATTTTAATATTTTCCCCGTTTTTGCAACATTTGTCTGTGATGATTTGCTCCTATTGGTCACAGCGTGATGTTATATAGCCTATAGCCTTCCTTATGATAAATGTACTGTCCATTATCCAACACTGCAAGAATTTCTCAAATTGGATGAGTGATTCCTGAGATTAGTGCGTTCAAACATCTATCGATGTATTATTCTGTGTACATGTATACTGGAATCATTAGAAGAATGAAGAGAATGCTTTTCCACGACTGAAGTAGTAATAATATTCGGAATACTCCAAAATTTTGAATAACATTAAATACCGATGACTGAAAAATACACAGACAATTTTTGAGTTTTTTAACAAAGCAAGTTATTTTGAATACAAAATAATTGTAATAAAATAAAACTAAATTACCTATTACACAAATTGCTCTAAGCATGCATAGGTCCTTTTGGATAAGCAAATCACCCACACAACTTTCAAGCCTCAATAAAGCCTTTCAAATTATTGAAATCTATGAGCACTCATATTAAATGAGCCTTCATTTTAATCAAGGGATGACCTTTAGTGCTATACTTAATAGCATTCGATAGCACTCAATCAAATAGAAATCAAGAAGATCGCTAATGTTTAGTTATGTCTTATTTTATAGACATACTTGTAAATGTACAGCACGTAGTTAACTTAATTAGTTAATTTTGTACCATTTAATGATGTAGTGTAGTTTCAAAATTACCAGAAGGATGTTTTTATAAACAACTTAAATAAATAAATTCTACTCAAAGTGCTTAAGATAAGTTACTTATGCGTTTAAAAAACATTATCGATGAGATAATAATCTCCTTTTTACGAAATTAATAATAATAATAATCAAAAATCTATTGAGAGAACTTAATAGTAGATTGTACACCAAGGGGATAAAGCACATGTCACGGGCGCGATATTGAATCCTGAGCGTAACGAAGGACTCCAGGTTTAACTCCCGAGCGTAGCGAGGGGGTTTTGAGTTTAGTTTTGAGTTGAGTTTTGAGTTGAGTTAAAATGGAGTCCTGAGAGCAGTGAAGGATTTAAGCGCGCCCAAGGCAAAATCAGTTTTATCCCTGAGGAGTATACTCTACTTTTCTCACCTTTTGCGAGACAATAAAAACCAAGGCTACTAGAAAAAGTATTTTATTTATTAAAATACTATTTTCATTACTAATTATATATAATTGGCAAGTTTTGTCTGATATTGATTGCACCGTATTGAAATACTCGCGGCTTTTGTTTTAAGTATTGATTTTTTTTCGTTCGGCTTGCCGTGGCGTGGCCAGCTCGATTTTCGAATAAGTTCGATTTTCAAATAAATGAGGCGCGGCGCGCGCCGCCGTCCACCTCCTCGCCGTCGGCCACCAGCAGCTGCAGCAGCCGCGCGCTGCGCGATTTTGACGAAATTAGACTTTAAATGCATAATAATAAGAACTAAGAGAAGTGAGAATCACATTACTGCCCGGCGGGTTATAATGAAATTCAGTACAACATTACACCCCGGCAAAAGACAAGGGCTATAATGATTTACTTTGAGTAAGGTTTGCATGATATATAATGAGGCATTGTCGAGCAGGTGGTGTGAAAATAAGTTTTTAATGTATTACCTAATACGTATTTACTTTTCTATCAGTATGTCTTTTTTGTATAAACTGTTAAAATTTGGTTTTTAAATTCCACGCGTACGGAGTTGCGGGTAACAGCTGATCTAGAACGTAAATATTTCTTATGTATAAGTTATCTACATCGTAATAAATAACAAAAACCTTATTTTGCCGTAATAATTACTCACATACGTCTGTGAACATATTTGTGTTGTATATAAAGCTCATTACGTAAGGTTGTTGATTCCTTATTTTTACCTTAATTAATGGTACAGAAAGATAAATAACTATAATGGATTGGGTAAAGATTTATGGTTTTCTTTACTTTGCTGTAATTGAAGTAAACTGTAAGGGTATTGCGATAAAATGGATAAATAAAATCATAAATTTTAGCTTGTAGCTTTAGGTAAATACCTACTCTATATTATGTTTGACCTTTTGATAACGAACTAACAATAAAATCATATGTATGGGCACATTATCCTATTAATATTATAAATGTTAAAGTTCATGTGTATGGATGTTTATTACTCTTTCACGCAAAAACTACAGAACGGATTTCAATGAAACTTTACAATAATGTAGTGTATACATCAGAATAACACATAAGCTACAAGTTTATAAAGATTATGTGTGAATTGCCTCATGCGTCCGAAGCCGCGGGCAGAAGCTAGTTATGTTTAATTTTTACTGTATTTAGTAAGATTATTGAGTTTTATATTAGTATTTTTTTTAATAAATAAATATCACGGACATTTCACACAACGTTTTCTGGTCCCAAGCTAGGCTTATATGCTTGTGTTATGGGTACCAGAATACGGATGTTTTACACATATGTACTACTTTTCTGTTGTAAATACATACTTATAATACATAGAAACACCCAGACGCAGAACAAACATTTGTATGACATTTATAAACATCATACAAATTATTGTTCTGAGCGACAATCGAACCCGCGACCTCGTGAACGCCAGTCCGCTACAGGAACCTATTATACGATCTTTTCAATAGCACTGATAATAAATAAATAGCAAGATAAATATAGATAACCACTATAAGAAAATAAAACATTAAATTAAAATCTCAAATTGAAGAACAGTAATAAATAAATAATACATATTCACGGACATTTCACACAACGTCCTCTGGTCCCAAGCTAAGTTTATAAGCTTGTGTTATGGGTACCAGAATACGGATATACTACATATACTACTTTTTTTTTGTAAATACATACATAAAATACATAGTAAACACCCAGACGCAGTACAAACATTTGTATGACAACTAAAACATCACACAAATGACTGTCCTGAGCGGGAATCGAAATCGTGATCGGCAGTCCATTATCTGAACCACTAGACCACGAGGCCCGTAATGAAAGATTGGCCATACAAGAATAAATGCCGCCATATATCCATAATTATGTTATGATTACCGAAGGAGCAATTTATTTAAGAAAATTGTACCGTTCTGAGAAATATTCTCTTCCGTAGACGATTATATTGAGCTAAAGATTTTCTGCGCTAATGATCTATAAATAGAATATAAAGGAACAAGCTGATTTAATCACCACACAGCCAAAATCGCTCATGATGGATGCTGAAGTTTTGTGTGGTCCTCCTGCGTCCTTTTATGTCATTTCTCAAACGTAATGTTCTCTAACACTTGCGCGACTCATTCGTTCAATTAAAACCAATTTTTACACTTTAAATCTGTCGCTATCACGGTTACCTGAGATATAACTGGATGATAGAAAGGCAGACAGTGGAGTCTCGTTAGTGGGGTTCTATTTTAACCCTTTGGCAAAAACCCTATTAACAAATTGATAAGATTATTTTCAAGAAAATAAAGGGAAATAACATAACCTTAACCCAAAACAACGTTACCAATACTGCAAACGGTCTAATAAAACATAACGATACAACACAAATGTTCATAATCAAATCGCACATTATCAATTCAAGGCAATTCAATGTAATGTCACATAATAATTATATGACTCTGCTAAGTGTTCACTGGAGTATTAAGAGTCATGCAATAGTAAACGAAGTAATGATGATTTACTTTACGGCAGTTTTTATAGTTAAACTCAGATTGTTATGTTGTAGAAAGAAAAAGAAATCACTTGCATTACCATTTGTATTGTTTCAACATACATACATACCTACCAGTATGCCTTTTTAATAGGAATAAGTAGAGACTTACTTTTTTTTTAATGGACATTTCACAATTGTATAACCTTGGTGCGTTTATATTTTTCTAGTAATTGAAACACATTCTTTGCATGTGAGTTTTACCATTTTCAAGTTAAATCAACGGACTAATCAGGAACTCTTTACACCTTTTTGATTTTTGAGATTCAAGGCAGTAATATCTACTATAAGGAACTTTTTTTCTTAATGTTGGTGACCAAACTGCTTCGACACGGCTATATCATAGTACCATCACGCCTCTTCTAATTGGGTAAGCAGAGACTATTGAGTGCCTATTTTATGAAATATCTATCAAGTATTTCTGAACGTTGATCGACGTATATTTCGACACCCCTAGGCTATAAAAGGGGAAGGATTCCATTACGCCCCGTACGAACCAACGGGGCATAGCTAGTAATCACCATCCTAAAATATCCTACTATTTTAACATCCTTATTAAAATGTTTGATGAAGTTTCATACTGAATCAACTTTTTTCGTTTTTTTTGTTATTAACAAGAACCTTGTTAGAATCCCAATCAATTATATCCAATGGAATTACTTTTTGTCCAAACTCTAATACCTACCTGTGTGAAGGCTATATATATGGCTATATATGGCTATCCATATAGTTTTACCTAATATAAGAATATTTTCTAAGAATCAATAGGATATATTCTTAGAAACAAGAAAGTCTACCTTTGTGACGTATTGTCTGAGCGGGTCGACTATTCTTGACATTCGAAGGTTGAACATTTATGCTACATCTCGGGACAAATGCTATTGATTGAACTATTTTTATCTACAACTAGTTGATGCCCGCTACTCCGTACGCGTGGAATTTAAGATCCCCATATATTTTGTTACCGTTTAAACCTTCCCTGAACTTTCACGAATATTTCAAGAGCAAAATCACCAAAATCGGCCCAGCCTTTCTCGAGTTTTAGCGAGACTAACGAACAGCAATAGATTTTTATATATAAGACTAGCTGATGCCCGCTACTCCGTACGCGTGGAATTTTAGATACCTACCTATATATTTTGTTTAAACCTTTTAAACCTTCCCTGGACTTTCACGAATATTTCAAGACCAAAATCACCAAAATCGGCCCAGCCTTTCTCGAGTTTTAGCGAGACTAACGAACAGCAATAGATTTTTATATATAAGAGACTAGCTGATGCCCGCTACTCCGTACGCGTGGAATTTTAGATTCCCATATATTTTGTCACCGTTCAAACCTTCCCTGGACTTTCGCGAATATTTCAAGACCAAAATCAGCGAAATCGGCCCAGCCGTTCTCGAGTTTTAGCGAGACTAACGAACAGCAACTGATTTTTATATATAAGATTACTAGAAAAATAATGTGAGTTTTTAAAAGTTTACGTATATAATACGTTAATATTCTGTGGTTAGGTATATGTTTAAGGGTTTCGTATAATTTTTCATAGATAACACATATTACACGTATATAAAGACAAATAAGCATGGCAATGCACAAATCTACAGGCATGGTAGTCTCAGAAGTCTGTGTGATGATGGACTAAGAATGCAAGTATCAACAACTCTTTTACTCCCAAGGGTGCCGTAAAAGACAAATAAGGAATATTGTAATGAGATAACATCCTCAGTGAAAAACAAAAAAATGTGAAAATAAACCCTGTGCTAACTGCCTGGTCAGCGTGGCACTGTAGACCATAATTCCTTCCAAAGTGGAATGTTAATAGGCTGGAGAGAGAGAAAGGGAAAAATAGTTTAAGAAACTTTGTTCTATACTAAGTAAAAATTATATGAGCAAATAACAGATGTTATTTCTAGATTAACCAAAGTATAAAGACGTGACAAAGAATTTCAATTTTAGAATACTAAAAATTTTGCCTCTCGGCACGGAGCACGAATATTTATACCGACATATTGTAATCAACAAGCATCCTAAAAATAAAATGTGCTAACACGTTCTGCCGTTAGTAGTAACAACGTTATATGTGAAGTATGTATATTGCTCATGAAATTTAGCTTAAGGAAATTGCTTCGCCTTGAAGGAACCCTTGAAGACGTTCGGAGGGGAAAATTTGATAGCTTATAGCTTTGATAGCGCAAGCACAAGTGCTATCAAGAAAATCTTTTATGGTAAGTAGAAAAACGTTTTATTATCAAGTTTATTTTTACAGTTTATGTGTTTTTTTTTTACTGTGAGAAATACATCAAAATTTATGAATCAATTAATAAATGTATCGGATTATTATTTTTTTATTTAAACGAAAATGAAACTGGATATAGTATTAGCTATAGATGGACCTTTTGATAGTGGCACTCCGTAGATCTCTTTAGTTTGCTATGATTTCAAAATAATAATAATATACAATGCCATACAAATGACTGTACTGCGTCTGGATGTTTTCTATGTTTTATAAGTATGTATTTACAAAAGAAAAGTAGTCTATGTAGTATATCCGTATTCTGGTACCCATAACACAAGCGTAAATTTTTAGCTTGGGACTAGAGGGCATTGTGTGAAATTTCCATGAATATTTATTTATTTATTTATTTGTACCTATCATCACAGGATTAGCTAAATATAATATACCATGGAAAATAACATGAAATGGCAGATTGTATGGTAGCCATACAAATTTCAGTGACGTAAAACACAACAATTCACTTTAATTTCATAAAAATCATATGATATTCATCTTTTAAAACTATCTTACGTAATTACTTGTTCATGACACATCAGAAAAGGTAGAGCGATACACGACATCCATTAACTCTGATTACTAATCACTGGTAGTAGAATATTTCGGTTAAACTGAATATGTAAAAGTTTTACTTATTTACTGATAAAAACCTGCTTTGAATGAATTATTAGGATATACATATGTGTGTACCTAATTAAATTACTTTAAATGTTTCTATAAAACTTGTGAGATTTCTTTTAGCATCTTGTGACCTTTTTCTTATTTAACGACTTGACTTGAAATTGTCTTTTCTTAAACAGCAACATTTGAGTAGTAGTTTTTAAACATAGAATAATATAATTACAAAAAAAAGATTCTGAAGAATATTTTTTTTTTATAAATATTGAATACCTTTTCCGTTTTTAGGGTTCCGTACCCAAAGGGTAAAAACGGAAACCCTATTACTGAGACTTCGCTGTCCGTCCGTCCGTCCGTCCGTCCGTCCGTCTGTCACCAGGCTGTATCTCAAGAACGGTGATAGCTAGAGAGTTGAAATTTTCACAGATGATGTATTTCTATTGCCGCTATAACAACAAATACTAAAAATAAAATAAAATAAATATTTAAGGGGGGCTCCCATACAAAAAACTGTTTTTTTTTACCGTTTCTTGCTCGATACTAATAACGTTGCCTTATGTTGCATAGATAATGGTACGGAACCCTTCGTGCGCGAATCCCACTCGCACTTGACCAATTTTTTAAGGTTAGTTTAAAATAATTTGCGTCTAAGATATAGAAAAAATATTCATTCGATGGCTTGTCTACATGTAATTTTCGTTAAACGTCATGATTTCACTTAATTACAGGGTTGTTAAAATATTGTGAGACCACGAAACTCTCTAAAACCCGTGTTTTGTTTTAATTACATATACTTGTATATTAATTAATAAGAGCGTGTAAATGCTATCATTTGTAGAGTCAATGTCCGTTTAAAGAATAGTATATTTGGTTATTAAAATTTGATTTAGTAGATAGACATTTTAAGCGTAGCTAAATAAGAAAACTATCAATTGATTAGATTGTTGCTAGAAGGTTAGGACGAATTTTCATGTAAGTATTAAGGCGAATGCTATTTTACTTAGGTGTATTTCTTCGCATAGGATTCACCGCAGAGTTGTGAAGTTTTTAAATATTTCTCTACATGCATTTCATTTCTTTGTAGAGCATAGTTATAATCACAGGTTATAACCAAATATAACTTCTTATTAATATGTAGTGATAATACGTGATATCATACGTTTGAAAGATTTTATAAAAAATGCGACGAGCCTCGTGGTTGAGTGGTTCATGTAACGGTCTGCCGATCAAGAGGTCGCCGGTTCGATTCCCGCTCGGGACAATCATTTGTGTGATTTTTCTAATTGTCATATAAATGTTTGTACTACGTCTGGGTGTTTCTATGTATTATAAGTATGTAGATACAAAGTAGTATATGTAGTATATCCGTATTCTGGTATTCATGACACAAGCATATAAGCTTAGCTTGGGACCAGAGGATGTTGTGTGAAATGTCCATGAAAATTAAATAAAAAATAGATTCAGTCTTCTATGAGAGACGGAAACCTCAAAATTAAATCTTGTAAGTGTTAAGTAAACTAAATACTCTCCCAAAGTAGAGGAAGTCCACACCCAATATTGGGACATTACTAGGCTGAAAAGACACAGTCATCAGTTTAAGAAAAAAATTGCATAGCAACACAAAATTCGAGGTGCAAAACAAAAATGACATAGATCAGTTTCATCCAAAGTGGATTTCTATTAAAAGGGTAGACGCCTTTACAAACTATTCAACTGGAGCGTCGCCCTACAATGTCAAGTCAATATTTGCCATGAGATGAGTTGACATAGTAGGCTCATATGCCTTGAACTAACCTTGAAAAGACTTTTGTAGTATGTAATACTGAATTCATAACTAAGTAAACCTATAATGGAAGTCATATGCTGTTTTTTTTAAATAGTACCTATAATGGGTACCTATGTTAGGGTTCGACTACATTCCACCTAATGGTATGTGGTAGTGTAGGTGAAGCGCAACAACCCTATGCCATCACATCAGGGCAGCGCGCCATATTAGGCTATGATTCCTCCCAAGGTGGTAAAGGGCCCCAGTTCCCAGGAATGGGACATTATTGGGCTGGAGATATGAGAGAGGAATAAAGGCAAGATGGTATCGTTTCAGTACATGTTTTGCAGGTTCTGTGTTGCTATTAATATCAGAAAATGACTACAGCAATATATGGATTAAGAAAAAGCAAGGACTCTTCTTCGAAGAAGCTTCTATTCTTTTAGAATAGTTAATTTTTATCTGAATATTATATAAATGGAATGCCTGCTCTGGTCTAACATTGCACATCTAAGACTCACAACATATATTACTAATAAGATGCCCCATCTAGTAGCAATATTTACGCAAAAATTGGGAAATTTTTACCATGTTGGCAGAATCTGGGGCCAAGATTTATATAAATAGGTTAAGTACGGAAAGAAATAGGGAATATTTATTATATGGTAGATGTAAGCCGTATGCATAGAGATCGTGAAATTTACGACTATCGTAACTGGAATTATTATTAGTCATATTCCGTTACATACTGTGTGTTATATTTTACGAAACTTGGAGACGTCAAGTCTGATATTTATAGAAGTTTTAAATAATCGTAGAATCAGGCTTCCTCTAATAGCAAAGATAGGATATTAGACTAACAAGAACCAAATAATCAGTCCTGTAGACCCCACTGGGTCATTCGCTTAAGAAATATATAGTAATTAATAATTTTTATATTAATTATTCCGTATTCTGGTACCCATAACACAAGCGTATAAGCTTAGCTTGGGACCAGAGGACGTGGTGTGAAATGTCCATGAATATTTATTTATATTTATTTATATAGTTGTTTTGTAGAGTCCACTTTCATTTACAACAATACAATTATGTATCATAATGCAATTATGCCTACAGGCAGTCACATAATAGTCCCTTGCTAATAACTGTAACATCTTTACTTATTATTTTAAGCCAACTTTTTTTTTGTATGTATTTCCCTATGTTAGCTTATATCTTCAAAACTACGCAATGGATTCTGATACGGTTTTTTTTATTATATGAGTGGTATAAGAGGATGGCTTTTTTGTATGATTTGTTAATGTTTCGTTCCTAAATTCTAAGTAAATGAAGTTGACGGCAACAGCTATTTACGTTTTAAAAACATTTAACAACACTACACCTAATATTTGGAAACCTCCCAGAAGCTCTAATGCGCCTATTTGTTACAGCTACGCAAAAAAAGATACTTGAAAAGTAGATTTTATAAAGATTTTGCATCTTGTTTGTAAAGTACTTAGTAATTGTAATTACTTTAAGAGGGCACGATACCAAATTATACTCCATACAAAAATATGGGTATCGTACTTCCCTTTTTTCTTCGCGAAATATAAACCGATGTTAATTGTTTCTACGCTATATTATAGATGAAGACAGTTTTTTTCGGTTTTCTTTAGGTAAAGTTGCAGCGTCTATCACACATATTTGGTAACGATTTACCAAAAAAGAAAGTGATATAAGCATAGATATACTCTTCATCTATACTATAGCGTAAAAACAATTAAAATCGGTTTAACTTTCGCGAAGAAAAAAGGGAAGTACGAAACGTCTTTTTTTCAAAGAATTTGTAGGTAAAATCTGTTTCAGCTATATTTGTCCCTTTCAGCACGGTGCTCGGGAATAGGGATAGCAATACCTAAGGCAAATACCTAAATTAGGAGTATAGTATCCTCTTAATCTTTTCTCTCTAATGTTCAAAAGTAACTTGTAAAAGTGTTGAAATTTATCTTGTCTATCAACTTAGCTTAGACTGTTTACTAAGAAAATAGGTATAATATTTCAAATAAAGCCAGTAGAGTAATAAAACTGGCACACTGTGTCAAGGTTTTAGAAATGATTTAATCGAGATTAGTAGTTTTGTTTTTCTTTCTACTAATGTTATTAGAACATAAATCTTTGAATATCCAATTGTCATATTTTATAAGTCGGGCTAGTTTTGGAACTAAATTTGCGCATCGAATCTGTAAAAAGTGATATTATTTACTAAATTAACTATCTATAAAAAACTGTTGTCCTGTGTACTGTCCCACTGTTGGACCACAGACCTCCTCTGCTTTGGAAGGGGTTATGAGTAACCGTGCCGCGCTGAATAGGCGTGTTGGGACAGGGTTTGGTTTCGAGTTTTCTGTCTCTAACACGGAATGTTTACAATATCCCTTAGCTGGTTTTAACGGTACCCTGGGAAGGGAAAAGGATGGTGACACTTTTATTCTTAATCCATCACCACACGGTCAATAAGTAAAGAAACAGATAGTAAAACACGTAAAACACTATTCAAAAAGTTAGTTTTCTGTAGGTTGTATGTAGATTCTAAAAATAGAAGCAATTTGGGCAACGGCTGGGTATCATATATCATACGATGCCGTTTTGGAATGAATCTAAATCTCTGAATCTTTGGCACTATGCCCAACTACAACCATGTTAGGTTAAAGATACAATGAACTTTTATTAAAATAAATATTTTATACGATGTTATCAACTTATTATACTGCCCTTGTTATGCTACTGTAGTTAAATCAAAGTTATACTAGTCTTTGTGATAACGTTAATGCGATACTCACAATTTAATTTTCAGCAGTATTTGTTCGACGCCTTCGTGTAAGTTTTCTTTCAATAATTATTTTTATGTACAGAAATATTACGTTTGAAAAGAGTGATAAAATTCCAAGTTTTCGGATTTTCCTCCGTATTATCAGTATCTACTCCTTCTTTTTCAAAGTCAAAGTCAAGTTCAACATGACTCCTTTAACCGTGGCTGTGTAAAAAAGGATTGACAGACGGACAGACGAACAGACAGACACCGAGGTAATCCTGAGTTTCCATATTTGTACGAGACCCTAAAATCTAATAACCTGTATTTTTGAAATTGTGTTATTACATAACGTAAGTAACTTTATTTCTTCATTTTAATGCACATATCAGCGGTATGTGAACAAACATATCCTTGGCAGCGTTTCCATTTTATATTATTTACCAGCGCTGTATTTGACACTGAGAGCTATGCGACACCAGTCATAATGATAAATGTGAAATAATTTGTATGGATTCTATGAATCAAGTGACAACGTTAATGTGTGGTGGTAGAAGTTGTCTATCAATTTTGTGTATTTAAACGTAGTATATCCGTAATTTTATACTCAATAACACTATCGTTATATTTACTTGGGGATCGGAGAAGATAGATTTATGAATGTCCAATTTGCCCAATGCCCATTTACGTCCCACTGTTGGGCACGGGCGTCCTCCAGTTTGGAAGGGATTATGGTCTACTGTGCCGCGCTGACAAGGCGTGTTGGCACAGGGTTTCTTTTCTAGTTTTCCGTCTCTCACAGAAGATGTTATCTGTGTGCAATATCCCTTAGCTGACTTTTACAGCACCCTTGGGAGGAGATGGGGTGGAGACACTTGTATTCTTAATCCGTCACCACACGGAGGAATATGGTCTACTGCGCCGCGCTAATCAGACGTGTTACCAGATTTCAGTCAGATTTTCATATCTCATAAAGAATATTAGCAGCACCCTTGGAAGGAAAAGGGGTGGTGACACTTGTATTCTTAATCCGTCACCACACGGAGGAATATGGTCTACTGCGCCGCGCTAATCAGACGTGTTACCAGATTTCAGTCAGATTTTCATGTCTCATAAAGAATATTAGCAGCACCCTTGGAAGGAAAAGGGATGGTGTCACTTGTATTCTTAATTCGTCACCACAAGGATCTCGGTAATGAGTGATTTCATCGAAATGCAGTAAACAAACCTCTTTACACCGATTATTAATTAAATTAAATTCATTAACGGGTTGACTCAGTAATTGCAAATAATAATAAATAATTAAAATTGATGTCGGCACGTTAGGACTTTGGTGCTGTTATGATAAAGCCTTTATACACTATATAAAGGGAAATAACTGTAATTTAACACCCCAAAGGGATTGTAAATCGCAAGTAATTTATATTAATAGCAACGAATTTATGTTAGTTTTGGTTCATGGTATCGTTCGGGGACCGATCGCGGTGTTAACTAGACAACACTAGATCATAACAAACTGTTCTATTTCCATTATTATTAAAGCCACCATGTTTATAGCCTATTTTTTGTTGTCAACATGATAGATAGTTTTCGTTGTTAGTTTTTATTTGCGCTATAGTAATAAATTTCAAAATAAAACTAGTTTTACGACCTTGTATGTAGTTTGATTACGTTTTGTATTAAGTTCAAAATCGTGAAAATGTTTATATTTTAATAATAGCTTGATTTAACGATAGTTTTAGTCTTTTACTACTGTTTTATTTTAATGTGTCGTCATTTATTTATAATTAATAATGATTTTATTTTTTTATTGTAAGTTATTCTCATCGTAAGTCGTTTTCACTGTATTAAGTATACTTATACTTGAAACAAACCCTTGCGGTTCTAGCGAGCGTTTTAATTTTGTTACGTAATAGATATTATTGGGAATTTCTTAAACAATTAAGCAAAAAAGTAAACAATTTATTTCATTATATTGATTTCCATTTTAGTACTTTCTTTTGCGTAAAACTAAAATTAGAAAAGAAAGAAAGACAATAGATTTAATAGTGATGGGAAGAGGTATGTAGAATTGATTAACAACTAACGAAAACGATTCAGACGTAAATATTTATGGTCTTATTCATAATTACTTATCGGAGGTTTAAAAATTCGCTAAAATTGGTTCGCGAAAATTGTCAAAACTTGTTATTCATAATAGTCTTTTTACGCTAAAACGTTTATTATCTCTCCGATAAAATCTCCGTTTAAACCTCCGATAAGTCATTATGAATAAGTCCGTTAATCTCCCACGGCCTTAGCTTATAGCTAAACATCAAGCGTGTATTTTCTCATTGTAAGGTGCTATAGAAATTATATGTAGTTAGAACTAAGTAACAGAAAAACTATGTTCCAGATTACAAATACAACAATAAATAATAAACAGAAAAATATTCTAACATGCACAGTTTCAACTATTAGATATGCTAGAGTTTAGACTTTAAAAGTCGATGGTATCCTTTTACCAACGTTATTAGGTATTTTCCTTACATTAACTTAAAAGAATAATTTTAGGTAGTGCGTTAAACTTAATTTTCTTAAAACCTTTTACTCTTACTTAAAAACATCTCTTTAATTAGCATGATAATCATGGCTTATCCTTTAAGATAGCGGAATAAATCTTAGAAATAAAATAACTAAGCATTTCTAGAAGATTGGCGACTTCTTATACACAATTCTACTCAAGAAAAGTATTATAAACTTTTTCTCTTAGCTATTACCAAATCTATCTTAAATAATCTCTCTGAGAAATGTCGGTGATAGAGGTTTTCTTGCAGATTTTCTCTTTTTGATTATTTCACGTAGGAAAACATAATGATTCAGTCCTATCCCTGCCGTAATGGTAATTATGCGCCATCCTACTAATATTATAAAGGCGAAAGTTTGTAAGTATGGATGTATGTATGGATGTTTGTTACTCTTTCACGTAAAAACTACTGAATGGATTTGAATGAAACTTTACCACAATATAGCTTATACATCAGAATAACACATAGGCTACAAATTGGCTGGACCGATTTTGATGAAATTTTATTTTATACAGAATTGTATGGCAAAACAACGTTTGCCGGGGCAGCTAGTAGGTAATATATATAGAGTATGGTGGCCGACCATGTTTAGAATTTTTATGTTATCTCAAACCAACGCTGATAATGTAACTAAATCAAGGTATACTTGATAACTGAATTTTTGCATAGGCTGTGAAATTATTAATATGAAGTTCCAGGCTCTGCCAACTGGGATCTCATTCTATTACGTCATAAGTGCAGGAATTTTTCAATAAATAATAAGTTATTACTATTCATGGACATTTCTCACAACGAGATGGCATAAGCTGGAGAGCGTAGGCCTCAAAATCAGCCGACAAAAAACGGAGCATATGTTCTGCGACTTCGGTGGTCTCTCCAGTTTTACACCTGTGTCCCTCGATGGAACCCTTCTGCCAGCATGCCAAAGCTTTAGGTATCTCGGATCGGTCATACAGAGCGATGGCAACGTAGATCGTGCGGTAAAGCACAGGATTGATGCAGGGTGGAGGAAATGGCGGCAGGTAACGGAAACTATCTGCGATTCCAAAGTGCCCCTTAAATTAAAGGGCAAAATCTATAAATCGGTGATAAGACCTGCTGTCGTGTATGACGCCTCATGCTGGGCAACAAAAGCGATGGGTGAAAGACGAATGCACGTTGCGTTGATGCGAATGTTGAGATGGATGTGTGGCGTCACACGAATGTAATAAGGAATGAATATATTAGAGGAAGTTTGAAAGTGATGCCAGTGACTGAAAAATAGAAGAACGAGCGGATGTCCTGGTATGGACATGTTGTGAGACGAGAGGAAAGTAATGTCGTTAGGAGAGTTTTGAGTATAAATGTGGAAGGAAAAAAGTCTAGAGGAACACCTAAGATAAAATGGATAGACTGTGTGAAAGAGGACATGAAAGAAAGAGGAGTTGACACAGACATGACGGCTAATAGAAGACTGTAGAAGAAAAAGACATGTTGCGCCGACCCCAAATAATGGGATAAGGGCAGGAGGATGATGATGGACATTTCTCACAACATCCTCTAGTCGCAAGCTAAGCTTTTGAGCTTGTGTTGTGTTGTGAATACCGATAGACTACATAAACTACTTTTCTGTTTGTAAATACGAACTTAGAATGAATAGAAAACACCCAGACGCATTACAGACATTAATATGACAAGTACTATAAATATCACACAATTTATTGTCCTGTGCAGAAATCGAAACCAGGCCCTTGTCAACGGCGGCAGTCTGTTACGTGGACTACACCACGATGCCCGTCTACATTATGTTAGGTGATCTTTTAAGATTACTCAATCATAACACCAAAATTATTTAGATTTACAAAGTATTATGTTAAAAATTAATATATAAGATGTAACACAGGCTGAGTAAATCGACAAATTATACAACATGGAGCAATTTGCGTACTGAATCAAAAAAATAAACGTCTTTTTGAATAATCACAGTCATTTTGTAGATGGTTCGTCGCCACCCTCCGGGTGTAATCTTTGGGTTATTGCGTTAGTATTAACGACTAAAATAAACATAGGAATATTTCAGTATAATGAGACAGTTGAGACGGCATAAGGAATTAGTTTTACTTGATGGCTGACTCTACAGTAAGATTATATTACAAGTCATAATTTATTAAAGTATCGCTATTACTTTAATTGCTACACTTTAATGCAGTTATGGCAGTTAATGTCTTTCTATAATATTTACATTTATAAGTAACATCAGTTGATTTAACGAACTCTATATTGCCAGATTTTTTTAGTAAAGTTTATCTTTTTTTCTATTTAGGTCATGACGGTAAAAAAAACGAAAAACGAGTTATCTAATTTGGAGCAGTGGTTTAGAAGTTATAGTGATTCATTTTCAGTGCTGTGGGTTTTGGATTATTTGATTATAAGAAAATTAAAATTTAGAATCTAAACATTAGTAAATCAGTTAATCAAATCAAATAAAAAATTCTTATGACCACTCCATTGTTTAAAATAAATATACAATAATGCATAAATAAACTATCAGAAATTACAGTTGCGCCAATCTCAAGATATTTTACATGAAAGCAATAGCAATCTACTTCGAAAATGGAGAAATCATACATAATAATGTAATAACATTCTGACCTCATCTCTGACGTCATGTTGTTACATGACACCATTACATTAACTGTGAGTTTCACGTTAGGTTGTTTTGCGCTTATGCTGTCTACACGTAAAGTGGTTCAGAATATTGTATTAAAATCAAATTTAGATCCAGAAGATTGGAATGGAAAGTTGATACGTAAGTAGTAGGAACATGTCACAATTCCTGCCATTTATGAGGTCATGGATTCAATTCCCGCACGGAACAATCATTTGTGTGATATTTATAATTGTCATACAAAATATGTTTTTATTACGTTTGGATAACTTAACGTTTTGACAAAAGAAAAGTAGTATATGTAGTATATCCGCATTCTGGTACTCATAATACAAGCATAGAAATATAGCTTACTATGGGATCAGAGGACGTTGTGTGAAATATAAAAAATAACGTTCTAGCGTCGTCTCTGACGTCGTGTTGTATTTCGCGTTCGGTTATTTTGGGCTTACGTTGGCTACATGTAAAGCGCTTCAGATTATTATTAATATGACCACTATAACATGATGATAAAGGTACGGACTCCTTCGTGCCCAAGTCCAACTCGCACTGTTCTTCAATTATAAAATATCTTCACTTTAATGCAGTTCGTTATTACAAAATCTTATTAATTCTGTGAACAAAAGCTAGACTAATGAATCAAAGGCTAAGTTTTCTATCATACTTAGAAAATAAGGCAACTCAGTAACTCTACTTGTTTTTGACGTTCTTTGAGTAAGTTCAATATTTTTTTTTAAAAGTAGATAGATACGAAAGTAGATAATTAATCTATACTTACTAATATCACAAACCTGAAGAGTTTGTTTGTTTGAACGCGCTAATCTCAGGTACCACTGGTGCGATTTGAAAAATTCTTCTAGCCGTCCTCGCCTTGCGGGCCCGTAAGGTATCTCTTTACGCCTCGCTTAAAAGAACCTATTAATCATATTAGTAAGGATTATTTAATACTACATAAGCTTCGAGTATAATATAACCTTACGTCTTAAAGAAACCTTTAAAGTTTGTTACAAATATGTATATGTATTATGTATTACAGCTTTAGAGCATTCATCAACAGGAGTTGTTATTATAATAACATCATTGTTAGCGCCCCTGCCTATATAAGACAGAGGTGCGCGGGGGGTACAAAACTCGTCCAGAAGAACTAGAGTTTGGCGGTGCGGAATCCAGACCCTTGCCGTATAAAGCCACAGAGGTTTGTGGTAGGTCTTACTAGGATCTAAATTATAAGAAGATACAGATAAGGAGGATCAAACTACGTTGCCCTATAGACGGAAACAGGAAGGATATTAAATGGAGACATGCGACTCACCACAATCTTCTCTTGTTCGTCTTCTTATTCTGATCTCCACAGTCCTGGTTGTAAGGCAGGACAGGTAATTCTTGCGGTTATAGGCGCACAGTTTGGTCTAAACATATGCACTCGCGAATATCATTAATAGTTCACAATTCGGAGTTTTAGGCAACACGACGTACGTCATATATTGCAGCGATTTTAGTGATTTAACACTCGCGGTTTATTAACGACGACACAATGTCTTTCGTGCGGTTCGCGACACACACTGGTCCGACAATGACCTTAGGCGCGTCTTCTTCTTCCACGGAAAGACGTAGCGGTCTTCCGTGGTGCGGTTAGCGACTTCTTCTTAGTCTTCTTCCACGAGAACAGAGCGTAGTCCTCGTGTCGCGGCGAGTACGTGACTTCTTTTCTCACGAGAGCATAGCGTGGCTCCCGGGCGGCGGTTTGAACGAGAGTCAGTACGCAATTAGGTTGGGGAGAGGGCGCGGGCAACGGATAGGAAAATAGATCTACCTACAAAAAGAGTGATTAATAATTGCGCCGATATATGGCGGCAACATCCCCCCGGGCCTAAAGGGTACTTTAGAGAAAAATATGAAAATAACTTAAGCATATTACAAATACTAGCAATAGTTAGCCAACAGGCTATGCGACTACGAATCGGCATAGGTAATACAACTTAAGTAAGCGGAGCGATTTAATGATTAAATTAAGCGGAAGCGGAATATTCTTAATTGAATAACTCCATCGGCGGACGCGGTAGGTACCTAAACTAGGTGATTAATGTTTATAGCGGGTTTATTTAATATTATTAAAACTTATAAACTACATACCTAAACTAATTAGCTTTGTCTATAAGGGCTTTATAGAGTTGCAGGCGGAGCCAAAGCGTAAAGCTTCGATGGACACCTACTTAAAGCGGTAAGCGGTCGCGGATTGACCGACGCGAATACTTGATTTTGCATAAGCATGGTCTTAAGTTTATTTAACGCGGGCGAATGAGATATACTATCTTTAATGTTTAGAATGTCACAGCTAATGTGAACTTCTAACAACGCGGTTTGAATAAATTTAACTTGAATATAAACGCGGGATAAAATGTTAATAAATTTATAAACGTAAACGATGGCACGTAACAACTTAGGAAACGCGGACATACGTAGCGCGAGTTCGTAGATCGTAGGCCGTGTAACGGATGACGTCACAGGGTATGCTACGGTCTTTTGTTCGGGTGCCTCCGCGCTCAGCAATTCTAGGTCGCAAACAGTTATCGGCCACTGAAAATAGGGGTAAGTTAGCCACGTAGGACCGTGATGCCATAGCGGATGGCTTATGAGTTGAGCGGGAGTGACACCACGAGATAAACAATCCGCGGGGTTATCTACGCCTGTGACATGATTAAAGCAAGAAGCGGGAATAAGTTCTATTATTTTTGTAATTCTATTGGCTACAAAAGTTTGCCAGCGGTGCGAAGATAAATTTATCCAAGCGAGTTTTATTTTTGAATCAGTAAACGCGATTATTTTATCAATGGGGTAACGGCACGCAATTGTGTCTTTTACCTTACACAGTAATTGTGATAACAGGAGCGCGGCGCATAGCTCTAATCTCGCTATTGAAACGGTTTTTACCGGTGCGACTTTCGAATTGGCACACACTAATCTCACGGAGATATTATTATTGGACGCTACGGTGATATAGACGACACCACCGTATGCGCGTTCGCTAGCATCAGCGAAACCCACTAAATTTATAGAACATCCGTCAACCAATCCAAGATGACGCGGAATAATGATTTCGTTAAGTGTAGAAAGCTCGGCACAAAACTGTTTCCAAGCGACTACGATATGGTGGGGAGGTGTATCATCCCAATCGCATTTAGCTAGCCAAAGGTCTTTTATTAAGAGTTTAGCATATAGAATAGTGGGGGCCACAAAACCCATCAGATCCCACAAACGAGCCACAAGGGAAAGCATTGTGCGCTTTGTACATTTGTCATTTGGTAATGTGACGTCATAGCGGAAACTATCACGCGATTGGTCCCAACGTAAACCGAGGACCTTTTGCGGTACGGATTCTCCAAACACAATGTCAGGAGAGGCCCTATGTGATATAGGTATGTTCTCGAGAACCACCTTTGAGTTACTCATCCATTTGACGAGGTCTAATTGACCACGCTTGAAAAGCTGTATAAGCTCTTCACAAAGGCTTATGGCCTGCGGTTCGGACATGACACTATAAGCGATGTCATCCATATATAACGCGGAAGACGCCGCTAGGGCTGCAGCGGGGTATTTATCACCTTCGTCGGCGATTAATTGACGTACAACGCGCAATGCGTGGTACGGACTGGAAGTTAATCCAAAACATACGCGGTTAAATTGATAAACAGAAATAGGCTCGTGTTTATCAAATCTATATAATATACGTTGATACCTGCGATCGGAATCACGTACACTTATATTGAGAAACATTTGACGGCAGTCAGCCGTGAGCGCAACTTTAGACAGGCGGAAAATAAGTATAATATTAAATAGATCACCCTGTAAGTTAGGGCCAGTATGTAAAATATCATTTAACGACAGACCACTACTAGTTGGGCTGCTTGCGTCTAACACTACTCTAAGTTTACTAGTAATTTTATCGTCGCGAATAACTGCTCTGTGAGGAATATAATACGCGGGCTTAACGTCGCTGTCTCTTATCACAGGACTTAAATATCCTTTATTTATATAATCGCGCATGACGTCGTTATAAGCGTTGCGTAACTTTAAAGACGCGTCGAGTTTACGTTCTAAGAAGTGATAACGTCGTAGGGTGGAGACGTAAGAGTCACCTAAAGAATACGGATCACCACTGAAGGGTAAGGCTACTATGTACCGTCCGTGATCCTCACGAGTCGTAGTTTCACGAAAGAATTCTTCACATTCGCGGTCAGCGCAACTCATAGCGAGAGGAACGGAGATTTCCTCAAGTTCCCAAAAACGTTTGAGAAGCGCATCTATATCGCTCTCGGTAGAACAATACGAGGCTGTATGCATAACGTTATTAAAAATGGGTGCCCTACCCATAACAATGACACCAAGAGTTGTTTCAATCGCGGTTGGCATATTTAATTGTCTACTATGTCCAGCGACAGACAACAGTAGATGCGGGAAGAGCTCAGCTCCTAGTAGTATGTCTATGCTGCCCGGTATCGAAAATGACGGGTCAGCTAACTGTAACGATTTAAAATGTTCAAGCGCGGAAACATTTACTTGAACAGTCGGTAAGTTATCTGTAATTTGTTCCACTATTAATGCGGATAAATCATAACAAATATCATTATTAAAACACGAATATATCTTAATATCTACCAATCCTTTAACCGATTTTTGTGAGCCACCTATTCCTCTAACTAGTAAGGAAGAATTTTGAAAATTATCCCATAATCCTAGGCGTTTAAAACAATCATAAGTAATAAAATTACTTTGCGAGGCGGAATCTATAAGGCATCGACAGACATGAGGCTTACCGTAATTATCGTATATAACTACTTGGGCCGTGGCGAGCAAGACAGTAGATATACTCGTCGTACACGGCGCGTTTTGTGCGGTATTATACGGCGCGGTTGGCATCGAGCGAGCAATGCATGTTGAACATAGCGAGACCTCGCGTTGAGAATTCGAACTAGTACATGTCGCGTGCGATGCGACTGGCTGCTGCGGCGGCGAAGGCTCAGCGGTTGGAACGGTAGAATTGCGAATATTATTATTAATTAGCGGGTGCGGTGAAATATTATTTCTATGTAAGGAAGAATGATGTTTGCGGTTACAAAAGCGACATCTATTTTTAGAGACGCATTTGTTTGTTAAGTGTTTAATGCTTAGGCAATTAACACACGCGGTTTTATCTTTAACAATTTGAAAGCGGTTCATGGGAGTTAATTTATTGAAAGCGGGACATTTAAATAAATGTTTGTGCAAAATATTATTACATAAACAAGTTAGCGAATTATTATTAGCGGTATCCGAACATACTACATAAGCGCGCGGGTTTGGAGGTTGACTGTAATTATTTTTAGAAGTTTTTATATTATTATTAATCACAGTTTTATTGTTAAGCGATACAGTTGGAGTATTGCGGTACACTCGACATTGATCTTTAATAAATGACACGAAACTATTAAGTGTAGGTATTTTATTATGACGTACAGACATTTCAAATGAACGGACTGTGTCAATATCGAATTTATTTATAGCGATATGCAGTAAAATAAAATCAGCGAGATCATCTAATCGTAGATTTTTCAGCGACTCGATTGCGGTAATTAACTGATCAACAAAGGATTGATAGTTTGTAATAGAAGCGGTGTTTGATAATTTAAGATTTATAATTTGATCTAAATAAGTGCGACCTAATGTACGCGTATCTTCGTATCTATCTACTAACGACTGAAATATTATTGGATAATTTTGCGCATTAGCGGTGATGCCTGCGAAAACCGATTGCGCTTTAAATGACAGTTTACCCATTAAATAATACAACTTATCAGCGTCTGTTAACGATTTATTATCGTGTACGTTAGTTTTAAAGCTGGCATAAAATATTGGCCAGTTGCGAATGTCTCCATCGAATGAGACTAACTCTAAAGCGGGTAATCTTAGAGTACTAGATGTCATGACCTCATTGCGATGTTTAGATGAAGGTTCTGTCATAAAAGTGGACATTACCCTCTTTATGTAACAATACAAATCCTCAAATGAGGTATATGCTTGATAATTAGGCTTTGCGGTAGGATTAAGGGTCATTAACCTTATATTATACTCGTCTAATAATTTATGAAAGCTAGTTCGAATCTCATCGACTGTCATACAAGAACTAAGAAATGAATTCTTATCAAATGCGGAAGTATTTGCGGTTTTAGCGCAATCGTATATACTTTGTACGCGTTCAAATAGAATATTTCGCTTCGCTTCCAATAACGATAGTTGCGGATCCCTAATTTCATCTGACAAAGTAGATGGCCCTTTGTGGTCGCGTTCCTTTGTCGCGCGAGTCTCCATGTTAATTTATAATAACCAAACGAGACAGAAAAATAATGCGTTATTTCTAAAATATGAATAGTGATAGATTTACAGCTTACTTATTGTAATATCTACGCAATTATACCTAAACATACATAAGCAATACGCGGATAGTATTTGTAATATAACTATTGACTTAAGTTGAAGGTATTTAAAAATAGAAACTTCTAGAATCAGTTTCTAGAATCTATGCGAGCGATATTTAAATTGCGGGGGCTTGAAATGCGGGTAGTTTGATAAAAATGTAGCCACGGGGAATGCGATATTATTTCAAAGTTATAACAAATGATTAACCTTGAATGAATAAAGGTAATAACAGCGATCTATTTATAGATTTTATGAAATGAACATGCGTTAGTAAACAGGTGCACTAACGAAGCGGGATCTTTAACGTTAAAGTATATAATTGATTAAATAGTTTAAGTTAAATATGTACCTATATGAATTTATGGGGTTTTATATGAATTTATATTTAGAAAATATTAAAAAGCGGGGGGGGGGGAACCCGAAGTATGAGGGTTCTAGTAACCCGATTCTATGGAACAAATGACAGGACATAAAGTTCCTGTCCAGAAGAACCAGGTCCGGCTCGAAAGGACCAAAGATGTTAGCGCCCCTGCCTATATAAGACAGAGGTGCGCGGGGGGTACAAAACTCGTCCAGAAGAACTAGAGTTTGGCGGTGCGGAATCCAGACCCTTGCCGTATAAAGCCACAGAGGTTTGTGGTAGGTCTTACTAGGATCTAAATTATAAGAAGATACAGATAAGGAGGATCAAACTACGTTGCCCTATAGACGGAAACAGGAAGGATATTAAATGGAGACATGCGACTCACCACAATCTTCTCTTGTTCGTCTTCTTATTCTGATCTCCACAGTCCTGGTTGTAAGGCAGGACAGGTAATTCTTGCGGTTATAGGCGCACAGTTTGGTCTAAACATATGCACTCGCGAATATCATTAATAGTTCACAATTCGGAGTTTTAGGCAACACGACGTACGTCATATATTGCAGCGATTTTAGTGATTTAACACTCGCGGTTTATTAACGACGACACAATGTCTTTCGTGCGGTTCGCGACACACACTGGTCCGACAATGACCTTAGGCGCGTCTTCTTCTTCCACGGAAAGACGTAGCGGTCTTCCGTGGTGCGGTTAGCGACTTCTTCTTAGTCTTCTTCCACGAGAACAGAGCGTAGTCCTCGTGTCGCGGCGAGTACGTGACTTCTTTTCTCACGAGAGCATAGCGTGGCTCCCGGGCGGCGGTTTGAACGAGAGTCAGTACGCAATTAGGTTGGGGAGAGGGCGCGGGCAACGGATAGGAAAATAGATCTACCTACAAAAAGAGTGATTAATAATTGCGCCGATATATGGCGGCAACAATCATATAATAACATCATGAAATAAAAACTTTCTTTCTTTCTTTTAAGGTTACTTGAGCACCCTGCCGATATCTATATTTTATACTAATATTTAAAAGGTGAAGATTTTGTTTGTCTTTACGCGCTAATCACAGGAACCACTGCTGCACTGCTTCGATTTGAACAATTCTTTTAGTTTTGGATAGTACATTTATCGAGGACTATTTTCATCATTTTTTTATATTCGAGGAATATTTATAACCTATAGCTTATAGGTTATAAAACATCACATCATCGCGAGCGGAACATCGTTGAAAAATGTTGCAGATACGGGAGTTTTTTTGTTAATTCCACGCCTACGTAATCACGGGCAACAGATAGTTAGTTTAGGATTTAGAAGCGTGTATTTGTACACATTTGTGTAACAAATACATGCGTCTAAATCCGTAAAAAGTATTTTTATTGAAATAAATGAGTCGCTCAATTAGATAAAGTATATTTATCAAAAAAGAAACGTGTCTAACAACTCCTGTTGGTATGAAACTCTAAGATTACAGTACGTCTTTGTTCGCCTATCGGTAAAGTTATAATAAGTTACAATATTTCGTATTTGCGTGGGGTTACGTGACTTATTGTTTTGAATTATTACTTTATGCAAGAACAAGTTAACAGCAAATGAAATTGCTGCAGCTTTAGCTATGCCATAATAACAGAAAAGTTTTTTATCTGCCATAAATAATTTGCATTTTGTAATTTAAAGTTCGGTTATTTATTTTGTTTTGTTGTAGAAGTCGTTATATTGTCGTTTCTACATAATTAAAATTAGGGAACTTCCAAAAATGGTTTGATTATATTGTTTTTGCTATATCACGTACAGTTTAAGTATAATGTGGTGAACAATTGAGGTTTATTTTGAAATTACATATATTAAGTACAACATGAGCTTAAGAACAATTTCAATATTGATCAATACGAGTATTATTGAAAATAATCTACTTAGTTTAAAAACTAAAAAACACGCTTAAATATCCTGAATATTTTTTAAATTATTGCATTGTCAATTCTATGCTACCTACTTACAAAACGTTGACAGTTTATAATTATTGTCAGAGACATAAGTTTCTGTTGTCACATGTTGTCAAAATCGTAGTAAACAGTGTAAACACAAGTAAACAATTATTATAACTTTACCTGATTCTATAAACAAAGCGGTTTTATGTGAAATTATCTGATTATATATGAAAGGCATACGTAGAAACACAATAATCTTGGTGAGTCTACTCATATACAATTAAACTATTACGTGTATAATTAAAAGTAGTGATACTTCAACATGCTATTCTAGTAATTCTGATCAAGGAATTGGGATTATTCTTTTAAATTACTGTATTGTCATCGGTCCTTGTTAGGTGTGCAAATTTTCAGATCAATCCGTCTACTGCAAGTGGCTGAAAATCGCTTTCAAAGATTCCGTTACACAGATTAATACATTGATAGACACATACCAAAACTTATAAAAGCGTGTTAAAAACTGCAAAGACTTCGCATACTCAAAAAAGCGAAAACATTATGACAAGTAGGGAGCTGTCAGTTGCAATCAAGCGATACAAAAATAAGCGAAATATCTTTTTATAATATTTTTCACGTATTTACTAAGGGGTTTTTTAGTAATCTAGTACAAACTACAGCAAAGACGAGGCGTAAAATATCTTTAAATAATCACAATCATTGTCAACAACTTATACTTGTTCTAGAATACACGATCAATACAATTTAATACTCCCATTTAACTTAGAGATATTGCCTACCATAAATTCACTTAGTTGTAGATCGTAAAGTTTTTACATCCCCTACAAGCTACGGTGTTATAATGTAAATGAGTTTTGGAACTCTTTCGGGTCCTAAATCTCCATCGCTTTTGCGCTGAAGCGTGACTTGTTAAAGGTACGCACCCTTAACAAGTCACTTTGAATACGTTTTCATTTCGCAAATACAACCCAATCTACAATATTGTACTTTATATGTATTAACACAGTATATTTTTTCACTTGACATTACAATTTAACTGATATATTTGGTGTATTTTTAATGTAGGAATAAAAGTAATTGTGTAGTCAACCATTTGGAAAAAGATTGTGAAGCATAGATACGCTTTTATACTGTTACAATGGAGTTTGACTCTTTTTAATGAAATATTGATAATGAATTTTATGAAATTACATGCTATTAATAAAATATTATCATCCGCTGTATAAATAAGATCTGAAATACGGAGATCCGTAGGAGAAAAGGCGTATCCTACATACGTTAGTACGCTGAAGTGGCAATGGGCAGGCCACATCGCTCGTAGGACTGATGATCGTTAGGGAAGATAGATCTTTGAGTGACGGCCAAGGACCAGACGAGGCAGCGTAGGGCAGCCCCGACAAGTTGGAGCTTCGATAACTTTAAGAGGGCACGATACCATATTATGCTCCATACAAAAATATGGGTATCGTACTTCCGTTTTTTCTTCGCGAAAGTTAAACCGATTTTAATTGTTTCTACGCTATATAATAGATGAAGAGTATATCTATGCTTCTATCATTTTCTTTTTTTCAATACATAATAACTAAAAGATATATGACCATCCTAAAATCCCGATTTTTTCGGTTTTCTTTAAGTAAAGTTGCAGCGTCTATCACACATATTTGGTAACGCTTTACCAAAAAAAAGTGATACAAGCATAGATATACTCTTCATCTATAATATAGCGTAAAAACAATTAAAATCGGTTTAACTTTCGCGAAGAAAAAAGGGGAGTACGAAACGTCTTTTTTGCAAAGAATTTGTAGGTAAAATCGGTTTCAGCTATATTTGTCCCTTTCAGCACGGTGCTCATCCAGTTAGGAGATTTGCGTCTTTTAGATAGTGATTGGATTTTTAACCCATTTTTACTTTGATAAGTCAAAATCGGTTAATTAAATTAATATGTTACGTCTATCAATACTTTGTTAACCTGCTCCTTCCAGGACAGTTTTCTTCGTTATAAAATAAATAGAAACAAAATTCTAAAATAATTTTCTCCAAAAAGTACCAAGTCTTGTAGAAAATTTCTCTAGGCAACATTATTTTCTATTTGTCACTCCATTTGAAACTATATCAATACAATTACGAATCAATCCATCATTTTAAGTAGGTACTACTCACACTTTCCGTATCCAATATTTCAAGAAAATCCGTAGCACGAATTCGCTATTAATCTTTGTCAACGTTAGACTGAATGTTTCAGACATATCTTATGATAGGATATCTTATGATATTCAAATGTAGTGAGATTTAAACCGTTTCTTTTATTTCTTCAAATCTCACTGCAAACTAAAATTGCAATTGAATATTTTTTTTTTTTTAAAGACTGACTTTTTTGAATCTCTACTTTATACATGTGGTATATAGAAATGACAATGTCAATCTGTCTGTCACTCTTTCACACTGAATCTACTGACCCATTTTAAGTGACAGTCTATACACAGAAAATCTAGAGTCCAAGGTAGAATATAATGCTTCTTTTTGGTGACTCCAAATTTCACTTATAGACGCTTATAGACGCAAGCGTCAGATAGTGGCCCTATAATTTATTCCTGATTAGAAAAATTAAGAAGATCTTAATTTTAAGTTTTATTCTTACTTATCAGCATGAGATATACTTAAATAAAGTATAAACTTTCCGGAATATACAACGTGTTGCTGAAAGGTGTAGTCATAATTTAAAGTTGCATTAGATAGGCCTTAAATATTATAAATATTACAGTTACACATGGAAAAATACAGTTGATAAGTTTTTTTTGACGTGACAACGTCTTATAATTCGATAGAGCCGGCTGCACGCACGAAAAAACATGACTCATGCGGCGTTACCTCGCTCTGAGGCGTTCCATATAAGGCTTGAAGTGCAAGCAAGACAAGTGATAGCGAGATCACTTGTCTCGCTTGCACGTTCTTTGTCGCTCGTTCAGCGCACGCGCAGAGCGCGGAATGAGCGACAAAGAACGTGCTTTCATCATTAAAATGAATAGCATCGGTCCGCTAGTGCAGCGATTATAGGTTATGCTATAATTGACAAAATTAAAACAATTATGACGGGCCTCTTGGTATAGTGGTTCATATAACGGACTACCGATCATGAGGTCTCGGGTTCGATTCCCGGTCAGGACGATCATCTGTGTGATGTTTTTAATTGTCATACAAATGTTTGTACTGCGTCTGGGTGTTTACTATGTATTATAAGTATGTATTTACAAAAGAAAAGTAGTTTATGTATTATATCCGTATTCTGGTACCCATAACACAAGCATATAAGCTTAGCTTGGGACCAGAGGACGTTGTGTGAAATGTCCATGAATATTTATTTATTTATTTATTTAATTAAGACGTTGTCACGTTCAACTATCGTCAGTAAACCGACTTTACAGACAACAAATTTTTTTTTGTTTATTGCCTTCTATTAAATAACTACCAGAAACGCATCAATTATGAGATTGTGACGACATTACTAGGTACGTATTAAATTAAATTAAATTAAAATTTATTTAAATCAAAATTACACAGATAGGTATACAAAATATGCACTTATACAATTTTATACAATTCTGCACTTACAATAATTATAAACTCTGTCTCATAAACTAGGACAACCTGTATTTTAAGACAGCGTTCGGTTACGGAATTTTACAATATGTGCTTACAGTTTGGACGACAAAGAGATGATTTTAATTTGACAATAAATAATGTATTCATTTGTCAGATGTTTACGGTTTATTGAATGCGATTGAACCTTACGATAAAAGATGACCTCATAGTTGTGTTGTATTTAAAGAAGATCGATTAATTTAATAAATTAATTAAACTTTTATGAACACATAAAAGTCATAATATAACTAGTATTTGTAATTTCATCCATGCCTAGTGCCTAGTCACCGGCCATGTGTAACGATGGTCAAATATGACTACACCTTTCTAAAACACGTTTTATATATTTTATAAGCACTCTTTTATTTTATTAATGATAAAAGTATCACACGAAACTACGGTTCTACAATTCCTGTTTTTTACTTCCCAAGAGACTACATTATCATTCAAAATTCATCCTAAGTCGCACAGACAATGAATACATAATATGTGAAGACACTACCAAGTTTCCTCTTTTAAGAAATATTTTACTGCTAAGGTTTTTTTATGACTAAAACTTTGCAGCTTTGTCCTTTCTTATGCATTTTAGTACTGTTACTATCTTGACTGTTACAAGCTGTTACACTTTACTGGTTTATATATTTTAATACAATAGGACAAGACTTATAACGGAATAGCAACCACGGGATGGAAAAAGGAAAAGGGGTAGACACAAAAAGATGGATAGAAGATTTAAAAAAAGTAGGAGGTATTGCTTGGATGAAAAAAGCTAAAGACATAAGTGAATGGAAGCAGCTGGAAGAGGCCTATGTGTCACAGGACACGCTAATTACGGAACCGGGGAACCAGGGGTTTAGTTCGTAAAAAATATTTGTATCAATTGTATTAGCTTGTTTTGTTTTTAGCAATAAAGGCTTATTAATATATTAATAACCCTTATTATTTTTTGTTATGCCTTTGCATTTATTAATATTAATTATTATTATATTATATTAATTATTAAATTACCTACGTAACCCTGTGCTGTAACTTTTCTGAGGTAACTTTTTACCTCAGAAAAGATACCTCACAGGGCTACATAGGTAATGACATAATTCAACATTCGTACGACGAACTTTGATATATTTAACAATATTTTAATGTTCTGTTGGATCTTTTTTAGTTCTATTGATGTCACAGGTATGGCATCAATAGAATATTAAACAGCAATTTCGAAGAGTCTTTGACCATAATATTTGATGATTAATGAAAATAAATAAGCTTTGTCTACAAAAAATTATTGTGTTTACAAAACATTTATAAAGATCTACTTTTAGTTATAAGAATAATAAATCATGTACCTACAAGTAAATTGATGTATAATATTACTAGGTGGTAAAGCAAATATGTCCTAATGACTCAGCTATTTGAAATAACTTCTATAAATCTAGCTTGACAGGGTAAAAGGCCATTATATCCGACCTTAAGTACAACCCTTTTAGTACGGGATCCGTAGTACATTTTTAGGGTTCCGTACCCAAAGGGTTAAAACGGGACCCTATTACTGAGACTTCGCTGTCCGTCCGTCCGTCCGTCTGTCACCAGGCTGTATCTCAAGAACGGTGATAGCTAGAGAGTTATTTCTATTGCCGCTATAACAACAAATACTAAAAATAAAATAAAATAAATATTTAAGGGGGGCTCCCATACAACAAACATGATTTTTTTACCGTTTCTTGCTCGATACTAATAACGTTGCCTTATGTTGAGTCCGACTCGCACTTGACCAATTTTTTTTCACTTGATTACTATCAAGCTGATTTTCCGTGAGTAGATTTATTATGACGAGACGCCCAATAATTTTCTATTCGAAAATCTCGATTGTGGTAGCTAACAGAGGTAACAAGGATAAAATATCGTACTATTACTGGAAGAAAGCAGTGAGTGATTTTTTTAAAATTTTTGTTTGAAATTTTTGACGCAAGTTCACTTACGTCTACGTATTACGCAAAATTAATTATTTTAGTATAAACTATAATAATTAATTTTGCGTAATATATAAAGGAATGGTATCGAATTAAAAATTAAAACATAGCTGAAGATAATAGTAAGCTAAATTCAATAAATAAAATTAAAGCAAAAGCGTAGCAATTAAATTGCTAAAATTAATAAATTACTGTTTAGAGAATATGGTTACCTGCTCGTTACCATGTTAGAAATTAGGTGATAGGTATGAAACATCTAAAGGATCTAAAAAAGATTATAATAAAAAGTTAAATATCAAAATTATTATTTCTTTTAACAAACTACTTACATTATTATCTGTTTTTATTATAAGTACTTATGAAAAAAAAAAATTTTTACGGATTTCGACACGTGTATTTGTAAATCCTTAAAAAGTAGTTTTATTTAAACAAATCGCGCAAGTGTTAGAGAATATTAGAGAATAATATTAGATTATTGAAGAGCCTCGTGGTTGAGTGAGTGGTTTGTATAGCGGACTGCCGATCAAGAGGTCGCGGGTTCGATTCCCGCTCGGGACAATCATTTGTGTGATTTTTCTAATTGTCATCCAAATGTTTGTTCTGCGTCTGGGTGTTTCTATGTATCTATACTAATATTATAAAGCGGAAAAGTTTGTTTGTTTGTTTGTTTGATTGTTTGTTTGTTTAAACGCGCTAATCTCAGGAAGCACTGGGCCGATTTGAAAAATTATTTCAGTGTTTGATAAGGTATCTATCGAGGAAGGCTTTAGGCTATATAACATCACGCTACGACCAGTAGAAGCGCAGCAGTAGTATAAAATGTTGCAAAAACGGGGAAAATTTTCTAAATTCCACGCGGACGGAGTCGCGGGCAACAGCTAGTTATAAATATGTATTTACAAAAGAAAAGTAGTATATATATTCTATCCGTTTTCTGGTACAAATATCACAAGCATATAAGCTTAGCTTGGGACCAGAGGACGTTGTGTGAAATGTCCATGAATATTTATTTATTATTTATTTATTTAATAATATCTGTTTTTATTATAAGTACTTATGAAAAATAAATTCTTTTTACGGATTTCGACACGTGTATTTGTAAATCCGTAAAAAGTAGTTTTATTTGAACAAGTGTTAGAGAATAAGTAATTTGTATTAACTTCAAAGTTAATGTCTATATACATAATTTATTCCATTGTTTACAAAAAATATTGTTGAATCTTCTTATTGCTTTGCTAACGACGTGTTAAGATAATTTAATTTATCATTTCCATTTTCTTACACGTTTACGAATATGAAGCTTGGCATTAAGTAACGTGAAGCTCGAAGTGAACTGAATCTTGTTTCGTCAGCATTAACATTAATACAAATTGGAAAAAAGATTGTAGGCCAAAGAAATGATAGAATTTGTCATCTCTTTGAGTAATCACAAGCTCCCTTTTATTTCCTTTTCCAGTATTATTTTTATTACTTCATTAGGATTAGCAAAATTGCAAAATTCCTTTTAAGTAAACAGTAAGATATTCAAATATACGCTTTGATTTATGAATACAACATAAAAATTTTCGCGTCTGGCCCCACTCTTCTTTGTATTACCATAACTCAATGTGACTTCTGTTTGAATGTAATTTAGAAAATAGACATTTTGTAAGAAATATAGTAGTGTATACACACTTTCAACCTCAGATTTTTGCAGGTCTATAAGTTGCTTAACTCACATAAGATGTAGAACAGGACCCTATTAGTTAGGTTAGACTTTGCTGGTCGGCTGTCCGTTCGCCTGTCTGCAAAGTTTTAGCTGTCTAGCTTGATAGACTGAAAATATCATAGTTTCCGAATATTAATTGATTTTACAGCAATAACAAATACTCATCATCATTCTCCTGCCCTATTCTATTATTTGGGGTCTCGTGTATTTGGTATTATTTGGGGTCGGTATGGCGAGTATATTATGATAATAACGGTACGAAACCCATCGTGTGCGTGTTCAACTCGTACTTGACCGGTTTTTAACACGCTTAAAATATATGTTCGGTAGGTATCTATCAATGTATTAATCTATGTAACGGAATCTTTGAAAGTAATTTTCACCCACTTACAGTAGTCAGATAGATCTGAAATTTTTCACACCTAACAAGCAACCAACCACAATACAATAATAAAATAATAATTGGTCAAGTGCGAGTGGGACTCGCGCACGAAGGGTTCCGTACCATTATCTATGCAACATAAGGCATCGTTATTAGTATCGAGCAAGAAACGGTAAAAAAATCAGTTTTTTGTATGGGAGCCCCCCTTAAATATTTATTTTATTTTATTTTTAGTATTTGTTGTTATAGCGGCAGACGGACGGACGGACGGACGGACAGCGAAGTCTCAGTAATAGGGTCCCGTTTTTAGGGTTCCGTACCCAAAGGGTAAAAACGGGACCCTATTACTGAGACTTCGCTGTCCGTCCGTCCGTCCGTCCGTCTGTCACCAGGCTGTATCTCAAGAACGGTGATAGCTAGAGAGTTGAAATTTTCACAGATGATGTATTTCTATTGCCGATATAACAACAAATACTAAAAATAAAATAAAATAAATATTTAAGGGGGGCTCCCATACAACAAACATGATTTTTTTACCGTTTCTTGCTCGATACTAATAACGTTGCCTTATGTTGCATAGATAATGGTACGGAACCCTTCGTGCGCGAGTCCGACTCGCACTTGACCAATTTTTACCCTTTGGGTACGAAACTGTGCTAAGCTGTGCGGACATTAATCGGATATTTGTGCTCCAGAAACGCGCTGTTAGAGCTATATATAACCTAGGTCCGCGGGATTCTCTAAGGGAGAAATTCAAAGACATAAATATTTTAACGGTCGCTTCGCAATATATATATGAAAATTTATTGTATGTTCATAAAAATATTCATAATTTTACAAAAAAAAGCGACCACCATAATGTTAATACAAGGCATAAACACAATCTTGTAATGCATGTAACCCGTCTCCACAAAATATGTAACTCTTTCATGGGTCATTGTATACGATTTTATAATAAACTCCCTATTGATGTAAGAGAATTAAATAATTCTTAATTTAAAAAATTCATTAAAACTAAATTATGTAAAAAGGCGTATTATAAAATTTCTGATTATATTAAAGATGATAAAGCTTGGGAGTAGGTTGCTCTGGAGCAATACATATTCTATATTATAAATAAATAAATATTCATGGACATTTCACACAACGACCTCTGGTCCCAAGCTAAGCTTATATTGCTTGTGTTATGGGTACCAGAATACGGATATAATACATATACTACTTTTCTTTTGTAAATACATACTTATAATACATAGTAAACACCCAGACGCAGTACAAACATTTGTATGACAATTAAAAACATCACACAAATGATTGTCCTGACCGGGAATCGAACCCGAGACCTCATGATCGGCATTCCGTTATATGAACCACTCCACCACGAGGCCCGTCTATTGTAAAGTTATTAGCATTGTAAGTATAATTGACATTTAATTTAAAAATATTGATTTGATTAAAAGCTCTGCTGAGTTTCTTACGCCGGTTCTTCTCAGCAGATTGCGTCCTGAACCGGTGGTAGGGAAAAAAATTGGACATATCATAAGCACATAATTTTTCTGAAAAATTGTGTCTACGTGATTAAATGATTTTTCATTTCATTTCATTTCATTTCATTTCATTTCATTGCATTTCATTAAAAAACAGGATTTTCAAGCGTGTTTATAGTTTTTGAATTAAGTAGATTATTTAAATTATTTCCCGATTTTTTGTTACCGTCTTAACAAATCTACGACTACATTAAGAAGTTTATTTCAATACGTAATAGGAACCTTATATAAATTTTAACCTGTTTTTAAGTTATTACAATTTTACAAAATACTAAAAACAGAATGCTAGTTATTGCAACTGAACAACTAAAATATTGCACGTAAGAAACCTTATATAGGTGACAGCTACAAAGAGAAGACATAGGTAATACAAACAGAGGCGTTTCTACCGTATATAAAGAGCTTGAGTACAATACAATTTCTGCCTCGGACGCCTTTATACAATAGCCGTCGTCCTTTTCAGGTCATTTCCAGTGTAACATGTTCAACAAATAATTATGCTCGTGTATTGTATTCAAAACATTTGTTTAACACCGATGATGGGGTTTATTGACTGAAAACTTTTGACAATACAGTTTTCGTAAAATATTAGCTTTTGTTTGTAATTTAGTTTTATGATTTCGGTTTAAAATTTGAAGATAACATTGTTAAATAGTTAGGTATGTAATAATTTAACTTGATTTTTTATGGAAATCATCAAGTAATGATGTGAACTATTTATTTGAATTAAATTTTGATTAAAACGTTATTTGTGGATATTATTTTTCCTCTATCTTATTAATATTATAAACTAGCTGATGCCCGCTACTCCGTACGCGTGAAATTTTAGATCTCCATAATGTTTTGTCACCGTTTAAACCTTCCCTGGACTTTCACGAATATTTCAAGATCAAACACACCAAAATCTGCCCAGCCTTTCTCGAGTTTTAGCGAGACTAACGAACAGCAATTGATTTTTATATATAAGATTAGTTAATATTATAAATGTAAAAGTTTGTGAGTTTGGATGTTAGTTTCTCTTTTATGCAAAAACTACTGAATTTATTTTTATGAAACTTTGCAATAGCCTATACATAAGAATAACATATAAGCTTCTTTTTATCCCGAAAGATTCCAATCTTCCCGTGGGATTATAAAAAACGAACAGATTTTTATTTCATTCGACTTCATGTGTCTTTGAAATTTAAAGGTTTTCCTCGATTTCTCAGGTCATAACCATCAGATCCTGACCTGATGCCAGTGGAACCAAACGGGAAGCAGCTGCATTCAAATAAAAAAAAAAGAATCAAAAAATCACAAACTTAAAAAATATTTTAAAATAAAGCATACAGATGAATTTAAGACCTCTTCCTTTTTTGAAGACGGTTAAAAATCAGTATCAATAATGAGAACTTTTCTTTGTTTCAGATGTAATCGATTCCATTTTGCTGATTTAACATAGGCATCATACAACGTTTAAGATCCAATGATGTCAGAAAAAGATGCCGGTTAGGGACTTGAGTTTAACACGACGAAAGATGCGTGTGAAAGGTCTATAGTAAGTTGTGGAAAAAAGACAGAAACGATGACGGTAAAAGCCAGTGTTCGCTAAAGGAAAAGAGAAAAATGGCCTTCAAAAGGTTCTGTGGAGAGGTGATCGGCTTTTTTCTGGCTGTTGCATTTTGCATTATATGCCCGGAATATGGTGAGTATTTACTTTGTATTTTTAGTGAAAATAGACGAATAAATATTCATAAATTCTTGGACATTTCACACAACGTCCTCTGGTCCCAAGCTAAGCTTGTATGCTTGTGTTATAGGTACCAGAATACGGATATAATACTAATGATATATAATGATCTTTGAAAATGCTACTTTCTATTTCTTTCTCCAGCCTAATATCTTCTCACTACTGGGCACGAGTCTCCTCCATTTTGGGAGGGATTATGTTCTACGGTGCTACGTTGATCAGGTGTTCAGGTGGCACAGAGTTTAGTTTCGTGTTTTCCATATCTCTCAATAGACGTTAACTGCTTATATTGCCCCTTAGCTGGCTCTTAAAGCACTCTGGGAAAGAAATGGGGTGGTGACAATGGTGGTCGTGTAGTGACGGAGGAACACAAGTTCCTCCGTCACTACACGAACAACAAAGCTACAGTTAACTATAATTTCGTTTTTGTATTTTGATGATCAAAAGAACTTATCAAGCGAAGTTTGATCTAAATTATTATAACTGACTTCTTCGAAGAGATTTAGATTTCATTAATATAGTTGACACAGAGAAGTAAGATCTAACTGGTTTAACTACGGTATATGAACTTAAATCTCGAGAAGAAAGAAAGATAATCATTAGTTATGTGACCTTTATAACCTCTTCGAAGTGAGATATGTAAACTGTGTTCCACAACAAATGATTCACATCGCGCCCTTTCTTCTGTGAAAGATTAAATCTCGTGGTAATATCGTAAGAAGTTCTGCAATGAAAGCGTAAGACGATAAAGCAAAAAAGGGATAGGATTATGAAATCTACCATAAAAACTTGTCAAAATGTGAAATCGCTCATGCAAAATAAAGATCAAAGCAGATAAGAGCATTAGCCGCCCACATCATCTTTATTTCCTGTGGTGCCCCGCACATGTCGTACCGTTGTCATTTTGAACAAAAGCAACGTCATGTTCTTGCCAAAATTTACTTTATGTCTCGCTTTTATCCTTTCCTGGAAAACACAACGTCAAATTACTCTTTAAGAAACGGATTTTCAGGTTTTTAGTCATATAGAAATTGACATGGAAAAATCTGAAATACTGTAGAATCTTTATTTAAGTTTTAAGTATCTTTAAACATAAGTATTTATAGGTACATTATCACGAATGTATTTTTAAGTATCTAACATTTTTAGTAACAAAATTGGTGATTTACTAAGAAAAATTTAAAGACCCCATTTCAAAACGAGAAGACTATAAAACTGTAAAACCTAAGTTATTTTGACCAAACATTGAAAATATTATGATTGATTAAAAGACGTAATAAAATGTACCTATTAACGTTACTCTAACCATAAAATAAACTGAGTCATAAATCGGGGATCAAGTTAGATATTACTTAATATAGACTTCATAGTCCAAAGCAGGTATATAAATCCTATGTTCACTATCTATCGACTGAAACAACAACTTTAAATTTGAATCAAACAATTTCCGGTATTGATTCGTCTATCACAAACGCCCAAAATACTTAACATATTCTATTTCATTGTTATGTTTTAAGTGTGTAAAACAAGTAACAAACTAACGAATATGGTAACTTGTGGCATCCTTGTATTCACAAAGACTAACCGACATCGCAAATTGTTGCCAAACCCAATTATAGTGGTCTCAACCCGAAATATTGCTGAGGCCGCGTCGAGTACCAAGTTTACTAACAAATTTACCTAACCGGGACAAAACTAGTTTCAATTTTGATGGTGAACACTTCAGAACAAAGGCACTCGATTTAATAAATAAATTGCTTCGATATTGAATTGAAAACACATACTTGTTTATTTAAAAATTTGTTGGGTTAGATCTGCTTTTAAGTGATTTTTAAAGTATGTAGCTAAATTAAACTATTGAAATAAAACAGTCAAGGGAATTATGAAATCTCCGGCTTAAACTCCACGTAATGGGCCTACCCTTTGCCGGGTCATGGTGAGGCTCAGGCACATAACTAACATGGCCCGGTTAGGCCTAGGCAGGGGAAAAAAGTATTTAATCTCATTTATTTCAGTTTTATTTCATTCTGATTCTCTGAATTTGCAGCTGTGTTTGTTATGTAATAGGTACCTATTTATTTTTGTAATTGTTTATTATTTATTAGGACCTACGTGAAACTTACTTGAAAAGAATTATAAATAAGTTCACGAAATGTTTTAGTACAGAAATGTGTATTATATCCAATTTCTTTCTTAAATTTATTGGTGTGAAGTAACAAAGGTATCAGAAAACTCGCGTCGACATTTGTATGTTTTCTTTGAACAAGTTTCGCGAAACGTCGACAGAACCGAAATAAAGTTCTGAATAAAATATTACATTGTTTGACCGCGCAACGTTCGCAGGGTTAGTTTTGCAGTTGACGTATTAAGTTATAAATAAGAAATGTTTGGAAGAAAACCCATTTATATTTTTACGAATGAGAAGGTCGAGTGCTTTTTTGCTGTATATAAGGAATGATATCTTATTTGTGATTTAAATGCAACCTCATTTTTTTTTTATAATCTATTGCATCTTTTAGTAATTTAGGACATGGAAGCTCTATCAGTTGCTAAGATAACATAATTGACGACTTATTTTTTTCAATACTGCCTAAATATGCAACTTACTCAATGCTTCTTTGTGTTCTGACTTTTACGATGTGTGATCTTTCAAGCGAGGCTTGAACAGGCATCTTGTAGGCCATCAAGGTGGGAGAGGCTAGTGCATTGATGTCGATCTAGCTCTACTCATATTTGAATTACAGTACACCATAAGATCAAGCGCAGTCATTATCTTACCTTTGCTTAATGTATGAATCTTGAAATAGTCGGAAATAGTCAGAGAACCTGGGTAATATCATAGTTACCAGTACAAAGGCGAAAACGAAAACATAACTCCAACAAGCACAAATTGGTTTTTCAACCATTGTATAAACTTATTTGAACAAGCTATTATGTATGCTGAGCGACCGCATTGTAATATAAACCCCTTGCTAAGTAAACTGTTTTCGTATGTTAAGTATAACACAACAATGAAACTAATTGTGTTTCACTACAGTTACGAGACGTTTAGTTTTGTGGCTTGAATAAGTGGAATGTTAAATTTTAAATATTTATAAACATACGTATTTGGAACAGTCAAGTAACATAACAATATTGTCTTTTAATTTACGATCTAAGACAAAGACTGGAAGGTTTTGTTTTAAGTAATTAACAGAAACATTTCCAGTTACGTAATTAAAGATCAAGCGATTAAATTTAGAATTGCCTTTTAAACATTCAGGAGTAGTTGCATTAGCTGTTTTCTTTGTCAAATATACTTCTCTTTTTACAGACAACGCCTTCTGATCCCAAATTAAAATATCTGTGAATGGCAAGTAAAGCACTGCTTTTCTGCCTACAGGGAGCGCACGCCCAGCTATTTAGTGTGTTTTATTACGAAATCTATTGTATTAGATAAACTCAAAAGAAAAGTATTTTTTATACCAGTAAATCCCATGAAACAAAAAATTATTTACACAGAAATCCTTTAAATCTGTAGATATTGTAAAACCCGCATTTTGTACGAGGGAAATGTTGCAATCTTTGGTCGTAATCCCATTTTATAGGTCAAGCCTAACCACAAAATAACACGGCTTATGGTTAAGTTGTTGACGTAATGTGTCGGGGCGGTCCAGTCAATTTGAAGTTTTATTGATTCTTTTATTTATGTACTTATGTTATGAGATCCAAGAGACGGTGGACTTTACTTATCTTTTCAGCGATGGACAATGTACGTAGTATATACTAGTATCCAATATATTCGTCTGCTAACAGGAAAATTAAGTATACATTTAACGTCAAATAAAAATCATAAGAAAGTAAATAATATTTTGTTAATAAGGTTTATTATACATCGTGAAACAGAAATACCATAGTATGCTTTCAATGCTACATTATTTAAGCCATGTACATTTGTACGATGACTATCAAATTTTAATAAATCAATTAGAAGAAACAATTAAAATTTCTTACAAAAAAATATATTATTTTTAATTTCTTTTCTTAGACAACACTGACTATAAAGTGACACGATTCGTCAAAAGTGATTAAATAATTTAGAGTGGACAATGGCCTTTAATAAGTGACTTTTTTACCTAACATAATTTTATGCAAAATTAAATCATCATTAATGTGTCAATATCTTCCTCCCCTCGTCACATTTTACTTGTAGTTGCAACTTAACTTTTCTTGAATTCACGTTCGTCATCTTCTTCATGCAATTATTAATTCCTTTTTCGGTCATATTAAGCCTCACAAAATTCGTACATTTTTTTGTCTTCTCGCTTTCCTTCCATCAACATCCAAAAAAATTTTCTTTACCACCATGGAAAAATTTTAAACAATTTTCCTCACAGAGGCAAAGAGCTGGTCGCTATTAGGTCAAATAGAGTACATAAAAACAGCTGATTAGGGTTGCACAACGTAAAAATTTTGCAAAAACTTACAACATCAAAAATCATACTAAATTATAATGCAACTTAGTTTCTAACTTTACGTAGTCATTAGTGATGCTGATGACCTAAAGAATGCCGGGTTCAAGCATAAAATAGGAGATTTGTTTCACGCTGTATATATTGTGAAATATGAAGCGTTTAATCATAATGAAGGCTAGCAAAAGTATGTGGTAATATTCATGTTTTAATTTTATTAGTATTTTTAATACACGCGTTTCAACGTGTGTATATATGTGTGTGTATAGCTCTATAAAAAGAAAAGTTAGTTTTTCCTGTCTTAGCATCTTATATAACTTTAAGCGAGACGATATTCTGTGAAATGTCCATAAATATTTAAATACAAAAATAGTAACTATGCACATACATATGAAACTATCTGCACATACATATGAAACTATATCCGTTCATTTTTTTTTTAAGTAAGAAGGCATTTCGTCCGTGTGGTGATGCGTTAAGAATACAAGAAGTGTTACCACCCCATTTCCTTTTCAGGGTGCTGTAAAAGCCAGCTAAGGGATATTATACACAGATAAAATCCTCTGTGAGAGACGGAAGATTCAAAAATAAACCCTGTGTGGACACACCCGGTCAGCGCGGCACAGTAGACCCCTTTAAAATCCCTTTTAAAGTGGAGGAGGCCCGTGTCCAACAGTGAGACGTTAATGTGTTGGAGAGAGAAAGAATGCGTTCATTATTCTTCGTTGGCGGGCTTCGTGGTCTAGTGGTTCATATTGCGGACTGCCGTTCACGAGGTCGCGGGTTCGATTCCCACCTCGGACAATCATTTGTGTGATGTTTATAAAATATCATACAAATGTTTTTCCTACGTCTGGGTTATTTACAAAAGAAAAGTAGTTTATGCATTCTATCACATAGTCTGGTACCCATAACTCAAGTATAATAAGCTTAGCTTGGGACCAGAGGACGTTGTGTGAAATGTCTGTGAATATTTATTATTATTTATTACCCATTATTAATTCTGTTATTCTCTCGGAATTAATAATATAAGCTCATATAAGCTAGATAGATACTAAACTTCACAGACTACTCATGAAGGGCTTATCATCAGACTTCAGTTGCTTACTACCAACGTGATATTATCCATTGAAGTTAAACTCTCAAAATCCCAGTATAAAATTTCCTGTTCACTTTAGTCGTAGATCACCTTCAATAGATTGAGCAATAGGTACGATATTTTTGTTGGCAATTAAACGTACTGTGGTTGGAGGAAGGCGCGAGTTACGGGGTATGGAATAATTCACTGTCGTTGGTCGTAGCAAAATATCACGCCGAGTTTTTATACATTATCTAAGCGTGAATAAGCGTGCAATAAGTGTTGAACGCCTTGCGTGCGGAATTTATAGCAGATGATCTGTGACTTCAGCATAAGGTGGGATTACTGTTCTCTTGGGAAGTTACCGATTCGTTGAAACGGAGAACGTGCACAGGGTTCAAAGTATTCGGCTCACTATGTAAGCTCTGCTTGAAAAATTATTAGAAAAGTACTACGTGATCTATATATGTCGTGTATCTATGTTATTTAGAAAATGATCTGTGAATTATTACATAAGGAATTTATAGAAAAAACTAATGTGAAGGAATGTTAATGTTTGGAAATTCATACATTTTTACTTGTAACATATTAGTTATAAGTTTATCGTTGTAAAATTAACTTCTATGAGGTTTTTTTATTATATATGGTCCTTTAGCTGGCTGTCACCGATATTTATATAGACGCTTGTAAGCCAATAATTACCAAGCGAAATTTTGGGCGATATTGAGTTATATATTTACTGTATCTAAAACTAAATTATTATTTTAGTATCTTATAAGAAATGAAGAATACAAAACGGTTATCCTTATTTTTTTAAAGAATTTGTTTTTCTACATAGCACTTAAAACTTTTTAACGATTTCACTGTAATCTTAACTTTGCAAAAGTTATAATATAAAATATTAAAAAATTCAAAACAGCTGATAATAAATTCTATTTAATCTAGTTGGTAAAAAGACATTTTGATAACTTTGAAGGGTGTGTATAATTAGTTATAAGCCCTTTGAGAAACATTATATTGTAACTATGTGCAGTCATTTAACGACTCAAGGGAACTTTTTAGGTTACTAGCTGTTGCCCGCGACTCCATCCGCGTGAAATTTAGAAAACTTTTCATCCCTTTTTTCGCAATAAAAGGTAGCCTATGTCCTTTCTTAGGGTCTAAAGATTATCTGTGCCAAATTGCATCAAAATCGGTTGAGAGGTTTAATCGGGAAAGCGTAGCAGACAGATACACAGAGTTACTTTCGCATTTCTACTATTAGTAGGGATTAACATAGGTACGTGAGCTGTTCCACAAATGTAGGTTGAATAGTTCACAGGCTAAAAACAATATTTATAGATTTTGAAACTTTTTTTACGATTCCAAATGTTTTACGGTTCCCATCTTTACCATATTTTTACATTTTCTCCACAGAGGATAATTTCAGCCCTTGATTTTCTCAAACGCTGTAGGGAAATCCCTACAGCAAAGCTAAGGGTTTTGCCTTTAAGCGATGATAGTTTTAAGAAGAAAGAGATTGTTTTTACAGATTTTCTATACATCACAATTTGTATAGACTCATATTCTACAGATAAAAATTTTCGTAATTTTCTCTACAATTGATCTTATTATTACCGATGAGATAAATTTTTATTAGCTTATAAAATATTAAAATTTCTATGCATAGCTAAACTGCTGTAACATGACCTACCACATTATGTCGAGTAATATTAGCTTAGTGAGCTCGTATTGCAACCACGACTCAGACGTAGAGGCTTAAAATGGCTTTCCTCTAAGTGGACTAACCGAAGATTATATTAGTCTACGAGTACTATATCTAGATAACATGTAACGATGCAATTTTTTATTCATATTTAGTCAACTATTATGGTTATTTTAAGCTATGACATAAAAATTAAGTTTAATTAAAGCATTTACTTTGTCCGTTTAGCGACGGATTATGAATACAAGTGTCACTATCAACTTTCCTACACACGGTCTATAATAGACAAAAATTAAACCCAGACAATGGCAAGCGCAGTTTGATCATCATCATCATCATCATAACATCACGCCTTTTTCCCATGGGGGTAGCCGGAGACTATAGAGCGCTATCTGCTACGATCCAAACATACTTCCTTGGCTTCGTCCACACTCATACATCTGGTCATACATGCTCGACGGTTGTAAGTGCTACGCACTTGCCCCTTTTGGAGTATCCCGGCGATGACATCGTAGTATATTTTTCTCGGGCGTCCTCTCCCAGCATTTCCACTTACCTCCGCCAAGTATATGCCTTTCGTTAATCGTCTCTCATCCATCCCCTCCACATGACCAAGCCACCTAAGCATACTTTTCTCCACCTTAGTCACTACATCCTCTTTCAGACCGCGTGGTTTGATTCACCAAAAATCGTCCCAAAAGACTTGAGCAAGGTAAGGGTAAGTCTTTTGGGATTTTAATGTGCTCTGAAGAGTAAATATTTTTCATATAGGCACCTGTTAATTGCTTTCTCAACAGATAAGTTAATAAAAACCACATCTTAAAAATTACTAAACAAAATTTACGCCTTACGAAATGTACCGCACTTAGGCTATTCAAAAAAACATAACATAGCCTTATTAAAAGACCCATTAAAACCGAATTTACAATACATATAGATCAAATGACAATATTATTTTCGTAGAATAAAGATATCTTCATAAATCATGTACATAAATCCATTATGCTTACTCTACAAAGTATACAATGTTCTTTAAGAAATGTACAGTCTCTTAGAAGTAAAATAAAACATGTATTTCATAAAAAGGTTTTGAATAATTGAATAGTTTCAATGAGCCACTATGGAGATCATAATACTGACCTATATTATTGTACTTTTTATATATTTTAGAAAACAGTAAGAAATATTATAAGGGTTTGGTACTGCGGTATTCTGGGGTAAAAAGAGACCCTAGTGCTGTGACTCCCTTGTCCATCCGTCCGTCTTTCACCAGGATATAAGTTATACATCTAGCATTACATCAGCAAAAACGGCGTTTAAATTTCTTGAAGCAATTTTTCAGTTTTTACGTCAATGGTGTATAAACGCACAGATAGACAACTAATATGTGAACATTTGACATTTAACATTTGACATTTGTGAACATATGACGGGCCTCGTGGTCTAGTGGTTCATATAACGGACTGCCAATCACGAGGTCTCGGGTTCGATTCCCGGTCAGGACAAATATTTGTGTGATGTTTTTAATTGTCATACAAATGTTTGTACTGCGTCTGGGTGTTTACTATGTATTATAAGTATGTATTTACAAAAGAAAAGTAGTATATGTATTATATCCGTATTCTGGTACCCATAACACAAGCATATAAAGCTTAGCTTGGGACCAGAGGACGTTGTGTGAAATGTCCATGAAATGTCCATGAATTTGTTTTTATTTTCAGAACAGAATAGAATTGGATCTTGATATAGGATTTCTTGCAAATTTTTTGACGGTAAATCAAAGACTTCTAATAAATTATTTCAAAAAAAATTAAGCCATGTAGACTCAATCGAGCAACATTGTAGTGGAGAAATTGGTTGGTTACCGTTGACACGTAATAGCTCAGTTGGTAGCGTGACGGAGTGATATTCAGATGTATTTGGTTCAAGTTGCGCGAGCGGTGACCACTTTTTGCACTATAATATAACCTATAATATAGCTTGAGTATTATAACGGGTCCACAATACAATATTGATTTTTCGACCGTAGATTTCAGCTGAGGTCTAATAATAAAATGCACGCTGACCTCAATCTAAAGGCTTGACGTTGTTTACAAGGATAACGCGTACTTGATAGGTAACCTTGTCACACTGTATGTATAATCACTTCTAATACTTCCTTATAAGAGTTAATTAAAAACAGTGTAACTGAAAAAAAATATTATAAACACGCATTTCATAAATATCGTTTGTAGTAGGAATCCTTGTATGTAAAGTATGTGTAAGAAAAGTTGAGATAAAATTTTTTAATAAATTTTTATAGAAAGGAAATGACAATAAAAAGTAAAAAAACAGTACTTATATTTTATAGTTCCTAACTGCTATTTCCTTTCGAACATAAAGTCTCTTTTTAATACCAGTATTAGTAGTTTTGGAGTAGAATTGTATTTTCATCCGTATTGTAGCTGGTAAAAATAACAAATTGGACACGCACACAAAGGCTTTCGTACCGTTATTATCTATACTAATAGCATTAAGCTGAAGAGTTTGTTTGTTTGAACTCTCAAATCTCAGGAACCACTGGTTCGATTGGAAAAATTGTTTCAGTTTTGGGTAGTACATTTATGGAGAAAGTTTATAGTCTATAATAATATCACGCTGCTACTAATAGGAGCTAAGTATCAGTGAAAAATGTTGTAAAATTGGGGTACGATTTCATATTTCCGACCCCAGGAGGAGGATAATGACTAGTGTTTGTTGTTTACATCATATGTAAAAAATTCAACTCATTAGCTATCACCGTTCCAGAGATACAGCTAGGTAACAGATGGACGGAAGTACAGACGGACAGCAAAATGTCAGTAATGTGGTCCCTTTACCTTTTGTTCCGTAACCTTAACTAATTACATTGTAAAATCTATCACTGGTATGACACGGATTTAAATTTGTTCACTCGAATTCTAAAGGTGTATCCAAACATTGAGCGGCAAAAGAGCGCGGCTACCGCGCGCGGCCCGTCGCGCTATCATTGGACGACAGCCACGCGGACTACCTGCCGCGCACGATGAAGGCTAAGCGTATGCTGAGACGCAGGCGACGTAGGTCCACGCAGGGCAGGGCGGCGCAGATTTTGTAATGCTTATCCGTACCGTGTACTACGTACGTTGCGACGCAGGTGCATGCGACGAAGACACGTGTCTGCCTGCGTCTCAGCATACGCTTAGCCTGATCATACGCGGTAGGTAGTCAGAAGCGTTCACGCGTGGCTGTCGTCCAATCATAGCGCAGCGGGCCGCGCGCGATAGCCGTGGCCCGCTAGTTCTAGCTGCCTCAAACAATAGACGTGTTCTTGTTGAAAATGAGTTCAGAGTCAGATTCCGATAATGAAATCGATGAGTTATTGTTACTTTACAGTTTGTTAAAACGTAAAAAAGCTATTTGGCAAAATGATTATCTGAAAACACGGTCTTTTTTTAATAGTCTGGATGAATAGTGTCATATAAACATGGTTCACATCAAACTAATTCAATTAGAAGTTCATTGCAACAAAGTGGATAAAAACATATTTTATAAAAACACGTCTAAACTCGTACGCGTCTCGCTGTAATCTGTGCCGGCACTACAACGGGGCACGGAGCAGAGCAGACTCGTGTCTGCGTTGCATGCAACCTGTGTCGCAACGTACGTAACACACGGTACGCTCAAGCATTACAAAATCTGCGCCGCCCTGCCCTGCGTGGACCTGCGTCGTCTGCGTCTCAGCATACGCTTAACCTTAGTCAGCTTCGTCCTACCTACAGCGCGGCAGAAATGTGTCCTGCAAACGCCGCGTGTTGCTGCCGCGCTCTTGCCGCTCAATGTTTGGACACACCTTAACAAAAAAGGCTACTACAACGAGGTCAACTACTCAATAATTATAATTAAGGTCATATTAAAATATGAGCCAATAAGCGCACGCAATTTAACAATTACACGTTTGCTGAATGTATGAATTTCAGTGGTTAAGTACCTAAAGCTTGACCGTACCTTGACGGTATAGAAGTCTAATAACATTTGAGATAATGGTGCCAATTTTATATTACACGACTAAACTTAACTAAAAAAATGAAAACAAATATGGCGTATTTTGATTAATTTATTATTTCGTTATGCAATTTTCTATCCATTAAATGGTTAGTCAAAAGTTCTGTTGACATTGCCGAATTGTGTTATTTTCACTACCAATTCTCATTTTTTTGTTGAATTAGTTTAATTGTGCACGTAAAATCGGTACCAATTCTTTTAAAAAAAAATTGGAAAAGAGTCTCTTTATAGCAGATTAATAATCCACTCGGCTTTGTATGGGTGACCTCATTGATGAATCCTATTATGAACATAAATGTGAAAGTTCGTGAGTATGTTTGAATGTTTGTTACTCTTTCACGCTAAAACTGCTGAATGGATTTTAATGAAACATTACAATAATGTAGCTTATATATCAGAATAATATATCCCGCCTCATAGCCTACTAATCCCGAAAGAATGCAATGTTCCCGTGGGTTGATAAAAAGCGAACAGATTTTTTATCCTTTTTAGCGCGGGTAACGCCGCGGGGCACAGTTAGTGAAAATAATACTATTTTCACCTAAAGTAGTATAGCTACCGAATGGCAAATTTTTTTTTATATCGGTACAGTACTTTTGAAGCCTCGTCGTTTTAAACAAGCGATCAAATATTTTCTCTATATAATATTAGAATAGACGAGATATTTATGAAATAGTGTTTGTTGTTTTACAAATTTATAAAATTTAAAGGCAGTAAATATATAATTTGAATGAATATGAGACGAGAGAGAAACACCGTTAGCTTCTTACAAAAGCGAACTAAATGGGTTAAGGGTTCCTAAGCGTTTGGAAGGCAGTGACGATATACATACTTATAGACGTTTGAACAATGTTTCTTTAACTACTGGTGAAAATATATGGTTTGCTTTAGAAAACTCAGTTTTTTGTGAAGAAAATACAAAAAAATACTTAAGTCAGCTAATATAATAAGTCAGCCAGTTGACGAGCCTCGTGGTTGAGTGGTTTATGTAACGGACTGCTGATCAAGATGTCGCGGGTTCGATTTCCGCTCGGGACAATCATTTGTGTGATTTTTCTAAATGTCATACAAATGTTTGTACTGCGTCTGGGTGTTTCTATGTATTATAAGTATGTATTTACAAAAAAAAGTAGTATATGTAATCTATCCATATTCTAGTACTCATAGAACAAGCATATAAGTTTAGCTTGGGACCAGAGGACGTTATGTGAAATGTCCATGAATATTAATATTAAAAAAGTTAATATAGCCAGTAATACTGTTAGTCAGACAGTCAGCTTTATCTAGTTAGTTCAATAAAACGCTACCTCTAAATCAAAAAATATGATTTGCTCTATAAGCCAAGCTATTTTCCGAAAAAAATATTTTATAAATAACTTCAATATTCATCTTATGAATATCTACTTTGTTTTTACTTTTAGAAAATGAATCAATTTAGTATTTATTTATTGACGGGCTTCGTGGCGTAGTGGTTCATGTAATGGACTGCCGTTCATGAGGTCGCGGGCTCGATTCCCGCTTGGGACAATCATTTGTGTGATATCCATAAATGTTATACAAATGTTTGTACTACGTCTGGGTGTTTTCTATGTATTATAAGTATGTATTTACAAAAGAAAAATAGTTTATGTATTTATATCCGTATTCTGGTACCAATAACACAAGCATAATAAGCTTAGCATGGGACCAGAGGACGTTGTGTGTAATGTCCATGAATATTTATTATTATTATTATTATTTGTTGTCAGTAGCCCGTATTTTCTTTGAAAACATGGGTCTAAATATGCCTAAAGTCCCGTATTATAGGGCAATTACCGGCAAAAAATCAATAACAATGTTTGAAAGCGAACCTAAGTTGAATGACAAGTTTAAAGAAGCACGCAGACGTTAAATGTAAGTATAATCGATTACATATTTACACCAAGGCCTTGTCAAAAGCTGCTTAAAGCTGTTATCGTTTCTGATCGTTTAGGCACGCAACGATACAAGAACCACAATATTTTATGTTGGACAACATTTTAAATTCCAACATCGATCAGTATTTGGCATAAAAAGCAATTATTTCTAACATAGTTTTAAAATGACTTTATTAACACGTTTTTATTAGTTCTGTACGTAACTATCAATGTATTAATTTACTTATGTATCAAAAACTTTTAAAGTGATTTTCACTTGCAGTAGTCGGATTGATCTGAAATTTTGCACACTTATTAAGGACTGATGACAATGCTATACCTAATAAATTAAATTATGGTGGAAAAAGTGATGGCCGCAAGCGGGACTTGAACCCACGACCTCGGAATACCGTTCCGAAGCTCTTTCCAACAGAGCTAATTGCAGTCGTGCTTGTAGCATTCAAATTTACCACCACAATCGTCACTCGATTGAGTTTATATCGTATTTCTACGTACAACGCCATCTATCAAGATAGCTTTGCAACATCTCGACCAACCACCTAGTATTCTTTACAGAATACAATTGGGTTAAAAATAATGACGCGACGTTCATTACTAAAGTAATTTATTGATTTTGCAATTGACATGCTATGCTTTACTTAATAAATTAAATTGTTGTGGAAAAAGTGACTGCCGCAAGCGAGACTTGAACCCACGACCTCGGAATACCGTTCCGAAGCTCTTTCCAACTGAGCTTATTGCGGTCGTGCTTGTAGCATTCAAATTTACCACCACAATCGTCACTCGATTGAGTTTATATCGTATTTCTACGTACGATATACGATATAAACTCAATCGCGTATTTCGAGGTCGTGGGTTCAAGCCCCGCTTGCGGCAATCACTTTTTCCACCATAATTTAATTTATTAAGTAAATCATAGCATGTCAAATGCAAAATCAATAAATTACTTTAATACTATGCCTAACTTAAAAAAATATTCAGGTACCTAGGTCAAGCGTGTTTTTTAATTTCTAAACTAAGCAAATAACTTCCAAAGAACTACTATCGAATTTATTTTCAAACTAATTTTAAGTTCTGAAATCAAGTCATTTTAGAGCAAAATTACTTATTGCCTTTAGTTTACCTAAACATACTCAGATTTTTTTATTATAATAAAACCCGTTCGAAGTAGACTTATAGGAGAGGTTCGTTCATTTATTAAAGATAAACAAAGAAACTGGGACGCCTAGATGCTCCATGAATTAAAACGTTGGCGGGACATTACTAATTTTCTCTAACAAATTTTACATAAATAACAACACATTCATGACCTTTATTATGACTTAACTAATGACGTCTTTGCATCTTTTGTCATTGTGAGAATATTCTAGGATCTGTAAAAAGTTTTGTCTAGAGGTTAACTGCTAGGTACAAAAAAAAAAAATTTTTGGTGACAATGAGTGAAACAGCTTTGACTACAACTGAAGAAAAAATACTGCCCTTACTCTATAGATAGCCGCTACCTTTACGAGAGACATAAAATCATTTGCTAACGGAATATTGCTTGCATATATTTCCAAATCTCTTTTTATTTTACAAAAAATATTTTTTAGATCTCTAAGCTTCCTTTTTCAAAAGGGTTATTTTGTAATGGTAATTATTAAACGTAATGATTATTGTTTCTCTCGTTTGCATTATTACTGCTATTGCTGTTCCTTCGCTGAGTTTTATCGTAATTTACTCCACTGCTGATAGAAATTACAGTACAAGGCAATTTAACAACACTGTGATGGTTAGAAATAAATAAATAAATATTTAAATTTTCATGGACATTTCACACAACGTCCTCTGGTCCCAAGCTAAGCATATATGCTTGTGTTATGGGTACCAGAACACGGATATACTACATATACTACTTTCTTTTGTAAATACATACTTATAATACATAGAAACACCCAGACGCACAACAGATATTTGTATGACATTAATAAAGATCACTCAAATGATTGTCCTGAACGGGAATCGAACCCGCGACCTCTTGAATAGGCAGTCCGTTACATAAGCCACTCAACCACGAGGCCCGTCTTAGAAATATTTATAAGAGTATTTTCATATTATATTTTAGTAGCTGTTTCCCGAAACTTCTTATGCACCTGTTATCTATCTTCCTGTAGCCTATTAACGCCCTACTTCTGGGCTCTGCCCTCCTCCACTTTGGAAGGGATTATGGCCTTCTGTGCCGCACTGACCAGGCGTGTTGGTACAGGGTTTATTTTCGAGCTTTCCGTCTCTCACAGAGGATGTTATCTGTGTACAATATCCCTTAGCTGGCATTTACACCACCCTGAGGAGGAAATGGGCCTGTTATCTAAGTAATGTTATAATCTATATTCGAATTCTATCTATTAAACAAACCTCTTTGATATTTTTCACTTAGTTTTCAAAATATAAGCTCTCATAGAGACGTACCTACATACAAAAATAATAAGTAGATATGTTTTATAATAAGTGAAGATTAGAATTAATGTTAACAATAACTATTATTAGGACAATATAATGACATTTTTTACATTTAGATTATGGTCCTGTGCGCGCTTAAAGTTAAAATATATTACATGTAATTAAATTTTAATGTAAAATAAATATATCTTAGACATAATTGGCACAAAATTATATCAGCATTAAACTGTTTTATCTCATTAGATTTCATGTGGCGAGACTTTAATAATTCCAAATTATGGTAACCGTAGCAAAAGCGAACCCTATTAGAGGCGCCTAACAAAACGCTCCAACTTGCGCAGTTTACTTGAACGTTATTTGCTCAATTTTCGCACTGAACGCGTTTAATAGCTAGCAAATATTATGAAGGTACAAGCGAAACCTTGATTACTTAGGTTGGTACTAGTTAAACGATCAATTTGTACTTTTTGTACCAATTTTGTGATACATCTTTTTATTTTATGTTCGTAGTTATCAAATAGTATCTTTATTTGATACAAAAATATAAAATATATTAAATATATAAAATATTCATGGACATTTCACGCAACGTCCTCTGGTCCCAAGCTAAGCTTATATGCTTGTGTTATGGGTACCAGAATACGGATAGAATACATATACTACTTTTTTTTTTTGTAAATACATACTTATAATATATAGAAACACCCAGACGCAGTACAAACATTTGTATGACAATTAGAAAAATCACACAAAAGATTGTCCCGAGCGGGAATCGAACCCGCGACGCTGACCAGGCGTATTAGCATAGAGTTTGGCATGTAATCCCATTTTCGTAAAATACAAATAGAATTTTTGTCGGGATTCGTGGTCTAGTGGTTCATGTAACGGACTGCTGTTCACGAGCTCGCGGGCTCGATTCCTTAACGACACTATAATTTTTGTGGTGTTTATAAATGTCATACAAATGTTTGCTGCTGCGTCTGGGTGTTTCTATGTATTGTAAGTATGTATTTACAAAAGAAAAGTGATATATGTAGTATATCCGTATTCTGGCACCCATAACACAAGCACATAAGATTAGCTTGCGACCGTTGGACGTTGCGTGAAATGTAGGTGAATATTTATTTATTTAACTGAAACAATAAATGCATTTACTGCAGTTTATACAACAATAAAACAACATTACAATATTCTAAAGCATTCGGCAACTTTATAATTTGATACGAAATAGTACAGTTATTATGTTGACTTCACGACTCAATTACCATTTGGAATAAACACGAAACTGGTACTGTTTCTTGGGCTTACAGTATAATATTATAATAGCTGATTCTTTAATAATAACACGAACAGTAATAACGACACGATATAATGTTGAAAAGTTTTGCGTTCTTTACGACAAATTAATATAATTCAAATATTTTATGCAATTATGTGTTAAAGTTTGAATAATGAGGTAAAATTTGATAAATATTTTATTTAAAGAATATAAAAAGATAGTTCAAAGTCAAAGCTTCTTCTGATTAGAACAGACACCTAGCTTTTGATTTTTATAAGAGCTTGTTAAATAGGGCTCTCAGGAACCACTACTGGTCCGATTGGAAAGTCTTTCAGTTTTGGATAGTAAATTTATCGAGGGAGGTTGTAAGGCTATATAAAAACATGCTGTGACTAAAACTTAGAAGCGAAGATTCAGTAAAAATGTTGTAAAAACGAGGAAAATTGTTTAAATTTCATGCGTACGAAGTCCCAGCAAACAGCTAGTTTCAGATAAAGTATTGACTTTAGGTTTACTCGCTCACAAGACTCAGTTTCATAATATGTACTAAAGTCTAGTTCACTTGGAAACCGGGAAGCCGGAAAGTATGTCGAATTTGATTTATAAGATTTGATTACTGATAAACATCAGGACACGCTAAACTAAACAAAAGCTTGTAATAAATGCTCTGTAGTATCCTACTTCTAGTAACTCTAAAGTGAACTTGATATATTGATATATGATATATTGATATATGATAATCAAAAATAAACTTTTAATAAAACTACTTTTTACGGATTTAGACGCGTATATTTGTTTCAAGTCTCAAGTGGGACGCGTATAACTGATCGTAGAAGACACATTACAGCTCAGTCTCACCCGTGACCACGGTGACTGCAAAGTCTCCGAAACGTCGGGCCAAAATTTAAACAAATATACGCGTCTAAATCCGTAAAAAGTAATTTTATTTAAACAAATGAGTCGCGCAAGTGTTAGAAAATATTAAATAAACTTTTGTTAAAATTTACTAGATAACACGGGATATCTAAGCCCGTCCCCCAACCAATTTCAAGATTATTTCCTTTTCCCTTTTACGTAGCAATCACAGACGAGATTTGATTGGTACGGGAACGTGTGAACACTGGTGTGTCTATACGATACTTAAGTAGGTCGCTCAGGGCTGTTTATTGGTTCAAAGTTATTTTCGTTTTAACAAGGTATCGGCCTTCACAGGAAACAGGTAATTGCGTATTATTCACATTTTGTTTGTTTAGGTTTAAGGTTTGATTTGACATTCACTGAAGTTTTAGTCAATATAAAAAACTTATTATAAATAAATATTCATGGACATTTCACACAACGCCCTCTGGTCCCAAGCTAAGCTTATATGCTTGTGTTATGGGTACCAGAATACGGATATAATAAATAAACTACTTTTCTTTTATAGTATTGAAATTTTTGTGAGTTTGAGCAATCTTAAAAATATTTATATGTTACCGGCTAACACTCACTTTTATAGGATCGATGATGTTGATGATACTTTTCTTTTGTAAATACATACTTATAATACATATGAAACACCCAGACGCAGGACAAACATTTGTATGATAATTATAAATATCACACAGATGATTGTCCCGAGCGATTATCAAAGCTTTATCTGGAGTGATTTTTTACTTTATAATTTATTGGAATATCTACGATCGCATATCAGTGAGAAATAATCGGTAGATAACACAATCATCTCAAACTTACGAAAGTCAAACCTAGTTACATGGGTACCTATATTAGGTTTGCACAAAACCTGGGCCCCGAGTCCGGTAAATGAATTGTGTTACAATGGTAGCTCAATGACATATTATAACCTCAAAAAATTAACAATAGACTACCAAACTTGATAAAATACGCCACTAAGCAATAAGTTATTGCATTTGTTTGTAATAACACTAAATAACTGATTGCTTATTAACTATTGTTAATTTTTTGAGGTTATAATGTGTCATTGAGCTACCATTCTGACACAATTCATTTACCGAACTCGGGGCCCTGGGTCTGTATATGCGATCACTTATCAGTGAAAAATAGCCGGTAGATGACACAGAAATATTTAAAAATGACTAAATCTCACAAAAGTTTATTTTGTTGTTTCATTTCTACACAAAAACTAACAATTTTTACTAAAACAACTTATCTATAAAATATTAAAGATGGCAAGATAGAAATCCTTAATAATCCTTAATCTTCTCCAGCCCATTTACGTCCCACTGTTGGGCACGGTACTCCTCCACTTTGGGAGGGATTATGGTCTACTGTCCCGCGCTGACCAGGCGTGTTGGCACAGGGTTTATTTTCGAATTTTCCGTCTCTCACAGAGGATGTCATCTGTGTGCAATATCCCTTAGCTGACTTTTACAGCACCCTTGGGAGGAGATGGCGTGGTGACACTTGTATTCTTTATCCGTCACCACACGGATAAATCTTAATCCTTGATAATAAATGCTTATTGATCTCTCCAAATGCAGAGAAGGCCCGAGTCCAGCAATAGGGACATTAATTAGGGGAAAGTGAAAGCTTGCAAGATTCATCTTTTTTAATATCCTTATTAAATGACAGAGAAGGTAGAGGTCTTCTTACGCTACTAGAAGTCACTAAGTACTTCATATTAAAAAAATTGGATTGGATTGGATTGTAAAGCAATCTTGATAGATGGCGTTGTACGTAAAAATAATTAATTTGAATGTTGCAGGCACGACCGCAATAAGCTCAGTTAGAAGAGCTTCGGAACGGTATTCCGAGGTCGTGGGTTCAAGTCCCGCTTGCGGCAGTCACTTTTTCCACCATAATTTGATTTATTAAGTAAAAAGCATAGCATTTCAATTGCAAAATTAATAACTTACTTTAAAAAAATTGGATATAAATAAAACGTCAAATCATAGGCCTCACCCAATTCACGCCACAAAACACGGCCCTTCACCTTCCGTATTCAGTCCCATCCTGCGATCCATCTTCAGCTAATATAAATAAACATACGGTCTTATTTATAATGACTTATCGGAGGTTTGAACGTAGATTTTATCGGAGAGATAATAAACATTTTAGCGTAAAAAGACTATCATGAATAACAAGTTTTGACAATTTTCGCGAACCTATTTTAGCGAACTTTTAAACCTCCGATAAGTCATTATGAATAAGACCATTAATGTTTACAAACCGTGCACTTAAAACGCAATATGCTTAAACACCACTTTATTTACAAACTTTAACTTGTTGCGATCTTTTAAACTCGTGTAAACAGATAATGAAAATAAACCTTCTAGCATATAACGAGTGGAAAAACAGGTCAAGTGGACGTGAACTCAATTACCTATTATTTATGATTGAACAAAAAGTAAAATATTTTTCCATATTTTCTATTTTATGTAAAAGCTTTCGACGAACAATTCTGATAGCGCAGGGGTTTATTTAGACCATTTTGATTTGACGTTTGTAGTATGTATTAATATATTTTCTTACGTTATTATAAAAAACAAATATTACTATCTGGCGCTCTAAGAACAGTGTGACTCACATAAAATATACCTTTTTTGGCACAATGACACAGTGAACTGTGAAAATTGACTACACCTTTTAGTTGCAGTCACGCGTCGTTAAAAATAGATTTGCATTAACATTATATTTACAACTAGCTGTAACTTTGTACGCATGGAATTAACAAAATATAAAAGAAACCTTATCAATTAATACAAAAAACATCATCCTCTATCTATAAAAAAAAAACCCGAAATTCGTTTTGTAGTTTTGAATATATTAGCTAAACATAGGGACGTACAAACAAAAATAAAGACTTTGTTTTATAATGTCAATACGAAGTATAGATAGAATGAAAATCGGTACAATATGATTTGTTCAGTGATAGAAGTAAAGAATTGCTTCAGATCGTATTTCCAACGAAGTAGATAAAATTGTAATAATTACTATAGGAATTTATTTACGAGTTTATACGTAATAGAAGAAGATTACAAGAAAAGAGGCTACATTTGAATGTAGACAGAACAAAGTAAAGGCTTTGAAAGGAAGTATCAAAGACTCAAGATACATAACAATGTGTTAAAGTCAGTCTTTGGATTGTAATAAAGACAATAGCAGCTCTTTTAATAAGGGTGTCTGATGAACTTAAAATATTTTTTTCTTTGACTTTCTTTCTTTCTTTTTTTAACTTAGAATATTTTTTGGCAAATTTATTTATTACTAGCTGTGCCCCGCGGTGTTACCTGCGGTAAAAAGGATAAAAAATCTATTCGTTTTTTATTATCCCACGGGAATATTGCATTCTTTCGGGATAAAAGGTAGCCTCTATGTTATCTAATATATAAAATTCACGTGTCACAGTGTTAGTTACCGTACTCCTCCGAAACGGCTTGACCGATTCTTCTCAAATTTTACATACATATTGAGTAGGTCTGAGAATCGGCCAACATCTATTTTTCAAACTTTTTTTTTTTTAGTATGGCAAAACAACGTTTGCCGGGTCAGCTAGTTCTAATATATAAGTTACATTATTGTAAAGTTTCATTAAAATCCAGTGATTAGTTTTTGCGTGACAGAGTAATAAACATCCAAACGTCCATACTTACAAACTTTGATATTTATAATTTAGGTATGTATTAGGATTGGGATTGGGGATACCAATAAATTATACACATATAAATTTATATAGGATACAAAAAAAAATATCGGTGTTAATTTTTAAAAGTTAAAATGTTCCAACATCGAAAACTAAAAACTAAAAAGGCATTTCCCAATTTTTGATTATTTCATAAGAAGATTATGTAATTTTTGTTACAATGATTACAGTAAACTATTGCCGGAATGTTAAAGTTTGATTGATAAATGATTGATTGCGATTGATTTTTATTTTATGAGGCATTGATTTTAAACTGCGCTACACTACCCGAAATGAGAATAGTGTTAGAATAGAGTTAAACTAACTGACCCGGCAAACGTTGTTTTGCCATACAAATGTTAGGGTTTGAAAAATAGATAGTAGCCGATTCTCAGACCTACTATAAATATACTCGTAATAAAAATCGGTATAGCCGTTTCGGAGGAATACGGTAACTAACATTGTGACATGGAAATTTGATATATTAGAGATATTAATAATACCTATCAAGGAAATGTTTCAAACTTTAGAATATATACAAAAGCGGACTTGAAATATTAAAATTGAAGCGGTAAATTGAGATTAATCTATGTATAAAGCTTCAAGTTATTCACCTAACTTCTCCGATTTTAACTTCCTAATCTTGCAAGCGACGTGAAATACGTGGGAACGCTTTTTCGTGCCTGCAAACACAAATTTTTAAGTGCTTCACAAATTATTTACACCTAAGCCAGTAGCAACCTCACCGGTTCGTACCCAATATTATGTAGTCAATAAACTGTATGACATAGAAAAAGCGGAAGCGTTAGCGGAATTATAAGCGGATTTAGAGCTACTAATTTTATAATTACGGTACGGTATAAACAAACTTGATGGTACCCGTGATAATGTGAGAAAAATAAAGTAAAATTGCTACCTATTAGCCACCGTGCCGGAAATAGTAGCAAAGACCGTACAAATATTAGGTTTATACAATGTCTATTCTCTCACCCTCGTTGGTAGTTTGAAGGAACATCGTCAAGGAATCCGCACAAACTTTAAGCATAGCTAGCAGAAAGGTAAAGTAACTTTCCTTTAATTAATTGTAAATACTCGATTTCATCTTAATTAGAAAAATTAAACTACAAATTTAATCTAATTTCAAATCAAGAATAAAATTACAAAAAATTATGTCAAGTTTAATTTTGCTGTATAAAAATTCGGCAAGCCCTTACAAGAGATTGTATTCCGCCATCATCGTTTCTCAAACCATAGCCTATCTAAGCGCCAAGTCACGCAGCCGCCCCCCTGCCACCATCCTCCCCGTGTTCGTGCGAGGCGATTAACCAAATTGTAGGGAATGGTTCAGTACTGCGCCATTCTACCTACTTAGTTGCTCTTAATAATAGAGGCTCACGCAACCAAAGGATGCAGGTGTATTTTTACTTCGAGTTAATCAGTAATTGACAGTAACAGGGTTATAATTTGTACCTAAATGTTAAATGTTTGTTCATGTAAGAAGTGACTGACTCCTGAAACACGGCTATTCCTAACCTATATCAGGAGTTAGTATTTATTATAGAAATGAATATTTAAGTATTGAATAAATAAATGATTAAATAATAATGTTTGCCTACGGTACAAAAAGTTGGAATGCTTTCTGTTTGTTGCAATCTCTACTTTCCGATGGTAAAAAAAAATGTTACTATAGAAAATCTTTTCAGAAAATGCGCTAAAATATCATTCAATTTTAATCTTAAGGTTATATGTTACGTTAAGCATACTATTTTTTAAAGGAAATGTTACTATTTTTATGTTTGAGTTGATTGATTGGGCTCTATTTTTATCTGTATCAATGAAATCAAACATAAAAATAGTAATATTTTCTTTAAAAAATAGTATACTTAACGTAACATATAACCTTAAGATTAAAATTGAATGATATATTAGTGCATTTTCTGAAAAGATTTTCTATAGTAACATTTTTTTTACCATCGGAAAGTAGAGATTGCAACAAACAGAAAGCATTCCAACTTTTTTTAAAAGCTGATATATTGACAGGTGAATTTTCGATTGAAAATTAGGGTGTTTTTCCGATATTAATTCAAAATAAGGTGAAAAAATAAATATTTCTAATCAAGTAAATTACAGCGTATTAAGGACATAAAAAGGTAAGTTTTCCCCAAATTTCGTGAATGAAAAAAAGTAAAAAACCAAAAACTTGGTTTTTTGAATTTTTCACATAAATTTTGAGGTTATGTGAATAAAGCGTGAATACAAAAGTTTTAGATCTTTTTATTACCTACAACTTTGCCTTTCGACTTTTTTCCATAGGAATATTAGTTTTGCCGGAAATCGACAAAAAACATTTTTACCTTTAAAAGGGGAGCTTTTAAAGGTAAAAATGTTTTTTGTCGATTTCCTCATCCCCTTCCCGACCTCAGATCGCCCGTAAATTATTTTTCCTCTTATTTTTATAATATTCTCCTCCTTTTCTAATGGGTTTCATCGTACTATAATTTTTTTATTTTTTATTATTTTTAAAGCTATCTGCACTAGTCTATATCATTATAAAAGAGCGCAGTTTTTATTATAAAATTAAAAGAGTTATGATGATTACGTAGTATGAAGTTATGAAAAAAAAATTCCAAAATAAATAAACTAAATTATAATGGAAAAAATGATAAGCGGGACTTGAACCCGCGAACCGCTTATGGTTATCATTTTTTCCATTATAATTTAGTTTATTTAGTAAGAGCATAGCGAGTCAATCGCAAAATATTAATAAATTAATTCCAAAATAAATTTTACACAGCAGTAGAAATATAATGAGGAAATTGCTATAAATTACAACTGTCCATAAATATTTATCCTTTTAATTTCCATAATTACAGAGCGCCTCAATTTAATACCATGTATACCGCTGCATACTATTAATTAAGCTTTCGCACTTAAATTATTCGGTATAAAATGAAAAATACCAACAAAGTTTTATTCCCAATTAGTTTGGCAGTTCAAATTATTATAAATACATTTATAATTTACCAATTTAAATACATAACATGTAAAATAAAGGTTCTATTGTAGTCGTGCGCCTAAGTATCGATTTTTGTAGCTTCATATATACAGTAGTTTTTGTGCAAAAGAGCAACAAATATCTTTTATGATGGGGGGACCTAATGCTCCCCCCATCGGGTCGGGCCCCGATTAGCGGGGCCACCCCTCGCCAGGTCATGGTAAAGCTCAAGGCACCATCATGGCCCAGCAGGGCAAGGCGATGGAAAAAAAACCATATATCTTTACATCCATACATCCAAACATTTTTTCAAACTTTATCGATTATAAATTTATTAGGATTAGCAGTTGTTTTAACTTTTTTAGGGTTCCGTACCCAAAGGGTAAAAACGGGACCCTATTACTGAGACTTCACTGTCCGTCCGTCCGTCCGTCCGTCCGTCCGTCCGTCTGTCACCAGGCTGTATCTCAAGAACGGTGATAGCTAGAGAGTTGAAATTTTCACAGATGATGTATTTCTTTTGCCGCTATAACAACAAATACTAAAACATGATTTTTTTACCGTTTCTTGCTCTCATACAACAAACGTGATTAATTAAGTATTGTGTGTGTTGTTTGCTCATTTATTAATAACGTGCCTTATGTTGCATAGATAATGGTAAGGAACCCTTCGTGCGCGAGTCCGACTCGCACTTGACCATTTTTTTACAATTTTCAGGAAAAATAAATTTAGAAAACCTAGGTATGTACTGTTTTTCACATTTTTGTACCTTGGATTTCAAAATTGCACAACTTGGCTGCGCTAATCACGACATTAAATATAATCTTCTATATATAAAATTCACGTGTCACAGTGTTAGTTACCGTACTCCTTCGAAACGGCTTGACCGATTTTTATGAAATTTTACATGCATATTCAGTACTTTTTACACTTTTTTTTTTAGTATGGCAAAACAACGTTTGCCGGGTCAGCTAGTGTAACTATAAAACAAAAGGTAAAATAATTGTAATAAAGATTATAGGTAAGTAATCCTTATTATCTCGTACATATTAATAGGAAAACACGCAGAGATGACGTAACTTAATTAGTTATCGTATTGAGCCATCCCTGTCGAACGATCTAATCCTTGTCGTCCTCACTAATCCCCATATAGATAACGCATCTCTACTGTTTGTTTAAAGTTAGATTACTGAGAACATTCTAATACAATATCGCCCATATGTTAGAGTTATAAATTTGAAAATAGGTAACTAAACAGTTTACTTCTGTTCTCTCTCTTTTTCTAGCCCATCCCAATGCTGGGCACGGGCCTCCTTCAACAGCCAGCTGTCAGAACACTAGTATTACCACCCTATTTCCTCCCCAGGGTGCTGTAAGAGTCAGCAAAGGGATATTATACAGATAAATTCTATGCCAACACGCCAGGGGATCAAGTCTGCTATTCAATGTTCCGTGAATGTTCAGTGAAAGTTCAATTGAATGGTATCATTTGTGACAAAAAATTTACAATAGACTTACTTTGTAAAATTCGCTATTATGCAATCAACAAATGCAATAACTGATTGCTTAGTGGCGAATTTTATCAAGTTTGGTAGTCTACTGTTGATTTTTGTGGTTATAATGGTATAATTGGTTGGTCAAGAATTTCGTTTTGGGTGATCCCTGGATTACTTATTGATTTTAGATTACTTCTCTTAAGCTCTCTATTAACTCCATTTCAACTGTACCTTCTTATGTATATTTATATTGTATTTATATATTTATACGTATATACGTAATATGTGTATGATATATGCTTAATTACATGTTTTATTATTTCTTCTGTATTTATTTAAACTTGTACCCTTTTTTATTTTTATTAATTATCTGTCGTAGCCGCCTGTTCTCACTAGTTTACTGGTTCTTACTGAAAACCAGCGCTGTGGTAGCTTGCTACTATAGCAATTGCTGAGGAAGGACCATTTTCAGCCTCTAATATTAATTTTTCTTATTATGTGAATTTTAAACTTTGTTCTGTAGTCGAGGTTACTGAAATAAATTTATTTTCTTTCTTTCTTTCTTTCTTTCTTTCTTTCTAATTGAACTATAATTTTGATACAATTCATTAGCAGACTTGGCCCCCAGGTCAGAGTGGCATAGTAGACTATAATCCCTATATAGACCCGTGACAAACAGTGTAACGTTAATGAGCTGGAGAGAGAGATATAGAGAGAGAGTATGATAATATTTTAAATTCCTAAAATAGCTAATGTCAAAATAATTTCAAGGCTATCCCATAAATTATTATTCATGCCTGCTACAAAATATGTTTATGCGTATAGGAAACAAGAAAAGTTATTATTAAGTTGCTGAAGTTAGATTAACGTTTATGTAAACACGTAGCATGTGATTTGTTTTTATTTTGTGTTATGTTTTTCTTTGTAATATCAATAATGTTAATAGCTGGCTGGTCAGATTTGAAGAGCCTCATGTAGTGTCTTTTCGTCCGTTTCTCCCTCCATCCATAATCAGAACTGTGATAGCTAGAGTTAAATAAGAATTAAAATAATAATTAAGGGGGCTCCCATACAAAATGATACCCCTAAACATGATTATGATGGTATGAAAAATACATTAGGATAACATCGGCACGAAACCGTTTGTGCGCGAGTCCTACTCGAATTGACCATTTTTGTGCGTAGAAGTCAATTATTTTTATTAGCTCGGTACGTATCTATCAATGTATAAATCAATGTAACAGAAATTTTAACAGTGATTTTGATCCACTTAGAATTGTCGGATTGATCTCAAATTTTATTACATTTATGCACCGATAACAATGACTTGCAATTTAAAAAAAATTCAGAATTTCTGCGCGTTTTTTTTAGTTTTTGAACTAAGAAAATTATTTGATATAAAATTATATACCTTTAAAGTAATTTTAATTTTTGCATTTGACATGCTATGCTTTTACTTAATAAATCAAATTATGGTGGAAAAAGTGAAATGCCGCAAGTGGGACTTGCGCACTTGCGGCATTTCACTTTTTCCACCATAATTTGATTTATTAATTATATACGAGTACCTTTGTTACGAAAGGATATACTCCACATTTATACCAATTTCAGAACAAAATAATGACCATTTAATCATTAATTAAACCATCAAACATATTCATTTATCAGCCTTAATAATATATGTTTGTGTATTCTGAATATCACATTATTATTTAACCTCATTATCAATGTCCAATTCCGGTCAGAGTTCAACTAAAGAATAATAATATAGGTCAGCCATTATTGAAAATGCTTTTCACTTAATATCGCGTTTTACATAATTGATCCGATTTTAACTGTACAACTGGTTACGCGGTATTATTATAAAGCATAGATCACCCGCAATAGAAATTTCACGCTAGCGTGTTAGCGCTTACCGAAAATATGTATGAAAATGGAATGTATGTATGATGATGACGAGCATAGTAGGCTAATGACTAGACCATCACGAGAATCCGTTACACGAACCACTAGTTCACAAGGTCACCGGTTCAATCTCTGCACACTATAATGATTTGCATGATATTTATATTGTCATATAAATATTTGTACTACGTCTGTGTGTTTTCTATGTATTGTTGAGTATGTATTTAAAAAAAAAATTACAAACATAGAAACTTTTGGACTAGAAGACGTTTTGTGTACATAAATTAAAAAAAATAAAAGCTCAGCTTTAGATTTTGCTACTAGCAATGAAAATACATTATTTTATATCCCGCGACCCGCACCTTCCTGCAACGTAGGTGGATTTAGTAGGTCACAAGATTCTTGTAATGCTCTATCTACTGAATGTTATCTGTGTTATAAAGTATCTAGTAGAATAGTACCCAAGCATCCGGAAAATTACTAATTAATTTTAATTTAACTCAATCACCTACTGTTGTTGAAAACTGATTTGTGTAGTAAATTACTATGAGACTAAGCTGCATTAGGCTTAATGTGAAACTCTCTTCTTCTCTTCTTCTCCAGCCCATTTATGTCCCACTGTTGAGCACGGGCCTCCTCCACTTTGGGAGGGATTATGGCCTACTGTGCCGCGCTGACCAGGCGTGTTGGCACAGGGTTTATTTTCGAGTTTTCCGTCTCTCACAGAGGATGTTATCTGTGTGCAATATCGCTTAGCTGACTTTTACAGCACCCTTGGGAGATCGGGTGGTGACATTTGTATTCTTAATCCGTCACCACACGGAGAATGTGAAACTATTAATCTTAATTAGCTATAATTTTATATGATTTTATGAAAATTGTGAACAAAAAAATATCGTGAAAATACTAACAACATCTTCTTCTTCTTCCTGCCCTTATCCCAAGTTATTTGGGTTCATTGGAGCATGATTTTTCATCCAACCTCTCCTATCATTCGTTACATTCCCATCAATTCCTCAAATCAAAATTAAAAAAAAATGCTGTCACTATCATATTGAAATTTGAAAGCGATCATTGTTACCTACTAATAATGAGAATATTTTGCAAAAATGGTAAAAGCGAGAAAATTTTATGAAAACGTGAATAACGAAGAAAACAGGAAAATGTTATATTATTATCAATGAGTAGAATTACCATAAGGATACTTAGTTAAGATGATATTATTTTATATTACATACGAAATAAAGTATATATCTCTTTCTCTTTAGCCCATTAAAGTGCCACTGTTGGGAACGGGCCTCCTCCACTTTGTGAGGAATCTTACGCACTCTGGGAAGGAAAAAGGGTGGTAGCACTTGTATTCTAAATTATACACCACATAGACATATTCTATATCTTCACAACTCCAAAAATAAAGGTTTATATAATATGAATAAAGTAAATAAAAAACACGAACAAAGCAAATATAGATATAACAACAGACATTGTAGAAAGACAGGGGAAAGGTTCTTTAAAATGGACCCAGAGGCGAAATGTAGCGTTCATTATTTACCTGTGAGTATCTATCTTTTGAAACATTACCTTGAATTTTAAAACAAAGCTCCTTGCTGAACTATAATAATGTAAATGATGACTTAAATGTTGGTTTTAGTATATTATATTGTTGATTTTAGCCTGTAAATATGAACTTATATTTCACGTTAGTTTACACTAAAATGTTATTCTTGGTGAAAACTTAAACACGATATTTGTACTTATTCTACATGCACTAACTTAACACAAACTTAACTAAAAAACGAAAATTGATAGTCTCAATATCACAGTTCGGCAGTGTTAACAGAACTTTCATAATAGAAAATCTCTTTATTAGACTTTAATAAATAAAATGTGCAAAACAAAACAGCCAATTAATCAAAATACACCATAGTTGTTTTCAATTTTTAGTTTGGTTAAGTTTAGTTGTGCACGTAGAATCGGTACCTATGTCTTTATTTTGTTTTATCTCTTATATATAAAATTCACGTGTCGCAGTGTTACCGTACTCCTCCGAAACGGCTTGACCGATTGTTATGAAATTTTACATGCGTATTCAGTAGGTCTGAGAATCGGCCAACATCTATTTTTCAAACTTTTTTTTTTAGTTTTGCAAAACAACGTTTGCCGGGACAGCTAGTTATTTTATATATTTGTGTATGACACTGCCTTGAAAGATTCTTTTTTACTTGGACATTCTCTTTTTGATTGAAAATAGTCGACCAATACAGTGAAGTGTAATTAATGGAAACGAAAACAAATAAACTATACTGGTATTATCAAGCACGATTGTTATCATTTTATTTGTTTCATTTTAATTATTTGTTTATAAATATCCACATTTTACCATTTAGGTATGCAAATTACAATAAATACCTATTCTTAAATAAAACTACTTTTTACGGATTTAGACGCGTATATTTGTTTTAAATTTTGGCCCGACGTTTCGGAGACTTTGCAGTCACCATGGTCACGGGTGAGACTTCGAAACGTCGGGCCAAAATAAAAAAAAAATATACGCGTCTAAATCCGTAAAAAGTAGTTTTATTTAAACAGATGAGTCGCGCAAGTGTTAGAAAATATTATACCTATTCTTAATTAAATATTCTAAACTATGAATTAATTGTTTTTCACATCTGGTCATCACCGACTTACTGTTGAGCCTGTCGAACTAGGCCACTTGAGAAGTGTTGTGGGAGGCTCTTTGAAGTAATCGTTTTACTCCAATTGTTCATTAATTTATTTGGTTCCCATATTAACAATGTGTAAATGGGTTGATTTTTTTTTATAAAATGTTAAATTGCCCAGCAATTTTTCAGAAATATGATCAATAAATATCACGAGTGTTTCAGCATGATAATAAATATTAATAACTCAGCAATAAATTGCAAAAGCAATTAACTATCCGTCTCTTATACGATGCCAATCAATTAACGACAAAAGCGTTTCCAAAATGAGGCACTATTCCATTGTTTGACGTCAATGTGTTGAAAAGACGTGAGCACAATGGATGGGAAACACCCAATTATATCGTTCCGTTTTAGTGAACAAATAGACCTCAATTGTTTTCACCGCTATATAGTTTAGTTTTCATTTTTCATATTTTGTTTCGCGATTCGATAAATCCTACATGGTAGTTAGATACACACATGTAGACCAATGCTAGATGACCCGGCAAACGTTGTTTTGCCATAAGAATGTTTAGAATAGCCCTTAGGGGTGGAAAAAGTGATTGCCGCAAGCGGGACTTGAACCCACGACCTCGGAATACCGTTCCGAAGCTCTTCCAACTGAGCTTATTGCGGTCGTGCTTGTAGCATTCAAATTATCCACCACAATCGTCACTCGATTGCGTTTATATCGTATTTCTACGTACTAATAATCACTTTTTCCACCATAATTTAATTTATTAAGTAAAGCATAGCATGTCAGTTGCAAAATCAATAAATTACTTCAGCCCTTAGGGGTATGAAAAATAGATACCTAGTAGCCGATTCCCAGACCTACTGAATATGCATATAAAATTTCATAAAAATCGGTTAAACCGTTTCAGAGGAGTATGATAACTAACACTGTGGTACGAGAATTTTATATCTATACTAGTATTATAAAGCAGAAAGTTTGGTTTTCTGTTTGTGTGTTTGTTTGAAAATCTTAGGAACAACTGTTAGATAGTCCATTTATCGAGGAAGGCTACAGGCTATATAACATCACGCTGCTACCAGTAGGTGCGAAGTAGTAATGAGAAATGTTGCAAAAACGGGGAAAACTTTCTAAGTTCCACGCGTACGGAGTCGCGGGCAGCAGCTAGTTAGATAGATTTGCTAAGCTTATTATATATTTAACGGACCAGAGGAAGCTGTGGGAAATGTCCATAAATATTTATTTTATTTATGCTATCACAGTAAATGTGAGGAACAAAATTTTCAAAAGAAATAACAACTGAATTAATATCAAAACCATACATCATTAGGTACTAAAACATAGACAAGCACAGGAATAATGTAACACTATCTTAGCACAAACAAAATACTTATTCCAACAAATTCTTCTAGTATTTCATTATCTAAAGAAAATCTCCAGGCGACGAGACAACGTAATCTAACGTATGTATTACGTATATTTTGCTTTGTTTCGCCACAATTTGGTCAGCTATCGCTGTCTGGACATTTCTGTCAAGATTTATTGCCATTACTCCTTCCATAATATTGTTTACTCTAGTAATGGTGGGTTTTATTGCTGCTATACATTCGCTTGTTTTATTTCAGGGCTATTTGGATTATCGGCTATTAAAAGATATGAGATATTAACGAATATTGAGAACTTGTAACATTGATTTTGTGGATCATAATAAATTTAGTGTCATATTTAGAAGTTGACAATATTTTTATATATTATGTAGAAAAATAAAAAGCACGAAATAGATTTTCACAATGTATAAATGAATAAATAAATATTCATGGACATTTCACACAACGTCCTCTGGTCCCAAGCGTATAAGCTTAGCTTGGGTATCAGAATACAGATAGACTAGGTACATAAACTACTTTTCTTTTGTAAATATATAATTATAATACATAGAAAAAACCCAAACGCAGTACAAAAATTTGTATTACATTTATAAATATCACGCAAATGATTGTCCCGTGCGGAAATTGAACCCACGACCGCAATCCGTTACATGAATCATTCGACCTCGAGGCCCGTCATTACTATTATATTTCATACTAGCTGCTGCCCGCGACTCCGTCCGCGTGGAATTTGGAAATTTTTTTTCGTAATAAAACGTAGCCTATGTTCTTTCTCAGGGTCTAACGATTGTCTGTGCCAAATTTCATCAAAATCGATTGAGAGGTTTAAGCGGGAAAGCGTAACAGACAGACAGACAGAGTTACTTTCGCATTTATAATATTAAGTAGGGATAGAAAAGCAAAGTGAAAGGAGATATTAATTTCTAAAACATAAAAAATTCGTACTCTTTGTTATTTGGAGGAGTGAGGAGTATTCTGATAATCCTGGCTCCTGGAATATTTTATTCTTTATTACATTCCATTAGACATTGAAAAGTATGGAAAATTTTCTGATTAATCTCACGATCATCTTTGAACAGATTTCGACGCGTTTTAAAGCGTGAAAATCCTTTTAAAGATGCCACACGCTGTAATTACGAGTACGATGCGTAAATATGTAAGACACTAGCTGTTCCCCGCGACTTCGTACACGTGGAATTTAGAAAATTTTCCGCATTTTTTTGCAACATTTTTCACTGATGCTTCGCTCCTATTAGTTGAAGCGTGATATTACATAGCCTTCCTCAATAAATGTACTATCCAAGTCTAAAACAATTTCTCAAATCGGAACTGCGGTTCCTAATATAAGCGCTAATATATTTAATTATTAGTATAGATTAATAAAAGCTTGTTCCCTAAGAGATAGGTACCAATTACTTATAAAAATATTTTCATTATTCCTGTAGTTTTGGTTTTAAACTACAATTTATAACTATTGCAGAAAGTAAAAAAGCTAGAAACTATTTCATTGCGGTAACCGCAATGCGTACTTCCTTGTTTTTAGCTTGTGTATCTGAAACTGCTGCTTAAAATGAAATTGGTATCAATTCTACGTGCACAACTGTAAATGTGTTGTTACCTACGCTTATATATGAAAGCGAATGTTCGGTGTGGCAGAATCACAAAAGTAGAATAAATGCTGTAGAGATGCGCTCTTTGAGAAGTATATGTGGTGTGAAAGATAGATTAAGAAATTAAGTTACAAGAGAACGTAGTGAGTGTGACAAAAGTGGAGAAAAGTATGGATGAGAGACGATTAACGAAAAGCATATACACGGCGGAGATAAGTAGAAATGCTGGGAGAGGACGCCCTAGAAACATATACTCCGACGCGTCGGGATACTCCAAAAGGGGCAAGTGCGTAGCACTTACAACCGTCGACCATGTATGACCAGATGTATGAGTGTGGATGAAGCCAAGGAAGTATGTTTGGATCGTAGCAGATGGCGCTCTATAGTCTCTGCCTAACCCCATGGGAAAAAGGCGTGATGTTATGATGATGATGATGATGTCAACTAAAATTTAGTAAACATGAGAACGAATTTGGTGTATTTTGATGATTTGGCTATATCGTTGTTTCTTTTATTATAATAATTTTATTGTATAATACACAGATTTTCTAATCAAAGTTTTGTTATCATTGACGAACTGTGTTTATTGACACTATCAGTTTTAATTGATTACACGTTTTTCTATTGTGGACATAATAATCAGTACTAATGTTATTCGAAGCATGATGTAACCAAGTAACCTAGGAATATCACTCGATAATTTTCTTCGATGAACTTCTAGTGACTATTGTAGCATAATCTCTTAATCTTTTTAGATTTATAGTGCCGAAATCACTATTTTATTGATATCATTCTAAAATACTAGTTATTCTGACGAATGCAAAGTTTTTGTAACTTATGAAAATGATAATACAAAGATACTTTTTAAAATGAATTACAACCATTTTTTCTTTTGTAGTTTTCCGATACAAAAAAATATAATTTGCACACTTTCATTTATTCTTTCAACTGCGTCAAAATACGCATTTGTAAACAAAATAATATATACCGAGGTAAATTTTGAAATATACTCAGAATATGTAAACATATCTTAGGGTTTCCTTTATAAAATTACTGGCAAACAAGTAAGAGTATCTTTACTTGTTTGCTGTTCGTGTTATGTTCCATCCGATCCCTTATATTCGCTCATTCTGTGATATTCAATACCACCAACAATAACAAAAGGGTGGGCTTTAAGTTTATTATCATGTATGTTATTGGCATTGGACTCAAGGAAAGTGGGAACAAACGGGAACTTCCAATGTTATGAATTTATTTTATTCTTACTTTGAGAAAATTTCCTTGCCCTTGTTATAACTTTCTTAAAGTTTTACATTTTGTTATATATTTTATGAATGAGTTATGAACCTTTAGTAAATAAGATTTATAAAGATTTTTTTTATGGAAACGTAGATAATAAATCTTTTGTTGTTCTTTCATATTCTTTTGTTATATCTACGTCATCATTTCTTATAAAAGGGGCCTTGTAACGGCCAGATAAGTCCCGTGCCTAATATAATCATCGTAAATACGCTCTAAGATAAAGATAATAATCGTTTCTAACTATACGTACGTATGTTATGTAACTTTAAGGGCACTATCAACGGCATTTTAATATATTATAATATTAATATAACGAGAAAGAGACAAATATAAGTATGTCGTAAGTATTAATAAGATGCTATAAAATAGTATACATAACTCTATCATTGAAGGGGTTGCTGTAAGAAAACTCAGGTATGAGTTAAGCTCGTTTTTGTACAGTACATTTTATTATTTCTGATGTCTTTGTGTACAATAAAGTATAGATAAACTAGGGAATGCAATCCCAAAAAAATTACCCGATCTCGCGAGATCTAGGGTAATTTTTCGGGATCAATCCCGACGCATCATATGACGAGATCCCGTTCGAGATTGACGGGATTGGGCGGCAGTAGTCAGCGACGCTACACACGTCCACTCGGGGCGCAAGCGGGGCGCTGACATTACATTGCAAAGGACATTAGATGCCGTTTAGCAGATGAAACTTTTAATACCCATTGTTTTTTAAGGAGTCATTTTCAAAATCACTCTTTTTAGGTAACTTGACGGGCTTCGTGGCGTAGTGGTTCATGTACTGGACTGCCGTTCACAAGGTCGCGGGTTCGATTCCCGCTTGGGACAATTATTTGTGTGATATTCATAAATGTCATACAAATGTTTGTACTACGTCTGGGTATTTTCTATGTATTATAAGTATGTATTTACAAAAGAAACGTAGTATATGTATTATATCCGTATTCTGGTACCCATAACACAAGCATAATAAGCTTAGCTTGGGACCAGAGGACGATGTGTGAAATGTCCATGAATATTTATATTTATATTTATTTATATTTATATTTATTTATATTTATATTTAACTAGGTACTTCCTAATTCCTTTGAAATATGTTTATTATTTTGATTACCTAATTTACCTATGTTAATTTCCTTAAAACCTGATAATTATTTTTGGTTGGTAAGATTAAAGAATAAAGGTTTTTATTTTCTTTCGAGTAATCTGTTATTTTACTTAACCTCACAATCACAAACAAGCAGTTATTAGCATTTTTAGTCATCCAAATTTATTTTTTTAAAACTAGACGGGTTCCCGCAAATTGCGGGATCTCGAATTTGCAATATCGAGTCAGGTTTGCATTCCCTAAGATAAACTATGTAGTCATGGAAAATCTTTTTGTTCAAAGTATAGTAGAGTTGTAGTGCCCTTGATAATTATGATATAGCACGGAAACCCTAGTGCGGCAGTACAACCCGTTCGTACATAGTTTTTAAATACGTTGTGTATTGATGTCGTCGACCATTCTTTGACGCACTTAATGTATAAATGTTTTTATGTTTGTCCATAGTGTCGTCAGCCCAACGGGAGCTGGGCAAGGGTTCACCAACGAATGCCTCTGCCACAGCATCACCGGCTGGATCACAGGACAATGCGATCAGGCCTGGAGCGGCTCTCGATGGACCGAGGCCTACACCACGTTCTGGGCCTTATTTTGATCTGATGTTTTCTAAGAACGTGACCGCGTTACTTGGAAAAACAGCTTATTTGAATTGTCGAGTGAAGAATTTAGGAAATAAAACCGTAAGTATAATTTATGCCCTGTGTTTTCAATTTTATTTATTGGTTACTAGATATTGCCCGCAAATCTTTACACATGAAATAGGTAAAACTAAACCTTGTCAAATTATACGAAAAAGCCACTATAGCTAATAAAAAGTCGCATCAAAATTCGTTGCCATGTTTTGAAGATAGGGACTCACATAGGGAGCTCACATAGGGACCTACATACTTATCAAAGTGCGAAATTTAAAGTAATTAACTATAAGCAGTAAGAAGCATATATAAGATAACTAACTTATTAGCATAAACAAAATTGTATTGGGAATTGTATGAAAAAAAATTAACACACTTAGAAATTTTTAATAATACCTACTTACCTATTATTGTAAAAACGCAAAAATTTAACATAGCAAAAATTTTAACGAGCTTTAAGTGTTAATGCGTGTAATGAAACCACAGTACGATTCAGAAATACAGTACATCGCCATCTATCGAGCAATATAGTAAACTTATGTTTTTTACGGTTTGATTTCTAAATTACACGTATATGTATGAAGTCGGGGGCAATAGCTAATACTTTAAATAGGTAACATTAAAATAATATAGACGGTGTTATTACTAAATACGACATTTTCCAGTTAACCATTGAATGTTCTGCCAGGTAAAGACTTGGTATACGATGACGTACTTTTGTGAAGAAATAATGAGATAATTCAAATCAGATGCTTATTGTATGCAGAAACATATTTATTTAAACTAAATACTTCTCACGCATTCATGTATGATCTTTAGAATAGCGTCTTCATGTCCAAGGCATTCTCTACCTGTCATCTATATATGTGACGAGCCTCGTGGTTGAGTGGTTCATGTAACGGACTCTCGCGACCGTTCACGAAGTTACGGGTTCGATTTCCGCACGGAACAATCATTTGTGTTACATTTATAATTGTCATACAAATGTTTGTACTGTGTCTGGGTGTTTTCTGTGTTTACAAAAGAAAAGCAGTATATGTAGTCAATTGTAGTCTATCCGTATTCTGGTAGCCATAACACAAACATATAAGCTTAACTTGGGACAAGAGGACGCCGGACGTTGTGTGATATGTCCATAATGATTTATCTATTTATCTATCTTTTTATTGTAACAACTCTGCTAGCTAGATAAATATTATGTATTCTACTAATAACATTGAACTAAAGGGATTATATACTCGTAGTTTGAGGAAATACGTGGAAATGGACGATTCACGTTTCTGTAGTTATCTTTCTGAAGTTTATGACACACATCAAGTGTCTCCAGAGATAAAAAGACGGTAAAATGTCTCAACAGTTTGCACGTGCCTTGATTCATTTATATCTATGACAACGGATTTATTCTATCTTGTGAGATATGTTTTGTCCAAATTTTATATTACGTCAGTTTTTGATTTATTTAAATCAAATTATTTTGGTTTATGCACACTTTAAACAGAAAAATATCTCATGTTTTTTATCACGTTCCTTTTGAGTAATTTCAAGAAGAAAATGTTTGAAATACATGCAGACAAACCAAGGTACAGACTGACAGTCAAACACACACACACAAGGTAATCCTATAAGATTTTTTTTTTTGAACGAAACTTTTCAAAAATTTAAGATTAACAAAACTATTTACCCATTAAGTGGTTTTGTTAATCTTGAATTTAGCGGTTTTTTACCTAGGAAAATTTTTGTTATAAAATATTGATTTATTTATAAGATCAGTAGGTACCTATTCAAATTTACCTATTTTATTTTAGTTATCGAGAAACTGAAACATGGCTTTTGAACATCGGATCATATAGAATTATTGTATAGAAATTACGAAACAAAATTATAACCGCACCGACGAACTTATAGAGCACTTGTCTTAACAATACAAACGTGTATAAGTATGTAAGGTAGAGTACACACATCCTCGCTAACGAGTCCCCTTATTTCAACAGGGAACGTCCAATTTACATAGCCGTGTACCACAAACTACTCGCTTAAAATGAAACGTAACAATAGCACAATGAAACTTTAAAGTCAGCATTGTGTGCTCAACTTTATAAATAAAAGTCTCATTAGGCCGAGTCGCCACATCCTCACATAAATAGGCAGTAGCTAACGAGATCTGGGCCCTGAGTCGGGTATTTCAACGGTGTCACAACTGTACCATTACTGTACCATTATGGTGCAATAGTAAAGTTTTTGGTAGTCTACTATTAATGTGTCGTCATAACGACTTCATCATTGTCTTACAATTGTCAAAGTGACATAAATTGCTAGTCTCGTACACAACTGCTTCACAATTGCAATTCAATGACTGAAATGTTTCGGTAGTCTGCTATTTTGAATTTGACAGTAATATTTTTAAATTGTCCTGTGTCGACAGATTGCCATAAATAAAAAATAGATAGATAGAAATATTAGAAATTGTTCTTTGTAATTTATTGCAATTTACTAATCTCCTAAACTTCACATTGCTTTTTATACTAATAAATAGTATGTACAAATATATTTAAACGAAGTCTAGCATGATTAAATGTTTAAATTTATTAGTAGTTTTTCGAAAATCACTTCAACTAACGCATTTTTTAAAAACGGCAACACATACATACCATTCTAACACAATCCATAGATAAAAGAGACCGAAAATTCAATGCATAGATAAAAGAGATCGACAATTCTATTACCATTGAAAGACCGTTATGACGGCATATAGCAGACTACGGATATTTGACTTCAATTGCAACGGTATCGTGCCGGTATTGTGCCGGTATGACAATTGTTCCAAAATAGTGGACTTGAGCACCTGTTTACTTCACGCTGCGTTTATAAAATGAAATATCATGCAAAGCTTTTTATACGACTTCATAATTATGGTATACATTAAGATTAAACACTTTCCTTTGTGAATTTAATAATTGTATCATGTAATATTCACAAAGTTATATTGTTACATTCAAAAGCAAATAATAAACGTATTAAGTACAATGATACAAGAAATAGGGGATGGGAATTCACCCAGTTAAAGCTGTTTATAGAAAAAATCTTTCATTATTTTTTTTATGTGTGTGTTTATTAATTTCAGTGATAAACACACACATAAAATGCATAATATTACTTAATAAGTTTTAGAAATAAATTCAAGTCTTATTGCAATTTATGTTTAACTAGGTGTTGCCCGAGACTTCCTACGCGTGTAATGTTGTAAATTTTCCCGGTTTTTCAACATTTTACACAGCTGTTTCGTTTCTATTGATCGTTGCGTGATGTTATACAGCCTATAAATCTGCCTCGATAAATATACTATCCAACACCGATAGAATTTTGCTAATCGGACCAGTGGTTTCTGAAATTAGGGCGTACAAACAAACAAACAAACTCTTCAGCTTTATAATATTACTAGTGGTTCTTGAGATTGTGCGTTCAAATAAACAAACAAGGTCTTCAGCTTTATAATCTAATGGTCTTATTCCTAATGACTTATCGGAGGTTTAAAAGTTCGCTAAAATCGCTTCGCGAAAATTGTCAAAACTTGTTAAAAAGACTGTTCGCGCCAAAACGCATTTGACGCGATGGCGAAACTAAACGCACTCAATGACGTTTGATTGACAGTTCAATTCGAAGCTCGAAAAGGAGAATACGTTAACTACCGCGCTCTCGTCGGCACAACCAAAAGGGTTCTTAAAAGGTGTCGGTTCGGAACTTAATCCACTGTTTAAACCCGCTCATAAACAAACAAGTGCACGCGAGTGATAATTAGATAAGTGTACTCAGCAAAAATAACGTTATCCGGCCGGCCCGTACATAACAAAACATTGTGCATGTGTTTGCCTCAAATTCACGATCAAGTCAAACCAACAAGGCGCTGTTTCCAGCTACAAGAACCAGCGCGGCAACTAAGGTATTTACGATACTATTAACATCCCGTTACACTCACTCACCAGCCCTAGAATACAGTCCACTAATCCATTTCTCAGCTCACAGTCTCATGGAGTCTAAAACTTCCTCAGCTCATAGCTGCAATATATGTTCCGCGTAACTCTATAAACTCACCCTGACGCGACAAAGACTATTATAGTCTTTTTACGCTAAAACGTTTATTATCTCTCCAATAAAGTCTCCGTTTAAACTTCCGATAAGTCATTATGAATAAGACCATAATATGTATTTGAAGTAAATAAAGAAGCCAAAAAAAGATTTCAGTAAAAAATTTCATAAAGATGCAATTTTTAAGCAACACTGTCTTATTATTCTAGCGCAATAACGTAAAAATAAAACAAGCTCACCTTCATTAAGGACTGAAGGCTTCGGTGGAATGAATACAAAGCTTTGTAGTCCAATTAATGCTAATGACGCTTCTGTAGATGTTACAATATAAAACCATTAGTGATAGTGATTCTGTATCACTATAATATGTATATATCTAATGTGATATCTTTAACTGTCAGTTCGCTTAGACAAAAATTTCAATAGAATTTTGCCTACCACTGATCGTGACAAACCTCGTGGTCCAGTGGTTTATGTAACGGACGACGTCACGAGGTTGAATCCCGCATGGGACAAAATAAAATTTGTGTGATATTTATAAATTTCATACAAATGTTTGTATTACGTCTGGGTTATGCTTATAAGTATGTATTTAAAAAAGAAAAGTAATTTATGTTGTATATCCCTATTCTGGAACCGATAACACAAGAATGCAGGCTTAGCTTGGGCCCAGAAGACGATGTGTGAAATGTCCATTATTCATGTATATTTATAACTTTATGTATTAAGCTATTGCATAGCTTTTATTGAGGACCTTGAGCGTGGTGAGCGAATCCAGAAATTCCGTAACGAAAATTACGTAACCTAACATTATCGACGTTACTGCGCATGCATGGATATTTAATGGGATTTCTTTAACTGGCATTTGGGCTGTTACAGAAGACTATGGACGAATAAGACATGGTTTGCCGACCCCAAATAATGGATTAATGTCAAAACAATTATGTGATTTAACAAAACCTGAAATTAAATCTTGCCTATTGTATCCGACATCTATAAAGGCAGAATAATAACATACGCTATCAACATTGTCGTTACACTATTCTTAAAATTTCTACAATCATTTTACGAGGCCCAAACATCTGCGCCATAGAAGTCATTTAGGAGCTTTGCTTTTATAGCCAAGGCGCCTAAATGGCTTTTGTATATAATACTAGCTGTTTCCCGCGGCTCCGTACACGTGAAATTTAGAAAATAATCCCTGTTTATGCAACAATTTTTACTAATGCTTCGCTCCAATTGGTTGCAGCGTGATGTTATATAGCCTAAATCCTTCCTCGACAAATGGACTACCTATCATAAAAAGAATTTTCAATGCGAACCAGTAGTTGCTGTGGTTAGCGCGTTCAAACAAACAAATTCTTTAGCTTTAGAATATTTGTATAGATTTCACTAAGAGATAAGTACTAAAGTTCTCGTATGTTTCAGTAGTTTCAGTTCAAGCCTCTATGATGGCATCTTGTTCATAAACTTGCGGTATTATAGGTAGGACTAGCTGATACCCGTGGTTTCATCTGCGTTTATAGTTTTACTGCCTCACCTTGGCTTTTGGTGTGATGATAACTATGTACGTAACCGATATTATATCTAAGTTTCACTAAAATCCGTAGATATTTGGGTGAAATAGTAACAAACATACCTACATCCATCCATACATTCTTAAAATTTTCCTGGAAATTTACTAAATAGGGTAAGAAGTAGGATTAGTTCTTCTATTCCCTATAAGTTCTAAAATTGTAATGCGTGTGAAAAAATATCATTCAGTTAGATAATTTGGAACACTGTAATTACGGATAAAAGTATTTACTTATAATTGTTATTACGGTAAGGTGTTTATAATTAACTTTAACAAAATTAGTTAGTATTATTGTTTGTTTCAGTTAAATATGCAAGTATCATGGGTACGACACAGAGATATTCATCTCCTCACAGTTGGCCGATATACATACACAAGCGATCAACGGTTTAGAGCGATACATTTGCCACATTCTGAAGACTGGACTTTACAGGTAATTAATACAAAATCACTCTTTTATCAAAAAGTAATAGAGTTACTATGGACTTTTTACAGACATAATTATGTCGCTTTATGACAAAAATTACTTAGGTCAGCATAGGTCGTAATATAACCGAACTCGGAACCGTAGTTTCAGTGCCAAGTCCCAAGTTGAAGTAGGAACATGGCGGGGGTTTTAGTGGGTGAGGGTTCCACACTACCCCTCCTGTGGTACGCAGGCGTTACGCAGATTATATAGAAATTAAACGTGTAGACAGAACCAACAAAAAATTCTCGCGTCACAATGTTTGTTCCCATACTCCTCCGAAACGGCTTGACCGATTTTTATGAAAATATATATGCATATTTAGTAGGTCTGACAATCGGTTTCTATCTATATTTCATACCCCTGTGTGATAAGTGGTGATAAGGGTGTCCACCCCAGACATTTGTATGGCAAAACAATGTTTGCCGAGTCAGCTAGTTTACTAATAAAAATAGCAAAGTAAATGATCTTTAATAAAAACAACGCTGTTGTTAAAGATAATCTAATAATTCATATGTTATCTATGAACTTACCACCACTTTGAGTAAAGAAACACTTGTATTCATAAGCACGTCACTAAAGTTGGCTTCTTGCCATGTAATAACATTAAGTTATTTATATAACCTTTCTTAGGATCCAACAAGATATGAAAGTTCAAAGTACTTAGACTATCTTTATGTAATTTTTGTAAGTAATATTGATCACAATAAATAAAAAAAAACTGCTTATGTATACACATAAAAAGTTATTCGTCTTTGATGTAATAGTAAAAAAAAGATTTATTTTGTCTTTTTGGTTGGTTAGGTTGATTTGTTTTGTTTTCTGTGACGACACGCATTGTAAAAGATTATTCTTACAATTTTTCTTTAATACGTCAAAAGAAGTATAACCACAAAAATACTTAGATTTCCTGGCTCTATTTTGCTAAAAACATTGTCTTGAAAAGACGACTTTTTTGCAATAAAAAAAATTATTTAATAGTTTATTATGAAAATTTATTTTATTTTACAAGACACTTTAAATATTGATTTAATACAAAATATATTCTTAAAATAGGAATCGCAAATATCTGTACATCAAATATGACTGCAAAATAAATAAAGCTTTCACACGAATAAATGTCCTGTAGGTATGTATGGTAATCTGATACTCATATAAATAATGACGCCAAAATTCAAGCAGTGTTTATAAACGCGGGGAAACGTTCGAAAATTAAATGAAGAAATAATTTCTTTGCAACCTAAATATTCAAGTAACATTACTTGAGATATTATTACACAAGAAGCGAAACCTTCATTGAAAATTATAATTGAACCTACAATTACTGAAACATTTGGTTGGATAATTTTAAGGTAATAAGATGACGTCTATACCATTTTGAAAGTGAAGTGTTTAACGGTAATTTTCTTCGTATCATTTAGTTATGAAGAAAATTAAACTTAAGTATTTTAAGTTAAGTATATTTTAAACTGTAATTTGAAATTGTGTTGTGTTTGTTTTGGCTAATTATCGTAACAGTAAAAAGGCAATAAAAATAATGATGATACAGTGCATATGTCGCTTTATTATAAAACTTTTAACTTTAAAAGGAAAAACAAATTTGCGAATGTTATGCAATTGTATTCATGACTACTAAATACTTTTTGAATTTTTTTCAGTGGGGTAAGTAGGAATAGATACCTATAGAAAGAGTATACTTTTACATCACGCGTACGACAGACTAAAAATAATATTACAAAACTGACACATTACTACATAGCATTAATTTTTTTGTCATAAAACGGCATAATTACAAAATTCGTACTTTAACACATATTGTTGTTTGTAGCTTACCGTTTTTTGAATAAATATATGTATCCTTTACATGTTGTTGCAGATTAAATATCCTCAGCATAGGGATTCAGGGATCTATGAGTGTCAAATATCAACGACGCCTCACATGAGTCACTTTATACATCTCAGCGTTGTCGGTAAGTATCGATGAACATAACATTATTGTTTGAAATTGAAACCTAATAATTTTTGACACGTTTTTATTAGCTCGGTACGTATCTATCAATGTATTAATCTATGTAACGAAATCTTCAAAAGTGATCACCCACTTGCAAAAAATATTTAGGAATTTCAAGCGCGTGTTTTAGTTTTTGAACTAAGCAAATTAGTATGTCTTTTGCATAATTCAAACCTCAAACTTTTTGATATAAAAAATTGGTGAAGTGCGAGTCGGACTCGCGCACGAAGGGTTCCGTACCATTATCTATGCAACATAAGGCAACGTTATTAGTATCGAGCAAGAAACGGTACAAAAATCATGTTTGTTGTATGGGAGCCCCCCTTAAATATTTATTTTATTTTATTTTTAGTATTTGTTGTTATAGCGGCAATAGAAATACATCATCTGTGAAAATTTCAACTGTCTAGCTATCACCGTTCTTGAGATACAGCCTGGTGACAGACGGACGGACGGACGGACGGACAGCGAAGTCTCAGTAATAGGGTCCGGTTTTTACCCTTTGGGTACGGAACCCTAAAAAGTAAAATAACATAAATACAGTCTTTACAACAAAACATTGATTTCAGATAGAATGAAAATTGTTCTATGAGAAATGCTAATTGTTCTATCTGAAAATGAAGCAATTCACAATTTACAATTATTATATGCATCACTTATCATAACCCCTTGAACTAAATCAGAATATACACACAGACTAAATTACATTTTATATGTTTTATATCCTGCTCGTTACGTATTAAAATTAATTTTATAAATTTGATATAACAACCTTTTGAACCTCAGCATTCTCAATTATAACGTTAATGAGTTGGCTGGTGCTTCTATCTCTGGTCACCTCAATTTATTAAAGTAGCTATACCAAGTAGACTGTGTGAATAACGGAGAACATAATAATAATGATAGACGTAACGTTTTCGTTGAAAATTTTATACTACCCACACTTAAAATAGCGGCGGTATTAACTAAAATGAAATGAAAATAACTTCCCGTAAAGTGTCCTAAGTATACAATTTTCATATTAATATTTTGTACAATATAGACACAACTTGAATATTATCGCTAGAATAAATATAATTTTGTTAAATAGAATGTAAACGTAATGAATAGAAATGGTTTGAATATTTTAACATATTTTTAAACTAGTAGACTTACTTACCCTTACCTGTATTCACAAATGTAGTGTCTATGGCCACATCACTCAAACGGTTTGAAGACATTTACATATCTATGTGTGCGTGAAAATGTGTCTACTTGTGTCTATGATACAGGCTATACGTTATATGAAACATCAATATTCTATGAAACACGATTTAGCCAGGCTAAAGTTAATTGCCCTCCATTTTAAACGTCAACCCACCATTTGGTATATCTGTGCTTGAATTAATAACAAATAAAAAAAATTGAAGTAATGTTTTGGAAATGTAATAAAAAGAATTTATTTTACTATCTAGGTGTATATTTTGTATGTCATACTTCTTCATGTGCCAATTTTTGGGTTAAGCAAGAATAAAGCAAACTCGCTTTATTTATGTGATAAGGCCGCCACTTGTACCTAGTCTTAAGCGTAATTTCTGTTTTCTGTTGCTTGTAAATGTATACAGTATAAGATAGATCCATTTTGTACAACATTTAATTATATAATTTACAAGTATCTCTCTATCTTTTTGTGTCTTAACTCTTGGACTTTTTTAACGTTCTTTTGAGTGTAAGTAAGATTCCATGCAGACCCTAATTTCCTTCGAGGCCAAGGACACTTAATTGCTTCAAATATCAGTAGCGTCCCTAAATAAACACAAGTATTAACTTTTAATTTAACGTTTATCATGGGTTGTTTGTGTTCAAGGCGACATTTTGCGTCAGAAAGTTAGTGAACTTAGTTCATAATGTTTATGTTGCCTATGTTTGCTCAAGTTGGTTAATTAAATGCGGCATATTATGTGCACTCACGCAATATATACGCCTTAACAAATAACAAAACATATTGTGGATATAAAGTTGGAAACACTAGCTAAGACTAGAAGTCTAGTTATTATTATCACGAAATAGGCAGTAAATTTACATAGCGTTGCTTATGTTAGCGTAGGGTACATAGAGTATACGCTATATGGGGAAGGGGGGCTATATCTAGCACCGACTAGAAAAGCTTATATATATTTTTTTTAAACCACTAAGGTGGCAAACAAGCTTACGGCTTGCCTGATGGTAAGCAGTTACCGTAGCCTATGGACGCTTACAACACCAGAGGTGTCACTCGCGCGTCGCCGACCCTGCAGAAATCTCTTAATCCCTTATTTGAAGACTACAATTACTTTTGATTTGGGTTTGAATGATTTAATTAAACAATTTCTCAGCAACATTCATTAAGAATATTCATGTTTCTAAAGATTGAATCATTGGAAATCTGTCCATTTATTCTAAATATGTATTTATTTGTATTGTTTTGGCTGACTTTAAGAGTTTCTAATCAACAGAACTAATGATTTTATGCGTATTATAATTATTTAATACATATTTTCTTCTTATTTTTCTCAATCCCTATGCCACTAGTAAGTTGGTCTAACATTCGCGCTGATTATTATGATATCAGATTTCTTTAAACGTCTTCGTCCTGAGAATGATAAATTTTGAACAATTGACTCATACAGCGCTAACAAAATGCCGACCCTGCAGAAATCTCTTAATCCCTTTTCTGAAGACACAGTAAACATAAAACCTTAGGTAAATTTTGATATGTAGAAATATTCTAAGTATCACCATTGTCTTTAAAATAGGTTTTTCTCGGATATTGAACTAATGAGGCCTCGTTTTGGTTTTCAATCAATAACATCTTTTTTCCTACAGAACCAACGACTGAAATAATAGGAGGTCCTGATCTATACATAGATCGTGGCAGCACTATCAACCTTACTTGTGTAGTGTTGTATTCACCTGAACCACCAGCATATATATTTTGGAATCATAATAATGCGGTAAGTTAGCGTATAATATATTTTTATCAGTTTAAATTTGTAACGTTAACTATAAGAACTCCGTGTATATTTTCTATCTGCCTATTCAGAAATGAGTGATAATCTGTAATAACACTAAAATACATATTATAACTGAATATCTTGTAAACTCATCATCCTCCTGTCCTTATCACATTATTTAGGGTCAGCGCAACATGTCTTTTTCTTCCATCGTCTTCTATCACCTGTCATATCTGTGTTAACTCCTCTTTCTTTCATGTCCTCGTTCACACAGTCCATCCATCTTTTCTTAGGTCTTCCTCTCGACTTTTTTCCTTCCACATTCATACACAGTACTCTCCTAACGAAATTAGATTCCTCTCGTCTCATATATACCCAATAATGTCAAAAACATTTCTTGATCTAATCGGTCCTATGTAATGATATACATATTTGTTACTGGAGCTAGTTTGGAATTTAAAAAAATCACTGTTTTTGTAACATTGTTCACTCGCCCCTATTGGCAGCAGCGTGATGTTTTATAGCCTATAGCCTTTTCTCGATAAACGTACTATCCAACACTGAAAGAATTTTTAAAATCGGATCAATGGTTCCTGAGATTAGCGCGATCAAACAAACACAGTTTAGCTTGATAATCTTTATCTTTATATATATGAATGTCCTGTCACGATGTTTGTCCGCGATGGATTCCTGAACTACTTAACCGATTTTAAATTAAATTGGCACACCGTGTGCATTTTGACCCAACTTGAAAGATAGGATAGCTTACATTTCAATTTATAGTCGCAATATTATTTTATTGCAAATTGTTTGTCTACCCCTGACATAATTTGTATGGCAAAACAACGTTTGCCGGGTCAGATAGTATTAGTATAGATTGTATAATAGTTTATTTACAAACATTTATAACATTTTTTTAAGTAACTAAATAACCTATAGTTTTTCACAGCTATGTTGTAGTTATACAGAGTATTTCCATTGATCTTCATTTAATGTTATAGCAGTTAAATTGGAAGTAATAAGTTCAACTAAAGTGTTCCTATCTCATGGAAAATAACACCTTCAACTCGCACTAATACAATGCGGTGGATTACAAGTTGAAACTCCTTAAGACGGCACGATACCAAATTATGCTCCATACAAAAGTATGGGTATCGTACTTCCGTTTTTTTCTTCGCAAAAGTTTAACCGATTTTTATAGTTTTTGCGTTATATTATAGATAAAGAGTTTATCTATGCTTCTATCACTTTCTTATTTTTTCAAAACATAATAACTAAAAGAAATATGACGATCCGAAAAACCCACTTTTTACGGTTTCCTTTAGATAAAGTTGCAGCGTCTATCACACAAATTTGGTAATGTTTTACCACAAAAGAAAGTGATAGAAGCATAGATATACTCTTGATCTTTAATATAACGCAAAAACTATTAAGATCGGTTTAACTCTCGCGAAAAAAAAAACGGAAGTAAGTTTTTTCAAAGAATTTGTAGGTAAAATCCGCTTCATCTATATTTGTCCCTTTCAGCGCGGCGCTCGGAAATAGGGATAGCAATACCTAAAGCAAATACCTAAATGAGGAGTACAGTACCCTCTTAATACTGATTTAAACTAAGCAAAACATAGTAATTAGATAAACTTTGTTAATTTGTGTTTTCCCTGCTTTTATGGCATGCCAAAAGTGGCTGTTACGCAATGATTGTAATCAATTTAATATGTTTATTTATATGTTAAAAGGAACTTTGAACTATAGACTGATCTGACTGAAGAACTATAAACTGATCACTAGTAAAGATGTAGGACCTTGCCCAGCTATACTGCCAGTTAGAAACAGATCTTCGTCATCATCATAATGTTATTACTTTTTCCTATGGGATAGGCAGAGATTATAGAGTGCTATTAAAAATGAAGTTACCTATCCTTTTTTCATGAAATTTAATGAGTAATTACAATTTTCATATTTTATAATGGCCTTCAAATTGATTCTTATTACATAATCAATTTGTTCCTAAACATTATTTATATTATATAATCCAATCCGACATTTATATCTCGAAAAACAGGAAAATGTATCTAATTTAGGAAATAGCATTAAGCTTATTACCATAAAACATGGAATGAATAAAATTTATGCAGATAATAAGCTATGATTCGCTGCGTGGAGGCGTGTCGGTAGTGACGGAGAAAGGGGAGACGACAACATCATTCCTGCTAATCCAGCAGGCTAAACCATCTGATTCCGGGACTTATCAATGTAACCCGAGCAACGCACAATCTAAGAGCGTCGTTGTACACGTGCTCAATGGTGAGTTCTTACAATTATTTTATTTATTTTAAGCTTCATCATCATCATCATTATAACATCACGCCTTTTTCCCATAGGGGTAGGTTGAGACTATAGAGCGCCATCTGCTACGACCAAACATACTTCCTTGGCTTCATCCACACTCATACATCTGGTCATTAAAGCTCATTTAAGCTTCAGATACACAAAATTGGTATAAAGGCGGACTCAATGCCTGAGGCATTCTCTACCAGCCAACCTATAGGTGGTGCAGAGATATTTAGAAGCGTGTATTTTATTATAGCTTTTATGCGTTTTTGTAATATTAATTTACTATCCCGGGTAGAGACTAAAGTCAAGTGTTATCAACGTATTCTTTCGCAGGGTGCACAGTGCATAGCACAATGCTTTTTTCAATGACAACGGTAATGACTCAAGTACATAACTAATCTTAACTAAAAAATAAAAACAACTAGGCCGTATTTTGATAAGTTGCCTATTTTGTTGTGTATATTTTTATTAATTAAAATCATTAGTAATTTATTAATTTTGCAATTGAATTGCTATGCTTTTACTTAATAAATAAAATTGTAGTGGAAAAAGTGAAGTCCCGCTTACGGTAATCACTTTTTCCACAACAATTTAATTTATTAATAAAATCGTTAGTATATAATATACAGATTTTGTAATAAAAAGGTTCTGTTAACATTGCCGAATTGTGTTATTGACACTATCAATTTTCATTTTTTAGTTAAGTTTAATTATGCACGTATCGTTCGTATCGTTAACCAAAAGACATGCAATGTAGTAGTAATTCACCTAGCAAATTGAGATTGAATAACTAGCACACGATCTACATTAATCAAGATTGACTTTTATGAATTAATAAAATATTTGAATTCCATTATGTGTTATGTGAAAAGGCTATAAATCATAACTAATGGTAATAGTAAACAGTCAATGCAGAATATGCATATTGCATAATTACAATATCACTGTGAAAAAGAATTTTGCGAGGAGACCTTTAGTGTGTATGGTTTATTATTAAAACATCCAAAACTCTTTATCTGTGTCCCCATGGGGGAAGAATAAAAACTTTCTTTCTTTGTTTTTTTTAGTTAAACGAATATAATGTTTTAAAGTTGTGTGCTCATAGATAAGATTTGCATTTAAAACATTGTTTCCACTAATTACTCTTTTATATTTAATAAATGGGGTTTTCTTTTTTAAATTTGAACCGATTTCATATGCCTTTGAAATTTGAGGGTTTTCCTTGATCTCTTAGGAGATAACCATCAGACCCTGACCTGATGCCAATGAGTTTCAAATAAAAAAACGAATAAAATAAATCGCTTCACCCAGTTAAAAGTTATGAGACAACAAACTTAAAAAAGCATACAGACGAATTGAGAACCTCCACCTATTTTGAAGTCGATTAAAAGTAATAGTGATACACCGAATAATTTATTAATGTGCTAGCTAACTGCTGTACAAGCTTGATACATAGGAGCCAGTGTTTTGAGTCAAATAAATATCAGATCGCATTCACAACATAAAAAGATTAGACATTTCCAAGTAAATACAGATAAATGAGAATTTATTACCAAAATACAATGAAGTTAAATATTTTCATCAAAATAATTATTATTTAAATGAAGGTAAATTAGTGGTTGGTTCCACGAAGTTAGATGGTATCGCATTTGTCAATCATTTAATTCAATTCATTTCAAGTGTCTCATTTTTGTGCAAGATTAGCGATTCAAATCTTAGTTTGTCATCTACAATTACTTTTGATTTGGGTTTGAATGATTTAATTAAACAATTTGTCAGCAACGTTCATTAAGAATATTCATGTTTCTAAAAATTGAATCATTGGAAATCTGTCCATTTATTCTAAATATGTATTTATTTGTATTGTTTTGGCTGACTTTAAGAGTTTCTAATCAACAGAACTAATGATTTTATGCGTATTATAATTATTTAATACATAATTTCTTCTTATTTTTCTCAATCCCTATGCCACTAGTAAGTTGGTCTAACATTCGCGCTGATTATTATGATAGCAGATTTCTTTAAACGTCTTCGTCCTGAGAATGATAAATTTTGAACAATTGACTCATACAGCGCTAACAAAATGAGTTAAAATAGTCAGATTCCGAATGACAAATAGAAAAAAAGCTCCTCAGTGTTTCTTGGGACGGTTTTTTTTAAGAGAATCGCAAGTGCAGAATCGAAAATAGGAAATACAATATTAACCTTTTATAAGAGCACAAATTGACCTTACGTCATTATGCTTACATTACATATTAAAATTTCGTCTTTTGCATATAAACATTAAAGTTAATCCTTTATTAAATATTTTAATATCAATTTAATTTTCAACTAATTTTGAGGTTTCCCGTTTTTAATAATAAAAGAAATCAATGTTTGCGTTTACAATAATAATATTGTTATGAACAGTTTTAATTTTTGCCAAAGAAGCAAATTCTATTTTTCCTCTATCAGGTGAATATCCTGCGGCGATGCAGCGAGGAGGACAAGCATTTGCACCAACATCCACCACGCATTGCCTCGTCTTGGCTGCCTGCCTGTTCCTATCACTCTCTTGACATATACGAGTTTACAATTAAAATGTAAATAGAAAAAATACTATCGAAATCCTGTCTATTAATTATATTGTCTGTTGTGAGAAGACTACAACTCAATCAAATATTCCTATATAAATAACAGGACTGCTTCGCGGTAAAAATTTAACCCGTGGCTGCGGACAGTGCTTCGAGAAACATACATCTTACCTCAGAATTTTTACCGCGATGACTCCAGCTTTTTATATAATAGTTAGTCTTTACAGTTTTAAACGATTTAATCACAACAGTCAATATAACTGATAGACAAAATTTGCTATTTTATAGTGTGGGTTGTGTTATGTACAATATAAATTAAATAATTGAGCAAACGAATGTTGCTTGATCCATATAGTGTTGTATATATTGTACTATAAATGTGTATTTAGTCGTAATAGTCGTTTTTGTAATTTCGAATAAATTGATTTTAAACATTTATATTTATTGTCGTTCTATCATTAAAAGATTAGATGTAACAATATTTGTATATGTTAGAGAAATTTATTTATTTCTTCTTTTTTTCTTTCTTTTTTGTATTACATAATAACCATCAAGCGAATATAAAGATAGTATAAACAAGAATGTAAAATCAGCTGACAATACTACGTTAACAGAATGTTTAAAAATGAAAATGTAAATAGTTGAGGATATACGAATGACTCTATTTAGCCTTATCATAAATAAGAAATAAGTGATGTAAATTGTAAGTTTTAGCAAAATTTGTGGATTTAAAATGTATTTGTAAATAGTAGTTTATAAGATGCTTCTAAAATAGGTCTTACTGCAATTTATAAATGTTATGTTTGCTGACTAAGGAGGCCAATCCTGGTGCGTAAGAACTTAACTGTTCACACACAATCAGCTGTTTCGTTATACACATCAGTATTTATTGAAATTATCCTATAATTTCTATAATAATCGAATATAAATTATTATATATGTATATATATATATATATATATATATATTATAATGTAATAAAGGGTGCTGTAAAAGTCAGCTAAGGGATATTGCACACAGATAACATATTCTGTGAGAGACGGAAAACTCGAAAATAAACCCTGTGCCAACACGCCTGGTCAGCGCGGCACAGTAGACCATAATCCCTCCCAAAGTGGAGGCGGCCCGTGCCCAACAGTGGGACGTAAATGAGCTGGAGAAGAAGAAGAAGAATATAATAAAAAAATATAATATCGGTATTTATTGAAATTATTAAATAAAATATAGTTTTTTTAATAAGAAAGTTCAGATAACATTGCCAAATTGTGTTATTGACGCTATCAATATAAATTTTTTTGTTATGTATAATTCTGCTGCGCATGTAGAATTGGTCCCAAATATTTCTATTCCACGTATACGACATAAGTCAACATACAACGACGCTTTATGATTTATTATAAAAAATAACTATGTTGTCCTCATAATAAACTTGCTTAAATCAGTAAATTTTATTGTTAGATTTTATTAAAATGCCTATAAAGTTTTTACTTTGACATAATTACAGCTCTTTTAAACTACACTCACAATATTTAAAATGTGCCCTTTTTCATTGTTCTTTTGGCTGCTAGCAGCTGAAAACCTAAAACTAAGTAAGAATACCATAAATTGTATGTCGACTTTGTTTGAAAATTTATTTTGTACAAAGACCATTTTTAAAAGTATATTATTATAAAGTAAATAGTAAAACTATAGAATAAATAGATTAAGAATAAATTAGGAATAAAAACATTTTACATAATATTTAGAAAACAATTCTGATTTGAAATCAAAAACATGTTTGTGTAATTTAATATTCTTCCTGTGGCAGATATATTTGTATAAATATAAAGGGATAAAGTAAGTAAGGAGTCTTTGATATTAAAAAAAAGGTGTTGCTTATATTTTCATTGCGATGTCGTTCTTTATTTTTGATAAATGTAATAAAAATACCTATGTAGTCTTGATCCCCGTCCTGACCTATTTTCTAAAACTCGTTATTAAATTTATTAACTAAAAGAATAAGTGCTTTCATGACAGAAACTGTCGTTAAAACATTCATTTCAAAACTGTAAATAAAAAGCTGTCTAGCTTCAAATCTGACCTCAACTATCTTGGTGTTAAAAAAGTTGTTTTCCTTTAATTAGGATATTGACAGATCTTAATAAAATATAACCAGTTATTATTATGTCAAAAGTTTATTATTGTATACAATTAACAATAGTATTAAAATACTTGTTGTATGTATTATGATACCTGACGGTGCATTGCATCGCATAATATAATTACATGTGTAATAAACATTATAAAGAAACAATAAAGTTTTAAAAAATGACATTTTTATTACGATAAAATCCTTTACACCTTTATACTCACTATTCTTCTTTCTTACATACTCTTCTGTCAAAATAACGCACTAACGGTAGAGGCAGGTACTGGTTGCGGGTTATTGAATAATACATTTTAATTGGTCGTATTAAAATCACACGTTCTTATACATTACTTAGACAACAATAGCGCATACGTTTACTGTTCATTGCGACTGCGGAATCTATTGCGAGTAGTCAATGATGCTCTTCTTTTTCCTTAATATCTGCTTTCTTTCATATCCTATTTCACAGAATCGTTCCATATTTTCATTGGTCTTCCTCTAACTTTAAAATTTAACACAATTTTTTAAAATTACTTTTTGATATTTACTTCACAGAATACCTTAAATATTCCACTATTAAAATAAATAACTAGGAAAATCAGTAGTTATAAATAAAATTGTATATCAGACCTACTAATTATTTATTCAAAAGACGATGTTTGTTTTGATTGTTGCCGATGTTTTGATTCAGTCATCTAATACAGATTAGACGGTTCAGTAGTCATCTGATTTGCATCAATCAATAATAGTATAGCGCACTTAAACGGTTAAGAGTCAAACAATTAGAGTGGATCGATAGTAGTAATTATTCTGAGTATTTCTGAGTCAATGTTTACGATGACAATAATTTGAATAAGTTATTATTATTTATTGTTAGGCCATCAACGAGATTTCAACCCTTGTTGAAAGCTATACCAACATTAAAGGATACTAGCTATTGCCTGCGACTTCGTCCGCGTGGTATTTAGAAAATATTCCCCGTTTTTGCAACATTTTTCTCTAATGCTTCACTCCTATTGGTCGCAGCGTGATCTTATATAGCTTTCCTCAATAAATAAATAAATAATAAATAAATATTCATGGACATTTCACACAACGTCCGCTGGTCCCAAGCTAAGCTTATTATGCTTGTGTTATGGGTACCAGAATACGGATATAATACATAAACTACTTTTCTTTTGTAGGTAAATACATACTTATAATACATAGAAAACACCCAGACGTAGTACAAACATTTGTATGACATTTATGAATATCACACAAATGATTGTCCCAAGCAGGAATCGAACCCGCGACCTTGTGAACGGCAGTTCAGTACATGAACCACTACGCCACGAAGCCCGTCTAATGACTAAAAAATGGCCTGTCCAACACTGAAATAATTTTTCGAATCGGACCATTGGTTCTTAAGATTAATGCATTCAAACAAACCAACTCTTTAGTTTTATAATATTAGTTAGTATAATATTTTCTAACACTTGCGCGACTCATCTGTTTAAATGCAAAGTCTCCGAAACGTCGGGCCAAAATTTGAAACAAATATACGCGTCTAAATCCGTAAAAAGTAGTTTTATTTAGTCAGTATAGATTAAAACTTATATTATTATTATTTATTATTATTTATTATTTATTTATTTATTATTATACTTTTGTAAGTTAATATTATATCTAATATGTATTGATATAACTGCTGTCAGTGAAACTTTTTTGTTCTCATACAAAAATAAATCATGGATAAAAAAAATTGTTTGCCTAGCGGGCAAAACAAGGGTAGAAGGGAACGCTTTATGAATACCTAATCGTTTCGAACGGAGATGAAAGATGTCTTTCCTAATTTTCAAAGACTTATTTGCATCGTACATCAATCGCGTTTTACTGAAACGTTGGCATCTCAGTTTTTCTGTATTATTCCTCTCCCGATTCGTTTGCTGTAACTTTTTTAGATTTTTATTTTTCTTTCGTTGTTTGTTTTTTTTTTGTAAATGCATATTCAATAAAAAGTTCGTGACAAAGAATGTTTAATTATATTTACCAAAGCTTTTATTCACATGAAACACTATTTGTACATAAAGTACTTTCCTATTACTTTCCTACTAGGTTTCCTATAGTAATTCGTAAATTATAGAATTTTTCATACATAAATATATTGCATAATAGAAAATCAGAATGGTAAGTCATATTAGTTGTTAATGAAACTAACTGAGCCAAGCAGAAAATACATTTTCTAAACCTTGCTAATGTAGTGAAGACAATAAAATTAGGAGACATAATAAATTAACTAAATTAAAAGACAAATTACTTAATTTCTTACGCCAATTATTCTTAATTCATTAATTCATTTATCAAGAATAATATAAACAGAATTACGAACAAAATCTAATGACCTATATAAATATCAGTCTTTTTAGAATGATTCATGAACATCACCAATTATTTTTTATAAAAATGACGTGCCTTATATTTAGTTACAGTATGGTGTAACATGATGAACAAATGACATAGGGTGTGGTCATTTATCACCCTACAACACGTAGGTGCCGCACTCAAGGCAAGGTCATTTGGTATCGTTATTCTTGGTTGGACGGCCTGAGCGTGAGGACGTACTAATGAGATCTTTACCTATTATTTTGGTAAGTTTTGCTCTGGTAGAATATTAGCTTATTAGCTCCGGCAAAAAACAAAAAACTATGCTTCTTCACACAGATTATTTGTGCATAGTTAGAATCGAATGATGTCACACGCCGTATTTATTACAATCGATTTTCCACGATACGGGCAATGAATATATAAGTAAGTTTACATTCTTAACGTGGGTTTAATTATCAACATTAATGGTCTAAGGTCTGTATATTCTTTTAGACAGTTATCCTAATATTATAAAGCTGGAGAACTGGTTTTATTTGTTTCAACGCGCTAATCTCGGGACCCGCAGGTCCGATTTAAAAAATGCTTTCAGTATTAGATAGTACATTTTTATAGGCTATATTAGCTGTTGCCTGCGTACGCTTCGAATTTAGAAATTTATTCCTTTTTTACAACATTTTTCACTATTGCTTCGCTCCTATTGGTCACAGCGTGATGTTATACAGCCTTCCCCTATAAATAGACTAACCAACAAAAAAGAATTTTTCAAATCAGACCAGTAGTTCCTGAGATTAGCGCGTTTAAACAAACAAACAAACTCTTTCGCTTTATAATATTATAGTATAGATAACATCACGCTGCGACTAATAGGAACGAAGCATCGGTGAAAAATGTTGCTAGAACGGACAAAATTCAGATTTCCACTGTTATGGGATCGATTGAGTTAGAGAACATTGCATTGTTTAGAAAATTTCAGCACAAAAGCTATCTGTAGCTTGAGGGACGCGTCATTGTAATAAGTAGGTACCTACCGCTGCCACAAAGCACTGTTTGACAAAATATCAACCACCTATTGGAGTCTTTGTTCACCGTAATACGTAAGTATAATGTTCACGTAAGTACAAATCTAATTGGCATTGTTCATAATTTTTGACCTGCTGTTTTTATATTTTTTTTAGAAAATATAGACCATTTTAAGAAACTAATTTCAATATTATCGAAATATTCATTAAATTGAATTTTAAAAAAAATGTTTTAAGGAAATATTTTCTTCAAATGTTGTGACGTCATCGTTGTATGCAGACTGTGTATTTCCTTTGCCTAATAAACTTTTACAATACATTAATCTATATCTTGTCAAGTAGATTTATTAGTCTATGCGTAAGTCTTACACTTACACGAACTTTTAATTTGTTTTAATTTTATATAATGCTTCTTGTCTATTTTTTTAGTATCCTTATCATATTAAATCTCCAGATTTTTATTACTTAAATAGATAAAAGTTTCACATTGCTTACTTGTTTTTCTTTTTGTTTGACAGTGCTGACGTAAGTCGTAACCACAGACTAGTCGTAACTGTATCTTTCAAAATTGTCATTACAACTCTAATACAGAGTAGCGTGTCTCTAAGTACGCTTAAAAATTGTAAGTCCTTCATTTCGGGGACAAACCAAGGTCATTTGCTTTTTTTGAAAAATGATCTTAAGTATAGCAAATTTATTAAAATAAACATAAAGATTATAATTAGAAGCCCTATTCCCCGAAATTGTTGTCGAATTATGAGTTTAAAAAAAATGAACAATGCCAATTATTAATATTTTATTTTAACATATTCACAAATCGTATCAGTCGGCTTTTCATTTTAAGAAGACACTAAGACAATATTAAGGTAATCTAAGAAACGTGGTTAGAACGGTTTTGAAAACTAGGTAATACCATGAAACGAGAATTGTGTAGATAAAATTTTACCAATATAATAGATAAATAAATATTCATGGACATTTCACACAACGTCCTCTGATCCCAAACTAAGCTATATGCTTGTGTTATGGGTACCAGAATGCAGATAGAATACATATACTACTTTTCTTTTGTAAATACATAATACATACACTCAGACGCAGTACAAACATTAATATGACAATTAGAAATATCAAACAAATAATTCTCCCGAGCGGGAATGGAACCCGCGACCTCGTGATCGGCAGTCCGTTACATGAACCACTCAACCAAGAAGCTCGTCATCGAATCTAATATATAAAGTTCTCCTGTCACGGTGTTTGTAATTATACTCCTCCGAAATGGCTCAACCGATTTTCGTGAAATTTTGTGTACATATCCGTTAGGTCTGGGATCGGATAACATCTATTTTTCATCCCCCTAAATGTTAAGGGTTGTCCACCCCTAATATTTATATGGCAAAACAACGTCTGCCAGGTCAGCTAGTTTAGGTATACAAATATTAAAAGCTGAAGAGTTTATTGGTTCGAACGCGCCAATCTCAGGAGCAACCGGTCCGATTAGAAAAATTCTTTAGTGCTAGGTAGTAAATTTATCTAAGATAGCTATAGGATATAATAATATCACGCTGCGATTTATAGGAGCGAAGCATCAGTGAAAAATGTTGCAAAAAGGGGAATATTTGCCAAATTCTACGCGTACGAAGTCGCGGGCAACAGCTAGTCAGTTATAAATTTAAAATCTGAAAAAAAATCGAATTATTATTTTTTTATTTACAATTGTAAACATTTTGATGTCAGCTTTTATTTCACATTGTGTTTTCTTTGTTTCTCATTAATTATACAAATGTAATTATACCAATATATTTGACCTGAATCTCGGCATTAAGCGTTAATATAGGGCACTTGGATAAAATAGGGTTCAAAAGAGCATGAAACCGTAACTGTCACGAGGACGACTAAACAACAATTAGTTTGATTCCAAATACGAACACATTTATTAAAAAAGGGTAGGTAGTGATACTAGTGATTAACGTGACGTTTGAATAAACTAAATTATAATGGAAAAAATGATAACCATAAGCGGGACTTGAACCCGCGACCTCGGAATGCCGTTCCGTCGCTCTCCCATTTGAGCTATTATGGTCCACGCAAATGTTTACCAAATTTTCCGAGGTCATTCCGAGGTCGCGGGTTCAAGTCCCGCTTATGGTTATCATTTTTTCCATTATAATTTAGTTTATTTAGTAAAAGCATAGCAAGTCAATAGCAAAATATTAATATAATAGTGACGTTTGAAGTTAAAATAATTACAATCAATGAGCTTTGTCGCGCTATATTTAGCTTTATTTTCGTTTTATCTTCTTTTTACATTTTATAAAATTACTAGCTGACCCGGCAAACGTAAAAAAATGTTTGAAAAATAGATGTTAGCCGATTCTCAGACCTACTGAACATGTATGCAAAATTTGAGAAGAATCGGTCAAGCCGTTTCGGAGGAGTACGGTAACTAACACTGTGACACGTGAATTTTATATATTAGATTACAGCAACAGTACAAACCAAAACAAAACAAAAAGAAAAAGAGGGTAAAATTAGCCATCAAATTAAATTAAAAACTAAAAAACACGCTTGAAAATCCTAATGGTCTTATTCATAATGACTTATCGGAGGTTTAAACGGAGATTTTATCGGAGAGATAATAAACGTTTTATCGTAAAAAGACTATTATGAATAACAAGTTTTGACAATTTTCGCGAACCAATTTCAGCTAACTTTTAAACCTCCGATAAGTCATTATGAATAAGACCTTAAATATATATTTTAAATTATTGCATTGTCATCGATCCTTGATATGTATTCAAAATTTCAAATCAATCCGACTACTGTAAGTGTGTTAAAATCACTTTCAAAGATTCCGTTACATATTTTTTTTTTATTTTTTTATTTTATTATTATTTATTATCCACACATACATCTATTTTTACAGGATATGTACCTAATGCAATAGAGTAGTAAATTTTACATTTATATTAAACAAACCACACAAAATAAAACTAATAACTACAATATTTATAAGTAGTCCTTACGAATTCGTTCAGTGTGCATGAGAATATATCTATTGTATGAGATACCGCATTGAGCGCACGCAGCGCGCGCGTAAGTGGTGCTCTCTGCAGCAAGTTGGTGCGAGCGTGGGGTACCAGCAGTAGTGGCGGTCTATTATATTAATACATTGATAGATACATACCAAACTTATAAAAGCGTGTTAAAAATTCGACCGCATCGAAGTCATTGGGAAACGTGCCCAAAAGACTGGCCGCATTGCCACGTTGTATAGCAATGTTTATACGAATTGCTAAATACAGGTCAGTCTATTGGTCACGTGAAACGTCGACCAGTCTCTTAGAAAGATCTTTATAAACAGACTGTGCACTTGGAGCCCCATGATCCAAGCGTCTCGATCCCAAACGGCTTAAACATTCCAATCCATCCCAAGGTTGCCTGGCAGAGATCGCATTAGCGATAAGGCCGCCCATTTGTACAATAATATTAAGGCTAATAATGTAATTTTGTTTCTTTGTGTATTGGTGTACAAATAAAGAGTTATCTATCTATCTATCTATCTAAACAAATAATCCACAGAGAGATTAATGTATTTGCGCCGCTTAAGGGCCTCCACTGATGCAGCACCAGCGCTGGCACCTACCGTAGTATGTACTTGGTAAATGAGATGGCGCAAGGTTATGCTTTATTTTCGTAATTTGTTTGTTGTTACACGGTTAATAACACTATAACATACTTAGGTACTAATCAAGTGACCATTAAATAAATTATCCTAACCAATATTATGAAACTTGTGAAAGTAAGAGTTACTTTCACAGGTTTCTGTACAGGCTATGTCTGTAAAATACAAAAAACTTATCGAAAATCATCCCAACGCGCATGTTACTACTACTACACGTCATATTATTATGTTTCACATTGAATGTGAGTTGAGGCCTAATTGGAAGACTCGCTCGGCCTATGACTACCATACAACATACCTGCTTATAGTCAAGCACTGATTGCCCATAAAAAAATCTTTCCGACAGTCGATCAACTTGCTTGCACACTATTTTTACTTTCAGCGTTTACGGCAAAACTACTAAATCAATTGATATTTGATACACAGATAAAATAAAGATTCTGAGAAAGAATTAGACATTTTTAATTAAGAAAAGAATTTTAACGATTCCAAATATAACGCATATTATATTGCAAGCAATAAATAGTACTAACATGTGAATTACATTTACAAGGATAACAGCAGTCTTCTGCTAAGTAACAAATGTATAAAATCTTATGCTCACCTCAAGGAGTTTTGTGATTAAAACATTAGCATAATTGGTCGATTAATGATTAAAATCGATTGTCTTACGGTTAACTCAAAGTTTAAACTAAACAGGACTAACTCAAAACTAACTAAACCGGATACAACACTATCCTTTAGGCAAATCACCCTTCATAATAATATGGTAGTGAGTTAAACCACGAGAGATTACAGTAACTCTCTATCACGCAATTTCAAACTGTTGAGAATTAAGCCCATAATATTGATTAACTCAAGTTTAAGAGGATACCAAAATAGCTTCGTGCATTTTTCTACGTACGAAGTTTTCATTTTTTCTTTAGATTGAATGGCTAGAGCTCTAATTTTTAAGTATATGTTTTTTCAATATATGATCTAGGATCGCATAAGCTCAGAAATGCGATTGAAAAAAGTTTTCTCGATAGAAAATCTTGGCGAAACAACCTCTTTAATTTTTTATTTTTTTCATTTGTCGGTCTATTATCGCGTATTAACTAATGAAATAACTTTAAAAACAGAGGTAACTATTATGTATAGAAACACGTGGATCAGAATTATAATATATTTAGTAGATTTTGAGTAAATAGGAAAAGTATCCCTAATTCTTCATTTTCTGTGCCTACTGGCTGTGTTAATATGTACGTGTCGGCGATGATATTGATGTAGGCCGTTAAGAATCCTTTTATGCAGTACTAGCTGTCGCATGCAACTACGTACGCGTGAAATTTAGAAAATTTTCCCCCTTTTTGCAACATTTGTCACGTATGCTTTGCTCCTAATGGTTGCAGCGTGATGTAATAGCTTATTGCCTTTCTCGATTAATGGACTAACAATCGAACACAAAAAGAATTTTTCTATTTGAAAAGTAGGTCCTGAGTAGAGTAGCAACTGTTACAACTTAAATACACTTACTTTCTTAGATTAATTTATATTCATACATCTGGACATACAACGATTTATACAAAATTTAACAAATATACATGACGGGCTTATCTCATTAAGTTCACTTGCAGGCAAATATTTGTTGAGGAAATGAACATTTTGTATGCACAACTGTGCTAAAGGCCTTATTAACTACGGGAGCCTTTTAGCTGCAGTCAGTATATGTAACGCTCTCTTAGTACTGCACGAAAATGATGCAGATGGCATTTGTCAACAGTATGTTTTAGTGTTTGAACAGAGGCTCCATAATTTGGTTGGAAAAATATTGCAATTTGAAAGCAATTTTCTTCGCAAAAGCTAAAATATAGATTATGGATTGTTTTGTGTCTGTATGGAATTTCCGTTTAAAAATACCTATGCAGTGGTAGAAGATTTATATGTCACTAGTTAATTATTATTTTAAATGAACTATATAAGGTGTAAATAAATCAACTTGTCAAATTTTGTGAGGATAGTTGGTATCGAAAAATAAACACGCTAAAAATAGAATAAAAATTTTTTGAGCAATTTAATTTTTTCACGAAATAAAAGTATTTCATCAAATATTTTTATGCGTATCTTACCTACAAAATAATGTAGGTACTATGCCGTTCAGTCTCACTCGTCGGCAGTCGCTTGCACCGACCGACCCCGCTCGCTACATTGTCGCAGCTCGCAGCTGACGACAGCGAGTGTATTGTGGTACAGTGCGCATAACATTTACGCGTAATGTAAATCATTACAAATCTTCAAAACGGTAACGTTTTTCTCAACTTTTTCACCGCGATTATTCATGATATATTATTCAAAACAACTCCTAAAAATATGACAAGTTAATTTTTTGACACCTTGTATACGTTTTATATTTATGGGTATACGAATGCTTCAGTTCTCAAATAAATATTTTAAATAACTTACTTAACTAAGTTCACGTAATTAAGTATAAACCTTTTCATCGCAATGAATATTTTATTATTATTTTATTTTAATTTACAGACTGAAAAACACGTTAAAATAATAAGCTCATTCTAAAATTCCCCTATTTTAATTACAATAAAATATTATTAGAAAATTATTTAATATTATCAGAAACTTTTTTTAAAATTCACCCCTTTCACAAATATGTTTTAAATCTACTTAGGTCTCAGACTTGACTTATATTCCTGAAAATATGTTATTTACAGGATTATTTAATCAAGCTTTGAAAGCTCGATTAAATACTCACTGTAACACGACCACATTACCATAATACTAACCGATTTCTTAACATAAGCGCTGATTTGCATACAATTTGAATGCCCTCACATTGTATCAAATGGAAAATACCTTCAAGTTTTACTGGTTTGTGATTTTTAGAGAAGCTATTACATATTTATAGCGATCATCTTTTATATGAATTAATTTTGTTTACGTAAAGGACAGTTGAAGTGAGTTTATCTTTTTGTATTCTTTATTCTTCCTTTATTTTTGCATTCCAAAACCAAGCAATTCTTAACTGACAAAAATATAATATAAAGTTATAATGTAATGTAAAATTTATACTTATAAAGTACTATTATTATACATATCTAAGAGAGATTTATAAAAAAAAAAATTGGTCAAGTGCGAGTCGGACTCGCGCACGATGGGTTCCGTACCATTATCTATGCAACATAAGGCAACGTTATTAGTATCGAGCAAGAAACGGTAAAAAAATCATGTTTGTTGTATGGGAGCCCCCCTTAAATATTTATTTTATTTTATTTTTAGTATTTGTTGTTATAGCGGCAATAGAAATACATCATCTGTGAAAATTTCAACTGTCTAGCTATCACCGTTCTTGAGATACTGGGTACGGAACCCTAAAAATCATGTTTGTTGTATGGGAGCCCCCCTTAAATATTTATTTTATTTTATTTTTAGTATTTGTTGTTATAGCGGCAATAGAAATACATCATCTGTGAAAATTTCAACTGTCTAGCTATCACCGTTCTTGAGATACTGGGTATTGAACCCTAAAAATCATGTTTGTTGTATGGGAGCCCCCCTTAAATATTTATTTTATTTTATTTTTAGTATTTGTTGTTATAGCGGCAATAGAAATACATCATCTGTGAAAATTTCAACTCTCTAGCTATCACCGTTCTTGAGATACAGCCTGGTGACAGACGGACGGACGGACGGACGGACGGACGGACGGACGGACAGCGAAGTCTCAGTAATAGGGTCCCGTTTTTACCCTTTGGGTACGGAACCCTAAAAAGGCTGTAAAAATCATTTTGAATATGCGTTTTAATCGTTATTATTTAAGATAACAAAAAAAAATGTCAATTCATAATCATCATATTGGGAAAAAATGATGTAGTTAGTATAAATGTGATATAGTGATGAAAAATCTGAATTATGTTCATCTTATATATAAAATTCACGTGTCACAGTGCTAGTCACCGTACTCCTCCGAAACGGCTTGACCGATTTTTATGAAATTTTACATGCGTATTCAGTAGGTCTGAGAATCGGCCAACATCTATTTTTCAAACCTTTTTTTTTTAGTATGGCAAAACAACGTTTGCCGGGTCAGCTAGTCTTATATATAAAATTCACGTGTCACAGTGTTAGTTACCGTACTCCTCCGAAACGGCTCGACCGATTTTCCTGAAATTTTGTGTACATATCCTCTAGGTCTGAGAATCGGCCAACATCTATTTTTCAAACCTTTTTTTTTAGTATGGCAAAACAACGTTTGCCGGGACAGCTAGTATTGTTATATAAACACGAAAATTCAATTTTTAACACTTTTATTAGTTCGGTACGTATCTATCGATGTAACGGAATCTTTGAAAGAAAAATTTTCACCCACATGCAGTAGTCTGATTGATCTAAGATTTTTCACACATGTTAAGAACCGATGTCAATGCAATAATGTAAAATTAGATTCAGGATTTTCAAGCGTGTTTTTTTTTTCAACCCAGCAAGTTTTTGCTAGGATGATGAATATAAATAAACTAAGTCTATGAGTTATTGACTAACCTAACCCAAATGTTCTCAGACGGGATTTCGTAATTAAATCTTTTTTATTTTAACATCGATTCACATTGTCGCAAATATCTCTATAGTTTAAAAGCAAATACAAAACAATTTTCACATAAAATAGTCAAAGGGTAAACTGATTACTGTTGCCCTGAAAACAGTCACTCTACATTTATAACTAGATTTGCATAAAGAATAAAACGGTTAGAAACCTCACTGAAAATGTTTGGCGTGGATAAGGCAAATAAAATGTAATAGGTTGTTGATAATGACTTAATTAGATACAGTAAGTTGCATTTTGTTTGCTTCCTTCATTTATATCCCTAGCCCATTTAAATCCCACTGTTGGGCACGGACCTCCTCGGTTTTGGGAGAAATTATAGTGTACTCTGCCACGCTGACCAGGCGTGTTAGCGTAGGTTTTATTTTCGAGACTTAGAATACAATAGAATAGAATACACTTTATTGTACACCAAAACATTTTACATGTCACTTATATAAAGAAATTAGGATAAAACATGCACAATTGGCGGTCTTATCGCATATTGCGATCTCTTCCAGACAACCTTTGGATTGACTCAGTTGATCTGGAACTGGGGTAAAGTGGTGTACTTACTATATAAAAACAATATTGAAAAAACTTAAATGCTAGTTAAACCTACCTAAAATTAAATATACATACACATATAAAAATATTCATATTTATATATGTATTATATACTAGCTGACCCGGCAAACGTTGTTTTGCCATACCAAAAAAAAAAGTTTTGAAAAATAGATGTTAGCCGATTCTCAGGCCTAATGAATGTGCGTACAAAATTTCGTAAGAATCGTTCTAGCCGTTTCGGAGGAGTACGGTAACTAACACTGTGACACGTGAATTTTATATATAAGACTAGCTGTCCCGGCAAACGTTGTTTTGCCATACTAAAAAAAAAGGTTTGAAAAATAGATGTTGGCCGATTCTCAGACCTACTGAATATGCATGTAAAATTTCATAAAAATCGGTCAAGCCGTTTCGGAGGAGTACGGTAACTAACACTGTGACACGTGAATTTTATATATAAGATTAGACTAGCTGACCCGGCAAACGTTGTTTTGCCATACTAAAAAAAAAAAGTTTGAAAAATAGATGTTGGCCGATTCTCAGACCTACTGAATATGCATGTAAAATTTTATAAAAATCGGTCAAGCCGTTTCGGAGGAGTACGGTAACTAACACTATGACACGTGAATTTTATAAGATACTAGCTGACTCGGCAAACGATGTTTTGCCATACAAATGACAGGGGTAGACAAATAATTTGCAATAAATTAAAATTGCGACTATAATTTGAGATTTAAACTATCCTATCTCTCAAGTTGGATCGAACTGCACATGGTGTGCGAATTTTCTATAATTGGTTAAGTGGTTTAGGAGTCCATTGAGGACAAATATTGTGACACGAGATTTATATATATTAAGATATAAACCTATACATACACTATAAATAAAAATTCTTCCTTCTAAAGAATTTTTATATATAGTGACTTTCTTAGTGACTAAAAAAGACTTCCGTCTAAAATAAGGAAATCTTACACAGAAAGTTATCTGTGTGCAATATTTATAACATAACTTTTACAGCACCCTGGGGAGAAAAGGCAGTGGTGACATTTGTATTTTTAATTCCACAGACACTTCGTTGGTATGGTGGCTCAGCAATTAAGTATTTTTTTTAGTTATTTAAAAATCCAACATTATCTTTTGGCTAGAAATATCTCAACCAACTAAAAATACGATTTTGTTATATATTGCTCTTTTAAGGTCTTATTCATAATAACCTATCGGAGGTTTAAAAGTTCGCTAAACTGGGTTGGCGAAAATTGTCAAAACTTATTATTTATAATAGTCTTTTTAGGATAAAACGTTTATTTTCTTTCCGATAAAATCTCCGTTTAAACCTTCAATAAGTCATTATGAATAAGACCATTTGTCTTTATTTTGCATCTCGTCATTTTTTTTTTTCAACATTACAAAAGGTAGCCAGTAGTTAAATTTAAACTATTTTATCGACGAAGAAACGACGACATTTAATTTCATCCTTAAAATTACATGTCGATATTGATAATAACTGCTATTAGAATTCAAATGATTGTGAAAGAAAAGATCCAAACTTTGTTAAACGTATTTTCCTAGTAACATTAACTTAACGTTTGCGTGCCTTCAATTATTTTACGACGGCAATGAACTACCGCACCGACTGAACGTTGAGAAGTACTAATTATAGTAATAAATAATATTTTAGGGTGGCATTTTGCCTTTCCTTACCCATTTTAATGCTGATAATATCTTTCAATGATTGTATCTTCCTGTCTGCTAGGATTTTTTCTATAATTATAGGTATATTTAGCAAATGCTTTATTTGGTAACTAAAATTAGTTTTTATTTATTTATTTATTTATTATATTCTTTATTGTACACCATTTAGTTTTACATTACAGGATGTTCTTAAAATAATCTAGTACAATGGGCGGCCTTATCGCTTAAAGCGATTTCTACCAGGCAACCTTTGGATGGATACATGATATGGATAGAGCGGTAGTTGTGGGTGTACTCAATTAATTAATTATTAATGAATTTATAACCTATCTATAAAATTACAAATACACATACATACAAGATACACACGCACTTACATATATACACATATATACATACACATATACATACATATTATATATACACACATACAGTACATATATTATATTAACAGTAATAAATTTATGTATGTGATATGACATAATCTTCTAATACTCAGGTTAATATGTGATAAGCTTAAAGGTAAAAGCTAAATACTAAGGTGATACTTAATAATCTTCTATCTTAATATACTTATGCTAATTAATATTATCAAGCTAAAGAGTTTGTTTGCTTGTTTGAACGCGCTCTAATCTCAGAAACAACTGGTTCGAATTTTTTTTTTCTTTTGGATAGTTTATTTATCGAGGAACGCTATAGGCTACATAACATAACGCTACAACCGATAGGATCGAAGCTTAAGTGAAAAATGTTGCAAAAACGGGGAAAATGTTCCAAATTCCACGCATACGAAGTCGCGGGTAACAGCTAGTCTGTATATAATATTCTTGTATCGCGATATTTGTTGCCGAAACTATTGATTTATAATATTAGTGTAGATCTATAGCGTCCGTGTGGTGATACAAGTGTCACGACCCCATCTCCTCCCAAGGATGCTGTAAAAGTCACCTAAGGGATATTGCACACAGATAACACCCTCTGTGAGATACGGGAAACTCGAAATTAAACCCTGTGCCAATTCGCCTGGTCAGCGCGGCACAGTAGACCATAATCCCTCACAAAGTGGAGGAGACCCGTGCGCAACAGGGGGACGTAAATGAGCTGGAGAGAGAGAGAGAGTGTAAGATCTATGAGTCGAATTTATACGCGAAGGTTTCCGTAGCGTTATTATCATGATTTTTTTGATATTCCTGACCCCTTAAAAAACGGGATAAAGGCAGGTGAATAATATGTTTGTTGTTATAGCTGCAACTGATTATTACATAAGCTGTGAAACATTTATGTTTTAACTTTTCTAGCTATTACCAGAAATACAAACTGGTGACGGGCGGCAAAGTTCCAAGGAATTCTCAATAATAGGATCCCGTTTAACCTTTTGGTACGGACCCATAATAATCGCTTGAGACATAGATCATGTAGTGCCAAAAATCAGACGTCTTTTTACACCTCTAGATAACAGTGGAGTAAGTAAGTACGCAAGTGAAACCACGCGAACCTAAGTATAAATATAAACAAACTTAAACTGAATTACAAAAAAAATAACAATAACATAATATACGCGTCGAAGTATTTATTACTAAAATTAGTTTTCTAATCTCTTATACGAAATAAAAGGTATCTATATTTATTATTGGACGTTGGATTACATATTGGATCAAATTTGTATCGGAACAGAGATGTTTGTGTCAAAATATTTGTTTAGGTCTGAGTAAATATAAATAATCTTCGGTAGAATAGTATCATCAGCTGTGGAGTAGGTGTTCTTGTACATATTTGAGTGGATAAATTGGTAAAATTAATAAACTAGTAGAATGTAACAATACATACATACATATCGTAGGGAATTAAAACAGGTATCGTACCTAAAATAAAACATAGTTATCGCAAAGTAGACCCGGTGATTATATATAAACATAAATGGATACCATTCTCCTGCCATTATCTAATTATTTGGACCTATTTGGATTATTTACCTTCCATAGTCTTCTGTCAGGCGTCATATCTGTGTTAACTCCTCTTTCTTTCATATCCTCATCCACACAGACCATCCATCTTTTCTTAGGTCTTCCTCTGGACGTTTTTCCTTTCACTTATTAAGGAAAAAGTACGTGAAATATATGTGGTCTAAGGTACCTATTAAATCACAAAAATAATAAGCACCAATTTGGTCTACTATGCCACGCTGAACGGTTTTCTATTATCCATTACACAAAGAGGATTTCTATGCTTATATTATTCTGAACCTGGCTCCTGCAGCTCCCTGGGAAAGAAATAGGTTACAGGATTCGTTCGTATAAACTGCGACTTTGTATGCTTGGAAGTGAGGAAATTTTCCTCTTTTTCGTAACATTTTTCAGTGATGCTTCGCTTCTATTAGTCGCAGCATAGTGTTATGTACCCTATAGCCTTCCTCGATAAATGTACCACCCAACACTGAAATAGATTTTCAAATTGGACGAGTGGTTTCTGAGATTAGTGATAAACAATCAAACAAACAAACTCTTCAGCTTTATATTATTGGTAAAGATTAATTAATACAAGCGTTACAGTTTTAACAAAATCGATTTCCTTTACGCGATAATTGAAAAGATTAAAATAAACGTTTGAGTGATTGAGCGTTGCTCATTAATCTTTCACTAATCTTTTCAATAGATTTTGTATCTTTACGTACAAAATAAGAGAACAATGCGTGTGGGTGTTTATTGTACAACGATGTAATTCAATCAGCAACAATGAATTGGTTATTATGTAGAGCAGTAACTTAATTAACGTTACAAGAGTTGATAAAGTCAAGCGGCACAGTAATATGTATATTGCGTATTTTTTTTAACTAATTACCATCTGGCTGTTGGCCACCTTAAGAAGGTTTATCATCAACTATCCGCTTACTATGCTGCGATGACCAGTCGTCTTTGTAAAGGATTAAACTGCTTATAATATCAGCAGTGGTATTCAGTAAGAAAAAGTGAAGTGAATTTTCGGTGAATCTTGATCACGTGAGAGCGCTCCTCTATTTTTATTGGAGGAGCGCTGTCACATGATCAAGATTCACCGAAAATTCACTTCACTTTTTCTTACTGAAAACCACTGTTGTTAATTGTCATTTAGCATCCTAGGGAACACAAATATATTATATTTTGCGATTAATGTGCTATTATCTAATTTATACTTATTAAGGATTCTTTTTATGTACGTAAATCAGAAGATTATTCAAAAATATTATATATTTACAGTAACAAAACATCGTAGGTAATCCGTAAAATAAATCTGCAATACATTAAAGCTTAAAATAAAAAATTTCAAAAAATAAGAGTATGAATAACAAAATATATTTCATCGAAAATCCAAGTACAACAACAGGTTCTTTTTAAGCTGACAGCAGCTCACAATATTCAACTTAACACAGAAACATCAAGAAAACAAGGCCCAATAAAATACATAAGCCTCACATCAAAGACATTAAGTAAAATTATAGAAAAAACGGCATCCGAGTGGTATTAAATAAAGCTGAAAGAATGCCAAGAAAGCGAACGAGTAAGTGGTCTCTAAGTGGCTTGCTCCCTTTGTGGCTTTGCGTTTCACTACTTCAATGGCCTTCGTAATAGCGGTAGTTTTATGCCCAGTATGGTCGTATGGCCTGTTTTCAGTTTTATTTTGACATTATTTTAGAGTCAAAGTTCAAATTAGCTGCTACATTTCCTGTAAAATAAAATTGCGATAGTCTAGTAAGGGTAATAAATATTTTTATTCATTTTTAATCACTGCAGCAAATGATGATGAGAGTTTTAACAATATTTATAAATTTCTAGTCTAGTACTAGTAGTCTAGTACTAGCTAGAATTTAAAAAACCAACCTTATCAAATTATAGAAAATATAAAACAATCCCATTGAAATCCATTGTTCAGTTTTAGAGATTTAAGCTTACATGGATAATGAATATAAAGAAAACAAAACTTTGTTTTATAATCGAACCCGCGACCTTATGAATGGAAGTCTAACGGACTTCCGTTCACAAGGTCGCGGGTTCTCATGAACTACTCAACCGCGAGGCCCGTTATGTAACGGAAATCTCTATATTAATAATACGAAATTTTTGTTCTAAATAAAACGTCTATATACACGTAAAGACAGTCGCTCGATCAGCGCAAACAAACAAGATTACACTTGATTTATACGGTGAATTTTCGCAGATAACAGCTTTTCGCTTTTGATGTAAACAATAGAAGAATGTTGCCTGACGCATTTCAAGGCTACAATTAAAAAACAATAGGTTTATGACTATTAAACCCAACTAAAAGAACTCCGTTCCTCTTTCATATTATTTACTAATTATATACCATCCCTTTTATGAAACTTTTATTTATAGAACCGTAAACGTAGGTACTTACACCAATATTAAGGGTAATCAAAATAATTAAGACCAATTTTGACGTACTTATTGCGCCGCTGCGACAATTGTGTATTAAGGCATATTTAGGCATTTTACCTCATATATTATTCAATTTTACTTTTGATCTTCCCTTTGTATTACTAACGAGGAGTGATTGTACGCTCATCTCATATTCAATTTAGTTCAGTTTTGTTTGTTTATAGTAGTATTTTAAAATCAAGGATTCTTAAGAAAATGTCAACTAACTTTACGACTTAGTGCCTTTTGTTAAAATTTCTATTGAAAGTAATATTCAAAGTTAGTTTTGTCAAAAAGTAATAAACTCTCTATATACATTGTACATACATGGGTGCTAATATAAGTTTTTTAATAATTTTAATGAGTTTAATAAATAGTGAGAAGGTACTTTATAAAAATGAGAATTTTTTAATAAAAGTAGAAGTCAGTTTGAGTTAGAAAGACATGACATAGGCGTTATTCTTCAAAAGGGTTAAGTGTGTAATACTTATCTTACTTGTGGTGCACGGTGACTCTAAGAAGTGTGCTTAAATAATGACGGTGATATTATTAGTTGTAGTTAAGCTATGAAAGGATGAAACAAAGTAACAATATTATGTTACTTTTTTATACAGTAACTTTTTCTTCAAAATCAAAAAAGTATATATTATTATCTTTAAACAAAAAAATCCAGCCTTGTAATAAACGTAACCGGAGAACTTTTACAGTAAACGAGGATTTAAAGTACAAAGCACATTTACTCGGCATTTATTTGGGGCTTAATTAGTACGCTCAAATTACATCCTGTTATAAAGCAAAGACGACCTTAATAATTCATTTTATTGGGATCACACTGTAATTAAGAATACTGAACTTTTAATAGAACACAATCAATAACTAATTTAGATATTTAAAGGATTAACTAAAATAATTCAAAGTCAAACTCTTACATTTTTGTTTTAAGTAGGAATGATTAACAATCTCCACAGATGAGTAAGGAAAGAAAAAATACTAGAGGTAACCTGAGAAAATATAGATGGACCTTGTAAGTTAGGTTATGAAAGAAATTTAATTTCAATTCCAATGTTACATGGGTATTAATAGGTAAAAGGTGAAGAAAGCAGAGTTAACAGAGATATGACGTCTAACAGAAAATTATTAAAGAAAAAGACACTTTGTATCGACCGAATATAATGAGATAAGGACAAGAGAAAAAAGTCATAATGAGCTAGGCTGGGAGGACTCTAGGCTAGGACTGTTAAAAAAAGTGAAACCTTTGGAGAGAACAGACAAGATACTCCATATTTTTAGTAAATTTATCGAAGAAGTCTTTAGGCTATCATATCACGCTATGGCCAATAGGAACGAAGCATCAAAGAAAAATGTTACAAAACCGGGGATTTTTCTTTAAATTCCACGTGTATGAAGTCGCGGGCAACAGCTAGTTAAGAATTCACTTCTCCTTGCAGTATATTTGAAAAGTACCCATTAACTGCAAGTGAGGTTACTTCAATGCGCCTTGCGTGTCCGTAGAAAGATAGCTAACTTAGGTAATGTGTTGTGCACGATAAGTAGACTAAAATGAGACAAACTAATTGTTCACTTCATTTTTCAGTTTATACAACGCTTTAAACTTTAGTCAAATGTATAGACTTTTTCATTATCATCAAAGCATCAAGTCTTTTTCAGAGTAGGCAGAGACTATAGAGCGCCATCTGCTACGATCCAAACATACTTCCTTGGCTTTATCCACACTCATACATCTGGTCATACAATACATGCCCGACGGTTATAAGCACTTTTAGATTTTTTGATAGTGTTAAAATTTTTCTCGTGCGTATCTCTACTTATGGTTGACTGGTAGATAATGCCCTAGGCATTAAGTCCGCCTTTGTACAATATTATTGTATAAACATTTGAAATAAATAAATAAATACTTATTATAAAACAAAATCACGATTTTTCCCACGCGTAAAAAGTTGCGGGCAGCAGGTAGTATGTTTGCAAAAGCTTAAAATAAAAATCCTTGAATTTTCTGAGTGATATAAAAGTATAAATATTATATATGACTTTACTAGAAATGTTAACATCACACATAATTACGTACGCATAAGCCCGTGGTAACACACAAGGAACATTCTTCCATTGTTTACGTCAAAAGAGGGAAGTTGTTATCTAAACAAGTTGTAAGTATAAATCAAGTGTAATCTTGTTTGTTTGCGGTGATTGAACAACTGTATTTGGATGTATTATTATTTTATTTATACAATGAGTAAAAGGTAGCATTACCTCTCTCTCTCTCTCTTCAGCCCCGTCCCACTGTTGGGCACAAGCCTCCTCCACTTTAGGAAGGATTATGGTCTACTATGCCGTCCTGACCAAGCGTGTTGACAGGAAAATAAAACCTATGGTTTATTTTCGAGATATCCGTCTTTCATACAGGGTGTTATCTGTGTAATATACCTTACCTGACTTTTACAGTGCCCTAGGAAGGAAAGAGGGTGGTGAAAATGTAAAAATAATAATTATCTTGACTTCTTCTCGAGATTTAATTTACCTTATGTAGTTATGGCTGAGCCACTAACGTCAATGCCGCACATAGTTAAAAGTCTTAGCCGTCAAAACAAAGTCAAAATGACAGCTGTCACTTCACCCTTTGACGGCTCTGTCACCTCGGTGGCACCTCTTGAAGAACATTTTCCAACTGAAGTACCATCGGAAGGTATACAAGAAACTGTTCCGGACATAGACATTAACTTACTCCAAATACTGGGAGATTTCCAACCGGAATCGGTGGAATGGGGTGATGACTTGATCGAGGACATCGGAAAACTTTTTTCAAATATTTTATTGTATGAACTTAAAAAGGAAAAGAAAGAAGAATTACATGAAAAGTACCTTTTCCCAAGAACGTACTTTTGTCTAAGTTACCAGTATTAAACCTGGAATTATTATCAATTTTGCCAGATACCTATAAGAATCGAGACAAACTTGTTAAGAATAAACAAAATCAAATTTTGTCAGATTTAGGATGCGCAATGTCTTCTTTGCTGTTATGAGCGACGAGAAGATACAACGACGAGCGGACCTGGCACGATAGGCGCCACCTTGTTCGCCGCCGCCGCTCCGTTGCCAATCAGCGCACACATCATGGCGACCACTAGCGCCAGCGCTAGACAATCAAGCGAGACGTCTATGAGTTTATGTCAGGTACGAACAGGACGTCTTAGATATTTTTTGCATAATTGGAAGTCTATTACAGGTGACGACTTTATAATAACATTATCTACAATATCTGATTACCGTATTCTTATTAAAACAATACTGAACCAATCTCAGTCCCTACGTATCAGGACCGTTTTTAATAAGTCAAGTTTGTGAGAAATGGATATGGAGATTATAAATTTGTTAGAAGTAGACGCCTTTGAGTCATGTACACAGACTCTGTTTCCAGGTAGTTTGTATCCGTAATTTCTTTTTTAAATCTTATAAGTTTAACTGTGTAATTATGTATAAAGAGCATTGATGATGGAAGACTTGAATTGAAAGACATAGACCGGCCGTAATGCTTTTACACTATGAGGATTACATGAGTAATATTGACATCAAAGACGCATATCTTTGATTATTTAATCACATAAGTCGCAGGAAGTATTTTAAGTTTTATTTTAGGGACCATCTATATCAATTTACTGTTCTACCGTTCGGTCTTTACTCAGCTCCGTATATTTTTACAAAAATACTTCAACCTTTTGCCATACAGGTCTCCTGGATATATATATCAGTCAGCTAGCTCGATGTTTTTATTTTGTAAATGGGAAATTTTGAGGATGATTGTTCGAGAAATACTCATAAAACAATATAGTGCCTGACTCGATTAGGTATTATTAAAAATTGGAGTTAAGATTTCAATAATCCCTGATACCTGATTTTTTTTTAGGGTTCGGTTTAAACTCTCTTTTTATGACGTCAGAACTGCCCCGAAAGAAAGCAGAAAGTATCTCAATATTACCAACAAGTTGATGGGTTCTAAGGTAATGTCAATTAGGGAATTTTCTACCTAAGTATGTAGGTTGCTTAACCGCTGTTTGTCCAGCAACAAAATACGGATGGTTACATACTTAAAGGCAGGAAAGGACATGGTATTTGGCACTTATAGATAGCAATGGTAATTACAATAAGTATTTTCAAACTTACAGAATGACTTGTTATGGGGCAGAAATTACATATTAAATACATTCAGATCTTTAGAATAACAGAATATAATATAAAAAGATTTTTACTGACGTCTACGTAAAGTTGGGTGCTGCTTGTGACGATGAAATAGTGAACAAAATAAATTTCACATCAATCATTCAGAATTACATGCTGCTTACTTTGGTTTAAAATCATTTGCTAGAGACATTTCACATATCAGTATTCTCCTGCGAATTGATAATACTACTGCCACTTTGTACATTAATCGAATGTGAAGTTCAATATAGGAATGGTGTGAAGACAGAGGTTTATTAGTCTTTGCATCCTATATAAAATTATCTTTGAATTAGGACCCAGATAGGGAATCTATACGTATTAATGTAAACATTGAATGGGAACTAAATACAAAAGCCTGATCACTCAACTATTTGTTGAAGCTGATATTGACTTTTTCGCGTCTAGAATTAATACAAATGTGAAAAATACGTTTCATGGAAGAGGGATCCATTTGTGAATGTGACTGGTTCCTTCACTATTTATTGTTCAGTTATCTTCTTTTATGCCTTCCCCCCATTTTCGAAGACAAGGCAACTGGAATTGTCGTTGTTCTTCAATGGCCATTTCAACCATGGTATCCCATATTTAAAGCTCTTTGCGTTACTAAACCTATAATTTTTAATTCTAACGGGGATCTTCTTTATTCCACATTTAGGTCGAGGCACCCACTCTACCAACATCTTTCCCCTGGCAGTGGCAGTGTTATCAAGAAAGTATTTTCACAAAAAAAAATAAAATTCCAGGAAGGGCGATAGAAATATTCGTAAAGTCGATTTCGAAAAATACTAACGCCCAGTATTTAAGTCATCTCAACTTATGGTGGCAGCATTGTCGAACACATCAGCTAGATTCCTATAACGTAAAAGTTAAAGATCTGTAAAAACTTTTATTGAGAAAATTTAATTTGAGAGCCTCTTAATTCTCACTTAATAATCATAGATCTGCAATTTCTCTTATCTCTACTTGTATTTATTTCACAAGATGATAGATCAAGAAGATTTTTAATGGCATATTCAGGTTGAAACCAGTTTTCCCTAAATATACTACAGTGTGGGATACGAATTTAGTTTTAGACTACTTAGGTAATTTAGCTTTTCTTCCTTTTTCTTTCATAATAGTTGAGCTACTTTAGAAACGTTTACAAAGATAAATGTAATGTTGTTAGCTTTGGCTTCTGGTCGAAGAACCCAAACCCTATCCTTGATTAAGATAGTGAATGTAAAGGTTTACAGCGATCGCGGTATAATAGTAATCACTGACATGATTAAGACATCAGGAATAGGTCGAGCACGACCAAATATCAGTATAAATTTTTCTTGATAATCCTATGATCTGCGTTGGCAGGACTTTACAAGCTTATCATAACTCTACTGCTAGGTTAAGTGATAGTAATGTAGACATATTAATTTTGACCTCAAGCAACCTCAGGCTTCGTCTCAATCTATTTAGTCGTTGGTTAAGACAAATACTTCATGATAATGGCGTCGATACAAGTACCTTTAGTGCTCATAGTACTCGACATGCGAGTACATCTGCCGCGGTTAGGGTTGATTTTTTAGTGCGGACATTATTAGAAGCGCAGCTGGCTGATCAGACCGCTCTACTATATTTGCAAATTTTTATAGCAGGCCTTGTTAGCTCTAATGGTAATTATGAGTCGTAGGTGAATTTAATTTAAATTTCATAATTTTTGCTATCTTATTTGATGAAAGTTATGTTTCTTGTTTGTAATCATAATAGATAAGATTATTTCGTATACATGTTATTTTATTATGGATGTTTTTTTCTTGACGCAGTTATTATACTTCTTTTTTTTTCTTCTCTTACAATATTGCTCACTCCAAACATCCTACATAAGGTAAATTAAATCTCGAGAAGAAGTCAAGATAATTGAATGATCAAACGAACTTACCAAGTGAAGTTCGATCTAAATTATCTTGACTTCTTCGAAGAGATTTAAGTTCCCATCCCACCCAGAATAACATCTGCTCCCTTTTGTTTATTCATCGCAATATTGTGACCTAGTGAGTTCTCTAAAACAATTGAGGTGCCACCGAGGTGACAGAGCCGTCAAAGGGTGAAGTGACAGCTGTCATTTTGACTTTGTTTTGACGGCTAAGACTTTTAACTATGTGCGGCATTGACGTTAGTGGCTCAGCCATAACTACATAAGGTAAATTAAATCTCTTCGAAGAAGTCAAGATAATTTAGATCGAACTTCACTTGGTAAGTTCGTTTGATCATTCAAATATACAACGTGTTGCAGAAAGGTGTAGTCATATTTTAAGGTTGCATTAGGTAGGCCTTAAATATTATAAATATTAAGTTACACATAGAAAAATACAGTTAGTAAGGTTTTTGTTGTTTATAGCTTATTATTAAATAACTATCAGGAGCGTATCATTTATGAGATGTTTACAGTTTATTGAATGCGATGGAACCTTACGATAAAAGATGACCTCATAATCAAAATCGATTAATTTAATAAATTAATTAAATTTGTATGAACACATAAAAGTCATAATAACTAGTATTTGTAATTTCATCCATGCCTACTGCCTAGTCACCGGCCATGTGTAACGATGGTCAAATATGACTACACCTTTCTGAAACACATTATATAATGGTATGAATATCTACAATGCTACCGGTGAGACGTCTTGGTAAACTTTTACAATATTCGTGTAGTATTCATATTTCTAGTTTGGTCCAAGATTTTAGATTTAAGCTAGATAGGTAATGGCGTCACCGCCAAATTATCAAATACTTAAATAAAAAAATCAAGGTCATGAACTGTGTTATTGAGACAATAGCTATAGACTAACCTGTCATTAACCCTAAATTACCAAACTGCGTCAATTCGACGTCGGGGTCTTGAAAAATTATAGAAAAATCGCATTAACTTCTGTGCATGTATTCATACTTTTTTAATGTTTTGTGTGATCATAAAACGCTATGTATGTAATTGTATGAAACAATACAAAATATTCACACAGAATATTACAAACAGCGATTGTAGTTACTAAAATATCTCCGACATTTTCACCATTGCAGTTGACAGCCGCGTGATGGACTGATAATTGGATGGAACGAAACGAACTTTTAGCTTAATGACATGGCCAAACATCCAGAATAACGAGAAATAACAAGTGTAAGGGCCTCGTTCACCATCTTCAAGTAAAGCGTTGATTAGTTACTTATCGATTAGCGTTAATTGTCAAGTAATAGTTACGAGTATCTTCTGTCAATTTCAATTTTTTAATCTTAAGATTACTGCTACTCGAACGTCGTGAACGTCGCACGTGAAGTTACTGGTGACTTTAACTAGCGATTAGTTTACTTGGCGCTTTACTTGAGAATGGTGAAAGAGGCCCTAAGTATAACTTTTAAACTATTTCTTTAACTTAACGAGAGATATTTATACTAAGATATCTAAGTGGGATAAAAAAGACAAATATCACGAGTTTATAGTAGGTACCTCTGTTGTCCTATGAGATCTAGAATAAATAATATCGTCTGTCATCTTTCATGGAGACAAAATAAGAAGACCAGGTTCATCACAACGTTTAATATCTGGTCAGCGTCGTATAGCAGTTGCAACACCCTTCCCAAGTGGAAGCGACCTGTTCCTACAAGTAAAAAATTATACATTTCTGGTCTCAGAAGAATATTTGCAATAAGTACACAACGTAATTAGGTTCATGTGCCGGTGGATTAGAATTCCAATGTCAGTAAACTATCTTAACCCCAGAGTGAAGAGACGAAAAACTCGAAAATAAACCTACACGTCTAGTCGAAAGTTAAAGTAGAGGAGGACTGTGCCCAAAAGTCGGACTTGATAGGCTGGAAAGAAAATTTTCCCAGGTTTATTCTAAACAATTTTCTAGGTTTGTTGTATTTTATTATCTATAGATTAACGAGCTAGTTACTGTACAAAATGGCTACTTTTTCATTGTTATCTAGTGTCATGATATATTTGCTTCAGAATTATTTAGTCTAGAAAAGATCAAAACACGCGATAAAACCGTCTATTGTAGAACATTTTGTTAATATTAGATATAAAATTACTGTAATATATTTTGGTATACAATAGCGAATAATCTATTTATTATTTCGTGATAAGATCTATTTTTGATTCATATGTTTTGTTTGTTTATGAATGGGTGTTGATAAAATGCCGCCTTTATATTTTACATGTGTATGTAATAAGATTCAGGAAAATATGTTTTTTTTTGTAACGAGTATATTTCACAATAAGAAAATAAAATAAAATCCAATAGGTACCTCAATTTACAACTAAATTATAATATTATAACTTCCATTAAAATTTGTAACACACATCATTTATAGAATAATTACTTCGATACTAGAAAATAAATTGCAATTAGAAGTGCAGTAAGTAAACATAAATATAACCCTTTCAGAAACAAGTGAAAACAAATTTCGGTCAAACACTAATTTAATTTGGAATATAAGCATTACAAGGTATGTTAACATAAACAACATAAATAAATAAATATTTCAGTCACATGAAAATCGTATTTTAATATCCCACGCGATTAGTATCGCTATGAAAACAATCTTTCAATTCTATTTAAAATCTCTAGATGGCGTTGCAAGTATGTAACTAAATTGAGTGTTCTTTAATTTCTTAATACTTATTTCGTAATATCTTCTATATATCTCTTGATCAAATAAATCGATTGCGGTGAAACAAAGACTAAGTAATACCTTGAGTTATGTACAAATTTCACATATAACATTTACATTTATAAGTGTTGTACATTTTACGTGATGCGTGCACAGACAAACATCTAAACAGACAATCAGACAAAAATTTCAAAAATGCTGGAAATGGGTTCTGTTGGTTGTCCTTTAACCCTCTGACTATTTTTTATGTAGATATATTCAATGTACAAAATTTTTTTTCTACAGTTTTATTATATGCATATAGAATAGATAGAAGATAAGAAAGTATTCCAAGGTAACATAATATAATGATAAACAACAAACATGACGCAGAATCATGTTGTTGATAAAAATATTTATCCACATTCGCGATCAAACAAGCACCACCCACTCTAAAGGTCGCCTTACTATCATCTGCGGTACCGACCTATAAATAACAGTATTAAGTACTTTTTAGTCGTGGACAATTGTATGGGTTATACGTTTATCTAAACTATATAAATTGTCATAACTATAAATTTGTAAATTTTTATGTATAACTGTTTATTGTTCCAAATAAATAAAATAAAATAAATAAGTTTAAAAATGAAATTACTCACAACATTATAAACGTAAAATTAGTATTTATCGCTATTGCTTTTACTTGTACCAACGTCGATACAGTATCTGTTCAGAGGCGCCAACTCTCAGTTACGTCTTGGACTTATCTCCGACGTGAATAATGCCCTAAAGCTGTGATCGACGACTGGCGACATTTCAGGATCATACGATTTGCCGGCGGCATTAAGACTTTCTACTACGATGCCGTTTGTACGTTGATTCAGCTACCTTTGTTTTGTAAATTTGAATTTGCAGCATGACATTCAATTGTGAAAATAAACATTTGATATATTTTAGCTAACTTTATTGTAAATGAATTTGTATTAAGTTATGATAATTTTGGAAGGGTCGTTACAAAGTATTGCTCTTTTAGATTTAATACAACTATATTAATAGAATGTAATTTTTAGGTTTCCATTTTATTTTTGACGTAAACACAGTTATCGGTTAAGTATTTTAATGAAACTGTTGAACACAAAACAAGGTGCTTTTGAAGCTTTACAAAAAATATCTTACGTCAAATAGACGCATGAATTCCTATGGGGTTTTATTGTCCAAAAATCTACAAATTATAAAGCAATCTATCTATCTATCTGCAGCCCATTTACGTCCCACTGTTGGGGCAAGGGCCTCCTCCACTTTGGGAAGGATTATGATCTACTGTGCTGCGCTGATCAGGCGTGTTGGCACAGGGTTTATTTTCGAGTTTTCCGTCTCTCACAGAAGATGTTATCTGTGTGCAATATCTCTTAGCTGACTTTTACAGCACCCTTGGGAGGAGATGGGATGGTGACACTTGTATTCTTAATCCGTCACCACACGGAGATATACAACGTGTTGCAGAAAGGTGCAGTCATAATTTAAAGTTGCATTAGATAGGCCTTAAATATTATAAATATTACATTTACACATAGAAAAATACAGTTGGTAAGTTCTTTTTTGTTTATTGCCTACTATTAAATAACTACCAGAAACGCATCAATTATGAGAAATTTACGGTTTATTGAATGCGTTTGACCCTTACGATAAAAGATGACCTCATAGTAGTGTTGTATTTAAAGAAGATCGATTAATTTAATAAATTAATTAAACTTTTATGAACACATAAAAGTCATAATATAACTAGTATTTGTAATTTCATCCATGCCTAGTGCCTAGTCACCGGCCATGTGTAACGATGGTCAAATATGACTACACCTTTCTGAAACACGTTGTATAAAACAATATCGTACAAATTTTGCGAATTCTACGCAATAATAACTTAAAGCAAAGTGAAAGCTCAGTTCTTCCCACGTCAACTCGTCGCACACAAAACATTACACAACTGAAAGTCAGCTGTCTTATCCATAGACACGCAAGGCCCATCAAACTTACCCCGCTTGCAGTAAACGGGTTAAAAGTTTTCATATTCAAACGAAACAAAAGTGAATTTAATCTTTTCAAAATTATAGCGTAATATTTTTATTTTTTACGTTTTATTATAATACTAGCTGTTGCCCGTGACTCCGTCCTATTGGAATTTGGTAAATTTTTATTTCGCAATAAAAGGTAGCCTATATCCTTTCTCAGGGTCTAAAGATTGTCTGTGCCAAATTTCATCCAAATCGGTTGAGAGGTTTAAGCGGGAAAGCGTAACAGACAGACAGAGTTACTTTCGCATTCAAAATATTAGTAGGGATTGATATAGTGTATGATTTAAAATATAAATAAAATATACAAAACTAAAACTAATATCAAACTATATTTTCTAACACTTGCGCGACTCATCTGTCAGTTATTAGTTATGTATGTTTTACCTTACATAATTTAAAATTTTCTTTATATTGTTACAATTTGTTAATGTATTTTTAGAAACTAAAATAATCTGAGCACAATGTAATATGATATAGTTTATGATAAAAGTCTATCTTTATGGTCAATGTAAAATCAAAATCGAATGTGGGTAAACCCTGTAATAACTGATCGTAGAAGACACATTACAGCTCAGTCTCACCCGTGACCATGGTGACTGCAAAGTCTCTGAAACGTCGGGCCAAAATTTAAAACAAATATACGCGCCTAAATTCGTAAAAAGTAGTTTTATTTAATATCAAACTAACCAATATACAGTGCATAGCAAAATTTTAATTAAAAAAGTACTTTTTTAACATCTTTATTTAGGACTTAATTCACAAAGTAAGTATATATTGCTGTACTAATATTGGTCCAAATTAATATTTATTATCTTAAAACTAAGCGTTGAGAAGGTTAAGGTTAAATACAGAGTTTATATTATAGTGTATCATGGAAAGTGACCTTAAGTTTTTAAGAACGTGACGTTAAGTTTGATAGAAAATCTTAAAAACAAAAGTTTCAATAAAATATCTGATAGAAAATATCACCCTTTAACCGCAAAAATATCCTCTAAAGATATCCTCAATACGTGTTAGTACAAACACATTTTATAAAGAACAAAAAGCTTTGTTACAAATCCAAAACCTATAAGCTCTGTATCAACCACTCGTCGTTAGCAGATAGGCACTTCTGAGAGCAAAGCTAGTGTATTTTCACTGGAGGCTCTATTTTAAAAGTGATGCAACCTTATACCGTAGATAGGAAAGTAAAAAGATGAATACCACGCGACCTGCTTCCCCTTTTATCCGATGAAATAGAAACTTTACGTTGCTGTGAATACCTAGTGAATATACCATAATGGCCGTGATGAAATGAAGATGGCTATATTTAGTAGTTATGTGTTGGGTTTATTTTTGTGTTTTCTTTAACTTGGGACATTGAACCATCTACGAGTATATTAAACAAAGTACTCTTAAAAAAAATAACTGGGTTATATTTGTACGATATTAATAGACTACTCTTTCTCTTATGACCTAGGAACATCAAAATGTATGTTGACGATTTTCTGACCTAACCGATACGCACACAAAATTTTACGCACATGAAAAAAATTTTTGGTATTGATGTATTTTAATTACTGAATAGGGGAATCCGTAGAAGGACGTATGTGTACGATATTGCACGAAGATTTAGCACGCTGAAGTGGCAATAAGCAGGCCACATTGCTCGACGATCCGTTGGGGAAGTAAGGTCCTCGATTGGCGACCACTTATACGTAAAGCAACGCCCAACGAGATAGACTGACAACATCGTCAAATGTGCAGGGGGCAGGGAGCCGCTAGATAAAGATAGCGCAGGACAGTGCGTTGTGGAGTTCTGTAAGGTCTAGTAGACTGAGAAAAGCTGATGAATGGGTGGGTAGATTTAAATATTTAATAAATACTTATGGATATTTCGCACAACGTCAATTGGTTCCAAGCTAAGCTTATATGCTTGTGTTATGGGAACCAGAATCGAACAGAATACATAAACTACTTTTATTTTGTTAATACATACTTAAAATACATAGCAAACACCCAAACGCAGTACATACATTTATACGATAATTATAAATATCACGCAAATGATTATCCTGAGCGGGAATCGAACCCGTAACCTCTTGAAAGGCAGCCCGTTATTTAAACCACTCCACCATGAGGTCGATTATTAAAATATACACATCAATTTTAGTTTTATTTTATGAGATAAAAATAATTGCACCCTTTTAAAATGTGATTTTTATTAATAAACAAGGAGTCCATTATAATGCCAAGGCTGCCGAGCCCGTGTGACCTTTAACATTAGATATTGAACGCGGGTATGAGGCTGGATTATACTCTGTATGTTTAGATATTTATAGACGACGTGATTTGCAAAGATATGTAGGTGATAAAATTGTCAGTTTTAGAAAAATCGTTACGTAAGAAGTAGCTGTTTAAATAGGGCAGGAAGATTCACGTCTAATTATGTCATTACAGCTTAAAGGCTATCTAAGAACGATGCAAAATTTAACAATCTCTAAAATTTTACTTGATTCATACATACAAACTGTCATGTATTTTTCCATCAGAGAAAGTCAACTTCGAAGAGCGTCATCTACTACGTAAAACAAACTTTCTAAGCTTATACTTTAATCTAAATAAAATTAGTTAAAATTTAAATAGGTAGTTTACCTTGAATTTATCCAAATTTAAATAAGTATGATTTCGGAAATGTCTAAATTTAATTCAACTACTAAAGTAATTTATTGATTTTGCAATTGACATGCTATGCCTTACTTAACAAATCACATTATGGTGGAGAAAATTGACTGCCGCAAGCTGGACAAGAGCAAGTCCCGCTTGCGGCAGTCAAATTTTTCCACCATAATTTGATTTGGTAATTCAACTAGTTACATGGTCATGTATTACCAGATGTATGAATGTAAATGAAGTCATAATAGTGTGTTTGAATCGTAACAGGTAGCGCTCTATAATCTCTGATTAACCCCACGAGAAAATGGCGATGATATGATGATGATGATAATGACAAGTAGGCTATTCAAATAATAGTCACGATTTTTTTCATTGTTTACAATTTTTTTTCTATCCATTACCATATTTTTAAATTGAAACATAATTGTATATTTTTGTATGTTTAAGTAGACCTCGGTAAATAATATACATTACCGTCATGCAATGCAATACAAAGGAAAGGTTCAAATAAGGTTCAAATAAGTATGCTAGGGACTCGATACTAAAAGGAATACCAAGACACAATTCCAACAAAATGTTGTGTGAATAAACTGAATACGAATTGGAGTGGTACCGGTGGCTTTCTAAATGAATTTAAGCAAATTTCTATATTGTGATGTGAAGAAATTGATGTATATCCTTTGATACATTTGAGGTATCAATAGACCTTTATGTTAAGGATTTCTATACCTTTTCAACAAAATTTTAAATGGGCTACACAGCCAAATGTACTAAATAAAACTCTTACTGCAATTATACATACTCGAAAATTTTATAGTACGTTCATGCCACGCTGACCAGGCATGTTGTCATATATCTTAGTTCTCCTTCTGCAGATATTTTGTCCCTCAGCTGACTCTAATGTTCTCTAGAGAAAACAGAGCGACGACACTGGAATTCCTAATCCCACACCATATAGAAAGACATTAAATTGAGTCAGTCAGCAGTAATCGCAGTAAAGTCATTGATGATTGATTGATGATGATCGTCATGCTCACTCAAATGTCTCGAAGTTGGCAGCGTTGCACGTCGGGTCGCACGGTTCCCTACAAAATGGTCGAGCTGTGCGGGGCTGATGTGTGCGTTATACTCGTGAACGGGTGCCTTCTGCTGGGACAGGTCGATTTGCTCCAACAAGGCTATTTTATTATTAAGTTAGTTTTAGTTAGTCGTGATAGTACTGATCGGCATCATTCTCACACCCCTGATACAATTATGTATAATATGGTTAAAAAAAAAAAGGAAATGAAAAAAAAAAAATCCATGGAGTTTCTTGTCTGTTCTTCTCCATAGGATCCACGTTTGGAACAGACACCTAGTTTCTGACGTTTCAAAAGAGCTTGTAAAACATGCCAACTTGAAATAAAATATTTTGACTTTGACTTTGACTTTGATGTGCTGAATCGATGGAATTCCGTTCTTTTTCTTCTCTACCAATTATGTCCTACTGCTAGATTACTATTTTGGGAGGGATATTTTGTCTATTTGTGCCTCGCTGGCCGGGTTTGATACAGGATTTAGTCAAGTACTTGGCTTTTACATGGCTGAAGGTTACACGGGTTTGTGAAGGTATTCTTAATTATCACCATTCGGATATCCAATCTTCACTTATTATAAAAAAATTTCGTTAATTTTGTATGTATGAATGAATGAATGAATGAATGAACTTTATTTCACTTAAAATAGAGTTAACAAAGGTGTTACATAAATTTGTTACAATAGTCCATCTATTTAGCCACTGAAACTGTATAACTATATAAGCTTATAACTTCAAAACTATGCAACGAATTTTAATGCAGTTTTTTTTAACAGATATAATGATTGAAGAGGATGGCTTTTTTATAATATAAAACTTGTTATGTTTTGTTTTATAAATTTTCATACAGAAAGTCGTGAACGTTATTATAATTATTTAAAAACACAACACTATAAAAGCCACAACGTGATTGTAATCTCATTACCTTAGCTTTGTACGCCCCAAATAATGTAACGAAAGGTTATTGAGAACACAAAGGAAGTTTATCGCAACTCAATCGTTCAACGTTTTATCAAATCAATTGTTTATTTAAACTGTGTTTGAAATATAATTTTTACAATATATAAGATATCATTCATTCGTTCTTTTAATCGTTTTCATGATTGAGTTATAAAATACTACAGAAGTATTCATTTGTTAGATATTTATAGTTGCTATACAAATGTTTGGGTGTTTTCTGTTTCCTATGTATTTAAAAGAAAAGTGGTTTATGTAGTATATCCGTATTCTGGTACCCATAACACAAGGATATCCTTAGCTTGGGACCAGAGGACTTTGCGTGAAATGTCCATAAAAAAAAACATAGACAAGAAAAATAATCAATTTTGCTATCACTATTATCTAAAGCCTTGAACTTGAGCTTGAAATCAAATCTAAGGATTTATTCACATATATAAATGTAAAATTATAGATCCAAGATCACAAATATGGATATTGTTGAGATATGCAATATTACAAAAAGGTCACTCATGCAAAATAAAAGCCTTTTCTATGAAGCTTCTATGAATAAGTATGACTTATAGGTTAAAAAACTTTAGTGAATACAACTTAGATGTAAAAGTACCTAGTCTATATACTTTCAAAAAGCTAGGTAAGCTATAAGCTATATATATTATATATTCTAAAAGAAAGTCCCTCCAATCCAATATAATTTAGTTTATTTAGTAAAAGCATAGCAAGTCAATTGCAAAAATTAAGAGATCGATTAATCGAGTTGGTGCAAACCGCTCAATAGATGGCGTTGTACAAAAAACATCGCACGATGTTGAACTCACATTGAGAAGATTGTAGAGGAAGATTTGGTAAACATGTTTGGTAGCATGATAGCTCAGATCGGAGATCAACGGAACGATATTCCGAGGTCGTGGGTTCAAGTCCCGCTCATGGTTATCATTTTTTAGGGTTCCGTACCCAAAGGGTAAAAACGGGACCCTATTACTGAGACTTCGCTGTCCGTCCGTCCGTCCGTCCATCTGTCACCAGGCTGTATCTCAAGAACGGCGATAGCTAGACAGTTGAAATTTTCACAGATGATGTATTTCTATTGCCGCTATAACAACAAATACTAAAATAAAATAAAATAAATATTTAAGGGGGGCTCCCATACAACAAACATGATTTTTTTACCGTTTCTTGCTCGATACTAATAACGTTGCCTTATGTTGCATAGATAATGGTACGGAACCCTTCGTGCGCGAGTCCGACTCGCACTTGACCAATTTATTCCACTATAATTTAGTTTATTTAGTAAAAGAAAGTCGTTATTTTTGTATGTATGTGAGCTTATGTCTTTAAAATTACGCCACTGATTTTGATACGGGTTTGTTTAATAGATATAGTTGTTCATGAGGATGACTTTTTTTTGTATAATTTGTTAAGACATACGAAGTTACGGGGAACTGCTAGTTCATTTTTAGGGTTCCGTACCCAAAGGGTAAAAACGGGACCCTATTACTGAGACTTCGCTGTCCGTCCGTCTGTCACCAGGCTGTATCTCAAGAACGGTGATAGCTAGAGAGTTGAAATTTTCACAGATGATTTATTTCTATTGCCGCTATAACAACAAATACTAAAAATAAAATAAAATAAATATTTAAGGGGGGCTCCCATACAACAAACATGATTTTTAGGGTTCCGTACCCAGTATCTCAAGAACGGTGATAGCTAGACAGTTGAAATTTTCACAGATGATGTATTTCTATTGCCGCTATAACAACAAATACTAAAATAAAACAAAATAAATATTTAAGGGGGGCTCCCATACAACAAACATGATTTTTTTACCGTTTCTTGCTCGATACTAATAACGTTGCCTTATGTTGCATAGATAATGGTACGGAACCCTTCGTGCGCGAGTCCGACTCGCACTTGACCAATTTATTCCACTATAATTTAGTTTATTTAGTAAAAGAAAGTCGTTATTTTTGTATGTATGTGAGCTTATGTCTTTAAAATTACGCCACTGATTTTGATACGGGTTTGTTTAATAGATATAGTTGTTCATGAGGATGACTTTTTTTTGTATAATTTGTTAAGACATACGAAGTTACGGGGAACTGCTAGTTCATTTATGAATGGTTGCCGAAAATTATAATCTTGTAGTTTTACATTTTTCTGCTCGTTATTGAAAAGTAATAGGAATAAATTGCGTGCGCAATAACAATGTAGAGCGATGATAGTATCAATATCGTAGGGAGCCGCTGGATGCAAATAACGCAAAACCGCGTGTTGTGGCGGTTTCTGGAGTAGTGGTTCTTTTGTGCAGCAGTGGACAGGAAAATGTAATGGATGGAATATTGATTTACACATTAGCAGCAGTCATACAAAGCTTAATCCAAGTTGGATACTTATTTCTATAATATATTTATACAGAAATAAATAGCTTTACTTAACAAGCACTTTCTTAAAACATCAGTTGAGTTCAACTACCTCTTTTAGAGCTATTTGTTCAGAAAATAATCTCAGAAGCTAATAACAACAAGTTACATAAAACTGTTTGAAACTACCTTTAACACAGAGTTATGAAACTTTAGATCAATAATTCAAAGTGTTAGGTATATTTACTAATAGAAAATAAACAATAAGATTAGAATAATATTTAAGCAAGTTAATTAGTTGGTATACTCAGTAGCAGCTTATCCGAAAATGACCCAAGCAAATAGAAGGACAATCAGATAGAAATATATTTGGAGTTTTGTTTTTCTTTTCCTCTAAAACGGCTTGATCGAACCTTATGAAAGTGTAGTTATATGCTAATGGTCTTATTCATAGTGACTTATCGGAGGTTAAAACAATAACTTTATCGGAGAGACATTTTATCGTAAAAAGACTATTATGAATAACAGTTTTTGACAATTTTTGCGTACCGATTTTAGCGAACTTTTGAACCTTCGATAAGTCATTATGAATAAGAACATAAGTGTTTAAATAGTATACCAAATAATCCTGTTGAAATGAAACAGGCAGTAAGACGTTGATGGAACGGGACGAAGACTAAGAAATATGGTGACAGAAACCTATTGTTTATTGTCCTACTATGCAATTTTATTTCCTACTAGCTGTGCCCCGTGGTGTTACACGCGGTAAAACGATATAAAATCGGTTCGTATTTTACTATCCCACGGGAACAGCGTTTTGCCATAAAAAGTAGCCTATATATTACTCTGATGTATAAGCTACCATTATTGGAAAGTTTCATTAAAATCCATTCAGTAGTTTTTGCGAGAAAGAGTAATAAACATCCTCCCTACTCACAAACTTTCACATTTAAAATATTAGTAGGATTACAGTACAACCTGTATTTTTACTCCCTTTATTGTAGTGCTGTATTATTCAGTTTAATGATTATAAGTATTATAAGTTATATTATGCCTATATAATGTAAATAGCTGCCTATAAACACAAAAAAAGGATTTCATCGTTTTTTTATAACTTTGCAGGATGCTTGAAATCGAACTTCGTTTACGAGGTAAGCTATAAACGTAAGTAGCAGTTTCTTAGTACTATAAACTGTATTAATAAAATAAAATAATATATTTATAAATTACTAGACTTCTGCCCGCGACTTTGGACGGTTTAATACCCATTTTCATATCTCTACATAAAAACATTCCGTATAAATATAAGTCGGATTGATTTTTAGGAGCATTTTCTATAACTTACGTAAATTGGAGCGCTTAAAGAAATGTTAGTTAGTTTTAGTTTTACCATACTTTAGCACCAAATTCCTGAAAAACGGCTGACAGGACAAAGTTACAGGTAGTTTTACAACTATGCTACGTACAAAGACTACCGCATCCAATACTTTTTATAGCTGAAAAATAATTCAAAGTATTCACCCCTCGGATCTCGGTCTATAATAATCATGTCATTTAAGCATAACACCAAGTTAAATTGAAAATTTTTGTTGCGTGGAAGCCCTTAAATGTTATTGTATTCTCATATAATAATATTTTTTGTTAATGATAAATATATTTACTGCAAAAATGTCAACTGTCTAGCTATCACTGTTCCTATCCTAAGATACAACCTAGTGATAGACCGCGTATTGACATTAAAATCGCAGTAATAATGTTTTTCTGTCCGTGTGGTGACGGATAAAGAATACAAGTGTCACCACCTCATCTCCTCCTAAGGGTGCTGTAAAAGTCAGCTAAGGGATATTGCACACAGATAACATCTGTGAGAGACGGAAAACTCTAAAATAAACCCTGTGCCAACACGCCTGGTCAGCGCGGCACAGTAGACCATAATCCCTCCCAAAGTGGAGGAGGCCCGTGCCCAACAGTGGGACGTAAATGGGCTGGAGAAGAAGAAGAAGAGAAGAATGATTTTCTTTGGTACTGAACCCTAAAAAACCTATACACACTAATGGGTTGTCTGATTTTAATTTTATGTACATTAAGACGCACAGTACAGCTTGTATAACAATAAAGGGAGTTTGCTTATAAGCTAATCGTTGTTCAGTCGTCCTCGGGATGGTTACAATTTCATGCTCTTTTGATTACGTAGCCCTGAATGTTACAAAGCGACCCATATTTTCCTTCAATGTCGAGATTTGGGTTAAATAAGTAATTGAATTTTGTTAGGATAGATAAGGGGTGAAAGTTATAGTCTATCTTTTAAAATAAAACATCTTTAAAACAGAGAGTAATGAATTTAGTTGGTTATTTATTTCCAACAATTCTAAATAAGTATAAGAAAATATTTTATTTAAATTCAAAACCTTGTAACATTTAAATCTAAATGTTAAGAAACTAAAGGGAAAATTCAGTCTCCGTGTGATTAAGGTTACAAGTGACACCCCATTTCCTCCCCAGGTAGCTGTTAGAGCCAGCTAATGGATAACAAGCGAAAAACTTCTGTGAGAGACGAAAAACTTAAAACCAAAACATGCCCGATCAGCACGCCATATTAGACTAAACATCTTCCCGAAGCGGAGAAGTTGGTGTCCAAAAATGAGACGGGCCAAATGGCGTGCTGTGGAGAGGGCTAGGCTTGGTATTTCCCTAAGGGATAAAACCCGAAATACGGAGATCTGTTGAAGAACGGGCGTCTCCGACATAGCCTGAAAGGTTAGCACGCTGAAGTGGCAATGGGCAGGCCACATCACTCGTTGGACTGATGATTGTTTGGGAAGAAAAGTCCTAGAGTAGCGACCACGGAGCGTACGACGCAGCGTAGGGCGGCCCCCGACAAGGTGGAGCGACGATATCGTCAAGGTCGCGGGGAGACATTGGATGCAAGCGGCACAGGATCGCGCATTGTGGCGTTCTATGGGGGAGGCCAACAGTGGAAGGAGAGAGGCTGATGGATGGATGGAATGGGCCAAAGAGAGAGAGGGAAAATAATATTTCTTTACTTTTCTGCTAATATGTTCCAAAACTTAGAAATATATTTCTACCTAGTTTGGTAATGACGATAGAGTACACCTCAATTGCCCTTAGCTGTAATTTATTGACATTTTCCAAATAGTTAGTCTGGAATAGATCAGCACTATAAGCAGCACTTTATCAAAACTATGTTATTTTTTATATGGTGTACTCTAAAGAATTTTGTATTGTATTGAGTGACATCTGCAACGATCCAAACTGCTTCCTTGACTTCATTAAATCTATATTTATATATCTATAATTATTTACGACGGCTGTAAACATAACATAACAATTAGAATAAGCTTGAAAATTCCATTTCCAAATATCCCCTAGAAAATAACATCGCTCATTATGCAAGTGATCCTGAAAATTGATTGTTGTTTTCTCCTTCCTATATGAATAAAACGCATCAAATCTTTGCAAACTTTTAATAAGGAAGGGAAGACCGATGGATGGTTAAGTTAAATCACCATGAAAGGGCGGAGTGAGCTCGTAAAAAGAAAATGTCCTTTCGTTTCTTTATATATACTATTTTTTAAATAGAGAGGACGAGTGTTAAAAATAAACGGTATTAAACTTTGGAAAATGAATTCACAGAATAATAATTACAATTATTTATATTCTACGTATAGTGAAACGTTATCTTAAGAGGATACCAAAATAGCTTCGTGCATTTTTCTACGTACGAAGTTTTCATTGTTTCTTTAGATTGAATGGCTAGAGCTCTAATTTTTAAGTATATGTTTTTTCAATATATGATCTAGGATCGCATAAACACAGAAACGCGATTGAAAAAAGTTTTCTCGATAGAAAATCTTAGCGAAACAACCTCTCAAATTTTTAATTTTTTTCATTTGTCGGTCTATTATCGCGTATTAACTAATGAAATAACTTTAAAAACATAGGTAACTATTATATATAGAAACACGTAAATCAGAATTAAAATATATTTAGTAGATTTTGAGTAAATAGGAAAAGTATCCCTAATTCTTCATTTACTACTGGCACTACTGGCTGTGTTAATATGTACGTGTCGGCGATGATATACGATAATATTGATGTAGGCCCTTAATTGCGTGTTTACAGTTTACCTGGAAAAAAAATTGTCTTATACTATCCTGTTCGCAATTTTTCTATATCTCTCAATTAAGTATTTGAATATTTTCTCACAGCTTTAGCATTACATGGAAAACGACAGTTACAGTTTGCAGTACAACAAGAATACATAGAGAGTATAGGAAACTAATTACTAACAAAGCGAAAATAGGACATTAAATATTTTGCGGGTATTCCATTGGGTTTAAATAAAATGTAACCTGACGTACGACCACAATTCGATATTACTGCTCGAATTGCTCCTTTATATTCCCACTGCGATGTGGTTCCAATATAACACTCGAACCTTACCAACTAATGGCAAATTAGGTACTGAATGTAATTTATTGTTGTGGCGTAGTAGTTACATTGGAAGGTTAAAAGGGCAACAAACTAAATACTAAATTTAGCTTCTTAATTTGTTTTTTGTTTCACCGCGACTGTGGCTTTCTATTAGTAAAAATTTTAGTATTGGACTTCTACTATCTCTCTCTCTCTCCAGCCCATTTACGTCCCACTATTGGACACGGGCCTCCTCCACGTTGGAGGGATGATGGTCTACTGTGCCGCGCTGACCAGGCGTGTTGGCACAGGGTTTATTTTCGAGTTTTCCGTCTCTCACAGAGGATGTTATCTGTGTGCAATATCCCTTAGCTGACATTTACAGCACCCTTGGGAGGAGATAGGTGGTGACACTTGTATTCTTAATCCGTCACCACAGGGATACTTCTACTCTACTAATATAATAATTATTATGTGAATTTTAAGGTAAAATGATAATTAATTACTATAATCTTAACATTTTGACATTAGTCACCAAAGTCTACGTGTATAACTAAACTTAACTTAAAAATAAAAAATTACATTGCTTAAATGAATATAACGAAATAGCAATTAATTAAAATACGATATACTAAATTAAACTTAACTAAAAAGTTAAAGCAATAACTTTTTAGTTAAGTTTGGTTGTGAACTTTTGAATGTACATATTTTTAGAACTATACTAGCTGACCCGGCAAACGTTGTTCTGCCATACTAAAAAAAAGATTTGAAAAATAGATATTGGCCGATTCTCAGACCTACTGAACATGCATGTAAAATTTCATAAAAATCGGTCAAGCCGTTTCGGAGGAGTACGGTAACTAACACTGTGACATGGAAATCTAATATATAAAATTCCCGTGTCACAGTGTTAGTTACCGTACTCCTCCGAAACGGCTTGACCGATTCTACTCAAATTTTACATACATATTCAGTAGATCTGAGAATCGGCCAACATCTATTTTTCAAACTTTTTTTTTTTGTATGGCAAAACAACGTTTGCCGGGACAGCTAGTTTCATATAAAGAAAAGATAAATTTATTTGTGGACCAAAAAAGGCAGAATATAGCTGGCTTCAATGTTTGACACATGTCTATTTCTTATTAACCTATTCTCACAAATAAAGTATACATTATTATAAACCGTTATTAATAGTATCTATAAATGGACTTGGCTTATAAAGTCAATGACGGGCTTCGTGGCGTAGTGGTTCATGTACTGGACTGCCGTTCACAAGGTCGCGGGTTCGATTCCCGCTTGGGACAATCATTTGTGTGATATTCATAAATGTCATACAAATGTTTGTACTACGTCTGGGTGTTTTCTATGTAGTATAACTATGTATTTACAAAAGAAAAGTAGTTTATGTATTATATCCGTATTCTGGTACCCATAACATAAGCGTAATAAGCTTAGCTTGGGACCAGAGGACGTTGTGTGAAATGTCCATGAAAAAAAAAAGAGTTTTTATTAATTTAACATATGGTATCCGTATCAAAACACAATTGACAAGAAAAAGAAATACAGCTTTTGATATATTGTGACTTTATCTTAGAATACTATTATTCTAAGGTCGTGGGTTCAATTACCCATTATGCTAATCACCTTTCTATTTTATTTGATTAATAAAAAAATATAGAGCCTTAGTCAATTGTGTTATAAAACTAATTAGATAATAAATAAACTAAATTAAATAAACTAAATTATAGTGGAAAAAATGATAACCATGAGCGGGACTTGAACCCACGACCTCGGAATACCGTTCCGTTGCTCTCCCATCTGAGCTATCATGGTTCCCGCATATGTTTACCAAATCTTCCACTACAACCTTCTCAATGTGAGTTAAACATCGTGCGATGTTTTGTGTACAACGCCATCTATTGAGCGGTTTGCACCAACTCGATCAATCGATCACTTAGTGTTCTTTACAGAACACAATTGGACCGAAATAATGACTGTACATGTATTTCTACATTAATTTATGAATTTTTGCAATTGACTTGCTATGCTTTTACTAAATAAATAGAAATTAAATAGAAATTAGATAATGTTAAAATATTGAGTCCTTTAGAATATTTAACATACTATTTAAATATTTTATAGGACTCAATATTTTTAATTTAATCTATACTTATGGTTAAAGATTTGATTGAACCGATGTAAATAATTCGTTTACCATCAGGTAGCTACATTATTTCTGGTTTACATAGGTTTACAAACATAAACTTAAGAGCCATGGGTAGCCGGGTGGATTTCTAGTTATCATTGAGCATAGTTGAAATGGAACGCTGTTTTCTTTGACACATATACTGCCATAGCGGCGGGCTGCCTAGATAACACATAAACACTATCATGTAATGTCATTGGCAGATACGCACGCGTCGCACAAAATAACCTCTCTTACACTTAGATACGTCAGTGTACGTACACAATGAGCATGAGCATTGCTCTCGTACAATTTTCAGTAGAGTTCGACTTGAAATATCAACTCTTGTCCGATTAATGTTCTAAGCAATAGAAATACAACCCAGTGACACCTAATTCGAACTTAATCATTATTATGAAGCAGTTTCACAATGCAACTGCTCTCTTCAAATGAGTTACCTTCAATTATGATTAAGCATCTGTCACGTTACTAATCAAAGTAGTGCTGTAGAGTTCACCGGCGCTTGAAATTTGCTTGATGAAAACCAGCAGCTTATAGTTAGATGGAATTGGTCAATTAAATACCGAAGGATCTGAAAAAAAGGGAATTATTGTTTGCAGGTTGACGCCCTACTACGGGACAAATAGCTTATTAAAAAATCTTTTTTACAAAACAATATTTTTAATTTCATATTTAGATAAACTGTCTAAAAGAATACAAGTGGCACCTCTCCAAGTCATGTCATGTCTCATGTCCGTGTTGTATAAACAGACCAAGGAAACCACGTTGTATGACACCTGAACATATAACCAAAGGGTTGACATCAGGCCGGCGGCGGTCGGTTGGTCCGAAAAATCAGGCAAAACCTACTGTAATATGGAAACATGTGGCACCGACCTTAAATTACGTGCTAAGGGCTGGAGAATCATGGTGATACAAATACCCGATTTCGACTAAAAGTAGTTGTAACAAGTGAGGCTACAAAATTAAAACAAGTAACAAAATTATAGTAGACTAGCTGTTGCCCGCGACTTCGTACCCGTGAAATTTAGAATTCAAACCTTAACAAACAGAAGTTTACTATTCTGCTCAATAGATGGAGTTGTACAGATTTTTGAATTGCGCTAAGTATAGTTTCACACATTAACACTTAAGCTCGTCAAAACTTTTATTGCGTCATCGTATCGATTTCACAATTATAAATTCGTAAAGATAGCTACCTATTCTGTACACAGCACGCCGACAAAATACGGTAGTAATCCATTAGGTACCATTGCGGATAGTATACAATGCGTTCATTGCACTGTAAACTGACACGAGCATCCTGCATTGCAAGCAATGTGTAATGCGGCGTAAACAACCCCTATTCTTTTAAAACAAATGATATTAATGTATCTTTATATAAAATAATACCATTATATTTAAAATATTGTTCTTAATGTAGATAGCTATTTCTTTTTGAATATGTTTAAGGCGTATAGTTGCGTAACGGCGAAGTGTTATTAATGATTTTTTTAAAAATCAATGCACATACGACGCTACGCACACACGCATACTGCGTGTACGACGTATGTAGCGAGTACGGCGTAACCATAGGGCAGCATACAGGACATACCACGCATACCACTTCTCATAGAATAAAAGAAACAACAGCAGTGGTATTCAGTAAGAAAGAATTTTCGGTGAATCTTGATCACGTGACAGCGCTCCTCCAATAAAAATAGAGGAGCGCTGTCACGTGATCAAGATACACCGAAAATTCACTTCACTTTTTCTTACTGAATACCACTGCAGATGCGTTTGAAAATATATATCATTTTTCTGATCCTTGTCACTAAAGACCCAATCTGATTGCACCACGTGAGCCTCTCGTCTATCATTATACCCAAATACTTAACGCTGGAGACTCGGGTAAGTATTCCACAGCTACAGTTGGTACGGTTTTAGTTGCGGTTGCATGGATATATGTGTATTTTCAGATCAAGTTGGCTCGAGATAATTCCGCTGTATGATTTGGTAAAGCAAACATATTTTGTTTTGCTGGTGTTTAGTGATAAAAGGTTGTTTTCCAGCCATGTTGTCACTTTTGCTATTCCAGATTCAGCACGTTGGTAAACTCGTAGCCAGCTATTGCCATGAAACAAGAGTACAGTATCATCTGCGAACATAAAAATTTCAACATCAGATGTCACTTCATTGCACAACTCATTGATATATATTAGGAACAGGGTTGATAGCAGCGTGCTACCTTGTGGAAACAACATGTAACAAACAAACAAACTCTTCAGCTTTATAATAGTATAATGTAATTTTTACAGAAGTTACATAAACTTACCATAAAATAAACTACACCCTTTTAGCAACAAAGTAAAAGCTACCAAGTTTTTTGCATTGAAACAGTCAATTTTAGTCTGAAATTTGAGCGAAAACATAAGATTACAAAGGACTTTAAATTAAGAATATTTACATAATTTAAGCAGCACAGGTGTTCGTTGAAAGGGTAAAAAAGTTACCTGTACGCGTTGACACGTTCCAATTCAAGCTTTTGTTATAAAGTTATTCAGACTACTGTGCATATATTTTGTTATTAGGGTTCCGTACCCAAAGGGTAAAAACGGGACCCTATTACTGAGACTTCGCTGTCCGTCCGTCTGTCACCAGGCTGTATCTCAAGAACGGTGATAGCTAGACAGTTGAAATTTTCACAGATGATGTATTTCTATTGCCGCTATAACAACAAATACTAAATATAAAATAAAATAAAGATTTAAGGGGGGCTCCCATACAACAAACATGATTTTTTTACCGTTTCTTGCTCGATACTAATAACGTTGCCTTATGTTGCATAGATAATGGTACGGAACCCTTCGTGCGCGAGTCCGACTCACACTTGACCTATTTTTTTTTTTGTTTGAAATAAGTAAAACAGGTATCTTACTAACCTTCTTTGTATTTGTAATGGTAAACATAAAATACTTACATTGATAATATACAACAATAAAAAGCCTACTTGTATGTTGTTTCCATTATTTTTAATTTACACTATGTGTAGTTTATTTGAGTAAGAAATGAGGTGGAAATATTATGCATTTCTTAACTAGGGTGCTGTAAGAGCCAGCTACGGAAAAATAGAAGCAGTTAACGTCATCTATGGGAAACAGAAAACTCGAAACTTAACCCTGTGCTAACACGACTGGTCAGCGCGACACAGTAGACCACAATCTGTCCTAAAGTGGAGGAGGCCTGTTCACAGCAGTGGGAAGTGTGTGTGTGAAGGAGTGGAAAGGAGGAGGAGGTCGTTTTTTTAAATGACTAGGTTAGGCAATGTTGAACAAGATTTTTAAACTTGTTTTCATTCTACTGTAAAATAATAATCTTTGACTTGTATCACTTGGAACTTGAGCTACAGGATTTTTAAGGACCTTTTTTAAATCATTTTATAAATACTGTTACGTGCTAGGGTTCGAAGGATTTGGAGAGAAAGACCTGCTGACTCTTTTTGAAGACTTTATTCACTAGCACTAGTTACACACTAAGCACTAGGTCCAAACACTAAGCACTAGCAATGTCCTAGATCGTAGCCAAGTCGTAGGTTTCACTGGTATCACTCTTGATCACTTGTTTTCGCTCTCGAAGTCGCCTTTCTCGTAGCTCAAACTGAACTGCCCGGGCTCGCCTCCCTGCCGCTATTTATATGCGCCGAGACGAGTTCCAGACTATTCCAGAATGTTCCCGACTGTGCGCGAACGTGATCGCCCGGAACGAATGTTTTCTAGAAGATTCGCGCATGTACGGTAGTTCCTCTAACGCCATCTAGTATCTAATAGGGGTTTCACTCTGTTCGGTTCTTTAATTGGTTTTACTAGTTGCTGCTAGATGGCGCTAGCTCCTTTGTGTTTTGTGTGTTCGTAACACTACTCCCCTCTTAGAGATGCTCGTCCCGAGCATCGTTGTTACTACCATGGTAACGCGCCAGACGGTCTATGTGTACCACTTTGAATGTCCCTCTTGGTTGCTTTTGAATCCTATAGGTCACATCATTCAGTCGGGTAACCACTTTGTATGGACCGTCCCACTGGTTCTGCAACTTTGGAGATTTCCCTTTCCGGCGAGTTGGGTTATGCAGCCACACCAGTGACCCTTCCTCGAAGCCGCTCGTGTTCGATTTCCGGTCGTATCTGGTTTTCATGTTCTCACTTGACTGTAACCCATTTTCCCGAACCAAGGCGTGTATATAGCGCATCTTTTCCCTTAAATCGCAGACATAGTCTTGTACAGTCTTTGGTCCCTCCGGTGACCCTCCTGTCAATAGGTCTACTGGTATTCGTAGTTCTCTACCGAAATTGACATATGCCGGGGTAGCTTTTATGCTCTCATGCTCGGCGGTTCGGTAAGACAGAAGGAAGAGTGGTATATACTTGTCCCAATCCTTTTGTTTGTCATCTACCAATTTCGCCAAATGCCTCTCAAGGGTCTGGTTAAATCTCTCAACCATTCCATCAGACTGTGGATGGTACGCGGTGGTCCTCGTCTTATGCATGCCCAAAATTCTGCACACTTCCTGGAACACTTGCGATTCGAAGTTCCTGCCCTGATCAGAATGGATTTCCAGAGGCACACCAAAGCGACATATAACTTCTTCGACTAACTTAGAAGCGACTGTTGTGGCTTCTTGGTTTGGTATGGCGAACACTTCGGGCCATTTGGTGAAGTAGTCAATGACGACCATAAAATACTTGTTTCCCGAATCCGTTACAGGAAATGGCCCAGCTACGTCAACTGCAATTCGTTCCCACGGTGCACCGACGTTATACAACCGCAGGTTCCCACGGCTCCTGGTCTGTGGTCCTTTTACAGCAGCGCAAGTAGTACATTTGCGGCACCAATCCTGTACATCATCTCGACAATGCAACCAGTAGAATCGTTCTCGCACTTTTGTTAACGTCCTCTTGACACCTAGATGCCCTCCTGATACGCCATCATGTATTTCACGGAGAACATCTGGTACTCTCGTTCTTGGGACAACTATCTGAAGATGGAACTCTCTGCCGTTAGTCTTCTCCCATTTCCGGTAGAGTATTCCGTTTTGGAGTATCAGACTGTCCCATTGCGCCCAGTACGCCTTAGTGACAGCGCCAGTGGGTGCAACCTCACTCCATATTGGTTTTACGTCACCCCGTTTCTTCCATGTGATGATGTGCCGAAGGTCGTCATCTTTTTCTTGAGCCTCCCTCATAGCATCATTCTCCCAGAGACTCAAAGGATCTGTTCTCGTTAGTTTTAATGTTTCTTCATTGCATTCCTGCTTAACACAATGTTTGCAGTCCTCCGAACACGGCCTTCGTGAGAGTGCGTCGGCATTCCCATGTGTCTTTCCGCTGCGGTGTTCCGTCTTGAAGTCATACTCCTGGAGCTGTTCAATCCATCGAGCTACTTGACCTTCTGGGTTCTTGAACTGCAGTAGCCACTTCAAGGCTGCGTGGTCAGTTCGTAGTAAAAACTGTCTGCCGATGAGATATTTGTTGAAATGTTGTAGCGTCTTTACAACAGCCAGGAGTTCTCGTCTTGTCACACAGTAGTTTCTCTCTGGCTTGGATAAAGATTTGCTGAAATATGCAATAACAACTTCTCTTTCACCCTGTTTTTGAGATAACACCCCTCCAATGGCCGTGTTGCTTGCATCCGTGTCAACTATAAACTGACCTTCAGTTTGTGGATAACCCAGGATTGGTGTTTCACACAGATGTTTCTTCAGTTTCTGAAAAGAATCTTCACAAGTCTCATCCCAACTAAATTGTCGTTTATCTTCTGCCAGCCGATGTAATGGCTTGGCTGTCTCTGCGAATCCCTTAACAAAACGCCTGTAGTATGAGCATAGGCCGAGGAATGCCCGCACTTCGGTTTTGTCCTTAGGGGTAGGCCATTTTTGAACTGCTTCCAGTTTCTCCGGGTCTGTCTGGATTCCATCACTGGAGATAATATGGCCGAGATAGTTGACCTTGCTCCTGAATAAATGACACTTTTCCGGGTTCAACTTTAATTTGGCTCCCTCTATTTTGGCGAAAACTCGCTCCAAGTTTCGCAAATGGTCCTCGAAGTCGCGGCCGACAATGATGACGTCATCCAAGTAGACTAAGCAAGCCTCTCCAACTAAGCCTGCCAGTACACACTCCATGAGTCGCTCAAAGGTGGCAGGTGCGTTGCACAATCCGAAGGGCATGACGTTAAATTGCCATAAACCTTTACCGGTCGAGAAAGCTGTCTTCTCCTTGTCTTTTGGATGAATTTCCACCTGCCAGTAGCCAGATTTCAGGTCTAGGGTCGAGAACCATTTCATGCCACTTAGGGTATCTAAAGTGTCGTCGATTCGAGGTAACGGGTAACTGTCCTTCTTAGTGACATCATTGAGACGCCTATAGTCCACACAAAATCTCGTGCTACCATCTTTCTTCTTCACTAATACAACAGGTGAGCACCACGGACTTGTAGACGGTTCAATAATCTTATTCCTTCTCATGTCCTCCAAAAGGCCTTCAACTTCTTTTTCCTTTGCAATTGGTATCCGTCTTGCTCGTTGACGAATTGGTCTCTCGCTTCCGGTATCTATCCTGTGCTGAACCATCGACGTTCTTCCAAGGTCCCCTTCTTGACTGGAGAAGATATTCGCGTAGCGCTGCAAAAACTTCTTAGCTTTCATGCTCTGCGAATAAGTCAGATTACTCTTACAGTCATCGAGTAGCTTAGTCACTAAACCGTAGTTATTGCTGTTTGCCGAGTCTGCGCCTGTCATCGAACTACACTTTTTCATCCAGACAACTTCCTCGCACTTTCCGATGACGTCACCTTTGTTTAAGCAGATCTCGCGATCACCAAAATTCAAAACCCTGACCACAGCGTTACTGCTTCCACTAACAAGGGTTCTCGCCGTCATCAGTTTTTGTGACGATGTCTTGGTAGGTGTGTCTTCGATCAACACGCATCTGTTTGCCTTTTTCTTTCCAGCTGGCGGCAGTTCCACCAGTACCTGGGCTTCCGCTCGTCCAGGTATGATGATTTTCTTTACACATGCGACTTTCCCGCAGGCGCCTCCAAGAATGAAGATTTCTTCTTCACCACACTTGAAAACTCCGTCAGCGACATTAATTCTGCAGTTGTGTTTCTTCATGAAATCCAAACCCAAGATGCAATCATCCACAATCTCAGCCACGATTACGTTATGAGAGTATGAGGACCCCCCTACATACATCGTAACTGACGTTTCTCCAAGGACGGGTATTGGCTGACCGGAGGCAGTAAGAAGCCGACAGTTAATTCTCCTCTTGTGTCCCGTTGCGGTTTTTACCAGACTTGGGTTCACTATTGTTCTAGAGGCTCCTGTGTCCAGAGTCATTTTGCAATCCGTCCCGTTAATAGTCCCCTGAATCGCAAGACTATTTCCGCTGCATGCCTGAGAGATGACAGTTATCGGGGCTCCCTCCGCGTCAGCCGGCACTCGCCCCTTAGTCCTGTTTCCCTGATCCCGGGCAAGGGACAAAGCCCCCTGCTTCTTCAGCACCTCTATTTGTTCCTCGATTCTTTTCATCCTGGCCATCTGGGTTTCCTTCTGCGGGCAGTTGAGCTGAAGATGGCCCCTCTCGCCGCACTTGTAGCACATGGCTCCAGAACTTTTCTTCGTAGGGGCCTTAACCTCCTTGACTTCCTCAGAGACCTCGCGGATCTTATGGGTATGCCGTATGTCATAACGAACAGCCTCGACCTCCAAAGCATGCGCCAATGCTTCCTTTAGCGAGGTATGGTGACGAAGCCTCACTGCAGCTCTGACCTCCAGGTCTTTGATTCCGTCGACAAATGCTTGAACAATATTTGTGTCTACTATCTTGGTGTCGGCTCCTGGGTGTGCCTTCCTAACGAGTTTTTCAATTTCCAACGCCCATTGTTGTAGTCCTTCTCCTGAGCGTTGGACTCTGTCACGCAGTTGGGCACGGAACACGTGCTCCAGGTGTCGCTCCCCGTATCTGGATTCAAGTGCCTCCATCAGGTCTTGGAACCCATTTCCTGTATGTGGCAGTGCTTCCAGTACTGACAAAGCTTGCCCTCTTAGCGCAACAGTGAGAGCGGTCAAGCATTGTTCTTCCGTCCATCCGTTGGCAGTAGCAACCGTCTGGAATTGCTGACGATAAGCGTTCCAGGGAGTAGTGCCGTCGTATGGCGGAACTTTCACTCTTGGTCCTTGTGCCACTCCGATAGTTCCACTAGAGATCGCAACTCCCGTGGTTTCAAGGCGCACTACTTTCTTCTGTAGTTCAATGAGGCCGGTTTTCACATTTTCGACATCCAATCCTAACCCGGTAACTCGTTCTTCCACTACGTCGACATCTTTTCGAAGCTTAATCACCGTGTTACTAACATCATTTATAGCACAAATCACTTTTTCTTGTGACTCTTGCAAAGCGCCGAGCTTGCGTTCTTGTGACTCTTGCAAAGCGCCGAGCTTGCGTTCTTGTGACTCGAACTTGCGTTCTATCAGTTCAATTAAACTTCCTAATTGAAGTTCTACTTGAGGAACTGACGCTACGGTGCCGCTGGTGGGCGTGGCTTGTCTAGTGGGCGTGGCCTGTGTGGTGGGTGTGGCAAGGTGGGCGGATCCAGTGGGCGGAGCTTGTCTAGTGGGCGTGGCCGGTGTGGTGGGCGTGGCAAGGTGGGCGGGGCCAGTGGGCGGGGCTTGAGTCTGAGTGGGCGGAGCCTGGGCCTGGGTGGGCGGAGCCCGGTGGGCGTGGTCGGTGGGCGTGGCGTGGTGGGCGTGGCCATTGGGCGGGGCTTGGTCCACAGCGGGCGTGGCCTCCGCAGCTCGTTGTGCCCTTGTCCTGACGCCCTCGAAGTCCTCTCTCGGAGTCAATGGCATCTCCAAACCTCACTTCCGACACCAGTTGTTACGTGCTAGGGTTCGAAGGATTTGGAGAGAAAGACCTGCTGACTCTTTTTGAAGACTTTATTCACTAGCACTAGTTACACACTAAGCACTAGGTCCAAACACTAAGCACTAGCAATGTCCTAGATCGTAGCCAAGTCGTAGGTTTCACTGGTATCACTCTTGATCACTTGTTTTCGCTCTCGAAGTCGCCTTTCTCGTAGCTCAAACTGAACTGCCCGGGCTCGCCTCCCTGCCGCTATTTATATGCGCCGAGACGAGTTCCAGACTATTCCAGAATGTTCCCGACTGTGCGCGAACGTGATCGCCCGGAACGAATGTTTTCTAGAAGATTCGCGCATGTACGGTAGTTCCTCTAACGCCATCTAGTATCTAATAGGGGTTTCACTCTGTTCGGTTCTTTAATTGGTTTTACTAGTTGCTGCTAGATGGCGCTAGCTCCTTTGTGTTTTGTGTGTTCGTAACAATACTATAAAAATCATGTATATACAATATATGGTCACAGCTACTGAAAATATTTATAAATTTACTAAAATTGTCATAATCTTTAAAATATATTCTTACCACTAGATTCCCTGCCAAGTGCTAAGTATTTTTAATTAATTTCCCTCAAAACACTTGCAATTTCTACTTTATTAGTATTAATGCTAATTGTTTTATTTCGTCATCAGGTTAGAGCAACAAGAGATATCAAAAGGAAAACTTCCCTTTAAAACAACTTCTAAATTCTAAATAACTTTCAAAGTTAATTAAATTGGATGCAAAGAGATTACCTACTTATAAATTATTTAAATTTGAACAAACTCATATGTAAAGTATCTTATAACAGCTTGTATTGATACAGTTTTATTTTCCGAGAGAATCTATTAATATTACTAGCTGACCGGGCCAACGTTGTTTTGCCATCCAAATATCAGTGGGGGGGGGGGGGATTTGTTTGAAAAATAGATGATTCTCAGACCTACTGAATATGCATGTAAAATTTCATAAAAATAGGTCAAGCCGTTTCGGAAGAGTACGGTAACTAACACTGTGATACGGTAACTGACACGTGAATTTTATATATAAGACTAGCTGACCCGGTAAACGTTGTTTTGCCATACAAATGTCAGTTCTTTGAAAAATATATGTTGTCCAATTCTCAGACCTACAGAATATGCATGTAAAATTTCATAAAAATCGGTCAAGCCGTTTCGGAGGAGTACGGTAACTAACACTGTGACAGGTGAATTTTATATATAAGAAGAAGCTGAAGAGTTTGTTTGTTTGAACACGCTATTCTGGAGGACCACTCGTTTAAATTGAAATACTCTCTTTATGTTGGATAGTCTATATGACGGGCTTCATGGTTTAGTGGTTCATGTAACGGACTGCCATTCACGAGATCTCGGGTTCGATTCCCGAAAAAAAAAACGGGACAATCATTTAACTTTGTGCGATATTTATAATTGTCATGCAAATGTTTGTATTGCGTCTGGATGTTTCTATGTATTTTATAAGCATGTATTTACAAAAAAAAAAGTAGTACCTATATGTATTTTAACCGTATTCTGGTACCTATAATCATCATCATCATAGCATCACGCCTTTTTCCCATGGGGGTAAGCAGAGACTATAGAGCACCATCTGCTACGATCCAAACATACTTCCTTGGCTTCATCCACACTCATTCATCTTGTCATACATTCCCGACGGTTGTAAGTGCTACGCACTTGACCCTTTTGAGGTATACCTGTGATGACCTTAGAGTATAGTTTTCTCGGCTGTCCTCTCCTAGCATTCCCACTGACCTCCGCCGTGTATATGCCTTTCGTTAATCGACTATCATCCATCCTCTCCACATGGCCACTCCACCTAAGTATATTTTTCTCCACCTTAGTCACTACATCCTCTTTCTGACCGCAACGTTCTCTTACGACTTCATTTCTTAATCTATCTTTCATAGTCACACCACATATACTTCTCAAAGAGCGCATCTCTACAGCATTTATTCCACTTTCGTGCTTCTTCTGCCTATAACTTATAACACAAGCATATAAGCTTAGCTTGGGACCAGGGGACGTAGTTTGAAACGTCCGTGAGTTATAGAGATATAGAGGCTATATAACAATACGTCTCGACTAATTAGAGCTGCTCCGCTCTTGTTCTTGAGTGCTTCGTTAAGAGGGTACTGTACTCCTAATTTAGGTGTTTTCCTTAGGTATTGCTATCCCTATTCCCGAGCACCGCGCTGAAAGGGACAAATAGAGCTGAAACAGATTTTACCTACAAATTCTTTGAAAAAAGACGTTCCGTAGTCCCCTTTTTTCTTCGCGAAAGTTAAACTGATTTTAATTGTTTTTACGATATATTATAGATGAGGAGTATAATGTCTATGCTTCTATCACTTTCTTTTTTGGTAAAACCTTACCAAATATGTGTGATAGTCGATGCAACTTTACCTAACGAAAACCGAAAGAAACCGGATTTTCGGATGGTCATATTTCTTTTAGTTAATATGTTTTGAAAAAAGAAAGTGATACACGCATAGATATACTCTTCATCTATAATATAGCGTAAGAACAATTAAAATTAGTTTAACTTTCGCAAAGACAAATGGGGAGTACGAAACCCATATTTTTGTATGGAGCATAATTTGGTATCGTGCCCTCTTAAGTGCTTCGATAATGAAAAATGTTGTAAAATCTGGTAAACTTTTCGAAATCCTACGCGTACGCAGTCGCAGGCAACAGTTAGTAATTAGATATTGGTGTTACAGTTTTACAGTTATTTGTTGCAGTATTATGTTGGCATATATTTTTGTATAGACTCACAATAGCACAGGCACCTTAGTGGTTTTTTGTAGCTATTATGTAACAATATTGTATACTTACTTTAGAAACAATAATTAAAAAAAAAATAAAAAAAATAAAAAAACATTAATTTTTATGCAATACATATATACATTTTCTTACTTATTTAAGCCCATTTCTACAAGGTTTTGCCCATTACAATTCATCATAGTAGCCCATTAATGTCACTGGAATCCTTGTTTCGCACTCATATTGCACAATGTAGTTGATATATCGCAGTAGGGAAAGTAAGAATAACATTTTTTCCTTTTGGATTCAGTAAACATTGTTTTTGTCTCATAAAAACCGAAGTTATTCCTTACAAAATTGCCTATGGAGAAAAAAAAATGTGTTTTGGAATCGAAATCTGGAAAAAAATGGCGGGCGAGAAATTTAATAAATAATAATTATTATTATTATTTATAAATATTTATTTATTTAAATTATATTTAGGAGAAATACCAAGATTGTATTAATAAATCAATCTTTTATGTGGCGAAAATCTATACTTAAGACTAGCTGTCCCGGCAAAACGTTGTATTGCCATACTAAAAAAAAAGGTTTGAAAAATAGATGTTGGCCGATTCTCAGACCTACTGAATACGCATGTAAAATTTCATAAAATTCGGTCAAGCCGTTTCGGAGGAGTACGGTAACTAAAACGTGAATTTTATATATAAGATTATAAAGCTGAAGAGTTTGTTTGTTTGTTTGTTTGAACGCACTAATCTCAAGAACCACTGGTCCGATTTGAAAAATTCTTTCAGTGTTGGATAGTACATTTATTGCGGAAGGTTATGAGTTGTTACGCTTCGACCAATAGGAGGAAAGCGGTAGTGAAAAATGTTGCATAAATGGGGAATTTTTTTTAAATTCTCTATAATAAGTACAAGGTATAATAAATAAACATAGATTTGTTCGCTATTTTTAGTTATTGGAAAGCAAAAGCATTGCATGGCATGTATCTATACTTTAATCCTTTCCTAAATATAAATATAATAGCACAAACAATTGCTGTTTTTTATTAGTAAACTAGCTGTTGCCCGTGACTACATATGCGTGGAATTTAGAAAATTTTCCTCATTTTTGCAACATTTTTCAGTAATGCTTCGCTCCTATTGGTCGCAGCGTGATGATGTTATATACTCCCTCGATAAATGGAATATCAAACGCAAAAAGATTTTTTCAATTCCAAACAATTGTTCCTGATATTAAACTTTAAACTACGTACTAAACTTTTTGGATCGTCATTTTTGCCACGAACTGCCAGGCACTGGAATAATTTACCGATGTCTGTGTTCCCCGAGAGTTACAATGTATATACGTTCAAAAAAAGGTTAAATAGGCTTCCTACATAGTTAGTACGCTTTACCATCAAAGATTCCATTGTCGCTTACCATCAGGAGGCATGGGATCAAGTGCCAACATGTTTTATGTAAAAAAAAAAGATTAGCGCGTTCGAACAAACAAACTGTTTAGCTTTATAATATTTGTATAGATATCTTTACAGAATCTTCTATTATATATAGGTAATCAATAGATAAGATAGGAAGTTTGTTACGTCAAACATCGTCAAACCACAGAATCGATCGAGAATTCGACAATAATGAATGCAGCTCTACTATTGACTCCCTTGAGTGTCACAGGCAGTTGTGGCTTGTTGATCACTAATTGTGTGGTTAAAACCACAAATCGGATCTCACAGTATCATAAAAAGGTTTCCACGTCAATATTTAAGAATTTCGATGTCAATTTCGTAGATCTATTTACGGTAATTATTATACTTCAGCTTAGCTAACCATTCAATGGTTTATTAATTAAAATTTTCCGTTTTATTCGAAATTTAAATTTAGATTGACATTTTCTCGTAGTTTGATTAGTTTTCGAAATTCAAATATGAACATTCTAGAAAAAGAAAGCTTGTATTAAAAAATTTTGAAACTCTATAGTACAGTCATTAAATTAATAAACGCTTTGTACTGTAAATTACAAATGGACGCCTCTTTATTCTAAGTTAGCTGTAGTAAATTAAAAGATAGTATGACCATTTTGTTTATACGATAGCTAGCGTAAATGATCTTTTTTGTAAATTTACATAATTTAAAATAAACAATAGAAAAACAGAAGTGTGTTTAAATCGCAGCAGATTGCAATTTAAGGCCTCTACTGACCCCCATGGGAAAATGGCTTGAAATTTTGATCATGGTAAAGCTTTGACAATATTAATAGTATTATTTACAGTCATAAACACACATACGCAGTACAAACATTTGTATGACATTTATAAATATCACACAAATCATTGTCCCAAGCGGGAATCGAAACTGCGACCTCGTGATCGGCAGTCCGTTACATGAACCACTCCACCACGCAGCCCGTCAATATCCCTTACCTGGCTCTTACGTGCTGTAAGAGCTAGCTGGGAAGGAAAATCCGTCACCACATGGACAATGTTTTAATATTAATTAAAGAAAAATATTTTACAGTAGTTAAATGTCTAGAATCAAATTTGATAGAAGAACCATTCTTAAAGATGTCATTGTCAAAAGCGAGTCGACGCCAATTCAATTTAATATCAAACGTTTTAGTTCCGTAAAACAACTCAAAGACAAAATATTATTTGATCTTCTGTGAGAAATAAACAATTCAATGTTATTGTACTACATTTCAACGTTTTATTCTAAAGATTCGTTTATATTTTGGAATACAATTTATTTTAGAACTTGTAACGATATTAATATTTCTATATATAGATTCAAATGGCTAGCACTTCAAGTAGGTATTTTGTTTATATGTTCTGTATTTTACGTATTGTTTACTAGCTAATGCCCGCGGTTTTACCCGCGTTAATACTTACCCGCGTTTAAAGTGACTTCTTTGACTTGGACTTAATATTTTTTATTTTATTTTATTTATTTATTAAACTATATGCACAAAATTAAGATGTACAATGGCGGACGTGCAACGCTACCAACTTCGAGACATTTGAGTGAGCATGATGAGAACAAAGCAAATAAAAAGGTAACCAAAGGAAATACACTAGGTTCGGCATAATGCTCACACCTTTACAGTCTCATTAATAATTACAATATATTTATAATATAAAATTTCTGACAACATAAAGGTTATACACAATCATTTAGTCAAATAACATTTGTATTATGATCAAATATTTGATTGTTTGTTTGTTTGAAATATATAGGCTTTGAAACTGTTGGACTGATAAAAAAAATACAGCCGGAAAGCTACACTATTCTCAGTAACATATGATATAGGTACTTTTCTTCTTCATCAACAAAGTTATCCGTGTGAAGCTGGGGCGGATTACTAGTCGCGTAACTATTAAGTCAATTAATTAGCCGGTCTAAATGCCGAAAAATAGTTTTCCAATATTTTTTACGCCACTTTCAAGGCTGGATCTCTGAAACCACTGGTCCGATTTGAAAAATTATTTAAGTCTTGGATAGTACATTTATCGAGGAAGGCTATAGACTATATAACATCATGTTGCAACTAATAGGAGCAAAGCATTAGTAAAAAATGTTAAATGATCTTTGTTTTAAAATGTAAATTTGATCTTAAAAAAGTTTATTATATTGCAATTGACTTGCTATGCTTGAAACTGATCACCGCAAGCGGGACAAGAACCCACGACCTCGGAATACCGTTCCGTAGCTCTGCTTAACTGAGCTTATTGCGGCCGTGCTAACAGTAACCAATATCACCACTACAATGTCACTCGATTTTTGATGTACAACGACTTCACTTTTTCCACTACAATTTAATTTAAAAAGTAAAAGCTTAGCAAGTCAATTGCAAAATTAATAAACTACTTTAGTCAATTTGATCTGTTAAAAATAAAATAAAGAAATGGAGATATTGAGTAGGTACCTACATTACTACACAAAATTAAATTTACTTCATTATTTCAAACAGAAGTTTGTTTTCCATAATTTACTCATAAATCCTCAGAAACCTGAAACCATAAATACTTTTTAAGAAGTAATATCAACATTAATTAACTATTGAGGTCGTGTATCGCTCGCAATTTTGCTTAAATTTTACTTAGGGATAGCGGCCGCTGTTTTAGTTCTCTACAACTGATTTTTATTAAATATTTGCTTTACAAAGGGTCATGTCTTCATAATATATTACTATATTTCTTTCATAACAGAAGGTAAGACCCACAGATATATCAGATGTAGTGTTTATGACTACAGCACTCAGTCGGCTTGAAGCCACTTACATATCTATTTATGCGTGAAAATGTATAAAACCAGATGTGGTGTAGTGGGACACCAGGTAGGAACGAAGTACCTTCGGCTAATGTAGAAACGACACAATTTGCAAAAAAAAAATCGTGCTCAATTTTATGTAGGTTTTTTTGATTTTTCTCTTAAATTTTGCTGATTAGTTTTTGTTTAAGTACAGGAAAGTATTTAGGAAATTCAGTATTTTAGGAAATAATAAATTACGTAAAATAAAAAAAAATCATAATTCAAATTATCAATTAAAATAACAAAATATGTCTCTTTATTTTTGAAATAGAAATAATTACAAAAAAAGTTTATTAATAAGTCCCCGAAAAGAAAGAAGGAGATCTTTCTCCTTCTTTCTTTTCGGGGACTAAAGGGTATTATACACTACTCGCTTGTGTATACGACTGTCGCGCCTGCGCACGTCTCATTTAACGGTTTTATTTCACGCACTTTTTCTTACGGCTTTTTTCAGTTCGGTCGCGCAGCAAAAATCCTCCTAGCCTGCCGTAAGGAACTTCGTTCCAAAAATTAAAACTATTAAATTAACATCAATTAAAAACAACCGCATCGAAATTCGTGATACAGTTTTGAAGATATAAGCTCACATAGAGACATACACACATATAAAAATAATAACTTTGTTTTGAAATAAGTATAGATAAAGATGGAAAACCCTGTTTAATTGGATGGCAAAAATCGTAATTTTAGATATCTGTGGAATTATGTCAAAAGATCTGTGAGAACGCTTATCATCCGACACTAATTACGAACTTGTTCAAAACTTCACTTTCATTTGCTCAAATGAGGGTGAGCCTTTGCTTTGTTTAGTATTAAGCTTGTACTAACTTGAAGTTTCAAGGTTATATAAAACACAAAGCCTTATTGGCCGCTTTATCATATCAGATTTGAAATTCTTGATGAATAAGAAAAATAACCCTATAAAAGTTATAAAATTTGTCTTACAATTATTAAATTAACGGTTTAAAAACACTTTTAATCTCTATCTATCTTTCTCTCTGTGTCTCTATGTCTCTATCTCTGTCTATTCATGAATTAGAGCCTAGCTTGAGACCAGAGGATCTTTTTTAAAGAAACATCTAGCAGTCTTGAAAATAAAATACAGCTTTGTGCCTTTTTTTTACGTAATCATATTACAATTAAATCTATACTAATATTAAAAAGCTGAAGAGTTTGTTTGTTTGAACGCGCCTAATCTTCTTTTAAGCCCAAAACACGTGAGTACCTTCTCCAAAAATTTGCTCATCGTAATTAATAAAGATATTGATTGGATTGTATTTGTATTTATATATGTGTGTATATATATATACATATTTAAATTATGTCTAGTTTATTGTATTTAATGATATTGAGTGTATGTAAATGTATATTGTGCCTGTATTTTATGTTAATTTATGTATTTTACTATGTATAACTATGATATTGTATGTTTCTTTTAGGCTAGTGAAGCATCTGCTACAAATGTCTCTGCATCACCCAAGGTTAACTGGTAGATAATGCTAAAAGCATTAAGTCCGCCTATGTACTTAATTGTGCTAAAGTTGTAAATAAAAAAATAAATTATAACAAAATAATCTCTAAATACTCTCAGTGTTGGCATTTATCAAGAAAGGCTTTGGGCTGCATATCATTACGCTGCGATCAACGTTGCTAAAAGGGGGAATATTTTCTAAATTCCACGGGTACAACGTTGCGGGCATCAGCTAGTATTAGTTTATTAGGTACTAGCTAAAAATATATCTCATCTTTCGTCAATGTAAACAAATCGTCTGTGTACAAATATCTTTTCCTTATTTTTTCCTACCCAAGAATTTTTTTCAAGAGCAAAGAAGTATATTATTTTACTGCTAAATAAAATTACAGCAACGCCTTCTCAAACAAACTGATATGAAAATTAAATTTTCATCTATGGAGAGGACGGCGTGAGATCTAAAATGAAAATCTCTCATATTACTTCAGGTAAACATGGGCCCTCGTTTATTCTATAACCTGAGAACAATCTTCTTTATTTTTGCGTATAATAAATCATAACATATAGACCGCCAACTACAAATTGACTCAGATAAACTGTATTATTTTATTTATTCCGTTATTTTCACTGAAAATTGCATAACTTTTTAATTTATTAAACCACATTATAAATTTTAAACGAAAATATACGCATCGAAATCTGTTTTATTTAACTAGTGTTAAAATTAAAAAAATACATAAATCTTATTTCTAAAATCCCCGATTTTGTTTTTTAAATCATCAGTCATTAAAGTTAAGAGAAATTCAAATTAATTTCACTATTGGAAAGGACTAAAAAGCGGGTTTAGATGTTATGTTACATAAATAAATATATAGATACAGCATGGATAGTACCTACACCAAAATTCCTCCCAAAAGGAGTAATCCCGCACCTACCAGTAGGACGATAACGACCTGAAGACAGACAGCTCAGTACAAATAAAGTGAAGCTTCTAAAAAAATGTTAAGACGTCCAAAAGGTGTTATGTAACGTGAGTTATAACTCATAAATTATATATAAAACCACCAAAACCTACTCTTCATTTTATCATCCTTTGTTAAACATGAAATCTATCAACATTACCGTCACGTTTCTAATAACTTGACACTCTATGTATTACTTCATAAATTCTGGAGACCGTGAGTAATAGAGTCAATTGTGTCAATGCCGACGACATATACATTATGGCAGCTTACGTGATACAGTTTGATAAAATACATAAATGTATTATAGATATACCACAATATATTACTAATACTTAAACATTTGTTACATAGTATTTTCTAACACTTGCGCGACTCTTCTGTTTAAATAAAACTACTTTTTACGGATTTAGACGCGTATATTTGTTTTAAATTTTGGCCCGACGTTTCGGAGACTTTGCAGTCACCATGGTCACGGGTGAGACTGAGCTGTAATGTGTCTTCTACGATCAGTTATTACAGGGTTTACCTGTTTACATTCGATTTTAATTTTACATTGACCATAAAGATAGACTTTTACCATAAACTATATTATATTACATTGTGCTCAGACTACATAGAATCAATAACATTATTTTAGTTTCTAAAATACATTAACAAATTGTAACAATATAAAGAAAATTTTAAATTATATAAGGTAAAACATACATAATTTTATCATAGACTAAAGTTTTAATTATTATAGAGGTAGTATACAACATAGCAAGCAAAACTAAGTTTATATACTTAAATACAATAATATTTACATTATAACAAGAAATTTAAAAAAAAGTAGAAGACACATTACAGCTCAGTCTCACCCGTGACCATGGTGACTGCAAAGTCTCCGAAACGTCGGGCCAAAATTTAAAACAAATATACGCGTCTAAATCCGTAAAAAGTAGTTTTATTTGTTACATAATAACAAAGTTGAAAATTACACAGTGTAGTCAATATTAATTGTACATTAATATTTCCATCTATCGATAAACCTTTCTTCGTCCACTGTTGGACATAGGCCTCTCCTATAGAACGCCACAACTCGCAATCTTGTGCTGCTTTTATCCAATGGCTCCCCACGACCTTAACGATATCGTCGCTCCACCATGTTGGTGGCCGCCCTACGCTGCTATTATAATGTACTCGTCTCGCCCTTACTTTTGATGATACCTAATTACTATCTACCCACTAATAAAGTACGTATACCTACATATTTAAACTTTATTCTATTGTTAGCTTCCCTTCCCATATTTTGTAAATACCTAGCAGATTACGATGTAACAAGAATACAAATTAAATTGGCAAATTAAATTGTTATTCCAATTTTTGCTTCATTACCACAGATAATCGTACATTTATTTAGCACCGGCGGTAAAAATAGGACGCATAAATAATAAATTAACGCTGTCAATAAAATAAACATTAGTTTGGCAAAACAGAAATTTCAGCCACCACAATCTCCATTCGACTCGTATAAAAAGTTAAATAAAAAACGGTTAGCGAACATGGAGCGGAAAGGCATTAATAAGGTTTTGTCACTATATATCGTAGCACATAAAAGTGGTATAATTTGCACAAACACTTTATATTATAACTTTTTTTTATGTTTTTTGCATTAACTAAAATTCATGAGAATAGATCGCTATTCTTACACTTTTTAGATAACTAGGGATTTTGTACGCGTGAATTTTCTTCTCGAAAAAAAATTTCTTCTTTACAAAATCCCTGGTTCAAACTTAACTTAAACTCAAACTTTGCTGTTTGTCCGTCCGCCTGTCTCTCACCAAGCTGTCTCTGAAACGGTGATAGCTAGAGAGCTGATATTTTCACAGTGAATGTATACCTATCGATTGATGCTACAAGAATAAATACTCATCATCATCATTTTTCCGCCCATATCCTATTACTAGTCAGTACATAATGAATACATTATGATAAAAACGGCATAGAACCCTTAATGTGGGAGTCATATTCGTACGGTTTTGTTGCTCTATCAGTTCGGGTAAAAATAGGTTAACTCTTTCTATCGCATAAATAAACAAAACAACAATTCAATTACAAATAATTGACTTAATCGGAGCTATAGAATATAACTAAACAAAGTCAATAATAGACCTTGAAAGTTTCAAGAAATAAATATTCAAAATATAGAAACTCAATATTTTGAATAACATTTGAGTTTCAACTAAGCTATTTCAATACTGCAGCCTTATATTTCCAATATCCGTACACCGTCACGAAAATTGCTAGCAATTCTATATTGCTCCCACGAATGGGTTCAGTGTGAGGGGATGTTTGCCTTTCGTGATTCTAATAGTGAAGTTGAATGTTGTAAACTTATTCTGAATAATGTTTAATTTCTTACTATATTATTACAAATCAGTGGTAGCACCTCGATGATTTGATTTACATATTTGAATACTTTATATTTACTTATTATAAAACAAAGTCGTTATTTTTGTATGTATGTCCCTATGTGAGCTTATATCTTTAGAACTACACAACGGATTTTGATGCGGCTTTTCAAATTAGGTATAGAGTGGTTCAAAAGGATGGCCTTTTTGTATAATTTGTTATGGTTTGATTTCTGAATTCCACTTGTACGAAGTTCCGGGGAACAAATAGTAATGTATATGATGTGATTGTTTTTAGAGATCCGTAGCAAAATCCAAAATCTATTATAGGTAGTTCATTTCCATTTTGTGGTCCATTTCTATGCAGTATGCCAGTATTTAGGAAATTGGTTCTATATCTATGACATGCTCGTTACTATGTGTTCGTTAAACAATAAAATAATGTGAAAACAAAAAATAATTTAGGCATTGACATCATTATTCAAATATTGGTGGCTGTCCGTGTGTCACCAAGCTCTATCTTCGGAATAATGATAGCTAGATAATTGAAATTTTCACAGATGATGTATCTGTTGAAGCTGTTACAAAAAATACTAAAAAACCAGAATGCAATAAATATTCAAGGGGGCTCTTAAACAACAAATGCTTTTTGTTTTCTAAATTACACGCATATGAAGTCGCGGGCAAGAGGCTTGTTATTTTTTTTCAGAGTCAGAGCTTTATTATTAAGCATAGTTTTACGATAAGTAGGTAGATCCTCCGTGTGGTGACGGATTAAGAATACAAGTGTCACCACCCCATCTCCTCCCAAGGGTGCTGTAAAAGTCAGCTAAGGGATATTGGACACAGATAACATCTTCTGTGAGAGCCGGAAAACTCGAAAATAAACCCTGTGCCAACACGCCTCGTCAGTGCAGTAGCACAGTAGACCATAATCCCTCTCAAAGTGGAGGAGGCCCGTGCCCAACAGTGGGACGTAAATGGGCTGGAGAGAGAGAGGTAGATGATACAGTAGGTAGGTTATAGGTTGTTACTTAGCTTGTCTCTCTATAAGATTAATCTTTAGACTGTTACAGCTTTATTAACGTGACTGTTAAATTGGCCCCCAGATATCTAGACAAACAATAGTTGTTAATACGTTTGACAATAGGTCTGATTTGCAATCGTATGCCTTGCCGCAAATCTCTCTGCCTATTGTCAGTATCTCACTAAACCTCTACAAATGTCATAATTGTAACTGTCATAAGTTATCATTTATGTGTTGGATATGGTTACATAGATATCTATTCTATACCTACATATTATCAAAATTTAAAAAGTAGATATTTGTTTTTAGAAAATATTGATTAATCGGATAGGCGGTTTTTATATGGCGGGCTTCGTGGTGGAGTGGTTTATGTAATGGACTGCCGATCACGAGGTCGCGGGTTCGATTCCCGCTTGGGACAATCATTTGTGTGATATCCATAAATGTCATACAGATGTCTGGGTGTTTTCTATGTATTATAAGTATGTATTTACAAAAGAAAAGTAGTATATGTAGTCTATCCGTATCTGGTACCCATAATACAAACATAGAAATATAGCTTACTTTGGGACCAGAGGGCGTTGTGTGAAATGTCCTGAATATTTATTTATTTATTATTTCTTTATTGGCGTAATAGGAGTCAAAAGAATGGTTCATAGAATTTTCGTCTGTCTCTCTGTTTGTATGTTTGCACGCGCATCTCGCCAAAACTACTGCAAAGAATCAAACACTGTTTTCAGTTATATGTAGAGTAATTAAAGAACAGACTATAATTTATCCAAAGGTAATATCTAATTCCTTCGGGTAATCCTGCTGTAAGCTTCAAAGTTAAAGTCAAAATTTTTTTATTACAAGTTGGCATGTTTTACAAGCTCTTTAGAAACGTCATACACAAGGTGTCCAGTTTTGCCCAGTTATCCAACACTAGCTGTTGCCCGCGACTCCCTACGCGTCAAATTTAGCAATTTTTCCCGTTTTTGCAACATTTTTCACTATTGCCTCGCTCCTATAGGTCACAGCACGCTGTGACCTAAAGGAGCGAGGCAATAGTTAAAAACGATGTTATTATAGCCTATAGCCTTCCCCTATAAATGGACTAACCAACGGAAAGAGAATTTTTCAAATCGGACCGGTAGTTCCTGAGATTAGCGCGTTTAAACAAACAAACAAACTCTTCCGCTTTATAATATTAGTAAAGATTTCTCGTGAACGAAGTCGCGGGCAGCAGCTAGAACTTAAATAAAACCACTTTTTACAAATTTAAACGCGTATTCTTTTCCTTCCTAGCATATTTACGTCCCACTGTTGGGCACAGGCCTCCTCCACTTAGACCGTGTTTTTGCATACTATGCCACGCAGACCAGGCGTATTGACTTGGGGTTAGTTGCAAAGTTTTACCCCGATTACGCATGCGCAGTAGCGCCGATAGTGTAAGGTTTTTCCATTACGTTATTTTCGTTACGGAATTTCTGGATTCGGTCTCCACGCTCAAGGCCCGTGATAGAAGCTGTGCAATAGCTTAAAAACATTGTAGTTTTGAAGATATAAAGTCACATAGGGATATACATACAAAAATAACGAATTTGTTTAATAATAAGTAAAGATAAATTATCAATAATAGTAGTTTAAAGTTAAGCTAGTTAATATCCAAATGGTTTTCCACTGCGGTTATTCGAAGCACGCCTCTCAGCCGCCAGGAACCACGTGCAAATAACGACAACAGTTCTGCGATTCTCCAGATAATATTTAATTTAATAGGCAAGGGCTGGACAGGAAGGTCTCCAGAGATCGTGACCGCCTTAAGTTAAGCTTATATCGATATTTAATAACAATATATAATTTTGTATTCACCAATGTCTATCCTTAGTTTACTACCTGTACTTAATTTTACTTTCAATTTTGTTTCTTAAAAATATTCTAATCTATTTGGTAACTAAAACTCGCTTTTTTTAACTTAGTACGTATCTAATAATGTAATCTATGTAACGGAATTATTGAAAGTGATTTTCACCCATTTGTAGTAGTCAGATTGATTTGAAATTTTGCACACATACAAAGGACCGGTGACAATGTAATATTTAAAAATAATATTTGGGATTGCTAAGCGCGTTTATTAGTTTTTGAAATAAGAAAATTACTATATTACTAAAGTAGTTTAAAACTTAATGTCGTACAAAAAATCTGTCTGTCTGTCAAACGCCTTGTATTTTTTTACAAATTCTTCCTCTTCTCTCCAACCCATTTACGTCCAACTGTTGGGCGCGGGCCTTCTCAACTTTGAAGGGATTTTGATCTAATGTGCCGCGCTGACCAGGCGTGTTGGCACAGGGTTTATTTTCGAGTTTTCCGTCTCTCACAGAATCGTCTTCAGAGAATGTTATCTGTGTGCAATATCCCTTAGCTGACTTTTACTGCACCCTTGGGAGGAAATAGGGTGGTGACACTTGTATTCTTACTCCGTCACCACACGGAGAATAATACAAATTCTTATTAACCCTGAAATCTAAACTGTTGATAAGTATGTTCTAAGGTTTTTAGTATCTTAAATGATCACTACAAATATATCAAACTTGATTAACCCTTACAATATTTAGTAAATAGAAAAATCTTATATATAAAATTCACGTGTCAGAGTGTTAGTTACCGTACTCCTCCGAAACGGCTTGACCGATTTTTATGAAATTTTACATGAATATTCAGTAGGTTTGAGAATCGGCCAACATCTATTTATGAAACCTTTTTTTTTAGTATGGCAAAACAACGTTTGCCGGTTCAGTTAGTATAATATATAAAAGATCATCTCTGTGAGGGTCAAAAGTATAAGAAAAACATAACCTAACAAAATACGAACGCCATACATAAAATTCATTACTATTTAGTGGTATAGTATAAAAAATGGCCAAGTACGATTTGGACTTGCGCACAAAGGATTCCGTACTAGAAAATTCTATACTTCATCGTAATTATGCTGTCTAAGCGTATTATGAAGTTACTCAAAATGTTTTTTGTATGGGAGCCGCTATAAATATTTATTTTATCCTGACTGAATTATTGTATTTTTTTGTAGATTTTGTTGTATTTTTTGTTAGAGCGTGAACAGACATACATCTGCAAAAATTTTAACAAATACAGGCTGCTGATAAATAGACGAATGCTTGGACAGCAGAGCCTCAGCAATGGCTCTATCTCTCTCTATCTCTCCAGCCCATTCATGTCCCACTACTCAGCACGGGTCTCCTCCACTTTGGAAAGGATCATGGTTTACTGTGCGTACAGGCGTGTTGGCGCAATACGCTTGTTACGGAACCCTACAACAACATCTGAGTGATATCAAATAAAGCAGACGAAGGCTAAGAAAGCGAACGAGCAAGTGATCTCTAAGTGGATTGCTCACTTTGTGGCTTTGCGGCTCACTACTTCAGTGGCCTAGTTAATACTCTTAGTTTTAAATCAAGTTTCGTGTTTATCTTGTTTTAGTTTTCTTTGAAAAATTATCTAAGATACTGTTTAGGTACCTACATAATCATGTGTAACAAACTTGGGGAATTACTTTCATTAATGAGATCTTTACATGGTGAAAATCTTGTTTTCATACAAAACCTGACTGCTACAGACAGCTACGTATAGGAAATGGGTTGAATTATCCATGTAGTTCTATTTTTTTAGTGTAATTATTAGTGGATTGGTTTAATGTTAAATTAATTAAATTTATATAATTTTTTTGGCAAATTTTGTTATTTTCAGCATTTTAACTTGTATTTATGATTTTTTATTTTATTATATTAACTATGTTTTAATGTAAACATATGGATCATGTGTCCGAAATAAAGATTATTTATTTATTTAAAACCACTTTTTGCGGATTTAGATGTATTTTGTTTTAAATCTAGCCCAATATTTAGGACATATTTGAGGAGAAGGATATGGCTCAGCTTTAAGGTGTTCACTGTAAATTTGTAAGTATCATCTATACAAATACTAGATGTCCGCCGCAACTGCGCAAGCTTAAAATTTAAAATCTGTAGTAATATAATAAAGCTGAAGAGTTTGTTTGTTTGTTTGAACGCGCTAATCTCAGGAAGTACTGGCCCGATTTGAAAAATTCTTTCAGTATTGGATAGTAAAATTACCGAGGAAGGCTATAGGCTATATAACATCACGCTAAATTCCACGAGTACGAAGTAGTGGGCAACAGCTAGTATACACTAAACCTAAAATACAAAAAAATATTCTCTTGAACCACTCCATCTATTTAAAACCGTATCAAAAACTGTTGCGTAGTTTGGAAGATTTAAGCTCAATAGACATAAACACAAAAATAATGACTTTGTTTTATAATAGGTAAAGATTTTAAAGAGAAAAGGTTAGTTTATTGCAATGAATAGCTTTAAAACTATCGGACCAATATAAAAAAAAAATTTTTCGCAGTCATGTAGCTGAATCCCCGATGGATTAATTTTCCATAGGCCATATTTAATTTAATTATTAAATTATTTAATTTCCATATTTAATTTTTACAAATAATAGAAATCATTACCTAAATAGGAAATTAGTATTAGAATTTCTTGTTTTTTTACGTATCTCTTGTGAAAATGTTTACATTAAAATTTTATCAACTTTGTATAGCGATTACTGTATTATATGAAGCAAAAATATGCACCCTTTTAGAGTGGTGTTGTTATTAATAAACAATGAGGCCATTATAATGTCACGGCTGCCGAGCCTGTGTGACCTTTACCATAAGATATTGAACGTAACGCATAAACTCAGCATATTTATAAAGAGATTTTCACAAATTTAGGTGACAACGTTGTCGTTTTTAACAATGAAGAATCTTAAGAGGGGATTACAACCTCAATTTAGGTATTTACTTCAGGTATCTAGGCTATATAACATCACGCTGCGATTTATAGGAGCAAAGCATTAGTGAAAAATATGGCAGAATCGGCAATATTTTTCCAAATCGTCTAAGATAAACCTCGAAATATAAATCTACTTTTTTCTTTTACAGATAAAAAATATCTTTTCTTTTACAGATAAATCAATCCGTTACTTTTATGTACCAGGAACTTTTTAGATAATCTTCGCTTTCAAATTACAATTAATCCAACGATCAAACTGTCGTATGCAGAGAGATGGCCGGAGATTGCTGTTCTAATTATTCAAAGCGGATTGAAGTATCTACGATGCAATATAACTTTGATGATAGATATATAACTGTCAATGTAAAATTATAATGAAATTTTAATACCCATATTTGTATAGTATATAGTCTCAATAACACAATTTGGCAATGTTAGCGAAACTTTTTTATTAGATAATCTGTATAGACTAACTAGATATTATAATCTAACTAGATTTAAATTTATTAATTTAAATCGTTAGTCTATAATTTTACATGCGTATTCAGTAGATCTAAGAATCGGCCAACATCTGTTTTTCAATTTTTTTTTTAGTATGGCAAAACAACGTTTGCCGGGTCAGCTAGTAATGTATAAAATTCTCGTATCACAATGTTCCTTCCCATACTCCTCCGAAACAGATTGACCGATTCTTATGAAATTTTATATGCACATTCAGTAGGTCTGAGAATCAGCTAATAGGTATCTATTTTTCAAACCTCTAAATGATAAGCGGTGTTGACCCCAGACATTTGTATGGCAAAACAACGTTTGCGAGGTTAGCTAGTAATATTATAAAACATAAGATACGAAGAGGATAAAAAAAAAACTAAAATACTTGTTACAAGAAAATACAAGTTTAAGATAAAATAACAAGGTGGTAGTTTCAATTCAGAGTTCAAGGCAGAGACTGAAGTAAGTTCAAGACAGAGACTCCTCAAATACTTCGGTCACGTGGCCCGAAGAGATCCAAACAACTTGGAAAAGCTCATAGTTGTGGGGCACGTGGAAGGCAAGAGAAGTCGAGGATGATCGCCGCTGAGATGGTCTGATGCAGGGAAGGAGGCCGCTAATATTAATATTCCCGCCGCAATTAGACGCGCCGAGTGCCGCGACAACTGAAAGACAATTGACCACCACGGTCTAGATTTCTGATGAGCCATCAGAAATCTAGACCGTGGTGGTCACGACCCTCAGTCATGAGCAACCGACAGAGAAGAAGAAGTTTCAATGACTATCAATTTAATACTATGATAACATTGCAAATACAATAAAAGCCAAGTAATAGCATAGAGCTTAAAAGAGCTTAAAACTTAAGGTAATCAATAGTGGACATAATACCCTAGTTGTTAGAAATTGCCCGATAGAAAGTTACTGTAATCTCTTGAGGATCTACTGAGTACTACGTGACGGGTGATTGGACTAAAGGATAGTACCCTGATTCAGTTAATCACATTTGAGGTAATTAAATGTGGAGCTGTTAACTTTTAATAGTTTAGCTATTGTACAACATGTGAAACCCATATTTGCAAACAAGTAAATAATATGAAATGAAATTAATGGAGCTGACATACATCTATATTTCCTTACAACTTACTTTGTCCTTCCTGCTAACATGACGAGCCTCCTAGTGTAGTGGTTCATATAAAGGATTGTCGTTCAAGAAGTCGCGAGTTCGTTTCCCGCACGGGACAATCACTTTGTGTGATATTTACAGCTGTTGTCATACAAATGTTTGTACTGCGTTTTGGGTTTTCTATGTATTATAAGAATTTATTAACAAATGAATAGGTAGTCTGTGTAGTACATCTGATTTCTGGTACCCATAACACAAGCATATAAACTTAGCTTCGGACCAGAGGGCGTTGTGTGAAATGTTCATAAATATTTATACTTATTTATTTAAAAACTAGCTGTTGCCCTCGACTCCGTCCGCGTAGAATTTAGGAAATTTTCCCTTTTTTTGCAACATTTTTAACTACTGCTTGAGTGAGAGTATTATTTATAAACGTAAGAGTAAACAAATATAATCAGAATGAACGAACTGCTAAGCTATCAGGAGTTACACGTGTTATTGTGAGTCAACCATAAAATATAGATATGTGCTGTTCCGGGATATTTTTTAGACAATTTTATGTAGAATATTTCCGTCATACATGATTTCTATGTAACTTTAACCATTAAGGCTGCACACGCGACGGAAGCTTAAAAAATGGAGCACCTTTTCCCGTTTTCCCAACATTTCCCTTCACTACTCTGCTCCTATTGTTTGTAGCGTGATGAAAAGTATACTATAACCTGCCCAGGAGTATGAAGAATAATTGTACCAAGTTTCGTTAAAATCTGTCGAGAAGTTTTTGTTTCTATAAATAAATAATTATAAATATTCATGGACATTTCACACAACGTCCTCTGGTCCCAAGCTAAGCTTATATTGCTTGTGTTATGGGTACCAGAATACGGATATAATACATATACTACTTTCTTTTGTAAATACATACTTATAATACATAGTAAACACCCAGATGCAGTACAAACATTTGTATGACAATTAAAAACATCACACAAATGATTGTCCTGACCGGGAATCGAACCCGAGACCTCATGATCGGCAGTCCGTTATATGAACCACTCCACCACGAGGCCCGTCAATAAGTAATATATAATAATAATAAGTCTATAAGGAACATACAGACGGACAGACAGACAGACAGACAGACAGACAGACAGACAAAAATTTTACTGATTGCATTTTTGGCATCAGTATCGATCACTAATCATCCCCTGATAGTTATTTTGAAAATATTTCATGTACAGAATTGAGCTCTCTACAGATTTAATATAAGTATAGATTAAAAATTTTGAACGCGAAAGTTGGACGAAATGTGTATATTATAGGCTAACGAATTTAATTAATAAAAATGTACACAAGGAAATAGCTAATTCATCAAAATAGCTGTTTTCATTTTTTTAGTTAAGTTTAGTAGTGTTAGTAGAATTGGTACCAGTATCTAACCTAATTTATCACCTTGTGTCACAAAAACTGATATTAGTACATAAAGAAAAAAGTTAGTCGTACCTACACAGCGTCTAGATAATTAAATTTCTGGAACATTAATCTTAGTTAGGTTTTTATGAACGCAAGTTTTACTTTGATATATTGTGTTAGATTTAGAAGTTCCGCAGTATAATTTGTCATTCGAAACAGATAACATATTTCTAAAAATATTTTTAAAATATTTGTACATTTTTCGCAAAAAAAAAACACCTTAAGCTGTGGTAGAAAATGGAAGTATGAACCACAATATGTAGTGAGCGGCTGTAAATAATTTGTTTAGTTCAGAACTAAAAATAAAAAAATGGTCAAGTGCGAGTCGGACTCGCGCACGAAGGGTTCCGTACCACTATAGATAATTAATAATAAATGTTGCATAGATGCAACATAAGGCAACGTTATTAGTATCGAGCAAGAAACGGTAAAAAAATCATGTTTGTTGTATGGGAGCCCCCCTTAAATCTTTATTTTATTTTATTTTTAGTATTTGTTGTTATAGCGACAATAGAAATACATCATCTGTGAAAATTTCAACTGTCTAGCTATCACCGTTCTTGAGATACAGCCTGGTGACAGACGGATGGACGGACGGACGGACGGACGGACGGACAGCGAAGTCTCAGTAATAGGGTCCCGTTTTTACCCTTTGGGTACGGAACCCTAAAAACAGGCTTGATAATCCTTTATATTATTTTACATGATTGTATATTGATCGGTCCTTAACATGTGTGCAAAATTTCAGATCAATCTGACAACAGTAAGGAAGTGAAAATCACTGTCAAAATTCCGTTACATAATTTAATACAATGATAGCACTCAAAAACGTTTTAATGTTGGAATAATGTTATTATAGGGTAATAGAACAGTCCTCCATATTGTTCTGTTTGTATGTTCTACTAAATGAGCGGACTATTTTTTTTATATAAATAACACATTTCAACTTCACAGCTTTGCGTTCCATTCAAAATGTTAGTGACAACACTAGATTACAAAAGACTTTAAATAAAGAATATTTACATAATTTAAACAGCACAGGTGCTCGCTAAAAGGGTAACTTGTATGCACGGTTGCTTTTTATAAAGGTAGCTTCTTTTAGGATTATTAATCATTTTATACATTATTTAAGTATACAAAAACCATTTATTTACACTAGGCTTTTCATTAGGTACCTACTTTTCTTGGCCTATAGCTTAACCTCACCTAAAATACCACAAAGCCACTACTATCCAGCTTCTGTTCGTATACTTGGCATTAAGTACACAATATATTAGATTTTTTTACTGTAGACTGTACAAACTATTGCTTGTAGCTTCGTGCGCGTTAATTTAACAAACCAAACCCTAACAAATTATACAAATAATCCATCCTTTTGCACCATTCTATTAGTTTTGAAGAAATAAGGACACATATGGACATACATACAAAAATAACGACCTTGTTTTAAAATAACTAGAGATTTACGTTATTTATTGGAATTATTCACAATCTTGAGTAATTCTCTTTGAATATCAAGTGATTTTTTATCAATCCTTAAAAACTTCCCAATGTAGTGGTTCATGTAATCGACTGCCGTTTCCAAGGTGCGGTTTAGATTACCGCACGGAACAATCATTTGCATCATATTTATAATTGTCATACAAAAGTTTGTACTGCGTCTGGGTGTTTACCATGTATTATAGGTATGTATTTAGAACAGAAAAGTAGTATATTATGTAGTCTATCTGTATTCTGGTACCTGTAACACAAGCATAGAAATATAGCTTATTTTAGGACCAGAGGACATGTGTCCATGAATATTTATTTGTAAAAAACATAACGTTGTTTCACGTCATAGTCGTATTTTATATTAAGTTTTAATACTTTATAAAAGTCTTAATCTTCTTTAAGACTTCGTCTTTAAGACTTAATCTCCGTCTTAAATATAGAAGTTTAACGAGTAGGTACTTTTAGAATAAATAAGGATTATGCTAATAATATATAGTGAACTGAGAAGTTTGACTTATTTTTGAACTAGTGGAAAAATAGTCAGATATGCTGTATACGACTATATTAGTTACCAGTTCATTGCTTAAAAAACCTGTCAAGAGCGAGGCAAACTCGCACATTTAGGGTTTCGTCCATACTAGACATATAAACCTATGTAACTGCATTCAAATAATCAGTTAATTAAACTCAAAACAACTTAATTTTGTAGTTGAAATATAGGGAATCGCCTACATTTCAGCTACTTCGTAAGTTGGTATTAGTATAAACACTTTTTTCTTGTGATGTGATGACAAATTATACGTTTTTGGATTTTTCCCTATATCAGCACTATATAGACTTGATCTATGCCAAATTTCAAGGCTCTAGGGCAACGGGAAGTAACCTGTGAATTTTGATTCCCTAGCATAAGTCGAAAATTCTTAAAAAATAGTCGTAATTCGGTTATATCTTTTAAATGCGTAGAGGTAAAAGGTTGATTGTATTTTTTGCAGCAAGGGACCGCGTAGATCTACATTTGGTCTGAGTTTCAAGTTGATACCTTCAGCCATTGCTGAGTAAAAAAAGTTTGACAGACGGACAGACAGACAGACAGACGCCGGAGTGATCCTATAAGGGTTTGTACGAAACCCTAAATTTATGTATACTATATGATTACAGATTTGATAGTGATTGGACTGTGTGCATGAAGATTTTCTGTTAGATTTAGAAGTTTGGATCAAATCCGTAGTATAATTTGTCATACCAAACAGATAACATATCTAAATAATAATCTACTTTGTACCAAAACTAAAAAACACGCTTGACAATCCTGAATATATTTTTAAATTATTGCATTGTCATCTGTCCTTGTTAGGTGTGCATAATTTCAGATCAATCCGACCACTGCAAGTGGGTGAAAATCACTTTCAAAGATTCCGTTACATAGATTAATACATTGATAGATACCTACCGAATATATATAAACGTGTTAAAAATAAATAAACTTTGTAATAATAAGCATTTTTATAACATTTTTCATTGATGCTTTACTCCATTGGTCGCAGCGTATTGTGTGTCTAAAGCCTTTCGCGATAAATGTACTATCTAACATTGAAAGAACGTTTCAAATCGGACCAACGAATTTTAAGATTGGCGCCTTCAAACAAACAAACACTTCAGCATTTTAATATTAGTCTAGATTGTTTCATTCCACATAATGAAGATTTTTATATTCAAATTTCATTGTACCTTTATTTACACAAAAAGAAATAAATTTCTTGAGCTTATTACAATTTCGTACCAATAGGCAAGAATTTGTCTTTTTTATAAGGGTCAAGGTCATGTAATTGACAATGTCATTGAATATTTTTTACTTAACACGCACAGACTACATTTTATGTAAATTTATCTGTGCGAATTCATATTCTAACAAAATTACTTTCAATTTTATGTAGACGTGCAAATTTCTCTCGTATTCAACTCCTTAATCGGGTTTAACAATGCTATTAAAAGAAGTGATGTTTCATTTGTGACGTTTGTGTTCGGAGTTTGTTTTCCTAAGCTTTTAAATGTAACACTACTTCTTCAAAATTGGCCAAGCTTTTACACAGGGATTAATTTCAAGTTTTCTGTAACTTTTTAATAAAATAGTGTATGACAAATACAGGAATTTAAGAAAAAAATCGAAGAAAGAATCTATGAACGCGTGGCTGTCCTGGTATGGTCAGGTAATGAGATGAGAGGAAAGTAATATCGTTAGAAAAGTTCTACGAATAAATGTGAAAGAAAAAAGTCTGGAGGAAGAACTAATGTACTTCAACGGTACTATATTTGCATATGGAAAAACATCCTCGGACAAGACCTGTGGTAGCCTCAACAATAGGTTTGGCAACATCATTATAAACATCTGCAGTGGTATTCAGTACGAAAAAGTGAAGTGAATTTTCGGGGAATCTGGATCACGTGACAGCGCTCCTCTATTTTTATTGGAGCGCTGTCACGTGATCAAGATTCACCGAAAATTCACTTCACTTTTTCGTACTGAATACCACTGCTGAAGTTTTTGTATTTTTTTAATACACTTTATCTTAAATTGATATCACAAATGTGTCTTACGAAAGGATGGATGGGCCGTATTAATTAGGATGTGAAAGAAAGAGAAGTTAACACAGATATGACGTCTTAGAGAAGAGTATTGAAGTAAAAGGCAATACATGTTTCACCGGTCCCTAATAATGCAATAAGAGCGGAAGAATGAATGATTCATCAGTGAAAAATGTAGTTAAGACGGCACGATACCAAATTATGCTCCATACAAAAGTATGGGTATAGTACTTCCGTTTTTTCTTCGCGAAAGTTAAACCGATTTTAATAGTTTTTGACAAGTTGAAAGTGATAGAAGCATAGATATAATCTTTATCTATAATATAACGCAAAAATTATTAAAATCGGTTTAACTTTCGCGAAAAAAAAACGGAAGTACAAAACGTCTTTTTTCAAAGAATTTGTAGGTAAATTCCGCTTCATCTATATTTTTTGTCCCCTTCAGCGCGGCGCTCGGAAATAGGGATTGCAATACCTAAGGCAAACACCTAAATGAGGAGTACAGTACCCTCTTAATACGGGGAAATTTTCATTCCACGCGTATGAAGTCATGGATAACAGCTAGTTATCGTATAACTTCCTATTCTATAAAGTTAGTTTCACATCATAAACAGCACATTAACACAAATGATCTTAGCCCTATACAGTAATAAGCTTTGATTCACTCGTGTGCGGTGTAATTAATTGTTTCAACAGTGTAATAACTCTTGATTGATATTAGACTGTCAGGAATTTCACTATGTCTATGTGTGAGTTGATGTTGTTATTTATTATCGTTGTATTAGTTTATATTGTGACGTAACAACTAATTGAATCTTTAATATTAACATTTTTTGCAAGAATTTAGTTTTGATTTTCATAATCATCATCGTCGTAACATCACGGCTTTTTCACATCGAGTTAGGTAGAAAATACAGAGCGCTATTTACTACGATCTAAATCTTATTCCTTATTGTCCTTTCTCATTATGTAATTTACACTTAAGTCTATGTCCAAATTATTGCTATAAACAAAACATTTTATATAAAAAATTAAAAGCTATCTATACAGCATCATATGCAAGCCGATGAGATGAAAAACTCTACGCCAAGACGCCCGGTCAGCGCGCCATATTAGACCATAATCCCTTCCAAAGTGGAGGATACCCGTGCCCAACTATGTGACGTTAATGGGCTGAAAAAAGAGAGACAGCATTTAGATATTGTATTAATAAATTAAATTAACACACAGTCATAGACAGACAGATAGACAACAAAGTCTTACTAATAGGTTCTCGTTGTACCCTTTCAGTATGGACCTCTAATATTAATATACCTACACATTAAAGTAAGTTGTCATAAACATATTTTAATGCCATTAACGTATATGATAATACAAGTTACATCATAATAATTTACATTAGTTAACTTTTATTGCTTCGTGTGAACTCACCCAGCTGACGGGTAGTGCGCCCCAGTCTAATGGGTTGTATGTTATATTCTGCCATTTACATAAATAAGTTAAAATAAGTGTTTGTTTATAAATTTCTGAAGGAAAAGGCGAATATTTTGTGTGTTCGTGTCTATGTAAGGAACGTAGAGCGTAGCTGGCAGCCGCTGTTATTAAGTTTTTAAAAATGTTTAGTCGTTTCTGACATTGGGGCGTACAAACAAACAAATAAATAATAATAAATAAATATTCAGGACATTTCACACCACGTCCTCTGGTCCCAAAGTAAGCTATATTTCTATGCTTGTATTATGGGAACCAGATACGGATAGACTACATATACTACTTTTCTTTTGTAAATACATACTTATAATACATAGAAAACACCCAGACGCAGTACAAACATTTGTATGACATTTATGGATATCACACAAATGATTGTCCCAACCGGGAATTGAACCCGCGACCTCGTGATCGGCAGTCCATTACATAAACCACTCCACCACGAAGCCCGTCAAAACACAACAAACAAACTATTCAGCTATATAATATTAGCATAGATAGCTGTTGCCCGCAACTTCGTATGCGTGGTATTTAGAAATTCTTCCCCTTTTGGCAAAATTGTTCACTGATGCTTCGCCCCTACTGGTTGCTGTGTGATAATTGAATATAGCCTTCTTCGATAAATATAGTATCCAACACTGAAAGCTTTTTCATCAATCAGTAGTTCCTGAGATTAGCACATTCAAACAAACAAACAAACAAACTCTTTCACTTTATAATATTAGAATAGAATATATCAACAAAACAAACACAGATAAACACGTTTAACATACCTCTTGTTATGTCGGAAGTTAAAAATAAGCTGAATATCATAACAAAGATAAAATATAGTCCTTTTGAATTCACAACAGAGTTATAAACATGTAAATAAATGCTTGGTAGCAATATGAGGGCATGTGAAACGTCGAATAGCACGATATGTATTGTAATTGAATCCAAAGGGAAATTGCATTCCGCACGTGATGTTCCGATCTGCAATAACGCTCTGTGCTACAAGTAATAGTTAATTTTTTACACTAAAAATCACTGGAATTTTGTAAAAAAAAGCTATAACTAACCTACAGTTTAAATTAGTTACAAAACTAAAAAACACGCTCAAAAATCCGGAATATTTTATTTTAAATATTGCATTGTCATCGGTGTTTTATATGTGTGAAAAATTCCAGAACACTGCCAATGGGTGAATATTACTTTCAAAGATTCCATTACTTGATTGATACATTGATACTACCTACGTACCAGACATATAAAAGAAATTATGTATAGCAAAACATCTAAGTGACGTTGGATCATGTGCCAATGTTTTATTTAAAAACAAAAAAAACTTTTTGTACCTCAAATCTCTTCCTGTATGTAGGACCTACAAAATTAAAACACATCACAATTTCAAACATGAAAAAAATTATCTGCACAACAACATCATCATCTATATATATAATATTTTTTATTTCTAGCATTTTTTATGCAACTAAACAGTGTAAAGTTATTTTTATCTGTGAAACTAACATAATTGTAAGTTTATAGTAAGAGTGAATGGTAACCTTTTATTACGCTAAAACTCTTAGTACTCGGCTTTTCGTACAAAGTTGAAACAAATTGTAATAGCCACTTTGAAGGAACGTGTATAACTTCTCATAGGCATGTCACATATAAAACTTTTTGGGAAAACTTTTTAAAGCCAAAAAGGTTTTCGAAATAGATTACAAAGTACGTGCTATTCACAACTTTTAAACTGTTACTAACGCTTCCGTGAGGTGACGGATTAAGAATACAAGTTTCACCACCCCATTGCCGGCCTAGACTGTTTTGAAACTAAGCTGATATCATATTTTACGAGAGGGGAAAATTCAAAAATTAGTCCTATAAACATGCATACGAAGATCCATATTTTGAATAATTTACTAAGTTTAAAACTAAAAACACAAGAGGTTGACTATCGCTAAAATTATTGCATTATAATTGATTTTAATATGAATAATAATAAGATCATCATCATTCCCTGCCCTTTTCCCAATCATTTTTGGTCGGCGCAACATGTTCTTTTCCTCCATACTCTTCTATCACACGTCATCTGTGAATTTACATCCATCTTCATTTACAGTTTTAAATATGAAAGTAGATGGATGTAAGGCTAATGACAGAGCAAAGAAAAGATGGATTGACTGTGTGAAAGAGGATATGAATAATAATAAGATAAGATATGATTTATTGTCAACAGAAATAATTACATGATATAAAATGTTCATAGAATTAGCACATAAAATTCGATTCGGCCGTCACCTTAAATTGGTAAAACCTGTGCTTTAAGTACCAGCAAACTACCAGCGTCGCATAAATCAATAGACTTAGAGATAGAATATTAGAGATAGAATCATTATTAGGGTATTGACAATTATCGTCTATTTAGATATTATTAAGGTGGTTAGTATGTTAGTAAACTTATTTGTTGTGTCTTATTTTATAATATTTTGTGGTTGCAGTGCGTAAACTATCAGTATGTATGTCTCGTTTTTGTATCATGTAATCGGATGAAGTAGTTTTTCTGTATCTTCATAGTCAAGTTTCAAAAGCCATTCTTTCACAATCCTCCTACAATCGTATTTATTTAAGTCTTTTATGTTCAATATTCTGTCAACTATTACTATAGGTACATAAATCGTCCCAGAAAATAAAAGAACCTTTGACTAAAGGATGTCCTATGTGTATAATTTATCGGAAGCATAAATGTGCGAGATGGATAACGCGAGTTATACATTCTGGTCTGTTGAATATATAATATGTAGTATAATAAGTAGGTATGCCAATTTAAGGTCAATCCAACTATTACAAGTGGGTTAGAATAACTTTCCCTCATAAAAATAGACATACGATAACAAAGATTATAAAACATGTTAAATTATTTACAAAATATACTAGGTAATATATTACAGCACTTTACAACCAATATTTGGCAACGTATTGATTATTCTACATGAGCAAATAACAAAATTTGATTCGATGAGCAATGAGAAATAGCGTAGTTTTATCAACCTTGTACTAATGTGTGTAAAACATATACCGTATTTCTACTGATCGCACTTCTCACTCCATTGACACTTCAAGCTTCATTTGCGTCAACGTACCAGCATAACTTGACCGCAGACAATCTTCAACATCTCCTTCGTCTTGTTCATATTAAGAGGGCGAGAAATGTCAATCTAATCTGGTTTGTTACAGCCTTTTCAAATTAATTCAATGTTCTACTTTTTTGACGCTGACTCATGAATCGAATTTGGAATGAAATTAGTTTTTGTTTCAAACATATAATTAGTTCTGATTATGTCAAAATGGATTTTTTTACCACTAAGATGCATAGCTAAGATGACGAACAAGCGTACGGTCCACTTGATGGTAAGCGATCACCGTAGTTTAGCCAACCCGTCGATGTTTGCAAGTTGCAAAACTAAAGCTGTCGCTTGCACGTCGTCGCCAACCTTGCAGAATTCTTTTCCATGCTGTAGTTCAATGGGAAAAACTAAGCCATAATCTTTTTCTGCCATGTACTCTTTATTAAAATACTGTGTTAATACAACAGAAGTCGATTTAAGTTCAAGTGCGTGTGCCTTGCACATAAGTAAACTGTAGTTGTATGAAGCTTGGTGTCTGTACAGTTTATTTACTCATGTAGCCAAGGCTCAGAAAGTAGTTGCAGAGGACACAAAAACCTTAACAAAAAGTCGCGCGTATTAGTACAAAAGAAGGGTTCCAAAAAGTATCTACATGTATTGTAGAAAGGACTCGATTTCAGAACTGGGTTCCAAGGTACATTTGGAGAAGTAACCGTCGTGTGAATAATCGAACTAAGAATAGGAGTGGTTCTAAAGCTTTGTTTATGAATTCACCAAAATATTTAGGGACATAACTTTTACTTTTTCGTATTTGAATGTGTAGTAATATCAAGTTATATTAAATTATATTTATTTATTATTATTTATTTAAGTTCAAATATATTTTTTTTTTTATATTCATGGACATTTCACACAACGTCCTCTGGTCCCAACCTAAACATGTGTGTGACATTTATGGATATCACACAAATGATTGTCCCAAGCGGGAATCGAACACACAATATTTATTTATTTATTTATTTTATTTATTTATTTTACAATTTTTGCACACAATAAATGATTGATGTACAATGGTGGACTTAATGCCAACGGCATTTTCATATATGCAATAACAACAATAGTATCTAAAGTAAAGATTGTAAGCAAAGCAACATTGTGTTGTAGGTATTACCAAATAATATATCACGTACAAATTTCTGATTATTGGGGCGGAAACGGATGGACATTTATTCAAATATACATAGATATTATATTGACGGAAATAATCACGTAAAGATCGTATCTTGACGCTATTTGGTAGAACATTTTGGATGATAAATCAGCCCCATAACTTCTTAAAAACGTCATTGTAATGTTATGATTAGGACCATTAAATAATAAGTTTTAATATCCGATTTTTTTTTTGCATGTGCTAATTATTAATCCTTTTTAAGATTTCGTAGCAACGGGTTCAACGGGACCCTGTTCCTGAGACTCGCTGTCCATCAGTCTGTCACCAGGCTGTATCTATATAAATCTCAAAAAGAATAGAATAGATAACGTTGATTAGTGTCTAGTTGAGTCAGCTGTTTGGAAGTCACTGCGTCAAAACTTTTTTTTGCAACTGTTAAAAAGATAATTTATTTATTTTAGTGACATAATTTGATTGACAATCGCTTTTTTTATCATAATTACAATAAACAATGGACAGATGTAAGCCTCAGTAAATAAGGATTATTAATCTTATTTTAGTTTATGGTATTTAGATTCTTGCATAAATAAAATAAATAAATAATTATAATTGCATAGGTTGATAAAAAATACTATGCAATAGCTTTACCGCGGCAGTCCCCCAGTGACACACATCTTTTTTTTTCATTCTCATTTTTCACCGCGGAGAAATTTTCTTTTCACTGTGGGTCGTAAGTTCGTAGGAAGTAAATACTATACTCATTAATCCTATGTAACATTTGAGCTCATTATTATGAAAATAATGACATGTGATGTTACTTTTCTTCTTACAATTTCATAATATTCTTGCGTAACATAAACGCGTGGGTTAAAACACGAAAGATCACAGAAGCTTTTCGTCAGGAAAAAAAAGCAAAATACGTTAAATGGCTTCTTGGCTATACGTACATAATTTTTTTTTGTGAATACATGTGGGCCAAAATGTATTGTACGTGTGGTGACGCAATAACAATACAAGTGTTACCACCCCATTTCCTTTCCAGGATGGAGTAATAAACACCTAGTGATATTGCACATACAAATATCCTCTGCGAAAAAAGTAAACTCGAAAATAAATCCTATGCAAACGCCTGATCAGCGCACCATAATTCTTTCATCTAGCCTGATGAAGAGGCACATGCGCAAAAGTGGGATGTTCATGGGTTGTAGAAAGAAAGAGAGATATAGAGAGATGAGCCACAATACTTATACGGTGTTTAGCGTATATACCTAACGTGACCATTTTTAGGGTTCCGTACCCAAAGGGTAAAAACGGGACCCTATTACTGAGACTTCGCTGTCCGTCCGTCCGTCCGTCCGTCCGTCCGTCTGTCACCAGGCTGTATCTCAAGAACGGTGATAGCTAGAGAGTTGAAATTTTCACAGATGATGTATTTCTATTGCCGCTATAACAACAAATACTAAAAATAAAATAAAATAAATATTTAAGGGGGGCTCCCATACAACAAACATGATTTTTAGGGTTCCGTACCCAAAGGGTAAAAACGGGACCCTATTACTGAGACTTCGCTGTCCGTCCGTCCGTCCGTCCGTCCGTCCGTCCGTCCGTCCGTCCGTCCGTCTGTCACCAGGCTGTATCTCAAGAACGGTGATGGCTAGAGAGTTGAAATTTTCACAGATGATTTTTTATTTATTTATTTATTTATTATCACAATACAGCTATTATTACAGGTTAGCCCTAATTCAATAGTGTAGCCAATTACATTTGTTACATAATATATTAATTAAATTTAGGCAATATTTATAAAATATAACTACCACTCTAATTTCTATCCTAAATGTCAATTTAAAACGGCATACGTTTGAAATTAAGATTGAAGACAAGCACTATATCTATGATTAATAACTAACTATAACTTAATATAAACAATGCTATCCTTGTGAATTCACTCCAAGTACAACAAAATAGGTCTAACTGCGCAGCGATAAGGTTGAGAGTGCGAATGGCGCGCGTCAGAGGCGCCGCGCCCAAGAGATTAGTGCGCGCGCGCGGCACCGCGAACAAAGCTGGCGCTCGACGACGCCATACGTATCTGTCCGGCACACATAATCCCAACCACGCTAAGATGTTCTTGTCATGTATTGCACCTCTAAACACTTTAAATAAATAGTCAGTGAGCTTCCATTCTCTTCTAACACCTATTTCATTATATCCTACCATGCCTAATATAAATAAAGTTGGGTACTTCAAAGGATAGAATGGGTATACACCATACAAACGCAAATAAAGGTACCTAACAAATTTATTTTGTACTCTCTCCAGCATGAGCCTATATTTAGTTTCGATGATGATGTATTTCTATTGCCGCTATAACAACAAATACTAAAAATAAAATAAAATTAATATTTAAGGGGGGCTCCCATACAACAAACATGATTTTTTTACCGTTTCTTGCTCGATACTAATAACGTTGCCTTATGTTGCATAGATAATGGTACGGAACCCTTCGTGCGCGAGTCCAACTCGCACTTGACCAATTTTTTTTACCGTTTCTTGCTCGATACTAATAACGTTGCCTTATGTTGCATAGATAATGGTACGGAACCCTTCGTGCGTGAGTCCGACTCGCACTTGACCAATTTTTTCTTTGACTCAAAACGGGACATCGGTTTGTATATACTTAAACACAAATTAAATGAAAAAATAACACTTTTAAGTTATTTATTCACAAAAAGCTAGTAGTGTCATAAAATATTGCGTTTAATTATATTTATCAGAAGAACAAATTTGCTTTAATATATACTCTCTGGGCATGTTTTTTTTTATATTAATCTTCATTATCATCATCGCCTATAAAACTGATACCTGTAGCCATTGCCTGTAACTGAGTTTTCTCAGATGTCCACAATGTGTTCATTACGGAAAATACTCTCTACTGGAGTTCGGTTTCTGAAAACGGGACAATTTTGCGTCCCAGAGGTAGTTTCCGGGACACCGAGACTCGTAGTTGTAAAAAGGGACAGTCCCGTTTAAAACGGGACGTCTGGTCACATTATGTATACCATATATCATGCCCTGGGAGCCGAGGCGTATTTTAAAAATTAGCGCCATGAGCCATTTGATTTGACGCCCCGGACCAATTTAACTAGTCACCCTATAAATAAATAGAGATAGAGCTACATTTTTAACTGGGCTATGGCCCTAGGGTAATTACGCCTCTGCCTGGGAGGGCAATGAAAATTAACCAGAAAAATAAGGAAAAAATTACAGAATTTATATATTACAATATAATAATATTTTAAGCTACTTAAATTGTTATTTACTTATCCTATTGAACGTTGTAAATAATGTCACAAAATTCTATTGGAAACACAAAGGAAATTTAACCTTTGTTCTTTAAAATTAACGGATTAGAGAAGCCGATATAACCTACCAATGTTTTCATATCTTTTTAATTTAAAATTGACATTATCAACGTCCAAGTCATCAAAGCTTCATGTTCTTCATGAATGTTTAATTATAGAGAAATGTAGTGTTTCGCATTAGTCTGTTTACTAATTGTTTTTTAAGAAAACAGACCTAGAAATGATTGTTTTTGAGTTCAGATTACTATATACCTATACTAATTATTACAAAGCTAAAGAGTTGGTTTGTTTGTTTTGAACGCGTTAATCTCAGGAACTACTGGCTCGAATTAAAAAACTCTTTTTGTGGTGGATAGTCCATTTATCGAGGAAGGCTATAGGTTATATAACATCAGGCTGCGACCAATAGAACCGAAACATTAGTGAAAAATGCTGCAAAAATAGGGAAAGCTTCCTTAATTCCAGTCGCCGGCTACAGCAAATAAATAAATAAAAACAAACACTTATGTAGATAATTATTTATATTTATTAGGATTTTATTATTTAAAGAATTCCTTAATTTAAAAATAATAAATTTGCGTCTAAGAAAATTACCAGCCTATTATAATATTATTATAACTAACTAGCTGACCCGGCAAACGTTGTTTTGCCATACCAAAAAAAAATAAAAAAAAAGAACTATAAACCTCACGGAGCCCGAGACCTTTCCAACGAATGCAAAACCGTGGAAATCGGTCCGTGCGTTCTGGAGCTAATTAAAAAATTTAATTAAAATTTTTTTTATCCTACCACCGGTTCAGGACTTTCAATCCGCTGAGAAGAACCGGCGTAAGAAACTCAGCAGATATCGTTATCTTTTGTCATATTTATCATTTTTTTTAAAATAATTATTACAATAGTTCTTACAATATAAATAAATTACTATTATAATAATATGTGTTGCTCTGGAACAATTTACTTCCAAGCTTTACTGTCATTAACATAGTCCGAAATTTTATAATACGCCTTTTTACATAGTTTAGATTTCACAAATTTTTTAAACTTATATTTATTTAATTCTTTCACATCATTAGGGAGTTTGTTATAAAAACGTATACCATGCCCCATGAAAGAGTTACTTATTTTATGGAGACGAGTAGCATGCATTACAAGATTGTGCTTATTTCTCGTGTTAACATTATGGTAGTCGCTTTTCTTTTTAAAGTGCTGAATATTATTATGAATGTACAATAAATTTTCATATATATATTGTGAAGAGACTGTCAAGATATTTATGTCCTTGAATTTCTCCCTTAGGGAATCCCGAGGGCCTAAGTTATATATCTTATTACTTTAAACGAGCAATTCTTGTATATCTAATATATAAAATTCACGTGTCACAGTGTTAGTTGCCGTACTCCTCCGAAACGGCTTGACCGATTGTTATGACATTTTACATGCATATTCAGTAGGTCTGAGAATCGGCCAACATCTATTTTTCAAACCATTTTTTTTGTTTAGTATGGCAAAACAACGTTTGCCGGGTCAGCTAGTATATATATATATAATTGGAATCTCGGAATCGGCTCCAACGATTTTCATAAAATTTAGTTTAAAGGGGGTTTCGGGGGCGATAAATTGATCTAGCTAGGAATCATTTTTAGAAAATGTCATTTTTTTTCTTTTTGGCCACACCACCAAAAAAGAACTACGAGCGAAGCTCGGTCGCCCAGATATTAGCTCTAACAGCGCGCTTCTGGAGCACAAATATCCGATTAACGTCCGCACAGCTTCCCCAAAGAAGAATTCCATAACACATTACACTATGAAAATAACTAAAGTAAACTATTCTAACCGTATCTACATCTGTAAGTCGTCTAATTTTTATTAACGCATATGCCGCAGAGCTAAGTTTTCCGGACATTTTTTCAATATGTGGGCCCCACTGTAATTTATAGAATCAATAGTGATTCCTAGAAATACAGTTGATTGTACTGGTTCCAGTCTCGCTCCACTCAAATGTACATTGGTCTCTACTTGAGCAACATTTGGCATAGAAAATTTAATTACTTTCGTTTTCTTAGAATTTAATTAATAAATTATTAATATTAAACCAGTGTAAAAGCTTTGAGAGTGCGTTGTTTACTTCGTCATAATCACGCATTGTCTGTTTATTTTAAAAGTCAAGGAAGTATCATCAGCAAACAAAACAATCTCATGATCACTCCCGACGTAGTATGGTAAGTCATTAATATATGTGAGAAAAAGGAATGGGCCGAGGATGGAGCCCTGTGGGACGCCCAAAGTAACAGCAGCTCCTGGAGATCTTTTACCGTTAACATCAACTTTCTGTATTCGATTGTCCAAATAAGAGTACAAAAGATCTAGTGCTTTATTTTTTATACCATAATGATGTAGTTTCCTAACTAATGTTTCATGATGCACACAGTCAAAAGCTTTGGACAAATAACAAAAAACACCTAGCGAATCTTGCGAGTTCTCCCAGGCCGAGAATATACCTTTCAACAGTTCAACCCCTGCATCTGTAGTTGAACATCCTTTCGTAAATCCAAACTTGTTTCTTACGCAAAAAGTTATTATCATTAAAATGCTTGAGGAGCTGATTCAGAATAATTTTTTCAAAAATCTTACTTAATGACGGCAGAATAGAAACAGGTCGGAAATTCGATGAATCCGAAGTATCACCTGATTTAAATAAAGGTATCACTTTGCTATGTTTCATGAGATCTGGAAAGACACCTAAATCAATACAACAATTAAAAATTTCTGCAAGATAACGGGCAATAATTTCTATAATATTATCAATAGTTTTGACAGATAATCCCCAAAGATCTATGGTTTCCTTCTTATTTAAAGTTCTAAAAGCACTTATAATGTCCATATCATTAACAGCGGTAAAAGAAAATTTGGTGACACATTCTGTAACATTTTGTTTAAGGAGCTCTTCGGCTGAAATGGAAGAAGACTTGAGTGAACTTGTTGTTACTATATTAATATTACAAAAATAATGTTTGAACTCAGTCGCCACTTCCATATCCGCCGTTACATTTACATTGTTTGTTTTTATAATAAAGTCGCGGCTGCGAGCAGTAGCCCTACCAGTTTCACTATTTATAATATCCCAAGTAGAATCTTGTTTGAAGAAATTTTTATTTTATTTTTTAAGTAAATAGATTTTGCGGTAGAACAGGCTTTCTTAAAAACTTTAGAATAATTATTTACCTACGTTTTGAAAGTTTCACTATGATTATAAGTTTTTCTTTTATATATATTTTATATAAATATAGATTGATTTCTTTTACACAAATACTGGATAATACAAATACCGATTTTTTTCTGGATGCTGTAGCGAGAGATGAATAGAGTCCATACAGCATTTTCTTCAAGAGAAGCGTCTGATTTCAGTAAGTATTTTTAAGTTTCGTACTTAAAACATTTCGAAATAATTACACATATATTTTCCCTGTTAGCAAATTATTGTCTGAACAAGCAGACAGTAAGTGAATTTATGTTATTGTAAAGAATCTTGTCATAAAATACTAGGTACCTATATCGACCACACAATTAGATTACTTTTCCCCCAAGTAATTACCATAACTATTTACTAAAATCCTGTAAAATTTAAGTTTAAAACTATTAAAAAGCAGATGATAAAGACAGCTTAAAACTCGGCAAGATATTTTCATATCCATGACGGTACATTATTATGAAATATTTTAAACGCTAAAAACTTTTAAGGTTGTCTTATTATGTTCGCCGCGCAAAATTGAACATCGTAGAACAAGCATCAAACTTTTCCGCAGGTATTTAGTTTTCTTATGTAAGTTAAATTTAAGCGCTTGAGGGACTCGAAAAATAAAATATAATGTTAAATAATGTACCCACGTTGTGTTCAAGTTTAAAAATCATTTTATATTCAGCTAGCTGTTGCCCGCGACTTCGTACGCGTAAAATTTAAAAATCCAATCTTATCAAACAGAAGTTTACTATGACAGTCGATAGACGGCGTTGTAAATTTTTTTAAATCGCGCTATAATTTCGTTAGACACATTAACACTTAAGCTCGACAAAATTTCTAGTGTCATCTACTCATTTTCACATTTATATATTAGTTAGGATGTTGGTGTACTGTTTTACATGTTTTTTCTCTTGCTGTTTACATTTACACATATTGATAAAAATTGTAACAGAGTACACACTATCACACTACGTTATTCAAGTGCTTTCAAGTTATTACTAAGATGGTGAATGATCATGAAAGCAAGCAGTCGTGGTACGTAAATTGGCTAGGAAGAAGAATAAGAAGACGTGATGAGCTCTAAATACTCCTCTCTCTCTAGCCCATTAACGTCCCCCTGTTGGGCACAGGCCTCCTCCACTTTGGGAGGGACTTTAGAAGTTAACTGCTTATAATATCCCTTAGCTGGTCTTACAGCACTCTGGAAAATAAATGGGGTGGTGACACTTATATTCTTAATCCGTCACCACACGGACACGGACTCTAAATACTAACCATGATTACTTTATTGTTTATTGTTTTATAAGTATCTTTAATTTATCCTGGAGATTAAAGTTATAAATGGAATTTATATTCACTTTTCTTACCAAAATGAGATTTGAAATGTTATATTAAAAGGAAGTGAAACGTTTTATATTAAATTAAAATCTGGACATCTGTCGCACATTCTGCTGAAATGTATTTAAATGTTTTATATTAATGAATATTTGAATTAATAATGAGAATATTTGAAAAATTATGTTATACCACTGAGATATTTTTCTCATATTCACGTCTTACAAGTTTAGTCCTGTTATTTGACTGGTCCTTTGGTGCAGCGTCTAATATAACCTTGGATTAATGCTTCTTGAATGAAATGGACTGCAGTTCACGAGGTCACGGTTTCAATTCTTGCGCAGAATATCTGGTTATGAAATATTTGTATTAGTCACGCAAATATTTGTATCTATTGCATCTGGGTCAATTTTATCTTTGTTTTTTATTTGTTATTAACTAGCTTCTGCCCAAAAAACCCCTTGTCACAAACAAACAAACAAACTCACTTTCACTTTTATATATAAGTAAGGATTAGGCTTTTAGTCGCAGTGTGATTCTGTCAACTGCATCATGCATGCCCAAAACTATTGATTACCTAACTAACTAACCATTAAACTTTTTTATATACAAAAAACCTAACAACATTTTTCCAAAGTAGAAATTAAGCCCCAAAATTCCCATGTCCCTCAAAATAAGCGCAAATTGAGATCACGAAAGCAACGAGGCAAAATATTGTTATTTCATTATTTATTAAGCTTGTTTCCTTATTACTTGACGAAATGGTCTGAAAAAAAAATCGAATACCAAAGCAAATTTAAGTTATGTAACTTAATTTTCTTTGGTATTCGATTTTTTTTTTAAATACAATCATAGCACTGAAATGCATAGATACAACCTTCGGAACAACGAACGGTATTCTGAGGTCGTCCCGCTCATGGTTATCATTTTTTCCACTATAATGAAGGTAGGTTCACAGATGGCGCTTTTAGAAAAGTCTACACGATTTGTAGGTAAATCTAATTGCCTATGTATGTATACCACATAGTGAAAACGATTACAATAATTGAAATCTCATTACTCTATTGTTTTTCTAAACACCAGTAATACCTGGCAACTGTAGACTTCCTGTAACATAAGCCTATTCAGCATGGTATATCTGAAAATAGTAATACAACGAAAGTGAAACAGGCTGTAAGGAATAGTTGAGAGCCGACATCATAATCGTCGCGTAATTTTAGTTTATGAATATTTCTTAGAAACACTTAGGAGTCTAATGAAATTCTATTATTATGCCAAATTTAATTACACGAAGAGGTTGTCTCAAGTACACTTTGGAATAATAAAGACTAGTGAACATAATTCTCCTAAATGGACTTAAGCTTTACTTACATAGACATACAAAACAGTGCGTGCATATTTATGTGTGTGTGAAGTACAACGTGAAGTTGCTCGGTTGCCTGGGGCAACATTATTGACGTCCGTCAAAACACGTATGTCATTAAATTCATAAATTGTGTTTTGATGTAAAAATGAAATAATTGAGTTAAATTTACTTGTGAAATCCTATGTTGTGGCATTTTTTAATTATTCTGATATACTAGAACACCCAAAGACTGCGCATTTCGTGATACAAACTGACAATAGTGTTAATTAAATATGGTGTATTAAAACAGATCTTAATTTTAAATGCCATACTTGTATCAGATTGTTCAAAAGTGACGTTTGCAGATTGCAAAAATTACTGTCATCACGGTATGTCACCTATAGTAGAGTTCCATATCATTTTAGACCATGAAATCAAGTTAGCCCAGGCTAACTTGTCCTCAATTTTGAACGCCATCCCACCTTCTGGTATTTCTGTGTTTACTTATATACAAAAGTGGAAGTGAGTTTGTTTTTCGTTTGTGAACTTTTCACGTAAAATCTACCGAATGGGATTGCACGAAAATTTGTATAGAGATAATTTATAGTCCTATTATAGAAACCGTGGGCAGAAGCTAGTTTCTAATAATTCTATGTTTTACGAATATTCTTATCACACAAACGACGTGAACTTTATTTAATACGTGCGTATCTGTAAGTCTGTGGTGGTTGGCTCAACATAATATATTTAAATTTAATTCGGTTTTTAGATAGACTACACTCTAAATTAAAAAAATCTAGTTTGAATCCCAAAAGAGTGCAGTTTTCGTACGTAATCGTACGAACAACACACCTAGATGTCGGTGGCATCGAGTAAAATTCGCAAGGTTTTTTTTCTATACTTAGTGATTTTGTCCTAACTTTTCAAACGATTTTATCGCGAGGGACACTGTAAGACGGAATTACTGTTGAAATATTTAATCCTTTTTCTTCTTAGAGTATTAAGCCAACGGGAGCAGCTACACACGATGTTGTCTATGTCAAATAAACTACCACGTCAACGGGGTGCTCAGGTAACGCACACAAACAAACTTAATTTCAATGGGGTCGCCTCATAATATTATTACCTCCTGTTGCATTAATGCTTTAAGTTTTGTTTAAACTGTATGGTTTTTTTTTATCCTTTCATAAAACATTTTCATATTGGCTGCACCAAATAACTATACAGCTTTATAAAGCTTTATAAAGCTTTTACCACGAACAAAAGCCAGTTTAGTGCATTTACCAATAGTCTGTGTCGTTAAGTGCAAAATATTTGTTCTGGCACCCAAGAACGAGAAATTCTCTTTGTAGAAATAAATTGTCGACCTTTTGTGTCCTGAATTAAATTATTGTCTCAATTTGTGTTTCTTTTTCATGCTGATACTAAATAGAAAAGTTAAAAAATAGAGAGGTCTCAATTTGCGCAAGCTAGGTGTATTTTTTCTGTCCATGTGTGGATTAAAAATATATCACCATCCCTTTTCCTTCCCAGGGGGCTGTAAAAGCCAGCTATGAGATATTATTATACACAGATAACATCATCTCTAAGAAACGGAAAACTCCAAAATAAACCCTATGTAATTATTAATATTTTTGCCCAATGCGAAGGAAGTCTGTGTCCAACAGTGGGACGTTAGTGGACTTAAGAGAGACAGTTATATTTTGTATTATTTAATTTTATTGTTTATTTCAATTGTTTGCGGACTTGTTTAAAATAGGTATATTAATTGAATTATACAATAGATAGATAGATAGATAGATAACACTTTATTTGCACATTAATGATTTACATTTCATAAAAATTAGATTACAATGACAAATGCACAAAGGGCGGCCTTATCGCGAAATGCAATCTCTTACAGGCAACCTTAGGATGGACAAATAATTGAAATATAGTAGTTGAAAGTGTTACATAAGTTTACAAATACATAAAATCGAACATACGAATATAAATACACATACACGAATATAAATAAACGTAAACAAATTCAAATACACATATACATAAATATATACTACTTAAATATATAATATTACTACTTATATTATGTCTGAAGTGATGTGTAATAATGAGTAAGTTTCGATTTAAAATTTGTTAAGGACTGCGCTCTTCTAATTTCTACAGGCAAAGCATTCCAGAGGCGTACGGCTTCAACTGTAAATGATTTTGCATAAAAATCCGTTGAGTGTCTGGGCACGCTCAGTTTCAGATATTCGGATGACCTTTGAGGTCTCAGGTGTGTGTCATGAACAAAAACAAAACGTTTTTTAAGATAACTGGGGGATTTGGGATTAAATAATACATTGTAAAGTAATGAAAGGACATGAGTATTCCGGCGAAGACGAATTGGAAGCCACTTGAGCTTTTCACGAAAGGCGGAGACATGGTCGTATTTGCGAAGCCCAAATACGAACCTAATACAGACATTCTGAAGTCGCTCAAGTTTATCAAGTTGTGCTTCGGTGAGATTGAGATAGCTGGTATCGGCGTAATCAAGTATGGGTAAGAGGAGAGATTGAGCAAGAGTAGTTCGAATAGTGACAGGCAAGAAATTTTGTAGTCTCCGCAAGGACCCTACTGAGGCAAAGAGCTTACGACTAATCTCCTGCAATTGGGCATCCCAGGACAGATTGTTGTCTAAAAAAATTCCTAGGTTTTTAACTTTTAAACTGATTGGTAGACTAGTGCCATCAAAACGTAATTGTGGAAGAAGAGACCAGTTAATTTGAGTTTACAATTTGAGTTTAGAATAATAATTTATACTAATAAAAGGAGAAAGGCTGTAGGCTATATAACATCACGCTGTGACCAATAGGAGCGAAGCATTGACAAGGAAAATATTGCTAAATGAGGGATTTTTTTTAAATTCCACACAAATGAAGCCACTGGCGACATCCAGTGTTATAGATTTCCAAATCAAATTTCAAGAATATTCATGTTTGGTTTATATTTTCATCGTTAATATAACTCTAAATCTAAGTAGATCTAAGAAAAACTAAATATAAACAAGATAGCTACCAATTAGCAGAGAATAAAAGTATTTCTCACATATAAACTATAAATAAAACGAACAAAGTAAAATAAAATATAAAGCACAACACAATTCTATTTGCAGAGATTGAGCAACAAAGAAGTTTGAAATGTTGCGGTAATAAGGAGCTGTCAAATGCAATACGATTTAACATGTTGATCAAATTTAGCTTTAGAAAAGAATAATGGAATAAAAATTGTTTGAAAATATGCGGTTGTATTTATTACGTATTATAGTAACAGTTTCTTGTATACCTTTTTTTCTTTTCAACTATAATTCACACTTTCTCTCTACCAAACTCCAAATTTAAAGCCCCTCGTACACATGGAGAGAATAGAGCTAGACAGCTTGAAGACTAATCTAGGCTATACTTTAATTTCTACATATATGTCGGCGAGAACGCCAAATTAAACTTTTCATATTTGATTGTTTAGTAATTTTTATTGATATGAGACTTATTTCATTAATAGGATTAGTTTAGTAGCGTAACACAATAGATTAAAACTTATTATTTTAATATTTAAACACTACAATCATTTTTTTACAATAAATCATGGTTGCAATGGTTGCATCTTTAAATATTAATATTCATGGACATTTCACACAACGTCCTCTGGTCCCAAAGTAAGCTATATTTCTATGCTTGTATTATGGGTACCAGAATACGGATAGACTACATATACTACTTTTCTTTTGTAAATACATACTTATAATACATAGAAACACCCAGACGCAGTACAAACATTATAACAAAACTTACGACAATGACGCCATTTTGAAAAGAACAATAATTTGAATCCTCTTTATTACAAACTATTTACATTTATACAAAATTAGTTAATAACAATACTATTAACATTCATTTTTTTTTTTTCTATGACGTGTCTGGATTTTGAGAACCAAATTATCATATTAATTACAATCTAGCCTACAAAGGCTAATAAGTAATTTTAAACTAACTTAAATTGCTAAATAGAATATGACTAAGAATGTGTCCATTAACACTTTTCTTACTGTCTCTATTAAGGCGAAGACACTTCATTCATGTGTTCTTTAAAACTAGCACTCATTGCACTATTAGCACTATCACTATTAAAAAACTAGTTCAAACGGTTTTGGTCTTTGAAGTCTTCTCACTAGACCCGTATTATCAAGGAGCTGTATTGCCTCAACATTTACGTGATGATGAAGTCGATTGTGATGAACTTCAGCAAACTTTTTAATTATAATTGCGACCTTGTCAACATTTAAATCCCTATGGATGTCATCATTTCGCACATACCAGGGTGCGTTTATTATGCCTCTTAAAACTTTGTTCTGGAATCTTTGAATAATTAGTACATTGCTTGGTTTGGTACAGCCCCAAAGCTGGATACCATAAGTCCACACTGGCATAAGGACTTGTTTGTATAGTAATAATTGATTCTGTACTGACAACAAAGAATCCTTTCCGAGAAGCCAGTACATACTTTTATAGCGAAGCTCCAACTCTTCACGTTTCTTTTTAACGTGGGCTCTCCATCGCAGCTTCGTGTCTAAGGTCATGCCCAGATATTTGGCTGTGTTCTCGTGTGGAATAATCTGCTTATTAAGGTACAACGGTACATGATTTACTCTTTTGTTGGTAAAGTCTATATGTATAGACTTTGCCTCGTTTAACTTAATTTGCCACTTTGTTGTCCATATATAGAGCGTATTTATAGCTGCTTGCACTTTTTCTACAGCTTCCGTTTGAGAGTCTCCTATAGCCATAATGGCTGTGTCGTCAGCAAACGTAGCAACTGTATTATTTTGCAATACTGGCATATCACACGTGTAAAGCAGGTATAGGACAGGACCTAGAACACTCCCTTGTGGAACCCCAGCTTTGATTTCTTTAAGGTCAGAATATGCATCGTGTCTTACTAAAAACATTCGTTGCGTTAAGTAGGACTCTAGGATGTCGGCATATTGTTTGGGTAGAAAATTTCTTAATTTATTAATGAGGCCTTTGAGCCACACTTTGTCAAATGCTTGTTGCACATCTAGAAACACAGTTGAGCACACTTTCTTATCTTCCAGAGACTTTTCTATCATTCCAGTAATTCTATGCACCTGGTCGATAGTCGAGTGCTTTTTTCTAAAACCAAACTGATAGTCTGGAATTAATTTTCTCTCTTCTATGATAGGCTGCAACATTTTGAGTAACAGTTTTTCAAAAATTTTTGAAATTATTGGTAGAGGAGAAATTGGACGATACGAGGTAGTTTCATGTGTGGGCTTGCCTGGTTTTATTAACATTCATAATAATTAATTTTATTATTTTTAAACAATACCAAATAACATAAAATATAGAATTTGCCTTTATATAAAATAAGTTAACAGGTATTAATTAGCCTTTACTATTTCGTATAGATGGCGCTCATTTCACAATACTTTTATCAAAACAGGAACTGTATTAATTATAATGACAACAATATGTTGATAAATAACTTAAAATCTAACACATTAATTTAAAATTTGACATTAAAATAAAAATGGCCAATAAATATAGTATGGCGCTCACATATACTATGAATCACTGCCACATATTTGCACTTACATTGCACTGAGCCACATATATGATAGTAGTGTATGGGGATCGAAACTGCGTACATGTGAACGGCAGTCTGTTACATGAACCACTAGACTATGAGGAACGACGATGATGAATATTTGATACCTAAACATAAAACCAATATACATTAAAAAAAACACTTTTTAGGGATTTAGACGCGTGTATTTGTTTTAAATAGTCTGACATTTCGAATACTTTGCAGTCACCATGGTGACCCGTGATGGTCAGTCCCACCCGTGACCATGCTGTAAAGAACTCACGAGACACAACAAATACACGCGTCGAAGTCCGTAAAAAGTGGTTTTATTTAAACAAATGGGTCGTGCAAGCGTTAGAAAACAGTGCACATTTAAAAATCCATAATATGAGAAAGTATAGCAAATGTATATCAATATAAATCATGGTATTAACATAAC